>JAMXKT010000043.1:30000-670418 GCA_024211575.1 Phytophthora melonis
ACTTCTCCCTGAGCCCTCCTCCAGCTCCAGAGATCTATTTCTAATCTACAGCTACCCTAAACCTAGAAGTAATCTAGAACATACAGATCCTGCTTAGAAACCCTCTTCGCCATTTCTAAACTGTTTCTATCTATTTTTATCACTTCATGAAACCGCTAAAAATCCAGGATTTTTTTTTGAAATTTGAATGAGAAAGGATCCACAAAATATCAGATTGATGGGTTTTGACCCAGGCGACGGTTACACGTGCGGGATAGAAGCTGACTAGATTTTTTGGATGGATTCTATTTTTAAATCCGCCTGTCCGACTTTGACGGTTTCACCACTTAGAAGAATTTTGACCACATCAATCAGAGGTGGTTCACATCAATCAGTGATGTGACTAACATCAATCAGCGGTACGCCACATCAATTAGCGGTACACCACATCAATCAGCGGTGGACCACATCAGTCCACAGACGGACTTAGGCTAGGTGCGCACGCAAGATACGCAGTGGGATGCGAGAACGGGCAGTGCAGGAGCCATATGGCGACCATAACCGGGCCATTTACGCCTTCTTCCCCCGATATCTCAGCAACGACATCGAGTTATGACCCAGTGGGCATACCGTTCGAAAGAGGAAAGATGGGGGAAATGATTCAGGATCGAGATGGGATGATTTGAGCAAACAAAAAACGTACTTCCAACTTTGGACCGCCATAGCTCGGCACAGACTTGGGCTATGTCAGAGTTTGATACGGCATTTTGTTTGGCGAAGAAAGGGCAATCGACCTGGGGTAGAGCACGGACGCAGCGAGGGTACATAGAACGTTCCCTCTGTACTCTCAGGCCCATAGCTCGGCAACCACTTCGAGTTAGTAGGTCGGACGGGTACCACCAGGTGTGGTACGAGACCGGCCATACATTGGAACAAAATCCGGACACATAACGGTACATAAAAAGTCCATAGGCTTATTGTAAAAATTCAAATTTTCGAAAAAAAATAAAGTCAAATTTTGAACTCGGAATTTATACCACCAGATAGCGCGTGAAGAAAGGACCCTTCCTGTACAAAAATATGTTGAAAAATGTTAATACCTACTGTGATATTTCGTTTTTAGTGTTTTTTAACGGTATATTTAGGTTCCTGTTTTCAATTTTAGGAATTAGGATTTGTAACCTAGCCCATCGGAAAGAGCGCAAAGAAATACCCCTAAATGTACAAAGACATGAGACCTAACTCTAAATTTAGACTTTCAAAATTTAGAAAATCTAAAATTTTGAGGTTTTCAAACTTAATATTGATTTTTCTTATCGATTTTTGGAGGATTTCGTTTCTACCTTCGACCTTTCGAAATCTTATACTTAGAAGTATATGCTCACCAATTTTCGCGGGGCTACGTGCATGGGAAGTGACAAATCGGTGTTGCCGGTAGCACTTTTTGGGCCGGGGGGACGAGCCGAACATGGTAGAGACTTCAAGCGATTTTCTGGAGAGCTTTCAGACCGTGCGAACCTAACGCCAAACTCAAGATATCACCCGGGAGTTGAGCTCTCTAGACGTGAAATCGCGCGTAGATTCCGAAAAATAGGTCCGCCGGTCTGAAAATGGATAGTTTTTGTGTTATGTGCAAAAAACCTGATTTTACGGTACTACCTCTGAAGAAAAAGGCCGATTTTTTCATGAAAAACCCAAATATCTCCCTGGGTATTAGAGATAGGCCAAATCTGACTTGACCACGTGAAAGAGCATGCAAAAACACATTTTTCCATCTGGGAAGAGAAGGGGATCGTGGGAGGTTTGACGTGTACAGAGCCGCAAACGTAAGGCAAAAAAGGACGCCAAAATCTCTTTTTTTATCCCAAAAATCACGGTTTTTCGCACATCGTGGATCCCACACGCAATGCCAGACCCCATACGTTCTGAGCGTTTGGACCACATTACGACACATCACCAACAAAAATTTTGGCGAAAGTACCCCAGCCGTTCCCGAGATATCCTATTTTTTGTAAAACCCCGCAAAGTGCGATTTTTTGCGTAAAACCGTTCTAGAGACCTGGTTATTTTAGCTAGCCAAAATCTTCTTACACCACGTGAAAGAGCGCAAAAAAACACCCCTATATGTCAAAAACATTCCGGTATCATTGGGCTTCCCGGTGTACACAGCGCGGCAAAGACGCAAAAGGCGCAAAATGTGTGTGCAAAAGCTGCCACGTGGCACGCTCTCGCATCGTCCCGGCCCCTCCAGCCGCAACTACTGGCAGGTGGAGGCTGATACGTCTTGGGCGTATGCCCGTGATGTATATCTAACTTTTGAGACCCGTTTCGCCTCGCTAGCCCCAGCCGTTTTGGCTAGAGGTGGTGGTTTGTATACCATACTTTGCTCCATATTAACGCACCCATTGCGTGCGTGCGCACGTTTTGCGCGATAACTCCTCGGCTATTGCAGATACGCGGATTCCGACTTCACATTCGTGTTCCCCGCGTTCTTGCGCATCGGAATGGACCTTTCTATGGTCGTGAAAGAGACAGTCCAAAATCGACCCCCAACCCACCCACAGCCCTAGCGCAAAAAGTACGGGGGCTAGACAAAATCTGACGACGGATTCGGAATCAGCGTCGAGAAAACCCCCTATACCGACCCCGTCCAGAGACGAGCCATCCATATTGTATACTGTGACTGTGTGTGTGGGTTCGCGTGCCGTGTGCGGCTGGTTTTGAAAGGGTTGCAATGCCCCGTCTCGTGATCTGACTTCGGAATATAAAAGGGCACCCTTCAAAGCCCCCCTTCACATGTCGGGGTTAGGGGAGACTCCATAGTGGAAGCCAGTATCATTGGGTTTGTGATTGTAGTGCGTGTGCCAGATTTCTGGTACCATGTCGGAGTTAGCGTGGTCCACCCCATATATTCGTGTAGTGCACCTTTTCATGCACCCGCTCACCAAGTTTCACTTCCCAATTCGCCGTGCAGCAAAAGTTATGCCAGCCAGCATAAAAGGTAGACAGCACCCGGACTTCCCCGGTGGTCACCCACCCGAGTACTACCCGAGCTTGAGGCTGCTTAACTTCGCAGATAATCAAATTGCATTACACTTTTATGTTCGCAAGTCGCCTGGCTAACCTAACGTGTTGCATCTGACATCGTAATAGCGCGTCTCCATTTATTGCGGTCTTTGCCGCGGAGCCGTAATTTATGGTGACCAAAGACAGGAGGTCCTCAAACTTGACTTGAAAATTGGGGTTCCAAATTTTTCCATCTTCTTGGCCGGTGCGGGAATTGAAAAAAGGCTTGGGCCTTAATTAATCGCGATCCCTTTCTGGCCTGGCGTGATGTCCAAGATCCCACTGTTTCCCAGTGTTAGCAAAGAGTCGACCCCTCAGGAGGCTCTCTTACTGTTGGCCGCTTGCGGTCTTGTAAGGTAAACAGTGGCTTGGTGAACTGCTGGTATGATCTTGGTTGCTTTTTCACGCTGGAATTCCGGAAGGTGAAGCTTGGAGTGTTTTTTTTCTCGTCTTTCCTGATCAGAACTGACATGAGGCGTTCGCGCAACTTGGTATGTTCATGGGTAAATGCTTGCGGCAGGCGTCCCGCTGGAAGGCTATAAGGACACCATTCAGTTATCGGGGGGTTGCACAGACTCTGTCTGCTATAACCCAACGGCTTATCGTGTACTTGGTCTTCGGAGGGGTTCCGTTCCGCGTTATAAGCGATGAGAAAAAATCCATTGTGAGCAGAGCTTGATAGAGTCCCATTGAGGAGAGGCGAGTCGAGACCATAGCAAATGTGTGCCAACCATAGTAAATGTGTGCAAACCGTCGTGCACTGGAGAGCTGGGACCCAACTGATGAAGTAGTGAAATTAGGTAACTTGGATAAAAAAAAATCCGAAGTACCCAAAATCGTAAAAAATAACACGCCTGGATAACGATAAATCTGGTGTGACTTGAACGGCGCGAGTCCGATCATCCCCCCAAAAAATACCATATAAACCAAGGCGTGAGACTCCAGAGTAGAGCAGCCAAACCATAAAGTGCCTTACTTTCGCGTAGATAGAAAATAGTAGTAGCCAAAAGACCACTAAAATTTCCGTAATCTCCCCCGTAGCACTTCATAGTAGGCCGTAAAAATCCACAGTTCGATCTTCCACAGTATCCAATTTTTCACAGTACCCAATTTTCCAAAGGTTCCAACTTTCCACCGTTAGCCTTGACCGGGGGCCAAAACTTCGAGTAAATCTGGTTGCGATTCCGTGGGTAAAGCGTCAGGCACAGGGTCCGCCAGAACTTCATCAGGCTGAGCGTCAGGTAGGAGCCCCGGCGGTAACGGGAGCGACCGAAGTAGCTCGCGCAGTTGTCGGCGTTTCAGCCCGGAATGGCTCAGACTTTTCTGTTGAAGATCTTGATAAAACCGTTGCACGTGAAGCTTGATCACCGCGTCAACTTGGGCCTGGACGTCCAGCACATTGGCCCGCATGGAATGAAAGCGGATATCATTCCGGTGCATCCACAGACAGCGGAAAATCACCGCCCGCACGATGTGTAGAAGCACAAACAGACTGTAGCCGTAGGCCTTCTTTGCCACATCCGTGGGCTCCAGCTTAAAAAATAATACCGCCTCCCATGCGAGCTTGGTAGTAAAAAATTCTTGAAAGGCCGGAAGCCACACGTTCCAAACTTGTAGGGCCGCAGAGCAAAACCAGAATAAATGGGGCGCCGTCTCCAGTACACCACAGCCATGATGGCACTCACACTGCGAACCACTCTCGTGTTGGAAGCGGTAACCCAGATACAGCGCATTGTGTTGCAGTCGGTAGAGTAAATCCGCGTATACCGGCAATAAATGCTTGCCCATTTTCAAGGCTCGACTCCACATATCCTTCGAGGGGCCAGCCTCCACACCTAGGCGCTCCACAGGAATCCGCGCCTTGGCCACAGTTGGCGAGCCGGTCTTCCTTTCCAGAGAAGTATCGACTTTTAGCAAACCTTTCCGAATTAGAGCCACGGATAAAACTTCCAAATCCTTGCCGTCAAAAACCCAGGTGTGGAAGGCTCCGAAATACTCGCAAACGGTCGGTCCGATAGGCGCCTTGATGAAGAAGCGCCCCACCTTGTTTAGAAAATTCTGGCAGGAGCGGGCGGCCGTGATCCGTCCATCCGCAAATTGGCTTAAAAAAACCGAAAGGGCCTCCGCCGTAACAGGTACCGGGCAGTCATCCATAAAATCAATAGGGCGTAACAGGCCTTGATCGACTAAAATGGGCAACATGCCTAGTGGGTTGGTACTGCGTGCGAGGGTCCGGGCGCGGTATTTATAAGCGATATCCACATTATCCAGGAGCGGCGTAGTTAATTTATCCCACGGGACCTGGAGGCGTGAGAGCTTCCGACGGAATTGGGTGTGCCAGCAAAAAAGCACGAAATGCCAATACGACCCAAGGCACGTCCAGCGAGTGGCTGTGCGTTCACGAGCGTGGTCAGGGCTGGTAGTAACCGGCGTGTACAGAATATCAAAATCCTGCCCCCAAGGTTTAGCCGCAGTATCGAAAAGTCGCACAATCGGATCCACCCAGGAAGGAACGCTTTTTCCCAAATTTGCCCGGACCGCCATAATGACCTGGCAGAGCATGTGCAGCTGGAGGCTTCGAATCATCGCGTCCACGGGAGTTAATCCAAGGCCGCCTGCGCCCTGTGGTAAAAACCACCACGCTTGGGGTAGTGCATTGGCCTGCTTGTCCCGGCACATAAATCGCGTAATCAGCGCGTGCAGCTTATCTTGGAACCCAGTCTGTGGAACGTGGCAGACACTGGCAGAATACCACAAAACCGGAAGAATAATATGCTGCAAAATAACAGCGCGCCCCCGAAGTGTCCTGGCCCGGTACATCCACAGCGAGCAGCGCGACTGGATTTCCGGTAGTAAATGCTTCAGGCGGTCAGCGTTCGAAAGATTTGGACCATAGTAAATACCCAGCAACTTGGTTTGACCGTCGTTGCCCACCACAATAATTCCCAAATTAACCAAGGATTGCCGAAGTTCCTCAGTCGCTTCAGTCCACGGGCGGAAGGGTAAAACCACAGTTTTGTCCGTATTGAGCCGCATGCCAGACGCTTCGCAGAATTCTGTAACCAGGTCCAGGAACCGTTTGGTATGGCGCAAGTCGTGCAGAAGTCCCGTGCAGTCGTCCGCGAAACTAATTACCGCGTGAGTCGTAGTACCGCTGCGTAACCCATCCTTCCCAATTGAGGCCCGGAGATAATTTAGCAACGGCTCGATAAAAATCACAAAAAGCGCCGGTGACAGGGGGTCACCCTGGCGCACCCCGGCCCCCAGTTCAAATGGGCTAAGTGGTCGGCCATTAAACATAAGCGAGACCAGGGTACCCGGAAATAAAACGCGAATCCAGCGGCGGAAGGCGTCCCCAAAACCGAGATGCATAAGAACCATGTCCAGCGCTTCCCACACGACACTATCGAAGGCCTTAGCAAAATCCAATAGTACAGCTCCCGCTGGCGTGTCCTCGTCCGAGTATAGCTGTGCCAGTGCTTGGAAGCGGAGATGCGCATGGCGGATGTCACGGCCCGAAACAAACCCATACTGGTCGGTGTGTAAAAGTCGTCCCAGTATTTCCTTGAGTCTGTAGGCGAGGATTTTAGGGCCCAGTTTAGCGTCCACATTTAACAGGGAAATGGGGCGATAATTACTGGGGCGTTTCCGGTCACCCTTCTTGTATAGCAGAGATACTTGGGCGCGCCTTTGAAATTTCGTCATTTTACCACGTTGAAATTGAGCCGCATACACCACTTCCATAATACGGCTCCACAATGGCATGTCCACTCTGTAGTACTCGATGGGTAGGCCGTCTGGACCCGGAGTTTTCCCAGAGGCCGTGTTTTTAATTGCCCAGTGAAATTCGTTCGCAGTGAAGGGGCTGTCCAAGTACTCCTGTTCCTTCGCTGTGAGTCGAGCCTTGGTAAATTCCAAAATCCGTGAAAGTTTCAGCCGGTCCCATGTAGGCGATCGGTGCCGAAATTCTTTTGACGGCGAGCAATAAATTCCAGACCAGTACGAATTAAATTCGGCGCAAGTCGGCTCTAGGTCTTCAGCCGAGTCCACAGGAATGGGCGTCTTGTGGAGCACTTGGGGCGGCCGAAAAAAATACTTAGAGCAGCGTTCCGAGTCCAGCAGATCCGAGTCAAATTTCTGCTGTGAGGCATAATGGGCTTGTTCCTCCAGTTTAGCCTGCAACTCATTTTTTGCCGTCGTTAATAAATTTGAAACATCCTCTGCCGGGTTTAGAGCTTGGTGGTGCTGCAGCTCATTAACCGTTAAATGGAGGTTTTCAATTTCACGTTGGCGCGCATTCTTTTTTCCAGAAAAAGTTCCCGCAGAAAAATCGAGTCTTTCCGCTTGTGCTCATCCAGTAAACAGCCGGGGTTGTAATGTTCCCAACCGGGCGCGCGAAATGACTCGGCCAATTCGATGAGAGATTTCTTCAAATAAGTTTGAGCCTCGGGCAATTTAATAACCCAGGCAGGACATTTCCAGGGGGCGCGTCCAGGCGGCTTAAAGCAGTTTGATCCCAGCCGGAATTTAATTCCCGCGTGGTCGCCTGTGCCACTTAAATGTCGAAAATCATGTTGCACTTCTTGAAATACGGAGTGAAAAAGCCGCGAGTTCACCAGAATAAAATCAACCCGGGAGCGGCGTCCCGGGCCGGTAAATTCTTGTAATTCGGGATTTTGAAGGCGCCAGGCATCGACCAGGTGCAAGGCACTCATCCACTCCAGTAATTCATCCCGTCCCGAAAGGCGGTTTCGGTTTTCCGTTCGGGCTTGGTCAAGCTGGTTCGAAAACACAGTATTGAAGTCACCCATCACAATGTGGTTTGCATCCTCCTCAAAATTATGGGGAAGAGCAGAAAAAAATTCAGCCCGGAGCTCAGGTTGAATAGGCGCATACACCACGTGAATAAATGTGGTGACCGAGTCCACAAAACCACGCACCAATAAATAGCGAGGCAAAATGCTCGGCTCGCTAATAAATCGGCAGGTGACGTCTTGAAGGTCCCGGACGGGACAGGCCGGCGTGGTTAATAAACCGACACCAGCCTGCCCCGTGTAGGTGGTCATGTTGTCTTGTGACCAAAAACTGGAATTTAGCCGCGAAGCTTTACCCCATAATTCTTTTGCGCGCTTGAAGCTTTTGAACGCTGTGAACTTGGTCTCTTGTAGTCCCACGAGGTGGAAGTTGTTCGAGAAAAAATTCATAGTTCGCTGTGAGACGTTATTTAAACCATTCGCATTTTGTGAGTACCCCCGAAGGGCCCATTGCACATTAGAGGCGAGGGGGGACATCGGAGGGCACGTCAGTGACCTGCTGTTGCAAACTCACAATAATTTCGCGAAGGTCCTTGGGAAGCGGGCCGTCCAAAATATTTTTCACCAAAGGTGACAAAAGGAGCGACGCCAGAGTCGAGTCATCCCATAATAACCACACACAGTGGGGCAGTGCCGTTGCTGCCCGTTGCAAAAGTGCGCTCATTTTCAGTGGGTCGAGATAGACACTGGGTGCAAGAATTTGCAGTGCCAGGTCAGAAACCGCCAGGTTGACTTTACCCCAAAAATCCTTGGAGTCCGGGAAAAATTGGCCAAGTGCGTCTTGCATGTCGACGTCCGGGTTCTGAGGAAAAAGTGTTGAAAGCCGGCCCTTCACCGTCTGGTCGTCAGCAGGCTTGGTAGAGAGTTGACGCAGGACCGCGTGACCGAAGGCCTTGCTCTGAAGAATTTTAAAATTCCCAGGGGCCTTAGAGTCGAGGAGGACACGGTGTAGACTGGGTTGGGCCTGGAGCGCATACAGAGTAGTGTACGGCTCCGGGTCCGAGGCGAAGGTTCCCAAAAAGTCGTCAATGACAGTACAGAGGTCGGCGAGAGATAATTCCTCTACAGAACCAGTGTAGACCGTCGAGTTTTGGGCTCGCTCCAGGGCGTCCGAATTTTTCACATATGACCCAACAGAGGTAGCGGGGCTGGTCGACCGGTCCCAAAGAATAATATCTTGGTCCTGGGGAATCGAACCACGCGAGTCTCCGGTGGAGAGCCACTCGTACGAGTTAGGCGAAGCCACAGCCGGATATTCTTGTTGGGAGGGAGCAAGAATGGTCCATGACTTTTCGGGGTCCGCAACTTCGGCGAAGACCAGACATTTGGCTCGCAGGACACGAGCCGGGGTCTTGTCCAAAGTGCCGATTGTACCAACCGGAAATTTGGGAGGTTTTCCGACTGGCCACATGCTTTTTTTGCGAACCGTGAGCGCGACTTCATCGACCACCATGTCGGCGTCAGAGTCCATCTCCGAGTCAGAACGATCCTCACTATGTGGCTCTCGTTCCGACATGTCGATGTCGGACGGTGGGGTATACTCACTGTCCGAATCACTCTGGTCATCATAGGCGGGAGGCGTACTCAGCGTTTCATCCTTACTCACTGCCTCACTCACTGACTCACTGACAGTCGGGTTCAGTAAGTCGGTCTTGGGTGGGGCCTGGGGAGGCGCGGTGGGCTTCTTGTTCTTGGCACGCAATTCTTGGACGTACGGCGGGACGACGCGGTTGTAGTCCCGGTAGCGGTGGTTCACAATCGTGAAGCCACGGTCCGCAAATTGGATCTGCCGAAGCGGCGTGCGCTTGTCGACCATCACAGACTGGGGGTGAATTTTGGTTAAAATACACCCGGCGGGAGCGAGAGCGCAAACCACCCACGACCTGAGCCGGAGTGATAAACACCGGCGGCGTCCCCGCGGTGGCGAACCAGTCGTAAATGTCGCCGTCTGAAACTTCGTCCGGCAGGCGCTGCAGGTCCACGTAGTACCAGTGCGAAAATTTCGAATAGGGCTGGACCACAAAGGTTTTACCACAAATGGTGACCTTCACACCACCCAGCTTCGTGCAGACCTCGCGGTCGGTGCAGACGAATTCAATCCCTTTTTCGCGGACAGGCTTGAAGTCCCGGAGGTGCTCCAAACTTTGCGTCCATTGGGGGGGTTGCGGCGACGAACCGAGGGAGGTCATAACTTCCGTATCCGAAAAAGAAGTAGTCACAGACTTCGCCGGAATCCACATTTTAAAACGCAGCTCGGGCGAGACTTGTTGGGGCACGCCCGCAAGGGCGGCACCCCGCTTGTCGCGTGCATCGCGCTCCGGATCCAAAAATGCTTCTTCCGCCTTGGCAAAAGCCGCATCAGTGGGCCGAATAAACTCAGCACGCGGCGCGGAATTTTTCCACGCTTCGCGCCACTGCGTATCGCGCTTGGGCTTGGGCATGGTCCTCACCACGACGGAACGCTGAACAGTCGAAAGGAAAAGTTGGAAAGTCGAAAGGTGGAAAATCAAAAACTTGGAAAAATCAAAAACTTGGAAAATTCAAAGTCTGGTCCCAGCAGGCGCGGTAATCCAGACGAAAAAAATCACACGGGAAACTCCAAAGAAAAACTCCACAGAAAACTCCACAGTAAACTCCACGCGAAAACTCCACAGAAAAAAAATCCACGAGAAATCACGAGGCGAAATGGGTCTTGGCGGCGAAAAACTGGGTACTTCTTGAAAATGGGTCACTTGGGTGACTCCGAAAAGTACACAGTTGAGGCTTGACTTGGGTCTTGAACTTGCTGGCTTGAGGGGGAAGTGAGGGAGCTGGCTTGGGCCTGTCTCTTGTTCACTTGCGGGTTAGCGGGCAAATTGCGTTATGCTTAACTTCGCAGAGCAGACGGGATACGGTGCTTTCAGCCTAAGATGGCCGTCTACACCAGCTCATGTGTGGCACCGCTATTGATACCTGACACTCACACACACTTAGGGGGTATATGTGGACACCCCCAGGTGGACACATGTGGACACAGACGGGCTAAACGTCCCTGGCAACCCCCCAAAGTTGGGGCTAGGCTGGGTGGGTGGATGGCTACATTTTGTGTACCCATTTCGAGCACAGGTACGCCACACCACCCAATGTGCGTCACACGAGGGGGGAGTTGAGGGAGGGGGAGGTGTGGCACACACAGACCAAACGTGTGGCCAGCATTCATCGTCGTTACTGCCATTTTAGGGTACCCTACTACCTACAATACTACATGCACTATGCCACATCATGGGTACACACATACACACCCAGCACCTTGCCGTGCAGATAGCCCCGCGCTCCATATTCACGCACACGCGCCCGCTCGCTAATGCACGCACACCAAGGTGACCATATACCTTCCACGCACACGTAGTGACGCCGTATGCGACATGAATCGCCATATTCGCGCATATTCACCGTAGTGATGCATGCACACCGCCATATCCAGCGCCACCTTCCGCCATCACCTTCATCTTCATCCCCGTCGCCTTCCTCCATCCACGCTCATCACCTTCCTCCATCTTCACCTCCATATCCAGCGCTTCCTCGCCGTCACCTCGCCGTCACCTTCTCCATATTCGCAGCGCTTCCTCGCGCTTCCTGCCTAATGTTACTTCCACACAAAACCACGCAAAACCCCATACAATTAAAACAGCGCCAACACTTGCGATTTTTCGCAAAGTCTTTTGCTCCATTTGCCATACTTTATCCTAGTCTATTTCTACGTCTTCTACGCCTACGCTAGCTACCTTTGACCCGTTTCTGCTACACCCTCAGCACACCAAAGGCCATCCGGACTTAGCCGAAGACCCCCGCTGCTGCTGGCACTTAGCGGTTTTCGCTCAAAGTACTCTAGCCCTCCGGACTTAGCCGAAGCGCCGCTAGCACTTAGCGGTTTTCGCGCAAAGTACTTCTCGCCCAATACTTCGGTCGGCCAAAGAACTTGGTGAGAAAAGAGTTAACAGAGTTAGGCAGCCCGCCATGCCGATCTACTTACTATCGACTTGGCTCCTTTCGCCGCCCCATTAGCGAAAGTAAATCACTTTAGGTTGATCAGCCTGTACGGTCGGCTGTTTGGTTTATATGTTTTGCGGTTGGAGGGGGGGGAGAAATGTTCATTTCTGAACAAATCAATAGAACAAGGGCTAAATCTCAGCAGATCGTAGTACAAGACTACTCTCATGCTTACAACACCCCGTTCTGTAGTTAAGTCGTCTACAAAGGATTTATCTTTCCCAATATTTGAAATTACAAGTCAGCCTACTCTCCACCGCCAGCACTTGACAGGCAGCGGAGTGCGTTGCAATTGTATGATGTTGGGTGCCCAGAGGACACCTATCGCTATTCGCGGCACATCGGGAAAGGTGATTATCGTCTATTCCAGCATGGATTCTGACTTAGAGGCGTTCAGCCATAATCCTACAGATGGTAGCTTGGCGGCACTAGCTTTTCAGCTAACCGCAGTTACCAATTATCTGAACCAACGGTTCCTCTCGTACTGGGTTGGATTACTGTTTAGACAACGAACTCATCAGTAGGGTAAAACTAACCTGTCTCACGACGGTCTAAACCCAGCTCACGTTCCCTATTAGTGGGTGAACAATCCAACAATTGGCGAGTTCTACTTCGCAATGATAGGAAGAGCCGACATCGAAGAATCAAAAAGCAACGTCGCTATGGACGCTTGGCTGCCACAAGCCAGTTATCCCTGTGGTAACTTTTCTGACACCTCTAGCTTAAAATTCTAAAGAACTAAAGGATCGATAGGCCACGCTTTCACGGTTTGTATTCATACTGAAAATCAAAATCAAGTGAGCTTTTACCCTTTTGTTCTACATGAGATTTCTGTTCTCATTGAGCTCACCTTAGGACACCTGTGTTATCATTTAACAGATGTGCCGCCCCAGCCAAACTCCCCATTCCGGATTTTTCCTGTCGAGCTCACATCGATCTCGACCTCGCCCCGGCTTCGTTCGCGCAGACACCGCCGCCGTCGCCGTCAGACCTCTTCACGGAGTGCTGCCGCCGCTGCCTCGCTTCTCGCCGTCGCCGCTGCTGTCAGTTCCTCTTCGCGGAGTGCTGTCACCGTTGCCACGCTACTCGCTGTTGTCGTCGTTGGCAGTCCTCTCCCCGGAGTGCTGTCTTCCACCTTCCGTCGCTGTCGCCGCCGTACCCGTGTTCGGTTGTTGCTGCTGCTTGCGCCTTGCTTCCGCTGCTCGCGTTGCCCAGACAGTTAGGCGCCTACAGTTCGCTGTGGGCTCATCCCTGCTGGACGACAAGAGCTTGTGCGCTAAGTCTTTGCTGAAAGGCCTCGACTGGAGTTACCTCAATTTCTGTGTAGTGCGGTGTTGCCAAACGGAACGCTAAGGCGTTCTAGACGCGGATCGTTGCAAAGCCTTCATCTACGCGGAGTAGATTGGGCATACACGAGAGTTGAGCCTCCACCACCTGCAAGGTTGCAGCCAAGCGACCCGTTCCCTTCGTACACGCAGAGCACCATGCCTGCTCCGCCCCGAGACCGCACGCCCCCGCGACCGGCGCAAGCGCCACCACCGCGCTTGATGCCCGACAACTCCCTGTTTCGAGCCAGTCTGAACCGGCTCTGTGATGCGTCCTCTACCGATGTCGACCGTCGATTTGCAGCACTTGCGCGCCCCTTTCCACGCCTGTCGAGCAGACGCAATGCACGCAGATGTGGATCCCAGCTGGCCGTGTCGCTGCCGACTTCTCTCTTCGTGATGTGCTCGCGTCGCTGGACTCGGATAGCCAGCCCCAGGTGTGGCGGGATGCTAAACACCATCTCCGCAACTTCAATACCTCCCCGCGCAACGGGATCTCCTTCGTCTACACCTCCGACCAAGTTCTTCAACGTCTCGGAGGAGTCGAGCTGACGATCTGTGGCCAACCTGTTGCGATCCGACGCTACTCCAGCTGCGACAAGCTGTACTACGTGGACTTGAGACGTCTTCCGGTCGATACTACGGACCTCGAGATCTACGACTGGTTCGTCGCCCGTGATGCTCGTCCCATCCTGATTACGCCGAGTCTTGGTGATCTCCCGTGCACGCACGGTGTACTTCAACGCTGTCCAGTGTCCGGACGCGCTATTCGAGTCTAATGGTGAGCCGCTTTTATCTAGCCGATATACAATAATTACTTATATACCGGCTTCGGGAGATCTACTTCAGGGACGGGGAGAAGCCCTGTTTTGTCCAGCACCGGCTCTTCCGCCTCAATCGTGTCACGCCCGCATCGCTCCGTCACCCACCTCAAAAGATTTCGGAGGTGAGCGACGCCAATATGCGTGGTCCCGACGATGTTGCTGCATCGCCACGGGATTCTTCGGCTGTCTTGCTGCCGCAGGACTTGCCGGCTGTCTCGTCGTCGTTGGATTCTTCGGCCACCTCGTCGTCGCAGGATTCTTCGACCGCCTCGTCGTCGCTGGATTCTTCCCTGGATTCTCCGGGTGGCCCGTTCCGTACGCCATCTGGCCAACCCCGCTCTCGAGCGACTGAGATGCAAATCAAGCGCCGGATTATTGGGTCCGTCAACGCGGAGTCCGACCCGGAATGGAAGTTGGTTCAGCACTCGCAGTACGGTGTTATTGATCGCCCGGGCGCCAGGTTCATCGATCCGGACGGAGCTGTTCCGTGCGAGGTCTCGGAAGACCCCACCGACCCGCACGCCCTGATCTACTCGATCCCGGTCTCGCCCAACACCTATGAGGTTCTTCACGAGGACGGCTTCGATGCTACGCTCCCGCCTGACACCGACTTGCTGGTTGCACAAGTCGATGCTGACGAGATGTCGACACCGGTCGCTGGTTTTACGGCGGATTCGGAGCTACTCCCGCATTTGACAGAGGCGCGCGTCCTAAAAAACGTTCGCCGTCTGGACTTGAAGGTGGATCGACTCTCTGCCGAGGAACTTCAACACGAGATCGATTCCTACCTGGCTCAGGATGTGACGGGGCACACAGCACTTCTTGACAGAGGAAGCAGGAGTATACAAACTCCAAGTGAACAGCCGTTCACGTGTCCCTGGCCTTAAGGGGACGACTTGACTTGCTACAAACGAGTAGGTTATAAGACTGACTGTATTTTGGTAGGGGTTAACTTGGCTCAATACAAACTACAAGTTATCTATACTAAAACCCACACAAACTCAAATGGTTGGCTTGCGGAGCTACTGGTACCATGTACCACGTACTCGGGAGAGTGACACCCGTCACTCTTTATGTAATGGGTACACTTGATTGTACCCCGTTACATCCTCCCCCACTTATCTGAGAATCACATCTGATTCTCCAATGAGCATCGAGAGAATCCAAACACCCAAAGGGCGGATTCTCGGGCGCCGCCGCCGCAAGGCTGGCGCGCCTCATTGTCACACTCACAGTGACTTGTGCCCGCAGCGGGCACCCCGCGCGGGACCCTCCTGCCCTCGGCGATGTTGGCCGCAAAGCTGACGCCTCTAGTGGCCGTATCCACAGCGCTAGCAGGCGCGAAGTGCCTCGGCACGGGATGCATGTGCCCCCAAACTTGCAGTGTCTCTCGTAGACCACCCGCAGTTGGTGTCGCATGGCCCTTGGGCCTCGCTGGCACATTCGTGCTGCGGTGCCTCCCGCGAGGGACGGCACCATTCAGGTCAGCGCGTAGCGTAACCATGGAGAGAGCTGTGCTGTTCATCTCCAGCCATGACAGCGGTCCGACAGGACCACGCTCGCCACGGCGCAGTGTGTCGGTCGTCCGAGTACGTCGGCACGACCCACAGGCGAAGGTCAAACGTTGACCAAAACCAAGAAGCATCCGGCTTCATCGTCGCCATAGTCCCGGGGACCACGTCTGCTGCTCGCAGCCAGCTCATCGTTTAGAGCAACGCGGCGGACTTGTTCAAAGTCCTGCCCCGCGTCACAGCCATCGTGTCGCCGACGCTGAGGTGTCTTCCATCGACACCAAGGTACCGCAATGGTACTTCATCACGGTGCGAGGTACACTGTCCTCCGTCACCAGCGATCGCATCATGCGTCGCAGCGACCAACACCAGGTCGGTGTGCACGCAAGGCCGCATGGCACACAGTCCATACCGGACCTCACGGTGTACGGGGGCACCACCCCATACACCAAAGGTATGTCGTGTACCACATACACCACGACTGCCATAGTGCCTCGTGCACTTCAAGTGCCACGTGCACGACAAATGCCGCGTGCACTGCGAGTACCTCGCGTACTCCAAGTGCCCCGCGCACAGTGAGCGTCAGGTGCCACGTGCACCGCAACTACCTCACAGGCAGTATGTGCCACGTGCACCCGTATGGCTTCGCGCCTTACAAGCACGGTATACACCGCGCTAAGTGTGAATGCCCGCAAAGGCAACACGTTCGGGCTCACCCTTCGTGGGCAACACCCAAGCTCCTTGTCGTTGACTACCTGGCCGGCAGACGTGTCGCGCCCAGCGTAGCAACAGCATGGAGCTGTCCCTCGGGTTCGTCCTGGTGGACAACACCCATGCTCGGGCTGATGGCGACCTGGCCGGCAGACGTGCCGCTCCCAGCGTAACCACAGCCTTGAGCTTCAGCATGATGCTGATAGCTAACTGGCCGGTAGACGTACCGCGTCCAGAGTAGCAACAGCATCAAGCTACGGCATGGTGATGCGTACGCGCACATGCCTTCGTCCGCGGCCCAAGCCGCAGACTGGCTGCCATGTCCTCGCCCGACAGATGCAGCCTTTCCGCAGCGAATGTGCGGCCACCTTCGGCCCAGCAGCGGCAGTGACCACTGCCAACGTTGCTGGCCATCGGTCACCAAGACCATGGGACCTAAGCAGCGACGCGTCAGGTCCAGCACCTTCGTGCAATGCTTCGTAAGTGGTTGCACCATGCAACCACTACACCGGCTTCTGTGAAGAAGCAAGTCTCGTGCCAGAGACCTCGGGAGGAAGGGCACTTCCGATCCCCTCCCCCACATACGATTAGAACCCCGGTGGGTCAGACAGCAGCCGACTGCCTAACCTCGCGCCGCCCTGCAGCGCCGAGTCGCTATACCAGCAGACTCCGGTGGCGCGGGCAGCTACCTTGCTTGGGCTCCAGGTCAACATCGTCGACCAAGGCTTGGTGTGTACCAGCCTGTATGCAGTTTGAGTCTGCGTGACTTGACGTGGTACTCTGTTACCCACGTCACCGGGCGGAGGGCGACGCCGCCACGGAGGCCAAGGCAGCGGCCAGCGACACGGTGGGCTCCCGCCCAAGGCGGCTTCGCCAGTCAAGAACCTGACGCTGGCACAAGGCCGCGAGCGTGCCCGAGCGTTGAAGGCAGCTGCCGCTGCGGAGGCCGCCGAGGCCAGGGCGAAGAAGCGTCCCGCTTCCCAGTCGCCCCGCGGTTCCAGCTCCAAGTTGTTCAGTGACTCGGAGGACGAGGAGGGCGCCGTCCACGAGCCCAGAGAGATCTCCAACGACCTCGATGAGCAGCAGCAGCAGTACCAAGCTGCCTGCTCGGGCGCACATGCCAGGCAATCCTTTGCCGCGACTGCTGTTGAGTCTTCTTCAGGCGGAAGTGCCGTGTATCCGCCAGGCTACTTCCCGCCCGAGCCTAGCTCTGGTGCGCCGCACCTGTTGGAGAAGCTCACGGCTCCTCGTGGCCATGTAGTCGGCGGCGACGCAACAAGCATCGCCGCAGGTACGGCCTGTACCAAGCCACGTCTTGCGTGCGCGAGGCCATAGCTGCGCCGGCCGACACCCAGTCGAACGTCATCCATGATGACCGGGTGCTAAGCCCTTGGAGGAAGGAAGTGCATCCGGGCACTCCTCCCCCGCTTAAAATCAGAGCCACGCGGAGCCTCCGAGAGACCGTGCGGCTATGACATCGTGACGGTGTCACGGGCTTCTTAAACTCCATGTGGCCATCCACCACACGCGAGGAGGCCCAAGTGACCTGATCACTAGTCCTGGTCATACTGACCGTGCGGGGAACTAAGTAACCCACGCAGGAGGCGCACCGCGCAACCCCCTTCCGGCTCATGCGGAGCCTTGTCGCATCGTGTGGAACTACGTTACCCACACAGGAAGCGCATCATGCGACTTCCCCATCAGTTACCGTCTGAGTGACGTGTGTGGAACTATGTTACCCACACAGGAAGTGCATCGTGCACCTCCCTCATCAGTTTAGGTCTGAGTGACCGGGTGTGGAACTGGGTTACCCACACAGGAAGTGCATCGTGCACCTCCCTCATCAGTTTAGGTCTGAGTGACCGGGTGTGGAACTTGGTTACCCACACAGGAAGCGCCTGCAGCGCCTTCCTCTTCAGTTATGGCCTGGGCGACCGGGTGTGGTACTTGGTTACCCACGCCGGAGGTGCCTTGAGCGGTCTCCTCAGCATTATATGCTCTTGTGCGGAACTAAGTTACCCGCTATCCAGTGGTCCTTGGTTACCCACCTGGTGATGTCATCGAACACCACCCTTGTCAATGCTCATGCAGAGCAACGACTCTCAGCGCTAGAGTTGCCTGTCGAGGCAGCCCACACGCCAGGCGTATCAGCCCTTGGTTGCAGATACACTGCACCTTCTTCATGGAGGTCATCATGTCATTGATGCCTCCCTTCTTCTTCTTCTTCTTGTCGGACGCATGCAGCGCCCTGGAGGTCCCATCGGACGCCCTTGTGTCTGTCCAGAGGTGGGAACATGACTCACCAATGCTCTGGCAGACACAGAGGGCCGACTTAGCCTCAAAGACATTGTCGCGCTGCTCGACCGAGAGCCCGTGCAGCTTGCACAGCGCACTCAGGGCCAAGCCATACTTGTCCAGGCCGAGGGCATATACGGTTCCATGCCCAGGGCCATCTTCGGTACCATGTCCGGGACCATGTACGGGTCCATGTCCGGGAACATGCGCGGTTCCATCGCTGCCCGCGTCGTCACGTGCGGCAGCAAGGGGTCACAACGGACCCCAAGGTTCTTCTTCGACCCGGCCTCAGTCAATGAGACCTGCCCTTGTGCTTCGACTCTCGCAGAGCCTCGGCACTTGTGTCGTTATTCCAACCGACACATCTGGCGACGTGCGAACACGCGCGACGTCCCAGACTCAACCATGTCAAGGGATACCATTACCCCCGTACACTCACGTGTACTACCGACAACCCACCGTTGTCCTTCACCAATGCGAGCATCAGTGCTCTCAAGGGACCCCGGGTCTCTGTGGTGTACGCCTTCCGTACACCCATCACAAAGACTCAGGCCAACCCCAGCAAGGCCCTCGTCCTTACTGGTGGTTGTGTCCCCTTGAGCACCTGACGGTGCATGGCGTCGGCGCCCCCTTGACCCTCTGGTCGTCGGGTAGGTCTTCTTCCCAGACCCTGGCGATGGGCAGACACGTTGATAGTGTCCTAGCCCGCCGCAGCCGTAGCAGCGGACTGAGTCCTGCTCAACCGAACTTAGATCCATGGGTTCTGGCTCGCTGTCAGTTGACACAGGCTGTTCAACAGCCAGAGCACCAGCCTGCTTATGGCTGTACTCCTCCTGGAGGGCGACTTGGATCGCCTCCTCCATAGTGGCGGTGCGCACACGGAACAACTGCGTGCGCGCAGGACCGACCTTCAGGCCGTCCACGAAGACTGTCGTCTTGACATCTTCCGACAGTGGGTTCCCCACCAGCGAGGCTGCCAACGTGCGCATCTCCTGTACGTACGCGTACAGCTCGCGCTCCCCTTGTTTGCAGGCAAGGAAGCGCGAGCGCTGGCGGAACTCGTTGTTCGCCGGGAGGAAAGCGGCTCGAAGCTGCTCACACAGCTGAGCCCAGGATGTGAAACATCCAGGCGACATCGCCTCGCGCGTATACGCCCAAGTCTTGGCACGTCCGCCAAGATTGGAGAGCGCAAAGGCGACTCGAAGGTTCTCAGCCGAGATGAGACCTGCGCTCATTGCGATCTCGGTCTCCCGGATCCAGAAGTGAAGGTTCTCACCTTCCTTCCCTTCGAACGGAGGCACAGCTAGCCGCAAAGGCTTAGGCTGCACCCGTCTGGGCTCACTCATCTGAGCCAGCAGGTTTCCCTGCACATGAGCGATGAGCCCGCCTTCGTACTCGTCAAACGCGCTCACCCGCTCGACCTGCTCGGCTGGCGTCGCCGCCGCCAAGCTCCGGAGGGCATCACTTCCGAAGATGCCCGCCATCTTCCGCACTGACTCGAACTGCGAGTCAGTCAAGTGAGGAAACTCACTTCGGTCCATCGTGGCTCACAGACCTGAGCCACCGAGGATTCAGGTAGACCAATCTACCCGAGTAGGCGTAGGATTGACTACGAGTGCTACCAAGTGTGACGGGGCACACAGCACTTCTTGACAGAGGAAGCAGGAGTATACAAACTCCAAGTGAACAGCCGTTCACGTGTCCCTGGCCTTAACCCTTTTGCGATGATTTTTATACTTGGAATTTGTATGGAAGCCTCCCGATACAAAACCGTAAAACATGACTAGATGCATGGTTTTACGCCGAGACCCGCAAACGAAAATCGGACCTAAGACTGGATTTTAATCGTACCTAATATAAAACATGCTACTTAGCCATGTTTTAGTACGGTTACCGCCCCGACCTTTACTGGCTAAAATTATCATTCTAAACTCTGATTGGGTCGATTTTGTAAAACATGCTAGTTAGCCATGTTTTACACAGAACCATCGCAAAAGGGTTAAGGGGACGACTTGACTTGCTACAAACGAGTAGGTTATAAGACTGACTGTATTTTGGTAGGGGTTAACTTGGCTCAATACAAACTACAAGTTATCTATACTAAAACCCACACAAACTCAAATGGTTGGCTTGCGGAGCTACTGGTACCATGTACCACGTACTCGGGAGAGTGACACCCGTCACTCTTTATGTAATGGGTACACTTGATTGTACCCCGTTACACAGGAGGTCCTCGAGTACACGACGCATGACGACGTGCTTGCGGCTATCCAGGTTCAACCGGCGTACTTCCGCAGACTTTTCCGGGCACCGGCGGATCGCCAAGAACAACTGGTTAAAGCGCACGCGGTCTACCGCGCCATCTGCGCCGAGCCTGTTCTTGAAGATGAGTCCGTCGATTACCTCGATCGTCTTCGCTCCCGCTACGACTCCATCGACTCTGTCGATGCCGCAGCGTTCTTCGAATGTCTGTTCCCGGGGAAACCTCAGCAAGAAGCAGCGCTTCACAGTGCCCTCTGCGACTTGTTCATGATGGTCTTCGCGCCAGCGGTCTACATTGATCCGGTCAAGATTCAAGCCGTGCTCCCGGGCCGCTCGTCACCAAAGCGAATCCGGACCACGCCGTTCCTTCTCTGGAGTGACCTTACCTTGATGTACGTCGCGCGCTGCGATGTCGGCACCTCGTTCGTCGCTGACCCGCGCACTCCGACGACGGTGACTGAAGCGTTGACGCATCTCGCGTCGGTTGACATCCCCTCGGCGGTCTCCGGTTCGTCCCGTTTGGTCCACCCTCGCCTCTAAGGAGGCGTGGGCTTTTAACGGAGTCTCGCTCAACATGAATGGGATGAATCTCCCCACTCTCAGCATTTATGAGCGACTTATCTCTACGCACGCGTTGATGACGTTTCAAGAGACGAAGTTCATCCAGGAATACTCCATGCAGACCAACGAACATCATATCCGCGCGGCTGACTCTGGAGCGCGCAGCTTTTGGTCCCACACCACGTCGAAGCTCTTCAACGAGCGACATGGTGTCGGCCTCGTGTTGTCCTCAGCATCCCCCTTTGGCGATGTAGAAGACATCACGGCTCGCGTCTACAAACCACAGCTACGCAACCGTTATTTACTACTCAAGACGACCCTCGGAGACAAGAGCGTATACATCCATGTGGTGTACGCACCTGTTGAACCCCGCGATCGTGGCGAATTCTTTCGTATGTTACCAGTTGACTTCGAGAACGACAACGATGACGTCGACGACGCCTCTGTTGACGATGGCGCCGGCGGCGTGACGCACATCGTCCTGGGCGACTTTAACGTCACGCTCAACGACAATTTGGACCAAGCTTCACCGTCTCTCAATCAGCACCGCCCCGGCAGAGCGGAGCTTTGCGATTGGATGGATGCGCTCGGGCTGATGGATGCCTGGCGCTACGTGAACCCGGACGTCCGTGACTTCACCGGGCCGAAGCGTACGAACCGGATTGACTACTGCTTCCTCAGGGTGGATCTGCTACAGGACCATTTGGCAACCGTGAATCACGTGAGAGACCGCAAGTGGCATCATGAAGATCACATCCCGGTCGAATTTCGACTTCAGGCCAAGTTCTTACCGAAGATGAAGCGTGCCCCCTGGCGCTGCCCGACCTGGCTTATTCGCAACTCCGAAGTACAGAAGTACCTGATTGCATCGTCAGAGGCCCTCGCTGATCGCATCAAGATCTTCCCAGGGGCGAACCCGGGTTGCCTCCTGGACGAGCACAAGCGTGCTGACTGAATCTATCTCCGGCGGAGGTGGCTAAAACTTCGGGATGCTGACGCGCGGGCGATGGCTGCGAAGGTGCGGGCGGCCAATGATGCTACTGACCTCTTCAACGTCGCGCCTACGGAGGAAAACAAAACAGCGTTAGAACAAGCAAAGGAGGATCTTCAAGCGTACCGGGCATCAATCAAGGAACGCAATGAGACGAAGAAATTCGCAGCTGACTTACACCAGAGCGAACGCGCAACGAAATACTTCTTTCGAGCGCCGCAGCAGGACTGCCTTCGATCCCCTATTACCGAGTTGAAACAAGACGACGGGACGGTCACGGAAGACACGGCCAAGATCACAGACGGTCATCGCCGATACTGGGGGAAACGCTTCCAGTCGACCTCGCCGGATCTCAAATCTTCTCGGACGGCTACGTACCAACCTTTGCGCCTCACCAAGCTGCTCCAGGACACGGTGGCCACGCTCACGCCCGCCCAACGAGCACTGCTGGACGCCCCGCTTACGGCGCACGATTTCTACTTGGTCATCACGAAGTCGAAGAATGAGAAAGCGCCGGGACCGGATGGACTGCCGATTGAATACTACAAGGTGGCTCCTGACTTGTGGGCGGTGATCTTCGAAGTCATACACGACTTCCAGTTAGCCAAGGGCAAGATGACCAAGTTTCAACGGCGAGCCCATCTGTCTCTGCTGTACAAGGCTGGCGACAGGTCCTTACCGGAGAACTATCGGCCTCTTACGCTCCTGAACCACGACGCGAAGCTTGCCCCGAAGATTCTTGCTTACCGACTTGGAGAAATTCTACCTGCAATCATCCACGAGGATCAAAAAGGGTTTGTTCCAGGCCGATCCATCCGGCATCTGCTCCTCAAGTTTCAGGATCTCCAAGAGATCTGCCGCGCCCGATACCCGGACGCCTGCACTGCCCTCCTGGACTTTGCCAAAGCCTTCGATAGCGTGCTGTGGCCGGCGCTGGGCATGGTACTTCAACACTTCGGCATCGGACCTACGTTTCGCGCGTGGGTGAAGACCCTCTATCATCAGACTTCGGTGAGTGTCGCCGGGCCCGGGGAATGACTAGATAGCACTGCATCAACAGCTTGTCATCAGGTCGTCCCCACGTTACTCACGGTTATTTTGGCTGCTGGTTCCATTGCTTTATATGGTGCGTGGCTTGTTAAGAAAATGCTGTTATGCTCGGGCCAGCTCGAACCTGCCTTTTCAGAATTCAGGCTTGATATCAACTTCAGAACCAGTAGCTTTAACCCTATCTACCTGAATCGAGTTTAGTCTGTCTCACTTCACAATCGAGCTGGAATACTTAATTCCAAGTGTATTTTTACTTTATTTATTTAGACTAAAACAACTGGATTGGGTGCAAGTCGAACACGGCCTTAGGGTTTGAGAAATAGCTTACAGACCCCCGCCAAAACATAGGCAAGCATGGGCTCATGTTATGGAGCATGGTCGCTTTTCTACACCTGGTCACGACTTACTTGCGTCGCACCCATGCTCGACATAGATTAAACATGGGTGTGACCTTTAACGTTATATTACCTGACCATTTATATAATATGGGAGCAGCATAGAATATGATCTCAAACACCAGCGGTAGTATTTACAAAAAAATTGTGGAAACCGATTAGATTCTCCGAGCGGATAAGCTGATAAAATAGAGTGTATCAGAGATTTGACGGGCAGTAGATCGGGGATCCTTATGATTTCACATGGGATTGATGGGAGTATAAATCAATGTAAGGTTCATTTAATAGGATTTGCCTCATGTGTCACCAGCAATACGAGAGACGACCTCTTAATCGCAAAGAGCTTGATGTTTAGTGCATCTACTACTTTAAAAACATTGCGTGCACAAAAAATGTATGTGCGCAGTCGATGTGTCCTGGTATCTACCGTATTTCGCATGTAGACAGCTGCACCGGCTTAAGAGATGCACTTGCACTATCCAATCACACGGAAGTACTCTCTTATATTTGTCCAATCATATGGCGATTTTGTACCCGTCTATTAAAATATACATGTAGTACACATAATATTGTGGTACCATATGTACGATGTTGTATACCGCTCTCTTAAGTACGCATTGTTTATCATCATTGCCAGGTGAACATTAGGTGCAGCTCTCTACATGCGAAATACGGTATTTATCACGTAAAGAAGTCTTGTATGTGTGTAGTCATCTCTTGTCACGGTCGATTTTGCTTTAAAATCGGTCGCCGAATCCGAATTGGTGTCAGACATTTGGGCTGATTAGCATGTGCGGTATTAAATCAGTACGTAGTAGCAAATCCGACTAAAATTTGCTTAATCACCTGCTTAATCAACCGATTTATATCCTACTAAGTAAGATTATCTAATCGGCCTCCACACTATCAATTACTTTCGTCCGCGAAGTTGCTTGTGTAGGGGAAAGAAAGAGTAAGTGAATGAGCGAGAGACGGCGGGAAAGTAGATGCATGAAGTACACCATTTTAGTCAGCAAGAGCCAGCCAATCACTGCGACTAGCGCCACGCGTCTTTCACTTCACTTCGCGGTATCACAAATAAGCCGGCGGCATGCCGGACGGTCTCCGTAGACATCGATTGGCGCTGGAGTGCGCAGGGCGGCACAGTGGATGTTGGAACTGGCGACGATGCACTCCGCCTTGTCAAGATCCACCAAGACCAAGCAGCCCCGCTACGACACCTTCCTCGAGCTGAACGACGATGTGGACGAGACCAAGCAGCCCCGCTACGACACCTTCCTCGAGCTGAACGACGATGTGGACGAGACCAAGCAGAAGTTGCACGTTGGGAACTCCAGCACACCAAGTGCTGCGTCTTTCTTGTCGCGGATCTTCTTCTCGTTCGCCAACCCCATCATGAACACTGGCAACTTGCGACAGCTCAACTTCGAAGACCTGTGGGAGCTGGATGGAGAAATCCGCTCGGCCGCAGCATTGAAAGAGTTCTTGGGGCACTACGAGCGCTACGACAAGGCCATCATCAAGGCCATGGCGGCTGCATATGGCGCAGAGTTTCTACTATGGGGGCTGGCGATGCTGTTCTCGACAGCGTGCGGCCTCTTCGCGCCCGTGGTTTTGAACCACGTCATCAGTGCTCTCTCGGAGGTCGAGCTCGACATAATCGACCTCAGTGTGTGGCTCGGCGTTTTCTTCGCTTCACGCTTCGTCGATGCAATCCTGTCGACGCAAATGAACTACGCCTTGGAGCTGATAGCGTTGCGTCTCACAGTGACACTGAAAACGCTGCTCTTCCAGAAGGCTTTGCGTCGCAGTCTTCTTATGAAAAACGACCCCGATGCTGTGGACATCTCCAACCTGTTGACCTCGGATGTTAACAACGTACTGTGGGCAGCGTTCCAGGTCAACAAGCTGTGGATTATCCCGATTCAGATCGTTGTGGCTGTGTGGATGCTCTATATTGTCATCGACCTCGCTGCGTTTGCTGGGCTGGCTGTCATCGCGTTATCGATGCTGGCAAGTTATTTTCTTGCCAAGTTGTCAGGGGCAGCTTTCGTCGACCTCATGAAGAGCAAAGACGACCGACTCGGCGTTATCAAAGAGGTCTTCAGCGCCATTCAGATTGTGAAGCTCAACGCGTGGGAGGGCAAATTCGTGGAGAAGATCCGAGCCGCTCGTGACGTTGAGTTGTCGGCTGTGCAGCGATTTCTCTATCTCGGTGCCGTCAATATTACTATCCTCTGGTCATCGCCACTGGGAGTCTCGGCCGTATCCTTCGCAGTGTACGCGATCACGATGGGCAACGTACTGACGGCAGCCAAGGTGTTCACTGCCGTCGCGCTCTTCAACATGCTGCGGGACCCACTGCGCGATTTACCCACAGTTATTCAAATGTTCATTCAAGCCAAGATTTCCATCGACCGATTCGCGGATTACCTCTTGCTGGACGAATTCAACCCGACCAACGTCACGCGCGATGACCCTGCGAAGCCAGACGATGTCGTGGTGGCTATTGAAGACGGCGTCTTTGGCTGGACGAAGGACACGGCGCTACTGAACCACGTGAACCTCACCGTAAAGCAGGGCGACTTGGTCATCGTGCACGGCTCTGTCGGCAGCGGCAAGTCCTCGCTGTGCTCGGCGCTACTGGGAGAAATGAACAAACTGGCGGGCAGCGTCTTCGTTCGAGGCCGCGTTGCCTACTACTCGCAGGAGACGTGGATCCAGAACATGACCATCCGCGAGAACATTCTCTTCGGACTGCCGTACGACAAGGAGAAGTACTCGCGCGTGATCGCCGCGTGTGGTTTGCTGCCGGACCTACAGCAGTTCCCTGGAGGCGACGCGACGGAGATCGGCCAGAAGGGAGTGAACCTTTCAGGCGGTCAGAAGGCCCGCGTGTGTCTGGCTCGCGCATGCTACGCTGACGCCGACATTCTGCTGCTGGACTCCCCGCTGGCTGCCGTGGACGCGATCGTCCAGAGTCAGATCTTTGGCGACTGCATCTGCAACTTGCTGGCCGACAAGACGGTGGTGCTGGTGACGCACAGCGCCGACATCATCGCGAGTAAAGCTGCGAACGTGAAGGTGCTGGTGGAAGGTGGGAAGTTGAAGGTGACTCGACACGACGTTGCGTTACCTCGGTGCTCGTACACGCTTCCAGTCTCTCCTCGTTCGGTAAAGGACGACGCCAGCCACGACGGAGATAGTAGCGCTAACAAGGACAAGGATGCTGGTCGACTGATCGACGATGAGGAGCGTGAAGAGGGCCGCGTGTCCAAGGAGGTGTTCTCGAGCTACTTCGACTCGCTCGGGGCGTCAAGGTGTGCGTCTTCCTCTTCGCAGTGCAGACGCTGTGGCAGGTTTTCCAGATCGGGAGTGACTTGTGGCTGAGTCACTGGACCGGGCAAAAGAACGGCTCGTACAACCCGGACGACACGGTGTACAACGTGAAGGTGTATGCTTGGCTCGGTGCTGGTACTGCCATCATGGTGTTGGTTCGCACCGCAACCGTGGCAGTTGTCGGAATTCGAGCATCTCGACAGCTCTTCGACAACATGACGGTGTCTTTGCTGAGAGCCCCACTCCGCTTCTTCGATGCTAACCCCATCGGCCGCATCGTGAACCGCTACGGTGATGACATGTCGGCAGTGGATTTCATGATATCATTCGCTGTTCAGGAGTTTCTCGGACTGCTTTTCTTCGCGGCCTGCCAATTGGCGACTGCAGTATACATGATAAACTTCTTGGGCGCTCTGGCCATCCCGCTTGTGTGGATCTACATGAGGATTGGAAACCATTACCTGGCTCCGTCGCGAGAGACGGCGCGATTGTGGAAAATATCGGCGTCGCCCATTCTGAGTTACGTGAGTCAGTCGGGAGATGGCATTGCCGTCATTCGTGCGTTTGGGCAAGAAACGGTGGAGCGCATGGAAGCTGAAAGCTTCCGCCGCAATGACGTGAACAGCAAAGCCTGGTTTGCACAAATGGTGTTCAAATACTGGTTCCAGTTACGGATGCAGCTTATCGGGTTTGGCGTCGTGACCCTCGTGATCTCCAGCTTGGTCTATCTGCACAACTTCCTATCGCCAGGTCTTGTAGGATTGGCTTTCACGTACGCTCTCAGCGTTGATGGGAGCCTTGCGAGCCTTATCATGTCGTGGTCATGGTTGGAGATTCAGATGGTGAGCCCTGAGCGCATTCTCGAGTACGGATCGATCCCTGCTGAGGGAAGCCAACGGCCGCTGGTGATCGAGCCCGACTCGTCTTGGCCTCTGTCCTCCACTGTCCAGTTCCAAGATGTCGTCTTCAGCTACAAGCAGGGCGGCTAGCCCGTGCTCAAGGGTCTGTCCTTCGACATCAGCAACAACGAGAAGATAGGCATCGTCGGACGCACCGGCGCAGGCAAGTCCTGCCTCACCATGGCGCTCTTCCGCATCAACGAGCTTGTGTCCGGCCGCATCCTCATCGACGGTGTTGACGTCGCGACCATGCCGCTGCGCACGCTGCGCTCGCACCTGTCGATCATCCCGCAGTCGCCCGTGCTGTTCAAGGGCTCGCTGCGCGCGTACATGGACCCGTTCGACGAGTTCTCGGACGCCGACATCTGGGCGGCGCTGGAGAAGGTGGACATGAAGACGCAGGTGTCGGCGCTGGAGGGCCAGTTGGCGTACGAGCTGAGCGAGAACGGCGAGAACTTCAGCGTGGGCGAGCGGCAGATGCTGTGCATGGCTCGCGCGCTGCTGACGCGGAGCCGCATCGTGGTGATGGATGAGGCGACGGCGTCCATCGACCACGCGACGGAGAGGAAGCTGCAGGAGATGATCAGGCGCGACTTCCAGGACGCGACGGTGTTGACGATCGCTCATCGACTGGGCACGGTGCTGGACTCGGACCGCATCATGGTGCTGAGCGACGGTCGAGTGGTGGAGTTCGACAGTCCTCGCAACTTGGTGAAGGGCAGGAGCGGTGTATTCTATGAGCTGGCCAAGGAGGGCGGCTGGTTGTCAAGTTTGTAAGGTTAGAGAACTGGATATTGCCGTGTGCAGTCAACTTGTTGATGGTCTATCTTGTTAACGCGTACCTTGCTGTAATGCATGGATGATTTTCCTTGAGTTCGCGTTTAGTCTACATATAGGCAGTCGGCAACTCGTACATCGATGTCCGCCGCTTAAAGTCTTCCGAGTCTTTGACATACTCAATCTTCGCGTCAGACGCTGGTTCGCTGGACGCGCCCAACGCCATAGCAGCCATGAGACCAGCCTGACTTCCGCTGTCGAAGGCAGACCAGCCAGTCTCAGAGCAATCTGTGAGCTTCTCTAGACGCGTCTCGTTTCCGTAGACATGCACGCTCAATTTCTTCCGCATTGCGCCCCCAGGACGGATGTAATCGTCGAAGAACTGCAGCACATCAGAAAGTTGCAGCGTACGCACCAGCTTCGCCAACTTCATTTTGCGCCCAAAGTCATACTGGTGGTTGGCGATTTCCACCAGCAAAGCTTGCACCTCTTCCTCCTGATTCTTGGGCTTTTCAACGTAACCCTTCACGACAGCCTGGATGTGCTCCTGGAGTTGCTCCCCACTCATACCAGCAATCGTGTTGCGGAGTTCAGTCCAAAATGTTTCAATCCTCTGCTCGATGAATTCTGGTGGCGCGACGTTGGACTGCACGACAATCTTGAACGACTGGACGCCATTCCCACGCGACGGTGTCGAGTACACGGTGTATCCAAGCTGCTCCTTCGTGCGTAACTGGTCAAAGAGCGGCTCGTCGACGATTTGCGAGAACAAAGCCAACTTCGCGCGATCCATGTAGTTCTCCACGCCGATCTGGTAGATGCAGTTCACAGCGCAGTTTGCGTTCTCTGGGTTGGGATGCACGCACTTGTAAATGTAGTGCACGCCACAGGAAAGCTTCACCTGTCGGCCCATCCAGTACTTTTTCGACGATGGCATAGTCAGCGCTCGTGGGGCCCGAACTTGATCCACAATGATGCCGGCTAGATCTGTCGCCTCCGATCTGTTCAAATTGCCGTACAGAAGAATGTCGCAGTAGACCTGTCGGAATAGACGCTTTGCGTGCGCGATCACGTCACGGAACGAGCAGTTCCGGATGGCGTTAACGATGTCGTCAACGCTCCAACTTCGCTCGTGCAGTAGGTTTGATTCCTGCTGAACGGCATGTCGGTGCGCTTCTTCCAGACGCATGTTCTCGAAGGAGCGGCACTTGGCGTGCTTCACGCGCTCAAACGCTTCGTCGCCGATGTGGTTCTCGAAACTGCCCATGACTTCTAGGATCCGCTGCACGAGGATAGGCAGCTTTGAGCTGTATCCCCCAGTACTCAAGTAGATGTTGCTTCCATTGAGCCGCAACTTGTAGTTCATGCCTGCCAACAGCGCGTCGTACGAGTATTCGTTCAGCTCGTCCTTCAGGCACGCCACAAACAGGGCCGAGAGCGCGTAGCTGTACGGAGTCGGATTCACTTCGGGTGAGTGGAAAGTAGCGACAGCGAACGTGCGGGGCTTTTTGAACTTGACGTCGGGTTTGAACCACACACGGCAAAAGTCATCATCGCGGATGATCTGAGGGTGCTGATTGCGAGTGTCCACGGTTCTGCCGTCCACCAGACTAAGGTCGGTCACCACGAAGGCATTCGGATGCGGTAGGCACAACGCACTGTTCGCTCCGGGATTCGCCATCTCTTCCAAAAACTTTACGGGGAGCGGTACCTCATGGTACCTGGTACCATACCACTTCTCCTCACTGGTAGCACGGTCTTCAAGTGACTGGCACGCGATTAGCACTCGCATCTGCTCTGGTGTCATCAGCCTGAGCAGCTCAAGAGCCTGCTCCCATTCGTAGGGGAAGTACAGGACTCCCTCCGACACAATGTCGCGCTTCGGGAAAGTGTGCATGTTAGCGGCCACAACGCTCGTGAAGTCGGCTGGAGGGCTCTTGCTCTGGAACATGTAGTGCGTCTTGGACATGATCTCGAGCTCGTCAAACATCCACTGCTCCCAGGGTGACGCCACCATCAGATGAATGTACTGGAACATGGCCTTGAGAACGTCATCGGCTCGCTCGATGCCGTCTTCCGTCACGTCGAAGCTCACGACGAAGAGCGAGAACTCGTCGTAGTCCTCCACAATTCCTGCGTAGACGCTGTTAGCCCACTTTTTCTTCTTGAGGTACGAGAGCAGCGAGCCCTGTCCTTCGTGTCCGATCAGATGGCTCAGCACCGACGTGTGCTGCTGCGAGTATCCCTTGCCGCGAAGAGGAGGCAGCACCCAGGAGACCTGCACCACCTTCCAGTCCATCACGGGGACGACTTCCAGTCGTCTGGCCAACTGGTCCACCGTGTAGGGCTGCTCTTGGTCGAACACGGGGCTCTGTCGGCCCGAGTTCGGGATCTCGGAGAAGTACTCGAGCACCCAGCGACTGAGCGTCTCGACGTCTTCCTTGCCGTACACGACGAGCTTCATGATGCTGGCCGAGTAGAACTCCTGGTAGAACTTGAGCAGCGCGTCTCGCACGTCGATGCCCTTCTCCGCCGGTGTGGTACTCAGCGTCTCCTTGTTGCCGACACCGAACTTGTGGTACGGGTGCTTGTGGTTGCCCAGTCCGCGCTCCAACTGGTTGATGCGCCAACTGTCGTCCTGCAGGTAGTTGGTGCTCTCCGAGTCCACGGCGTTCATCTCGCGCTCCGTGGCGCTCGGCGTGAAGAGCGGCGCGATGAAGAACTGCGCGAAGCGGTCGAGCGCCTCGTGCAGGTGGGCGGCCCCACGTCGAAGTAAAAGTTGGTGTCCCGGCCGGACGTGAAGGCGTTGCTGCTGCCCCTCGCGCGTTCAGGAAGACGCTGTAGCTGTTCTCGTCCGGGTACTTTTCTGTCCCCAGGAAGAGCATGTGCTCGCAGAAGTGCGCGAGGCCCGGCAGCTCCTCCGGGTCTGAGTGGAAGCCCACGCGCACGTCCATGGCGGCCGACGCCGTCTCCGTGCTCGGTTCCGACACCACCAGCGCGTGCAGCGCGTTCGGCAGCGTCAGATACCTGAACTGCCGCTCGTCCAGCGACGATACGTCGATCCCATCGGGGGTCTGCACCACGCGCTGCGTCGTCATGGCCGCACCTGCTCGACGATGTCAATGCGGTGGCCAATGGGCTATGTAAATAGCTACACTTATGTTTGCCACATTGTTTTGGTGTGTCAAACACAATGTACCCATGTTCTTAACCTACTTTACCTTGAAAGGATGCCGATGAACATGGTGACTCTGAAAAGGCCGGACGGGCATCTAACTGCACATACAAGGTTTCTCTAACTAAAGCCCAAGGTAGAAGTGAGTTAATTGCCTCCACCACCCCTCAACTTCTTGCAGTCCACGAAGCAAGTACGTGGTACTTTTACTCTACCAGGATTCAGCAGCACTACAAGTACGTTGGGGTTTGAATTGATTTGGTGCGTCCACGACCGACCCCGAGTGTGGGCATCTCGTTGGAGCAAGTTGTTACGACGAAATACAACAGAGGAATGGACGGTGAGCGCGTTTTGGGTGTCAGCTTACTGCACGTCATGATCGGGTGTTGCGATACGGTATACTGTACATGTGTAAGCGCGCTTTGACGACGTGTGTGGCGTGATCGATGCTGACGCTTTGAAACCTTGCTCCCGACACAGAAGTACACTTTCCTACAAGAATCCGTGTACATGACGGGTTTCTTTAGATGATCCCAGTCTCTGGATTCAACCAGAGTATCGAGAAGAGCCCCGCGTGAAGATATGCGATCAAAAGCAGAACTAATAGACAGCGTCAAGAACACGAAAGAGCTAGATGTTGATGAAAAAGTAAGACCACCATCAGGAATTTAATAAAAATAAAATCAATTACCTTTAATAAGACTACTACGAGTACGGGTGTCTTCCGCTATCATGCAAGGCGGTGGTATCCTGGACGAACGCGGAGGTACGAGGGAAGAAGTTCATTGCTGAGAAAGTAACTCGAGGTGGATAACGTCTTACATGTATAGTACACGCTCCTTTCGTGTCAAGATTCTTTAACTCAAGTAAATTCTTGCAAACGCCATCATTTCGTAGAGAGGGGGCTATACCAAACCAAGAGTTTGCAAATCTCGGTGTGGCATCTGCTCCTTTTGGAATCCACATTGGACTTCAACGGGCAGTGGCCCGCCCCGCCCTTACAGAACTAACGCTGCATGGACCGAACAGCAAGATGTACTTCGTTTGCCCGTCCAACGTCGTCACTCTGGCATTCTTCATTTCTCTCTCTTTCCCGGGCACCCCCAGGTTCACATGATAAATGCAGCCTTCGCGTTGGTGCTTGGCGCCTGCGTGCTGGCTGTAGCCACCGCGGACCCTCGAGTGATGATCGAAACGATGTACACAGACTCCGAGGGTTTGAACGACCTGGCCAAGACTGCGTGGAAAGACAAAGGGGGGAAATACATGGGCACAGCCACCGACGTCAAGCAGCTGCGCGACCCATACTACCTCCAGGTGCTGAACGACACCCACGACTTCGGTATGATCACCCCGGCAAACGCCATGAAGGTGCGTTCTGCATCGCGAAAAGGTTGTCCGGTTGAAAGTTTCCTGCGGTCGCTGACACAATGCTGTGTTTGTATTGCAGTGGGATGCTACGGAGCCCAAGCAGGGCGTCTTCACGTTCGATGACGCCGACAAGATCGTGGCCTACGCTAACAAGACTGGAGCTCAAGTCCGTTGCCACACCTTGGTTTGGGTACGTTTCTTAATAGCAGAAAGATGGAGCTCGGCCGCAGGGTCTGACGCATTTTCCTTTGACTCGCAGCACCAGCAAGTTCCAGACTGGGTGAAGGTTCTCGAGAAGGCCGACCTTCTGGAGGCGATGTCCAACCATATTACTAAGCTCATGACTCACTTCGGAAACTCGTGCAGCGCCTGGGATGTCGTCAACGAAGCCTTGAACGAAGACGGTTCGTACCGCGAGTCGTTCTGGTACAAGAAGACGGGCAAGGAGTACATCGAGACCGCCTTCAAGACCGCCAACGACGTCAAGGCCAAGCTGGGCCTGACGGCCAGGCTGTACTACAACGACTTCAACATCAACGTAGTTAACAACAAATCCGACGCAGTACTGGACATGGCCACGTCCTTGAGAAGCCGAAAACTCTGGGTCGAAGGCATCGGATTCCAGTCTCACTACAGCAACAACGACACCGTGGCAGGCGCCAAAATCTTCGATAACTTCCGGCGTTTTACAGTGAAGCACATGGACGTCGCGATCACGGAGCTGGACGTGAAGACGAGCACGGCCGCCCCCACCGTGAGCGAGCAGCAGCAGCAGGTGGGCATCTACACCAACGTCGTTTCCGCTTGCAAAAAGACCATGAGGTGTGTCGGTGTGACAGTCTGGGACTTCGTGGACACCTACTCGTGGATTAACTCGTCGGCCCCGCTCCTGTTCTACCAGCCTGATGGAGCTAAGACACCGCTTGTTCGCAAGGCGACGTACGACGCTGTTACTGCAGGTTGGATACTGTAAATCTGCTAGTCCGTACATGTAGTAGTGCTTACGAAAATTCGATGTCACCACGATGGTAATGGTTGTATATACTTGTCCACGTAGCGCGTACCGTATTTTAGATCTCATACTACAGAGAGATCTCATAATTCAGAGCGGAGAGATAGTGCATTTGCAACAGAATATGGCCGTTTTTGGCAAGAAAGGTCCTAAAATACGCACAGAAAGGGTGAATTGGCGCAAAGACAAAATACAACAATACAACTTCAAGAATATGGTGTATGAAGTATGAGATCTAAAATACGGTACTACAGCGACGAAATGAGCATTCTGTGAATTACAAGAGCAAGGCAGTGGCAGTGGCTTGCAACGCACAATACATGACGGACCAGCTATGGAACCTGAGAAGCAGACATCAATTCAAGATAACAATCTGCTGCTAACTTGTTGGTTTACTCCGACTTCGCCGCTTTGGCATTGACATAAACACCTTTACCCAGACAACCGAGGTCTGGTCTCGACTTACAAAATCCAACCTGCAGTGACAGCGTCGTACGTGGCCTTGCGCACAAGCGGCGTGTTGGCGCCCTCAGGCTGGTAGAAGAGCAGTGGGGCCGACCCCTCTTTCCACGAGTAGGTGTCGACAAAGTCCCAGACCGTCACACCCACGCAGCGCTTTGTCTTCTTGCAGGCAGACACGACGTTGGTGTAGGTGCCCACCTGGTGCTGCTGCTCGGGCACAGTGGGGGCGGCCGTGCTCGTCTTCACGTCCAGCTCCGTGATCGCGACGTCCATGTTCTTGATCGTAAACCGGCGGAGGTTGTCGAAAATGTCAGAGCCCATCACGGAGTCGTTGCTGCTGTAGTGAGCCTGGAACCCGACGCCTTCGACCCAAATCTTGTGGCCTCTCAGGTCCGTGACCATCTCCAGCACCGCGTCGGACTTATTGTTGGCCACTTCGATGTTGTAGTCGTTGTAGTACAGCTTCGCCTTGAGACCCAGCTTGGCCTTGACGGCGTTGGCCGTCTTGAAGGCGGTCGAGATGTACTCCTTGCCCGTCTTCTTGTACCAGAACGACTCGCGGTACGTGCCGTCTTCGTTCATGGCCTCGTTGACAACGTCCCAGGCGTAGCACGAGTCGCCAAAGTGGGTCATGACCTTGGTGATGTGGTCGGACATCGCCTTCAGCAGCTCAGCCTTCTCGAGACTCTCCACCCACGCGGGCACTTGCTGGTGCTGTAGTTGCATTAGTAGTGTTCGAGTCAGTACTGTGTCGACCATCGTACATATCACACAACCTGAAAGTGGTAAAACTCACCCAAACGAGGGCGTGACAGCGGACTTGAGCTCCCGTTTTGTTGGCGAAGGCGACGATCTTGTCGGCGTCATCGAACGTAAAGACGCCCTGTTTGGCCTCGGTGGCGTCCCACTAAACAGCGCACACAGATTCACTAAGGTCAATAACAAAAACCGGAAACCCCCATCCGTGGACCAAAGTCCCACACACACGCACCTTCATGGCGTTGGCCGGGGTGATCATCCCGAAGTCCTTGGTGTTGTTGAGCGCCCCCGTGTAGTACTGATCGCCCAGTTGCTTGATGTCGGTCGCCGTGCCCATGTACTTGCTCCCCATGGACTTGGCCAGATCGTTCAGTCCCTTGGTGTCCGTGTACGTGGACTCGATCATCACGCGCGTGTCTTGGGCAGCGACAGCCAGCGAGCTGGCGGCCAGAGCTAACGCGATGGCGGCGTTCTTCATATTCCAGGCAGAGCGCTAAGGCGAGCAAGTGAAGAACGAATAATGGCCAGCGTGTCGAAATGGAGCATTGGGCGGCGGACGAACTACATCCCATCGCAAAATGCTTTCTTCGCTCAGTCCATGCAGCGTTACGTAAGGGCGGGCCCTTGCCCCCAGGAAGTGCACAGAGACTTTGTATGGGCTCCCTATCCCTTCGGACGCGGTGAGTCATGGCATCTTTTTGCTCCAAGTCTCTTGAAAAGCAGGTGTGGCGAATGAATTTTCAACCCCCCCAAAAAGAGGTGGACCAAGCTCCGTTCGTGAAATGGGCACGGCGCACCTGGTTTCTACGATCGCATAGCCCAATCTAACACTCGGCAACATGCTCCGCGTCGACATGAGGTTTGTTTCCGCTCAAAACGCAATCGCCGTCACGCCCTACAATCGTTACATGTACACGAACTTCGTGTCACGAAGGGGACCTTATTGTTCCAAGGTTGGCGACTCCAACCTTTTGCTGTTCGACTTGGTTTGTACAGTTGCAGAAAGCAGCCAAAGGTACTTCGAAGTACACTGTTGCAGTACAGCGTATTACTGGTGTATACGAAGGAGTGAACAAAATGGATTCGAGGACAAGTGCGTGCATTAGATTGAAGCGCGCAAACTGAGGCTACAGTATCACTCACATACTTAAATTCAATCGACTACCTACTGGAGCTTATCAAGATATCCTCCTTCCTTGGCCAGCTCATAGAACACACCGCTCCCGCCCTGCACCAAGTTGCGAGGACTGTCGAACTCCACCACTCGACCGTCGCTCAGCACCATGATGCGGTCCGAGTCCAGCACCGTGCCCAGTCGATGAGCGATCGTCAACACCGTCGCGTCCTGGAAGTCGCGCTGGATCATCTCCTGCAGCTTCCTCTCCGTCGCGTGGTCGATGGACGCCGTCGCCTCATCCATCACCACGATGCGGCTCCGCGTCAGCAGCGCGCGAGCCATGCACAGCATCTGCCGCTCGCCCACGCTGAAGTTCTCGCCGTTCTCGCTCAGCTCGTACGCCAACTGGCCCTCCAGCGCCGACACCTGCGTCTTCATGTCCACCTTCTCCAGCGCCGCCCAGATGTCGGCGTCCGAGAACTCGTCGAACGGGTCCATGTACGCGCGCAGCGAGCCCTTGAACAGCACGGGCGACTGCGGGATGATCGACAGGTGCGAGCGCAGCGTGCGCAGCGGCATGGTCGCGACGTCAACACCGTCGATGAGGATGCGGCCGGACACCAGCTCGTTGATGCGGAAGAGCGCCATGGTGAGGCTGGACTTGCCTGCGCCGGTGCGTCCGACGATGCCGATCTTCTCGTTGTTGCGGATGTCGAAGGACAGACCCTTGAGCACGGGCTTGCCGCCCTGCTTGTAGCTGAAGACGACATCTTGGAACTGGACAGTGGAGGACCGAGGCCAAGACGCGTCGGGCTCGATCACCAGCGGCCGTTGGCTTCCCTCAGCGGGGATCGATCCGTACTCGAGAATGCGCTCGGGGCTCACCATCTGAATCTCCACCCAAGACCAGCACTGGACAAGGCTAGCGAGACCGCTGTCGACGCTAAGAGCGTACGTGAATGCCAGTCCCACCAGACCAGGAGATAGGAAGTCGCGTAGATAGACCAACCCAGACACCACCACGAAGATGATGCCCGAGCCGATGAGCTGCATCCGAACCTGAAACCACTGCTGCGTGACGGTCTCCGAGAACCAGCACTTGCTGTTCACATCGTTGCGAATGAAGTTTTCCGCGACCATGCGCCCAATGGTGTCCTGGCCGAATGCACGAATGACGACTACGCCCTCCTCAGACTGGCTAACGTGACTCAGCACGGGAGACGACGAGACCTTCCACAAGCGCGAGATCTCTCGAGAAGGGGCGAGGTAGAAGTTAGCGATCTTCACGTACATCCATATGAGCGGGATGATCAGAGCGCCCAAGAAATTCATCGTGTACACGGCAGTAGCAAGCTGACACACCGTGAAGAAGAACATTGCCAAAAAGCTTCCGTAGGCGAACGGAATCATGAAATCCACAGCCGACATGTCATCACCGTAGCGGTTCACGATGCGGCCGATGGGGTTAGCATCGAAGAAGCGGAGTGGGGCTCTCAGCAAAGACACCGTCATGTTGTCGAAGAGCTGTCGAGATGCTCGAATTCCGACAACTGCCACGGTTGCGGTGCGAACCAACACCATGATGGCAGTACCAGCACCGAGCCAAGCATACACCTTCACGTTGTACACCGTGTCGTCCGGGTTGTACGAGCCGTTCTTTTGCCCGGTCCAGTGACTCAGCCACAAGTCACTCCCGATCTGGAAAACCTGCCACAGCGTCTGCACTGCGAAGAGGAAGACGCACACCTTGACGCCCCCGAGCGAGTCGAAGTAGCTCGAGAACACCTCCTTGGACACGCGGCCCTCTTCACGCTCCTCATCGTCGATCAGTCGACCAGCATCCTTGTCCTTGTTAGCGCTACTATCTCCGTCGTGGCTGGCGTCGTCCTTTACCGAACGAGGAGAGACTGGAAGCGTGTACGAGCACCGAGGGAACGCAACGTCGTGTCGAGTCGCCTTCAACTGCCCACCTTCCACCAGCACCTTCACGTTCGCAGCTTTACTCGCGATGATGTCGGCGCTGTGCGTCACCAGCACCACCGTCTTGTCGGCCAGCAAGTTGCAGATGCAGTCGCCAAAGATCTGACTCTGGACGATCGCGTCCACGGCAGCCAGCGGGGAGTCCAGCAGCAGAATGTCGGCGTCAGCGTAGCATGCGCGAGCCAGACACACGCGGGCCTTCTGACCGCCTGAAAGGTTCACTCCCTTCTGGCCGATCTCCGTCGCGTCGCCTCCAGGAACTGCTGCAGGTCCGGCAGCAAACCACACGCGGCGATCACGCGCGAGTACTTCTCCTTGTCGTACGGCAGTCCGAAGAGAATGTTCTCGCGGATGGTCATGTTCTGGATCCACGTCTCCTGCGAGTAGTAGGCAACGCGGCCTCGAACGAAGACGCTGCCCGCCAGTTTGTTCATTTCTCCCAGTAGCGCCGAGCACAGCGAGGACTTGCCACTGCCGACAGAGCCGTGCACGATGGCCAGGTCGCCCTGCTTTACGGTGAGGTTCACATGGTTCAGTAGCGCCGTGTCCTTCGTCCAGCCAAAGACGCCGTCTTCAATAGCCACCACGACATCGTCTGGCTGCGCCGGGTCATCGCGCGTGACGTTGGTCGGGTTGAATTCGTCCAGCGAGAGGTAATCCGCGAATCGGTTGATGGAAATCTTGGCCTGGATACAAGTCTGAATTACTGTCGGCAAGTCCCTCAGCGGATCACGGAGAGCGTTGAAGAGCGCGATGGCAGTGAACACCTTGGCTGCCGTCAGTACTTTGCCCATCGTGATGGCGTACACCGCAAACGAGACGGCCGAGACCGCCAATGGGGAGCCCCAGAGCACGAAAATGTTGACAGCACCGAGGTACATGAAGCGCTTGATGGCCGATAGCTCGGTCGCCCGTAGCTTGTGGATCTTGTCGGCGAACTTGTCCTCCCACGCGTTGAGCTTGACGATTTGGATGGCGTTGAACACCTCCTTGATCGTCTTCATGCGGTCGTCCTTGTACTTCATGATGTCTTCGAAGGCGTTGCCCGACAGCTTGGCGATGACGAAACTCGCCAGCATGAAGAGCGCGATGACCGCCAGCCCGGCAAACGCGGCGAGGTCGATGACGTCGTAGAGCATGTAGACCACCACCACGATCTGGATGGGGATGATCCACAGACTGTTGATCTGGAAGGCCGCGAACAGCACGTTGTTGACGTCGGACGAGTAGAGGTTGGAGATGTCCACGGCCTTGGAGTCGCCCTTGCTCTGGATGCTGCGTCGCATGGCCTTCCGGAAGAGCAGCGCCTTGAGCGTCACGGTCAGCCGCAGCGCGATCAGCTCGAGGTAGAACCGCATCTGGGTCGCCACCACGGCGTTGACGATCCGGGACGCGAAGAAGACGCCGAGCCAGACACTGAGGCTGTACATGTCGATCGTCGGGGACGCGAACACCGTGATGACGTGGTTGAGCACCGCGGGGGCGAACACGTTGCACGCCGTGGAGAAGAGCATCGCCAGGCCGCAGAGCAGGAAGCGCCCTCCGTAGGCGGCCGCCATGGCCCTAACGATGGACTTGTCGTGCCGCTCGTAGTGGCCCACGAACTCGTCGAAGGCCGTGGCCGAGCGGTTCTCGCCCTCGAGCTCCCACAGGTCGTCGTTGTCGAGTTGGCGCGTGTTGCCCGCGCTCATCATGGGGTTGGCGTACGAGAAGAAGAGCCGCGACCAGAAGGACGCCGTGCCGGGCGTGGCGGACGTGGCATCGTGCAGCTTGAGCTTGGTGTCGTCCACGTGGTCGTTGACGCTCGCGAACGTCGAGTAGCGCGGCTGCTTGGTCCTCGTGGCGGGGGACACGATGGACGTCGTGTCCGTGTGGCGCTGCGCCGTCATGGCGAGAGTACAGTAGTGACTGGACCCGAGTGAGCTCTTCGAGGCCAATCGGCGACTGACCTCCTCGCTTGGTCCGGCGTGACGTCGCGTGCAGAGCCCGCGCGGCGGATGAGTGTGTCGAGCCGACATAGAGAATCCAAGATACTTTGCGTTTGTGCCACGGCTTGCCAATCAATCCAAGCGGCAAGTACGTCAGCAGCTTCAGCTTTGAAAGGTCCAGCACCGGGAAGGCGAGAACGGTTGACTGGCTGGGATAGCTGGGGACCGGTCTGCAGTCTGCGCTTCTGTGCCTCGTCACACGCAGGTACAAGACCCACAGTCGTAGCTGATCCCTCCACAGTGGAGCCCACTCGAATTGATCCAAGCTCACAACGTCTAGTATTTTATTCAGCATCAACCTACTGTAGCAGCTTGTCAAGATACCCTCCCTCCTTGGCCAGCTCATAGAACACACCGACCCCGCCCTTCACCAAGTTGCGAGGACTGTCGAACTCCACCACTCGACCGTCGCTCAGCACCATGATGCGGTCCGAGTCCAGCACCGTGCCCAGTCGATGAGCGATCGTCAACACCGTCGCGTCCTGGAAGTCGCGCCTGATCATCTCCTGCAGCTTCCTCTCCGTCGCGTGGTCGATGGACGCCGTCGCCTCATCCATCACCACGATGCGGCTCCGCGTCAGCAGCGCGCGAGCCATGCACAGCATCTGCCGCTCGCCCACGCTGAAGTTCTCGCCGTTCTCGCTCAGCTCGTACGCCAACTGGCCCTCCAGCGCCGACACCTGCGTCTTCATGTCCACCTTCTCCAGCGCCGCCCAGATGTCGGCGTCCGTGAACTCGTCGAACGGGTCCATGTACGCGCGCAGCGAGCCCTTGAACAGCACGGGCGACTGCGGGATGATCGACAGGTGCGAGCGCAGCGTGCGCAGCGGCATGGTCGCGACGTCAACACCGTCGATGAGGATGCGGCCGGACACCAGCTCGTTGATGCGGAAGAGCGCCATGGTGAGGCTGGACTTGCCTGCGCCGGTGCGTCCGACGATGCCGATCTTCTCGTTGTTGCGGATGTCGAAGGACAGACCCTTGAGCACGGGCTTGCCGCCCTGCTTGTAGCTGAACACGGCGTTCTCAAACGTAATCGTGCCGGCGTTCGGCCAGGCTTGAGTCGGTTCGATAGTGAGAACACTTTGCTGACCCTCGGAAGGAATTGAGGCGTAGGCCATGATCCGCTCGGGGCTCACCATCTGAATCTCTAACCACGACCACAAATGTACCAGTCGGGCGAGGCGGCTATCAATGCTCAGTGCGTACGTGAACGCAACGCCGACGAGTCCAGGCGAGAGGTAGTCGTGAAGGTAGACCAAGCATGACACCACGGCAATCACGACGCCACAGCCCACAAGCTCCATGCGAATCTGAAACCACATCACCACCACGAAGTCGGAGAACCAAGCTCGAGCGTTCACATCGTTGCGCGCAAAGTTTTCGGATATCGTGCTGTCCACATACTCTGGTCCAAACGCTCTGATCGTGGTCACTCCTTCTTCGGCTTGCGATATGTGGCTGAGGACTGGGGATGACGCCACCTTAACCAATCGAGAAATCTCGCGGGATGGCATCAGATAGAACTTGGCGAACTTAACGTACAGATACGCGAGGGGGACAATGAATACAACCAGCACTTGTACGATGTAAATCGCTGTCGCAAGTTGAAAGCACGTGAAGAAAATTGAAACCAGCAAGCTTCCTGTGGCGAATGGAATGTCAGTCTCGACCGAAGTCATGTCTCCTCCAAAGCGATTGACGATTCGGCCGATCGGGTTAGCGTCGAAGAATCGCAGAGGTGCGGACAGCAGCGCGCGGGCGAGCAAACGGAAGAGGCTGCGAGAGGCGCGAAGCCCCGCTGTCGAGACAGTAACAGCTCGTGCAAGCACCATCAAAGCGCTACTTCCGCCCAACAGTGCGTACACTGTCATGTTGTACTGCGTCCGAGAAGCATCATAGGCATTGCCCTTTTGGCCCGTCCAGTGGCTAAGCCATAGATCACTCGCAACTTGACAGCCCTGCCAGAGCGACTGGATCACGATCAACAGTGCGATCACTTTCAGCCCTCCTGCTGCGCTGAAATACTGCCAAAAGACTGCTGCAGACACGCGACCTTCTTCACGCTCTTCGTCCTCCACAAGTTTGCCAGTAGCCTTCAAGTCTTCATCGATGAACTCATTTACCCCTGAGCCCCTTTGCGCAATGATTGCTGAGCCTTGTTTCGCAAAATGAGCTCTGCTGTGCTGGAGCTCTTGTCGCTCGAAAGTGACCTGGCCCCCAGAGACGGAAACCTTCCCATTCACAGCACCAGAGGCGATCACATCTGGGTTGTGAGTCACGAGCACCACCGTCTTCTCCGCTAGCAGTCCGCAGACGCACTGGCTAAAAATCGCACTCTGAACGACGGCATCCACGGCGGCAAGAGGTGAATCCAGAATGAATACATCGGCGTCGGAGTAGCAGGCGCGCGCCAAACTCACGCGAGCCTTCTGGCCTCCAGACAGGTTGATCCCCTTTTGACCGATCTCCGTCGCATCGCCTCCGGGGAACTGTTCCAGGTCCGGCAGAAGACCACACACGCCAAGAATGCGTTGGTATTTGCTGTCGTCGAACGCTTGCCCAAACAGGATATTCTCTCGAATTGTCATATTCTGGATCCACGGCTGCTGCGAGTAGTACGCCACCTTGCCATTCACGACAACTTTGCCTTCAGTCTTCTCCATCTCACCCAGCAAAGCGGAGCAGAGCGACGACTTGCCAGAGCCTACCGAGCCATGAACTACGATCAGGTCACCTTTCTTCACCGAGAGGTTCACGTCGCTCAGTACGGGGACCGCATCCTCCTTCCACGCGAAGGTGCCATGCTCAAGGACAATCGCGACATCGGCTGGAATTGACGCATCGCCATGAATCACATTGGCCGGGTCGACTTCATGAAGCGCGAGATAGTCCGACATGCGGTCCAGAGAGACTTTCGCTTGGAGGCACTGCTGAACGATACCCGGGAGGTCTCGTAGTGGGTCTCTCAGAGCGTTAAACAACGCGATGGCTGTGAACACTTTGGCAGCCGTCAGGACTTGGTCCATCACCATGGTGTATACAGCGAACGAGACCGTCGAGACGAAGATCGGCGACGCCCACAGCACGAAGATGGACCCACAGATTGAATACACGAAGCGCGCCAGAGCTTTTAGCTCTCGTTCGCGTAGAGCAAGGAGCTTGTTCTCGAACTTCCCTTCCCACGCGTTAAATTTGACGATCTGAATGGCGCCGAACACTTCCTTGACGAGTTTCATCCGCTCATCCTTGCGCTTCATCAACTCCTTGTACGACCCGCTTGTTCTCTTGCTGAAAAAGAATGCCGCCAGCATCGACAGGGCAATGACGACAAGTCCAGCGAGCGCTGCTACATCCAGTACGTCGTAGAGCATGTAGACGACGACGCCGATCTGAATGGGCAAGATCCATAGCGTGTTGATTTCACTCGCGACGTAGATCACCCGATCAATGTCAGCCGAATAAATGTTGGCGATGTCGACGGCCTTGTCGTCGCTGCGGCTCTGGATGCTGCGTCGCATGGTCTTCTCGAACAGCAGCGCTCTCAGCGACACGGCCATGCGGAACGTCATCAGCTGGAGCTGGAAGTCCACATGCGGCGCCACGAGGGCGTTCGCGAGGCGAGAGGCGAAGAACGCGGCCAGCCACAGCCCAAGATTCGTCAGGTCCATCTCCGGCGCAGCGAACGCGTCGATCACGTGGTGCAGCACGATCGGCGCGAACAGGATGCAGGCCGTCGTGAAGACCGACGCCAGTCCGCAGAGCAGGAACCTGCCCCGTAGCCGTGCACAATTGCTCGGACGATCGACTGGCCGTGCCGGTCGTAGTGGCGCTTGAAGTACGCGTAGGCGACTGCGGATCGGCTCTCGTCGTCGAGCTCCAGCAGGTCGTCCTGGTTCAGCTGCCGCTCGTTGCCGGTGCGCATCATGTCGTCTGCGTACGAGAGGAAGAGCCTCGACAGCACCGAGGCCGCCGGTCGTTGCGGCGCTGTCGGTGACGACGCCGCCGGCACCCCGACGAACGTGGCATACTTGCGCGAGGATCGGGGATTATCCTGCAGAAGCATCCTAGACGGGCAGAGGCTGGCTGGGTGCTGCTGTCGACGCAAGTTCGGGAATGGAGACTGGTCTCACGTCGACGACGATGGAGCCGAAGTTGTCAAGTCATTTTACCGCTTGGAGTTGCATGATGGCTCATCAGGGCAGCAAATGACCATGGAGCATAATGCTGCAACACGCAGCATGATTATCTAGCATGACCTGGATCACGGTGATTGGCTGAATGGGCTCGTTGAAACACTTTGTATGAGTCGATTCTTGAGAATGAGATCAAAGGTCTTCGACCAAAAAGCTGAAGCTGTATCGACACTGGAATCAGGATCAGCACTTCAACTAAGCTCACAGACAGTAACAAGCTTTAGTGTGTGCGGGCAAAGGCGGGCTTTATTGTAGGCGTTAGCTCTGCTCTTTGCTCTGCGAAAAGCGGAATGATCTTGTCTGGCCAGGGGGCGGAACTCACGCGTTTGTGGGTTCCAACGGTTTTGTCGTACGAGGCCAGTGTGAGCGGTCGCAACGTAATTCTCATACTCTCTTCTCGACATCAACACTGCCTCGGATCTTCAGCCCTTCAAGCACAGCACAAGACATTTAGAACAAACAGACCATGTCAATACCCTTCTCCAGTATGCAGGTCGTTTGAACACGAAATCGATACATGCAACATCGATCTCCACACAGACGCACAGTGTCGACACACTCGCGCGCGGATCTGGCCTTCCTTCCAGTCGCGGAGCTCCACACCATGCCAAATCCTCATACCACTAGGTGGCGTCACACTCATCAGCGTGCGGGCTCTCTTCTGTTTGCGTACTGGGTCTCCTTGCTGGTCCCACACCCATGTGGCGAACGCACCACGGATCCAGCTACTCAGCCTTTTCGATGTGCCGAGCGAGCTCTCCGCCATCACCTTTGGCTGCACTCCCCGTCGCACGCACTCCAAGCTGTGCACGGTGGCGCCTAAACATCTCAACGGGCAACGGCTTCGTCAACATGTCGGCGACGTTCTCCTTCGACGCCACAGGCTTCACGGTCAAGCCGTTCTTCGCCACGTACTCGCGGATTTTGAGGTCTTTGATTCTCAACTGCTTGGTACGACGGTGTTTACCAGCATGTTTCATCAGTTCACGCGCACTGCTAGAGTCGCAAAAGAGCTCAGTGCCCACCTTTGGCAACTGCAACTCATCCACCAACTGCTCCAGCCACACGGCATCATGGGCTCCCGTGTTGGCCGCTATCAGCTCTGCTTCACACGTGCTCTCTGCAAGGATGTCTTGCTTCCAGCTTTTGGCCGAAATAAGCTGTCCATTGCAGTACACAGCAAAGCCACTCACAGATTTCATGTCTCCCCCTTCTGAAGCAAAGTTGGCATCTGTATAGACCTCAATGCGGAGCTTCTCGTACTTCCGAGCTTCCACCAAATCGTAGTGCAGCCCCATGTCCTGACTGCCAATCAGATAGCGAAGCACCCTCTTGGCTGCCCGCCAGTGCACCGCCGAGTACTTGTCCAGAAACTTGCTCAGAATCCGGATCGCCGTCGCCAGCTCCGGGCGAGATCCACTCACCAAGTACTGCAGGCATCCCACCAGGCTACGGTACGGCAGACGCTCATCTCGCCTTCCGTAGCCGGTGCTAACTTCACTGCATCAGTTGTCATCGGAATGTTCACAGGATACGCTGAGTCCATGTGAAACTTCTGCATGATGTCCTGCACGTACTTCGTCTGCTGGAAGATCACGTGCCGCTCCGGGTCATACGCGATTTGTAATCCCAACAGGTAGTTCACTGTACCCAACTCTTTCATGTCAAAGCGGGCTTTCAACTTCTCAGCTATGAAATCCACATCTTGTTCACAGCCAATAATCAGAATGTCATCTACGTAGATCGGTAAGAGCACCAGGCGTGACTCCACCCGAATCCAGTACAGAGCCTCGTCCTTAAAGCACATCTGGAAGCCAAACTCCACCAACGCCAGGTGCAGCGTACTGTTCCAGTTGCGCGGCGACTGACGCAGGCCGTAGATGCTTCTCTTCAAGAGGCAGACCCAATCCTCGTAGCCCCTCTTCACGTGCCCTTGTGGCTGCTCCATGAAGATTACCCTGTCGGTGGGTGCGTTGAGGAATGCAGTTACGAAGTCGAACTGCCTCACAACTGCTCGCGTCATTCCCGCGTACAGCAACACAAATCTCAGGGTCTCGAACCGGACCACTGGAGCAAACGTGTCATCGAACTCCAATCCCCAAATCTGCAAGCAGCCAAGAACTACCAGTCTGGCTTTGAACCTCACCAGCCGGCGTTCATTCTGCTTCAGCACCCAAATCCATTTATTTTTGAGTACATGAGCGTTCTTGGGCCGTGGCACCAAGACCCAAGTTCCATTCTTTAGTTGCGCCAGAAACTCTTCCTTCGTGGCCTCGAGCCACTTCTCGCATTGGGAGAGGCCATCATTTCTTCCCAGGTCAATGGAACATGTAGTCCCATCACTGCGGTTGCTGCCGTGGACGAGCTCAGCACACTCGCCACAAAGTCCTTGAGATGAGCAGGCTTCTTCCTCACGCGCTCCGAGCGTCGCGGGTTTTCCACCTCCACTGGCAGATGACGCTTTCGTTTCGGCACCGGTCTCTTGTCCTCTAGACTCTCATCAGAATCATCACTGTCCTGTGCCGCGCTACTTGCAGGGCTGTCGTCGCTATCCCCGCTTTGCGCGTGCACATTTACAGCTGCCCTGCTCGACTCGGCCGCCACAGCGCTCTCTGTGTGTTCAGCATCATCCTCATCAACTTCATCATGCTCATCAGGCTCGGGAAGCTCCACAACAGGCAACGGAACGAACGGCAACTTCGTACTATCAAGCTCAGGTCGTCGTCTTTGACGATACACAATGTTCAATAGTTTGTCGACATACTCGCTCGATACCGTAGTCTGCTCAAAGAACTTCACATTCTGTCGACGATGCTCGCTAATCACTCCACTAGTCAAGTCCAGGAGTCGATAGCCTTTCGTCTTCGTTGCGTAGCCCACCATCAGGGCAGGAGCACCACGCATCGCCAACTTGTGCACTCGGTACACCTTGTCCACAAATTTCAGCGCTAAGCAACCAAACGGGCGCAAGTGTTTAACACTGGGCTTCGTGCCATACACTTTTTCATGCGAGGTCAAATTGTCTTTGTTGCCCTTGGTACTCGTGCGGTTTATCGTTTCAATGACGTACGCTGCGGCCTCGCCCCATAGCAACTAGGCATGCCGCTGCTGTACAGAACCGCCCTCACCTTGTTGAACAGCGTGCCATGTGCCTTCTCGATCAAACATGCCTCTCTGGCGTGTGCGGGTGCGAGAAAATCTGCAGCGATTCACCAGCCAACTACTGCGCAGTTTGCGTATTGAGAAACTCAGTCCCCTGGTCTGAATGGAAAACGTTCACCAGCTTCTGATGTTTCGCCTTGATGAGATCTCGGAAGTCCTTCAAGCGACTCACGGTCTCATCCTTGGTGTGCTGCCTAAAGTACCACTGGAATCTCGATCCTTCATCGATCAAATGAAGGTACACAGTGTGCCCCCTCCATTGTAGGAACTTGTATGAAGCCGAGATCCATGTACACTTTCTTGAACGGCACAGTTGTCCTCTTGGGGACCGTCTTACGGAACGACATGCGCTTCATTTTAGCCATATCGCAGTCGTAGCAGGTCCCCTTAGCCTTACGACCATCACGTCCCAGGTTCAGCCCTCCACCAAGCCCTTGGCCTCCATTTCCTTTATCGTCTGCCAGTTCGCGTGGGCTAGACGCAGGTGCCAAAGCTTCAACGAGGAGGGCGTGCTTGTGGAGGTCTGCAACACCGACATCACAGGCATCACTTTGCACGGCCGTGGAATCTCCACCAGAGACTGGTACAAACCATCGACAATGTCAAACCGCCAAGTGTATTGCATCGTCGTGTTTGTCAATGAGATGTACTCCTGATCATCACTTGTCTGGGATTTGAACCCATGCTGCAAGTACATCAACCGCTGCGAGAGGATGTTCGTGGCTCCATCCACGAACAGAGCCTCGATAGTGATCGGCACCTTCTTCATAGTCACCGCATCAATCATCACCAGTCTTACCAGGCCTTTGAACGACGGCTTCAGCGTAGTAGACGGATCCACCCACTTCATCACAGTGTCCGTGTCTTCCGTCATCGAAATGAAAGCATCCCGGCATCCGCAGATGTTGACACTCGACGCGTTATCCAACACGAAAGACACACAGTTGACAATGCCAGACTCAGTCGTAGACGGTTCATTAGTAAAGCAAGGCGCAGCATCACTTTTCACCAGCTCAATCATATTCACCGGCTTGCCTTTAGGCTTCTTCTCGTACGGGTTGTAGTATCCCGGTACGTCGTCGTGGGTATCGTCATCACGATGGCCCCGGGCAGCCTGCTTGCCCTTTGCCCCTCTTGCCTTTCTTCGACTGGTCCGTCTTCGGCGCAGTGCAATCGCGCTCGAAGTGCCCCCACTTTGCCGCAATTCCAGCACTGTATGTTCGTCCGCCTCCGCTTCTGTTGTCCACCTCGGTCTCCACCACCACCGGAACGCCGCTTCTTCCCTTGAGTATAGAAGGAGCTCTCTCCGTGGGGCTGCTGAGGAGCAGGCGCATACCCAGCTGCAGTCTGAGGCTGAGCATTCTTCCTTGCTCGCGCTTCCGATACAGACTTTGCCTGCTTCATGCGCTCTTCCCCTGCTAGTCAACTTGACCTTCACTTGCTGCAAGGTGTAATCATCAAGATTGTCGAAGGTCTCGACCATGCTTTCGTACTTGTCACCGAGGCCAGTCAGCAGAGCGGTAATCACCCACGATCCGAAACTTGTTCACCCATCAGAGTCAACTCCTGGCGTATAGCCTCCACACGATGAATATAGTCACGAATCGATTCATTTTCTCCGTCAAATTCAACATTAAGCAGCTCACGACGCTTGAACAGAGCAACCGCGAACGACTTCTTCTCGAAATCCTCGACCAACGCACTCCACTTCGCCTGTGGGGTCTCCAAATGCGCCAACCGCACGCGGGTCCCGTCGTCCAGAGTGTTGGTGAGAATGTCGTTCAGCAGCAACACCTTCTCCTTCCACTTCTTGCGTCGTCGCGCCGCCTCGGGTGTTCCATCACGCTCCGGCTTGGACTCCTCTCCGACGAGGATCTTCCAGCACCTGCGAGCCTTCAGTGCCGCCTTCAGTCCCCTCCTTGTACGCGAGGAAATTCTTGCCGTCGAATCTCAGGAACCGAACAGTATCAATGCGATGGCTGTCCAGCCCCCCTTGGTTTGGGCTCATAACCATCAGGATCAGCACTTCAACTAAGCTCACAGACAGTAACAAGCTTTAGTGTGTGCGGGCAAAGGCGGGCTTTATTGTAGGCGTTAGCTCTGCTCTTTGCTCTGCGAAAAGCGGAATGATCTTGTCTGGCCAGGGGGCGGAACTCACGCGTTTGTGGGTTCCAACGGTTCTGTCGTACGAGGCCAGTGTGAGCGGTCGCAACGTAATTCTCATAACTGGTCTGTAAGAGATGCTGTGTACTACCGGAAGAATACATGTACATGCCCCCGGCTCAATGCCACAGCCTGCCCATTGGCTGGCGAACGGCGCCTTAACGCATTCTCGCCAAATGTTAAGCGAGACTCAACGCCACAGACCACGCACCATTGATGGTCCATGGCTCACCTCGATGCCGACCTCACCATTTCGCAATATCCCGCCAGTCGAGCACATCCACAGTCTTCCAAGCCCAAGCAAGATGTCCGCGGGCATCATCCACGCGTACGCCGCCTTCGACCCGTCGGGCGAGTGCAAGCCCTGGCAGTACGAGCCTCGCCCTCTCGGGGCGGAGGACGTGGAGATCAAGATATCGCACTGTGGCATCTGCGGGTCAGACGTCCACACGCTGGACAGCGGCTGGGGGGCGACCAAGTATCCCGTTGTGACCGGCCACGAGATCGTGGGCGAAGTCACTGCCGCTGGCGCGGACGTGAAGCATCTCGCTGTGGGCGACCGCGTCGGCGTGGGGGCAATGGTCTGGGCCTGCCGCAACAAGGACCCCAGCTCCCCATGCGACGAGTGCGCCGACGGCTTCGAACCGTACTGCAAGGACGTCGTGATGACCTACAACTCGTTGTACAAGGACGGTTCCAAGTCCTATGGCGGCTACGCTGACTTCGTGCGCGTCTCGAGCGACTACGCCTTCAAGATCCCAGACAACATCCCGTCGGATGAGGCGGCGCCACTGCTGTGCGCTGGCGTGACGGTGTTTGCGCCCTTGAGGCGCGAGGGCGTGAAGCCTGGTGGCCGAGTCGGTGTCATTGGCATCGGCGGGTTGGGCCACCTCGCGATCCAGTTTATCCGCGCTCTGGGCGGAGTGCCGGTAGCCTTCTCTCGCTCGGCCAACAAAGAGCAAGAGGTCCGTGCGCTGGGCGCCCAGGACTTTTACAATCTGAGTGATCCCGAGGACGCTAAGCGCGCAGTCAGGTCTGTTAACACGGTGGTGCTTACGGCGGACGCTAACAACATGCCGTACGACACGTACCTCGGACTGCTTCGACCACGTGGCACCTTCATCATGGTTGGGCTGCCGAACGACAAGCTCATCTGCAGTCCGGGCAGCTTTGTGAGGGACGGTAAGCGCCTCGTGGGTAGCAAGATCGGTAGCCCCGAGGACGTGAAGGAGATGCTAGAGCTGGCCTCGAAGGAGAACGTGCGCCCCATTATTCAGAAGCTACCGATGGAGCAGGTGAACGACGGTCTCGCCATGGTGCGTTCGGGCAAGGTGCGCTACCGAGTTGTGCTCGAAAACGCCACTTCGGAGAAGGCTTCGACGAATCTGTAAGCTGATACTGACTGTAACGAGAGGCAAATCAAGGCATTGGTGATCAGTGTTTATCATTTATATGGACTGTTTGGGTATCTTTGGCCGAGCCAAAGATCCGGTTTTCTCAACGCGAGGACAGCGACGACGAACCGACCAGGCTCCCTTCGCGCGACACGTGGACGGTTGGCCAGCTGCCGTAGTACTTCTTTGGGCCACCTAAGAAACAACACCTCGGCTTTCAGGGCATAACTCGAGGAGCAAATTTTTGTTTAGTATGAGCAATAGTGCAAAATAAAGCTGAGTTTTTGCCTGTTCCAGCACTCCTATTGGCTGCTTCTAAACGGTAAAAATAAAGATAATAGAGCTCTGTTTCAATTCGCTAAATTGGGTAAGATTAGTTTTTTTGCGTGACTTTTTTAATTTTCAGCGATATTACACAAAATTATATGTACATGAAGCGACAAGCTTGCACCCATGGATTCAGACCAGCCAAGCCAGTACTTGTCAGACGATGAAAAGGAAAAGAAAATCGATGTGGATTGCCAATTACAGAATCTGGTACTTGTGCTTATCGCGGCGGTGTGTCTTCATGCCGTCTTTCGTGCTGAACTTCCCTATACAGGAGCGACAAGTGAAGTCTGTGCAACACCTCTTGTGCTGGATACACTCATTTTCGGACTCGAAGACTTTGAAACAACTTGCGCATGAGAATTTGCGCTGGGTCACGGTTGTTCCAGCCGTAGGTAGCGATTCGTGTGCCTTCTTGAAGTACCACCATTGCGATAGCTGGTATTTCCTCTGCAAGTAAGCCGATAGCCTCCTTGTCGGTGAAGTCACGGTGAACTTGTTGCTGCTCACCGCCACTCAAGAATAATAAAAAATACGACGAGCCAGGTCGAATAACCCACCTTGGATATAATTTCTGGCGACGCTCAGCACTTCAGCTTCGACGCGGGTCAGCACATCGCAGGCAGGTACAAGGATCTGAAGTCGAAACTTATCTTGTTCTTGGCCACGTAAGAAGATAGTCTGCCAGTCGGACGGCGGTATGCTTCTCAAAGGTGTATACAGATATGAGACACCCGATTCTGGGATGGCCTTGGTCACAACGTTGCGACCATCTTCTAGAACGCGCATGGCGCTTAGCTTCTTCACAAGAGGAAAAAAGTGTTATGGTTTGAGCGAAATCGAAGCCGCTATCAATTTCCGTCAATTTCCGTCAACTACTGGTGGTGCGACGTTGAGCATTGCCGTTGCAGCAAAAATATTTGTACCTAGTATGGGGCATCGGGGTGTTATATCTGATTGTACGGGTATCGACACATCAAGACATTTTGTGTATTACACAGTGTACTGTTAATCCTTTCGCGGTAAAAGGATACCGAAAGCGCCCTTTTAATGATTTCACAAAACACGGTAGAGTGTACCCCCTCTTAAAGGGCGCTTCTTGTGGTTTTTTGTACAAGTTCAAGTTAGTAATCAACCACCGTTTAAAACAAATCATAATCGGTACATGGAGTAATCATCATGTAATCATTGTCTATACAAACGCTAAGATATACGCACCATACTATGCATCCTGCAAATCACTGTAGCTGGCATGTCCCATGAGACACATCGAAAAAAAAGACTCCGTAACTCTGTAAAAGGACGCCTAGAGCGCCCATTTAGAAGGAAATGCCAATGAGTTGCATACTATAGTTTAGCAATCATACTCGCGAAAGGGTTAAAAAAATATTTCGAACAATTTGTTCAAATCCATTCATTTACGACATTATTCTAGACGCTCACGAAAAGCTGGGTGGCTTCAACCCGTACCGTTGGTTGGGTCAGTGATGCAAGTCTCACCAACGGGTCGAAAACGTACTGAGAATAGTTGAGAATGCGCCACAGCCCGCTGAGGGCTTTGCAAAGTAATCTTGGCCTTAGGTAAAATTACACATTCTGGAGGCTGTACTAACTTAGAATTAGATGCGTTCGCCCCATAAGTGCTGCAGGGCTAGCTCACCCCCCCACCCCCACCCCCACCACCCCACCCCACCCCAGTTGTCTTCTGCAAGAGGTATTGCTGTATACGGCTAGGAGCGAGACAGACGAGAAGGTTCGAAAGCGTAGAGTGTAAGACTGAGGGCACTGAGTGAAAAGGGTGCCTTTGAGCGGTCTGTTACTGAGGAGCTCGCAATCAATCCTTGTGAGATGCGTGTTGGATAAGCAAGCAACGAACAGAATGCAGTGTCTACATCATTCTGTTCGTTGACGACGCACAAAGCGACGGAGTCAACATTGGATCTTGTACAGTATATCGACCTGTCGGGATGCATACAAACCCACTAAACTCAGCTGCAACTGTAGTACTACTAGTACTTACTACTTCAAGTAGTGCTAGTACTACTAGTACGTACTACTAGTAGTAGTGCTAGTACTACTAGTACGTACTACTAATAGTAGTGTTAGTACTACAGAAATTTGCGTCCACCGGCCAGGTCATGTGAGCCGACGGCAAAGCACTACGCGAGGCAACTGCTTACCGCTGAACAGTTAGTATGTAAGCATATTCGCGTTCGGATTTGTTGCTCTTCGGCTCAGGCTTTTTGAGCTGCCGCCAAAAGAATACTACTACTTTAGTACATGTACTACTACTACTACTACTACTACCACCAAACGCTCACGATTGTTGCACACTTACTAGTATACAAAAGGCGGGGGCTCAAGAGGTTAAAATACAACATCTCCCCACCGCTCGTGGTATGGCATCTCCACCAACAATCATGAAATCAATGACGTCATGTAGCGTTGCGGCCTAAGTATAAGGGGCGTATATTATGCTTGCAGCCCAGCAGGAAGTACAATACGAAGGCTCGTCAAAAGTGACAGGTACGTCAACCCTGCAAACTAACAGCACGACGCGAGATGAGGCCACACATACGACATCTAACCGTCTTGAGCCGCGAGCGCCGCAGTTTGGACACTTGAGAGGCTTTGTTGTGCAGTAAAGTACGGTGTGTTTGCCGCGCTCCTGTTAAATTCAAAAATGAACTATTTAGCAAGTAGTGCAACCCGGGCGCCAACGCTCGTGACGGCATGCGATAATTGACTGACGCAAGCTTGATCTGACAACTGCCGCTCATACCATCCATTTTTTTTAGAAATGTGAGGACGACATGCAGATCGCAAATGAACAGTGAGCCGAAAACAACCGGAAACGCCACTAGGTACGGATTATGCCCTCCTTAGGACGTCACTGCTAGACGAATTTCCAGATTGATAACATAATAGTCATAATGCTTTGGTATGCTGGAGGCAATATGCCAAACAGAACGCTGTAGTACGGGTACACTCTAGTCATGGCCAAGTTCATGTAGATGGTATCTCGAAAATTGTGTATTGCAGCTAAAGAACTGAGAGTTTTGCTAAAGAAGTTGAGCCGTAGATGAGTCGTTATCATCGTTGGGTGTCTACGACGGGCACGGTTTTTATATTCATGCCGCTGGTAGTTTTAGATTTTGAATTTTACCGTGTTCACGGTAAACACCACCATGTAGCCATAAAGGTTTATGCTGATGGCGTCGCGCTGCTATTATCAGTTTCTAAGCAATGATATTCTACAAGAACATCACTATTTTTGTTATTGTAGTAGCAACAATTACACGAATACACTGGTCCTCATCGCGAAATATCTCCGACTGAAATCGCGCACTCTGGGTGTCTTTTCCAAACTTGAGTTGGCTTGACAAACCACAACGAATGTGATCCGATATTACATCGGTGGAAAGGTGCCAAATTTGCACCGGCGAATCAAAAGCGGTAACCACAACTTCAAACACTCAACCAAGATGAAGCTCGTCCTTGGCCTTCTCATAGAAGCCATCGGTACAACTTTTATCCATGCTGACATTATCTTGGAGATCGGCGAGAAAATCTGCTTAGAGGGATGTACAACCCGGAGACCGACGAGAATGGTCTCTACATGCAGAAAGGATGGGGAGGAGGGATCGCGCGTGAAATGCCCAGTAGCTGCCACATGGAAGTCAAGTCGGGAGGCTTCCGCTTCTTCGGCCGCATCGGGTCGTCCATCCTGCTGACGCTGGCGCAGGCGCTGCAGTTTTTCAAGACCAAGGCTCTGGTGGCTACGACGTTAAGTTCCTCCCACACCTCTTCATACCACAGCAACGATAGAAGCAGCGGACAGTTTGCCCACGCTCCAGCGCGCCGTATTCAGGCAGTGGTGGCCGTCCTCGCCAGACTTCGCGCTGGGATAATCGCCGTGGTGTGGTCGTCGTTGGTAGAGAAGCATGTCGTTCTTTCAGGAGATGACGCATGATAGCTAGCAAAAGACTCTGGTGACCGAGAAGCAGGCAACCCAGACGGACTGAAAGAAACATAAGACCATATAGAGCATACAAAACAACCCTGAACAAATACAATAGAACTCTGTATAGCGCTATCTCACATCGTGGATTCTATACAGGATTAACAATAAGCGAGGGGTCTGCAAGTTGCAGCGAAAATCCAAAACAATCATCGCTAAAAATTTTGAAACGAAGACAGTCCTATTCAAAGTTGAAAGGCGAACCACCCGACACTCAGAACAACCTGTCGCTTTGATAATTCATGTAAAGTTAGACATTGTCTACTAATAGATATTGCAACGGCAACGCGGTGCACAAGGCCGACAAGTAGGCTCTGCACTGGTACAATGTCTGATAAAACCGCTTGCCGCCGCTGCTAATAGGAGACATTTGAATCGCCGAGTGGCAGGCGTCCATCGCGAACACGGTGCAAAGCAGCCAGGCCAAGAAAATGTTGTTCTCCTTGGCTGTACAGAGACAAACAGGTGCAAGTGTAGACTACGACAGCGCTTCGAAGTGTGCGCGCGGTTGCCGTCCTTCTATGGTTATGCTGCAGTGATCCCTACGACGGTAATATCAACGCTCGACTGATCAAGCGCTTGGCCAAGACGCACAAATGTGCGCTGATCTTCTTCCACCCGCCTTTTGACAGCGTCTTCGCTCACGGATGGCTCCGTTCCTCACCGCAGGCCACAGTCTCTGAGTGCACGAAACGACTGCTTGCAGCCGCCGATATGTCCCTCCATTTCAGTGGTGTCGTCACTGGGGTCCGAGGAAGCTCAGCAGCACCGCCTGAACGCTTGAGGGTGTATTTGTCTGCACACGTTGAGCAAGTGCCACCTTGATGTCTCTACCAAACATTACCGGCCAGGAGATAGGGGATGGGGAAGCTGTGGACACCGCCAGCACAGGTGCTAGAGCACTGCTACATTCGTCGCGGAGGTACCTCCTTCTCGGGCGATACCCCTCCTGGAACAGCATGCTGACGCACAACAACCAGAGCATTTCATTTTATTTCGTCGCACAGGTCGTTTGAGCTTCTAGCTTGCACGGATTAATATGCGGTGTCTCCTGCCTCTAGGAGTTCAAGTACCACTGAAATAGCGCGAATGTCTTGCAGTTGTTTACAGTCGGGTGGCCACGACCCAAGTCTAAAGATTGAGTCGCCGCCTCTTAGTTTGAGTGGTGAACCAATTTTGAAGAACGAGTCGACACAACTCAAGTCGGGTAGTCGAGGCGGTTCGAACGCATGGACGGGGTGAAGGCTGGGCTGCTAATGTACATGTAGACGTCTCGATAAGCAGTAGAAGCTGCCGCTACGTCTCCCGGGTTTCTTATATTTTGCTGGCAGGTGATGACTTCGTTGGTTGAATTTGCTATACCCAATATGTTCGCAGAATTTGTTTGCTAGACACGACACCTTAGTAAAGTGTACTCCTATTTGATCTCTACAAATCAATTACCTCGAGGAACATGAGCGGTAAAGTCTGTACACAATGTCAATACCAACAATATAGAGTTGCTCGAGCACCCAAGCCCACAAAACCCAGTTCATTGTTCCTAGTGATTGTGAGTCCGACAGGGGACGCAAGACGCCGGTGCTGACCGTGCCAGCGACAAGTACAGCTTGCTCCACGTACGGAACGAACAAAGAAGGTCGAGCAGAACGACGATGGCTCGGACGGTCATCCCACATGTGTGAAAGTGGTGACTCCGCAGGAGGCGTGCACATCAGGCGAGCAGCATTTGAGGACCAGCATCGCAGGGGCAGGGTTACAGGAGCGGGGAAACGTCGTCAATGGGGAGCCAGAAGGAGGAGCTGAAAATACAGGCGTGGTGAAGGTGATTAAGTCATTCGATGAGCTAGTCCGCTATCTTATTCACTAGCCTCATCGAGGGCCAGTTTTTTTTTCTGGGAAAAACAATCGTTAGAAGCTACAGTCGTTAGCAATAACTAGGTTAGCGCGTACGTACCACATTGGCTTTCGTCGAAAATTTTCCATCCAAAAAATTCTTAATAGAGCGAAGCGTCGTTTTGTCTGGGATGTCAAACGTTTGGTCGATGTCCTCGTCCTCATTGTCGCTAGTGTCCACGTCTTCCAGAGCAACCATTCATCTGGGCTTCCATATCCGACTCAGTTTCGGACATCTCCTCCGATCCATAGCCTGCATCCACCGTGGCCCCACTCAGATTGATATCGTCTGCAGCTATAGCTGCTTCCGTGGAAGCTGCACCAGCTATATCCCTACAGTTTTCGTCGACGTACAGCGACCCAACATTAGTGATTAGGCTCAGGAGCGATCCTGGGTATCTCGGGTAACTCGGAAAAAAGCACCGGGCTCACCTGTACGATGGCCCTTGTGAACCGACGGAATCATCTGCTGCGTGCACAGGGAAATATATCGATTTGTTTTTTATTTTCTGCCGAAGTCACTTTGGAAGCCGATCGCGGATGAATCAAACAAGTATCGTACACAGTCTATCCGTGCTATGGAGGAAGCCCAATGTGCACGCATGTTACTAGCGTAGCAAAAGAAACATAGTCTCAGTGTACCAACACACCAGGAGATTGAAGATTATCTACGACAACACAAGCCTTTTTCAACCCCATGATATTACTCATTTGATCGCACAGCTAATGACACAGGCCTTATATCCAATGCGTGACGGTATTGCGAAGCACTGGGCGATCGCAGAAGATGGAGCGCTACGTTGTGGTACTTGGGGTCGCTATATGAAACGTGCTCGATATGAGTCCCTCACGCGGTTTCTTCACTTTTCGGATAATTCAAGCGAGTCAGCATCGCACAACAAAGCCTGGAAGATTCGACCAGTTTTACAAGTCGTTGAAACTACATTTAGACGTGGATATCGCCTTGGACGATCAATTTCTTTCGACGAAGGAATGATGCCAAACAAGAGTCGCTTCGATCCAATTCGGGTTTACAACAATGACAAGCCGCAGAAGTGTGGCACCAAATTTTATTTGACATGCTGTGCTAAGACCGCGTACTGTGCTCGGTAAGTTTGGTATTGTTGAATTTATGGGTATGGATATCCAAGCGCTGACTAGCTAACATTTTGTGGTGGTGCTATCAGAGTTGAAGTGTATTGCGGCAAGGAAAAAGTAGCCAAAACAAATGTTGGACCTGCCGCTGTGGTACGCAATACCTCGAAGGTGTTACGGGGCCAACCGATGAAGCGTATGATTATTACCGACAACTACTATTCTTTGGTGGCATTATCGCTAAAGCTGATATCGATGGACTTGTACCATGTCGGAACGGTGCGAACAAATCGCCTGGGGTGGTCCAATGCACACAGAAGAAGCGGCCAAAAACAATTCCAAGAGGTACTTACCGCATAGCACAGGCTGTGGATCACCTAGAGCTAGTGGCTTTGTCCTGCCTGGATGGACTCACGACCCGTCAATATGCTAGCTACGGGCTGTAGCACAGTACCGACATAGGTACTTCGGACGGAAAAAGATGGGAGCCGGTCGATTGTTCCGTGCCCTAATAGTGGCTGAATATCTCAAAGAAATGGGCGGTGTGGACACCCACGATCAAATTCAACTTCAGCGCTACTCGCTGCAAAACTCTGTCGCTCTCCGGAAGTACTATAAGCAACTTTTTCTCGGCCTCGTGGACATGACGATCAAGAATGCATTTATCGTCTACAAGTTCATGCAGAAGAAGAACGCAGGAATGGTGATTACACACGCGAAGTTCTTGTGCAAATTGCATAAAGATCTGTTAGCGCTTCAAGCTTCGGACTTTACAACAGCGGCTACTGGAGATAGACACGGCAGTGGTCAAACCGGTATGGAGAGCCACAAACTTGAGCAGAGTCAAGATCGTTATTCAAGCCAGAAAAAACGACGCCAGTACCTCTGCAATCTGTGCTCAATTATCAGCACGGGCAAGAGCTGTGAGGCAACATTTGCATGCACTACATGCTCAGCAAAGTTCAGCGGGAGAGTTGCACTTTGCAACACGGTTCGTAGGCTACAAGATGGAAATACGCTTACTTGCTCGCAAATTTGACATGCCTCTTGGAAGAAAGGAACCCAGTTGCAACGGGGTGTATCAAAACGGATCCGCTTTCGCAATGGAACACGCAAACGACCTGAGTCAACTTCGGGCAACAGCACCATCTACTCAGTCGCGACCGTCTGATCCACACAAGCATCAAAGCTTCGGCGGTCGGGCGGCCCGTTGCTTCTGTCGTAGGTCTTGACGACTCTCATTGCAGAGCGGGAGCGGAGGGTCGACTCTATAATCAAACTTGAGGCGCCACGACCCACTTGCAGGGGTTAGGACGGACGCGCGACTCGATTTTCAAACTTGGTGCAGCAGGCGACTCGATTTTCAAACTTGGGGCAGCATGCGACTCGATTTTCAAATCTGGAGATACCGGTGACTCGATTTTCAAACTTGAGGCGGACCAGCGACTCAATTGTAAAACTTGGGGCGGCAGACGACTCGAGTTACAAACTTGGGACGAGATGGCATATATGGCCAGATTTGAAACCCATGCGACTTTTACTCTAGATGGATGGACGGCTCGACGTTCAGGGCTTGGAAGCTCTGCCATAGGCAGTCTCGCCCTCCTTGCTCTCTTCGTGGGAACTAGAGGTTTCTGACATGGCAGCGTTGATCGTAGGGAAGGACGTGGCGTAGATTACAGTCGTGAAGTCGCGGATGTTCTCCGGCAAGCGCCAGGTAGCATCGGCTCCATCCACGAGGCCAGCGTTACAAACTGCCTCCATCCACGTAGCAGCGCAGGGCGAGCGTGAAGATGGGATACTTAGTGATTGGTGGCGTCGACCCTGATGTAGTGCAGATGCGGTTGCGCGGGCTCATGTCGGTTGGACTAGACCTTCTCTTAGACTGATTCGGTTGTATGACGGACGCGCTAAGCATACATACTATATGAACGTAAATGAACGTATTATCCTGATGTACGGGGGATAGATAAAAGCTCTAAGCATTAGGCTCATCAAGAAAATTCAAGTTTTGTATTATGACTTAGGATATCGAATCATGCAGCCGGCTACTTAACGACAAAATATGTCTTACTTTGTCAAACAAAATCGCTGGGTTCGAATGAACATGTTCATTTGGGCATGAAGCCGAGTGTACAGCGTCGCTAAGCGCAAGCTTCCATTTGTTTCTTCCCGGAGCTCGTTCACGATTTCGGCGACCTCTTCAAGCGGGAGGGCTTCATTTTTAACCCATCATGATGGACAGCACCGGAAGATAATATTGGGCGGCTCCGCTTCCTGCTCTAATAAACAACACAAATAAAAATGTGAATAAAACAGAGTACAGCGCTATCCAATGTCATTCTGCTCGTACCAGGTTGGCCTCAAAATAAGCGCCGATTCGAGCATGGAGACGGGCGTTGGCCTCCCGCTGAAAATTTTGGTGCAAGTCAATCGGATTCCCTGTTTCCTTAAAGTTGAAAAGGGCTCCTGGCGCGCCTTCCATCTCTGAGCCACGTAGCTTTCTTGACCGGCGATAAACCAAATCTCGTGTGCACCATCTTGGCGCAGAGGTCGAATGGTCATTGCAAGTCCGTGTAGCTTGTCCGACCCGGGGGGATGTGGTGCGGTTCTCGCTTGACTGAATCTGCCTCACCAGGCGCTCGTGCATCGACGTGAGTTCAGCCATGCGCCGCTCCAGAGAGTTGATCAGGCCATTTTCTCCGCGTGATGGGTTGTCATGAGCATGGCAATCTGTTCGTCCTTAGTAGCGACAGCCTCGCCTAAGCGCGTGTTCTCGCGGATTAGCTGTTCGTTGTCACGGTTTAGCTGATCGTTCTCGCGGTTTAGCCGCCCGTTCTCGCGGCTTAGCTGCTCGTTGGCGCGGTTCAACCGCCCGTTCTCGCGGCTGACAGATCTGAGCTCGCGTTGGAGATGCTGGTTTTCCGACAGTAAGGCTTCTAGGTCTGGCATGAGCTCGGGGGGGGGGACAAACCGAGCCGGGAAGTGAGAAGTATTGGCTTCAGTGGCGGGGGATGGAAGGGCCGGGTTGATAATTATTCACTATTCGATTTGAGAGGGCACTGAATATTACAGATATTACGACTAGCACGCTGATTTGCACGAACCCATCATACGTACTGCATCAGACCAGCCAATCATTGGCGCCTCTCATCATTAAGTTTGTACAGAATAATGGCCCAGAAATGGTAAGCATACTGAACTCAGTAAGTGACTATTATGTATAGTACGGAATTTTTCCCGGGGTTGAAAGGGTTAAAAGGCTACGGCAACTGTACCGTATTATCGGTGTTAAGTGTCACCCCCCCCCTGGCGCAGCCTATCCCTATTCACGAAAAACCTCAAGTGCAGAAAATTATGTAGATCACACTATATTCATAGCGGCCTACACCGATCGTGGTACTTGTACTACCTGCTCACCGCTCCTGCGAACGCTTCAATACAAGCCAACGTGGCCACCAGCTCGTTGTAGCCTTTCACCAAATCTAGACAACCACTAAACTCTCCACGTCTACGTTGGCCGGTGTATATGCTCGGGGGTTTTCGAGGGGTGACATTTAACCCTTTTGCGATGGTTCTGTGTAAAACATGGCTAACTAGCATGTTTTACAAAATCGACCCAATAAAGAGTTTAGAATGATAATTTTAGCCAGTAAGGCTCGGGGCGGTAACCGTACTAAAACATGGCTAAGTAGCATGTTTTATATTAGGTACGAATAAAATCGAGTCTTATCCCTTTTGCGATGATTTTTATACTTGGAATTTGTATGGAAGCCTCCCGATACAAAACCGTAAAACATGACTAGATGCATGGTTTTACGCCGAGACCCGCAAACGAAAATCGGACCTAAGACTGGATTTTAATCGTACCTAATATAAAACATGCTACTTAGCCATGTTTTAGTACGGTTACCGCCCCGACCTTTACTGGCTAAAATTATCATTCTAAACTCTGATTGGGTCGATTTTGTAAAACATGCTAGTTAGCCATGTTTTACACAGAACCATCGCAAAAGGGTTATGTCCGATTTTGGTTTGCGGGTCTCGGCGTAAAACCATGCATCTAGTCATGTTTTACGGTTTTGTATCGGGAGGCTCCCTTACAAATTCCAAGTATAAAAATCATCGCAAAAGGGTTAACACAAAATCGTGAGCCGGCAAATCCAGGCCTTTGATTGGATAACTGGGGAGGGTGACAAATAGCAAAGGGGGACACTTAACACCGATATTACGGTATTTTCGGAAGGCCTGATTGTGTGGCACGAAAAAAGATTATAGATAGGATGGTTTTTTAATGATTGGTTAAATCGCGGTTAAAAATAAAACTGTCTTTTATCGAGTCCTGATTTATTAACCATTGGATGCCTAGAGCAAAAGTTCACAGGTCGAAGAGCTGTGCTTGGCCCCGGCAAAAAAAATTAACTTTCCAAAATCGGGTACCTTTCTATCTGAAAGAGAGTACTGATTAACCTAAACAACTACATCTAAAAGCTAGGATGGCTACATGTATTACCCTGCAGCTCAGCGGTTGTTTGCTGAGCTTCACACTAAAACCTAAGATTACTACTACTAAAAGCTATGATGAATCATCATAGCTTTTACGACTACACCATGGTGCGAGTCCGCTGAAGCAGACTTTATCGCTGGGCAACGCTTGCCAATATCTCGTGCTATCATGTCTGCCAGCTCAAGCTAAGGAAAGCTGTACGTCTGAAATCTTCTCTCTCTATGTATATGTATCTACCTATATATACCTATAGCTCAATAGTTTGTGAGTGGATACCAAGTTTTTGCTCTGCCCAGAGCATTTAAGCCTTACTTAAGTAAGCAATTTGTGACCACTTTGTTACGTTTCCAGGTCGAAATGAGACGCTGGTATCTTTAGTTCTTGGGTATCTTATTTTTACCCCAGAAATACACAAAAATACTTGTCTTTCAGCAAACGACTTAATGCATTCTGCCAACAACGTTATGTTACTACTTTCTACTGGGGTAATAGTCGCCGATACGCAAATATCTTGTAACTTATCAAAACCAAACCGGATCTCTCTTTCTTAATTGTAAGATTTAAGCTAATATCTGCTGGAGTCGGGTACCCTCGATAAATGCTAAGATTTATTCACATTATTTACCAATTGTTGAAACTAATCGTTTATTATTTACCAAAACCTGCATGCAAACGCTTACGGACGCTATGAGATCGTAATGGCTTCGATGAAAGCGTGTCAATTTGCGCCATAATCGACCAAGCTTAGCTGAAGATGACCAAGGTGCAGGCTGCATTTTTTACATGTGAATTTGCTCAATACCCAATCACTCTTAGCCGAAGATCCCTAACCTCGTGTCTGTCGCCAAACCAATCAGCTCTACTCGACAGTGACACGAGCATCGCCCGTTTGAATAAAAAAAAATTCTTGCGTTGAAGAACACACTTCCAAGGAATTGGCCCACTGTCGTATTGCTCATTCCGCAATTTACCCCCCCAAGCCCTCAAGTTACACTCCCGGACACAATATTACGGCCACCTAGATTTTTGCTTATAACTTTTTTGCTACTGCGAGGTGGCGGGTGCTGTTTAGATATGTGTTGTCTACACCCTTCAGAAGCATAGTAATGATGAGAATTTTGCGAAGTTCGCTCTGCGAGAGGAGGCTCCCATACAAAAAACTGTATTGTGGGGCCGGACACAATACACGACCACTCTTACCCATACAAATTTCAAGTCAAATGATGTGAAACGATTGTATCATTATCAGTTAGTAGTGCGTTGTGTTGCCCTGCTTCGAGATGACTTCGATGCAGCGGCCTGGCATCGAGTCCGCAAGCTTCCGCAAGTAGGTAAGATCCAGTGCTTCCCACGCAGCTAGAATTGCAGCCGTCAGCTCCGCCACGGTGTCGTACTGCTTACCATTGTGATATACGATCTGAGCCATCATGGCCCAGACGTTCTCAATAGGGTTCAAGTCGGGCGATCGCGCGGGCCAGTCAAGGACGCGGATGCCTTCTTCTTCGAAGAACTCGGTAGTGAACTTGGACCGGTGGATAGAGGCATTGTCCTGCTGGTAGATGTAGTCTACGCCGTGATGCAGGTGCGCAAACGGAAGCATGTACTCCGAGACCGTGTACACATAGCGCTCCGACGCCTGCCGCCCTTGGAGCACCGCTAGCTTCGACTTGCCGGCTGCACTAAAGCTTCCCCAAACCATGACTGACCCACCACCATTCTGCCGACGCACAGTCTGTCTTGACGGCCGCCGTATGTCACGCCAGTAATGGCGCAGACCATCTGGACCATCAAGATTGAACTTCTTCTCGTCAGAGAAGACAATCTGAGGCCACATGTCCGGCTGGATGATCATGCGCTTGGCCCACTCGAGGCGAGCCATCTTGTGCTGCTGGGTCAGGGGAAGGGTGTTGTCCATCTTGGCGTAGTCGAGCCAATCGATGCCGGCCAGGAGGCGGCGGATCGTCCGCGTAGTGCACGCCAGCGAAAGCTCCTCCTTCAGGCGTGTAGAACTGTAGTCCCCGATGGCAGCCTTACGGACGGCGCGGCGCGCTTCTCGCTTCGAAAGCGAGGGTCGTCTACCTGCGCGGCGTTGGCGGTGTGGGCTTGCCTTCAGCGCTCGCTGCACGCAGTCCCTTGAGCGCTTCGTCTTCTTGGCAATGGCTCTGATGCTGAAGCCACCCTCACTCAGTCCTTGGATACGCCCGCGCTCGGCTTCTGTCAGTGATGGTCCTCGACCCATCCAGTAGTGGAATGCCGGCGAGTGTTTTAGTAGATCGCGCGAAGCACGCCCGCCGCCGGTCAGTCTACTGGTGGTTGGTAGCGAGAGAAGATAATGATACTATCGTTTCACATCATTTGACTTGAAATTTGTATGGTTAAGAGTGATCGTATATTGTGTCCGACCCCACAATACAGTTTTTTGTATGGGAGCCTCCCCTCGCAGAGCGAACTTCGCAAATTCTCATCATTACTATGCTTCTGAAGGGTGTAGACAACACATATCTAAACAGCACCCGCCACCTCGCAGTAGCAAAAAAGTTATAAGCAAAAATCTAGGTGGTCGTAATATTGTGTCCGGGAGTGTAACAGTTTGTTTGTTTGTTTGTTTGTTTGTTTTGTTTTTAATGCGAGGATCATTATTGTCACTTAGCTAACATATCACTCGTTCCTCTACTGTAGCTCTCTCGTCAGACAACATAGTACAAAAATGAGCACAGTGTATCTTACCTGCAAAAGGAATGAAATAGCTCTCTCCTTGCTAGCGCCAACGCAGCCATTGGGCGCTGACCAGAGTGTTATGCAACCGATATCCTCACCAGACCAGGCAACCTCAATTGGTGACTTTCGTTCCCTAGAACCCACCACGATAAAGAAGAGCGGGGCTTGCTGGTTACCAGTCTCACAAAGGTTCGGCTGAAACATCATTTCCGTATCGATACACTTCGACTAGTTGTTCAATTACGCATTCTCGGGCAGATGCTGCGGCTGCGAAGCAGGCGCAGTAGATGCCCACATTAGAATCAACCAGAGAGTTGGGCTGGTAGTGCTTTTCAGGATTAAACATACAACCACTGTGGGATTTACTCAAGTATTATCCGTTATCATCGTCCATGAAACTATACATCGACCTGTGTACTCTCCCGGAGCAACGCTCCGGGTTGCCTATAGCAACTCTTATCCCAGTTTCTGCATTTGTTACGTGGTAGATGGACTCTCTTTCTACTGCAGGTTAGAACTCGGCGGGATGATCGAACAGTGAGAACTCTGTTCCGGTCCTGTGGACAGCACGCGCAAAAGCTTGATCCAGTGTCGTCGCGGGAATAGCTGGGGTGTGGCTTCGCCTTCAGCTTGCCCACAAGCAATGGGTTGATAGCGTGCGTTTCGCTGCAGTCGTCCAGAGAATCTACCAGACGCCCTATGGATCTCATGATGTTGGGGCATGAAGCGAGATGGATCTGCATGTTCTTGGAAGTGGCAGAAGTTGTGTCTCCGCAATGGTTGCATGCCGCCCCGGCAGACTTGAAGTAACCCTTGGGATGATCCTGGAAATGATTCCAGGCCCCACCGCGCTTTTCTCCCCATGCTCTAAAATCCGGAATGACTATTGCGTTGCATGTAGGCATGCTAGCATCCATTCAATATAATGATTCTAGTGCAAGTTCACCTTCGCATAACGGTGGGTCTCTGCGGCAGCCCCATTACCAGTCCGCTGTCTGTGGACTTCGATGAGGGTAAGACGAAACCAATCCGAATCAGACCATCAAATCAACGTAAACCAACAAATTGTTTCGAAAGGCAAAAAAAGGATAATCTCCTTCACATCTCGTCATCGTTGAGGGGTCACATGTAGCTGCATTCATTATCGGTCGACCGCACTGGTGCGTGCACCATTGCTAGGGTGTGGTGTGGCGGGTCGTTCTCGGCGGAGTGGAATCCAGAATGAGCTACGTCTCCTATACTATGTACTTCTCTGGGCCACCTAAGAAACAACACTCTCCTTAAAACCTCAATTTGATGTGTTCCACACATTCGCTTTAATTGGACATAATCATGGTTTAAAATTCTTGATTGGACACAGGGGCAGAGCCAGCCCAAAAAAGAGAAGGGGGCGAGGCTAGGGTACGTCCTGAAGATGAACAAATAAAGTTTGCTTGAACACGTTTGAAGCTTAGTTTCATTTTCGTACAATCGGTACAGAGTAGGGATGGGAAAGCGATTCAAGACCGTACCGATCACCACCTACTATGATCAGCGCCCGCTTGGGGCAGCTTCCAGTTGGAGTGAACCTTCCATCGGCAGTGGACAAACTCGAAGCACACCTCCGGCAGCTACACCCCTGGCTGTTGAACGCGGCGAGACTGAAGATGATTTAGGCGTCGCTGCTGCTACACGCTGGTGTAACGACAACGGCATCCCCGATGACTCTTTGGATTGTCGTGTGCACCATTTTGTTCGAGCAGATCCTGTCGATCGACCTCCAAATCTGTTCTCTATCGCCCAGCTTGTCTCCGACAGAAAGCTACGCGAGGCGGTAGCGAAGAGCGATTTCTTGGATTAGTTCACGTGCGTGATACTTGCGCTAAAATGCTAAAAGCCGTCCTAGTAGGACAATTAGCAGCGTGGGGTGTAAAGCTTTTGAATTGTCGAGGGCAAGGCTACGACGGCGCATCCAACATGTCGGGTGACTACAATGGTTTGCAGAAGCAAATTCGCGATCTCTGCCCTTACGCTTATTTTGTCCGTTGTTTTGCGCATTGGCTCAACCTTGCTGTTGTGGCAACATCGAAGCAAACAGTGTCGGTCACCAAGTGCTTTAACACAGTTCAGTCGATTCATACCACATGCAGTGCTTCGTGCAAACGAAAAGATGACCTACGTGAGACTGCCCGTGGCGAAATGGAAACTTTGTTGCAAGCCGGATATTTGCAAACTGGTAGGGGCAAAAACCAACCTCTTCTAACGCAGGCTCTAAGTGCGAATCGTTGGAACTGTCGCATCTGTGCATTGCTACGCGTTCGCTGGTTGTGGATACCTATTGTTCGGGTTTTATCGCGCGTAGCAAACGATGCAACTAACCCGGACAAGAAGGCCGAAACCAGCAGTATTCTCAAAAGAATGCAAAGTTTTCAGTTTGTCTTTCACACGGAGGTTCTGATCATGGTGCTGGAAATTGTGAACACGTTGTCACAATATCTTCAAAAAAGTGGCATGGATATAGCATCTGCAGCAGCTTTGGTACGTTCGATTCGAGCGAAGTTCGAGAAAATGCGGTTGAATGAGCTACCTGATCAAGACCCGACTAGCTTCTACACCACTTGGATAAAATCAGTAGCTTTTTGCAGCACTCTGTCCGACATTCAGCCGATAGAAGTACCAGCGAAGAGTGACCCGTGGCGATGTCGTGGTTCGCGTACTAGAGAAGAGGGTGGACCTCGAACACTAGAGAAACACTACTACGAAGACGTTTATCTGCCTGTGGTAACTTGTGTCGCTACTGAACTGCGTCGAAGATTAAATAGTCACATGCTGAAATTGATGGATCTGTGTGGAGGGCTAAGTACGCGAGAACAGTTTACAAACTGGGAACCGAAGGCTATTGCAACAATTGCAAGTGAGTTTTATCCTGATGACTTCCCCAATCAAGTCGAGATTTTACGTGCAGAAGCAAGCGATTTCAGAAGTTTTGCAGTTGCCACCTCTCGATACAACAGCATTAAGACCCTTAGTCAGCTTAGCGTGGTCATGTTGGCTACAGACGCTTACACGCTGTTTCCGATTCTCTATCGGCTCGTTCGACTTGTATGTACACTGCGAGTATCGACGGCGACAACAGAGCGATCGTTCTCGGTGATGAAGCTGGTGAAACAAGACTATGTACAAGCATGAGCGATGAGTGGCTGTCCGATCTGCTACTGCTCAGTACAGAGCGTGATTTGGACACTGTCATTGACCGAGATGAAGTATTAGATCGCTTTAAAAGCTTAGGTAATCGCCGAATACCGCTGTAACAATTACTAGTAAGAAATCGGCGAACAGCTATTAAATATATGCACTTCATTTCACCTATTTCTCTATTTGTCATAGATCGCACTAGATCATCGGCCGGGGCTAGCAAGGGCGGCCGCCCCCCCCCAAAAAAAAAAACGGGCTGCCTCCGCCCCTGATTGGACAAAAGTATTACCAGTGCGCGAGCCATTCGAAAATCGCCTGAAAAACCTCAAATTCCAGCGAGCTATATCAACGTCTCTAGTATGTCTACAAACCCACCAGCTACATATCCGTGAAGAGCACTATTAAGCACTGTGACCTCCTCCAAGATGTGGCGACACACCTTGTACAACTACCGTCGGATCCGCCTTGGCGCCATCTTCAGTACCTAATCGTGGACGTGTCCATCACAATGAGCTACAGCACTCAGGGCCAATCTCCATCATACTCAGAGACCATCCCCATCTGCAAGCCCGTAAGCGTCACATCGATACCGACTCCTCATAGGCGTCTATGAGCCGGTGGCGCACCCTCTGCAACACCACAGCCTCCGGCTGGAAGTGCTCGTTGCCAATATACAGCACCGCCGCTAGCGTCTGGATCACCAGCTCGATCTGCTTCCGTTTGATGCCCACATGCTGCATGGCCGCCATGGTCTCCTCGAACTCATGTGCATCGTTGACATCGTCAACGTCAACGTCCTAGCAGCCACTGAACTTTAGGTAGTGGAAGCGGTCGGGTCCTCCCCGGCCCAAGTAGAGCTTCTTCTTGGCTGCAGCCGGCAAGCCCGCCAGCACCTGGTAGAAGATGTGGAAGTTCCTCTCTCCTTTGCCGGGCTTGACGACGCGCGACTTCTTCAACAAATAGCTAGTACCTTGCCACCTTGTGGTCGTCCGGCCGAGTCAAAGGGCAGATCAAAGTACTTTCTGAAGTGACTCGAGTTGTTGTTGCGCAGCGTCTTGGCGTTGCCAAAGGCCTCGAGCAGCGGGTTGCTCTCCAGGAAGGTGCGCTTGACCTTGCCGACGCCCGCGTCGCTGCTGAGCTGACGCCTGCGATGTCATTCTGGATCTGCTTGGAGGCCTCTGTCTTGCCAGCGTCGCTCTCGCCGCCGATGATGACGCACTGGTTCTTCTCCTCGCTGAGTATTGCGGTACGTCTCATCGGCCGTGTCGAACACGTGCGGCGGTACGTTGATGCGCGCCTTGTGCATGTAGGCGTACATCGAGTCCTCACCGTAGATGCACCCCGTTGACCGTGTCCAGGGGAATGATCAACACCAGCCTGAAGCTCACACCGACCTACAGCTCCTTCTGAAGCTTCGCCACCGACGGCTGCGAGCCAATCTATACTCATCACCACAGTCACCAGTCAGATCACGCTCCCTCGGCAGCACTGACATTGCACCCGTCTTATCATGCCACGAATGTGCGTGATCTTGACGCCCGGGCTGCAGCGGGGCTGCCGTAGCTTTAGCGTCAGAGGAAGACGTAACAGACTCACAGAGTCGCGGCTAAAGATAGCCCGTTCCAATACCAGAACGCACGAGTCCGTACTCCCTACGGACTCCAAGAGTCGACCCTTAACTCTTAGCTGTGAATCTCCAAACTGAATGTATTTCCCTTTGTCGCGCCAAAGCCGCCTTTGGTGTAAATGTATCTGGATCACTATCTAGCACAGTGAACCCTAGTCATATGCATAATCTGTGGCTCTGAAGCCAGGTACTGATTCTCCTACTGAAATAGGTTAGACAGTGTGCACGACGCAAGCCTGTGTGTGCCACACTTCGTAACCCTTCGGGTAACAGTCGTGTAACCCCGTTACATGGGCGGTCCATTCACTTGGCCAGGTTGTCACCGAAGAAAACCGCACACACAAACATGCATCGACCAATCGTAACTCTTTTCTCAGTCTGCAATGTTCTCTGTCCTCTCTAGCAGTGGATAACGCACCGTTGTCGACGATGAGCCTTCATGGTGAGGATGGCGTCCACCATTTTACAGCCGAGTGAGTCAGAGCCTGCTGATGACCGTCGGGGCCAGGAAGGCCTTGCGCATCCTCTCGAGGCACTGATCGAACACGCCGATGACCGTCCTGTCTACTTTAGAGATGGTCTCCACGGCGATGGGCTTGAGCACGCGCGATGACCCTGTATTCGCTCACAGCACCGTCTTGAACATGTGGCAAAGCAGGTGGATTGGCAAACTGCGGCGTGTTGAGCCTCTCCATGTGCTACTTGGATTTACTTTGCTCGACCTGGTCATGATGTCAATGCCGTCGAGACCACCGACACCATGATGCCTGTGCACTGTAAGATATCGGGTAGTGTAATTGGCATGCCGAACCTCTCCGCGTGCCCCCTGGGGGCAGCGTGCTCGGCTTCGTAATGGTATTTCTGCACATGTCCCCCTTCCCTAAACGATCCGTTTGTACTATTGGTATAAGAGGGGGAAGACTGCCTCATTAGCTACAGTCAGAGTTCCCTCGTAGACGCCGTGCGCCTGGACGCCACACAGCGACATGGGCGAGTCCTACGACGTGAGTCATGTGTTCGAAGTTCGGATCCTCGCACGTGCCATCACGTCCTGGGGCCACTTCCGCACCGATGTGGAGAAGCACCGAATAAGAAATCCGTCTCGAACGGAAAGTGTTCTCCGAGAAAGGCGGCAGGGCCGGTCGACAGAGGTCCCGAATGGAAGATCGACAATCGATCAACGATGGAGACACAGGCTGCGTGGGTCAGACTGGGACTGAAGATCAGCGAGAGATCAAGTGACGCCGGCGCGTCGGGTACGACATATGCAGAAGCGGATCGTGCAGAGGCGGATTGTGCAGAGGCGGATCACGCCCTATCGATCCCTGATGGATGTCCAAGATCGGCATAGGCGCAAGCCCCTACTGGAGGCGAACACCGGTGATCCGGAACGACCAAGGATGGAAGTAGGCAGATCGACGGTGAACGACGATGTGCTCAAGTCCTCGATCGAGAGTCGATTGAGATCGCCGATCGGGATCGTTGATCGGGATCGCCGAACGGGATCGTTGATCGGGATCGCCGATCGGTCAAGATGGGAAGCACAAGAGGAGCGAAGATAGGACAGGAATCCAGTTGTTGTTTAGTTGTAGGATGGTAGACAAGATGGTAGCAGCAGAGAGAGAAGCCAACTAAACATAAATCAGAAGAGAATTTGCACAGAAGACCACAAGTCCCCAAGTCCCAGGAACTACATTGGCCTCGGCAAGCGTCGACACTTTGGACAGTGAACTAGTGGTACGGTTAAGACTGGATTAATACATTGGCCAGCTTGACCTACTCTAGTGATCTATTTCTTGTGTGCGAACCCTCGATCGTCTGGATACTGCTTGGCCGGTGATCGTTCTCCTCTCGATCAACCTCGATCCCGCTATAGGAAGCGGCAAGCAACTCAAGGAAGGAACACACCCGAAAGGGCAACTACAGGCCTTGGATCGACTCCAGGCCGACCGATCGCAGCGAACAACCCTCGATCGGGACGAATACTCGGACGCAGAGCGAAGATTCCCGCGCTGCTCCACGGACTATCCCCGCGTCACGCCAAGACATTCGATCTTCACCAAGTGCTGCATCCTCGGAGCCCCGAGAGAGCAGATCCAGCCCGCCGACGGGTACACAAGGTGAGAACAAGTTCAGCCGATCACGGATCGTTGGGGGACCCCCTCCGTTAGTCAGTGTCTGGGCGCTGGTGGGAAGCTCGGATCAGGCCTTAACCAGATTTTGGCCGATCCCGCTACACCACAATGGTGCGCGTGCCCGGATCTCTTGGGGACTCCGGATTTCACCGTGAGTCCGCAGAAGATGCGCAAGTGAAGAAATAACCAGGGAAAGAGGCGTCGTCGAACATCGGATCGACGAAGACGCTGCTGAACAAAACGAGATCCGCGGATCGACAGAGTGCTCGGAGGACTTCTGTCGACGGAATCGAGGGCGATCTGGAAACAGATCGAGAAGAGAAACCTCAACATCCTCCCCTGGTCCCTTCGGGGACCCCGGTGGATCTCGGTGCGAACCGAGATTCACTAACAAAACAAACCAAGGACGGATCGGACCGATATGCATTCGCAGACTCGCCGATCAGGCTCGATCCCGACTATCTGGACACGATCGTGGACAAGGCCCATATCGCGCGAAGGAAACTGCGAGCGCCAGGCCTGGACGACGAAGATCCCAGATCGCTGGTTCTCGACTGGTCTGAGGCTGACTTGGAACGTCAGTATCACTTGAAAGAATTGCGGGACTTCTTACGTCAAGACCCCGTCATGATCATCGTGCGGCCAGAGCAGATCGGCAACCCGAAGGGCTCGATCTCGGCCCCCCGGATGACGGACAACAAGTTGACGGCAGTGAAGAACCTGCTCGGGCTGCTGAAGGAGGCCGGCTTGGTGGCTGGAGCCTTTGACGCGAACGACCTCTTCGATCGAGAACTCGAAGTGAACCAGACGTCGATCCAGACATTAGTCGAAAAGCTGAGACCCCACGTCGACGTGATCAGACGCCCCAGATCAAGCGCCGTCAGCTCCAGTGGTGTCGACGCGGGCTGAGTCGACAGGGTATCGATCATCATCGCCTTATGTCTCGGCAGCCGAACATGTGTCCGACACGTCGTCGGAACCCCAGCGAATGCCGCTTGGTCCTTCCGGATCGGCTATGCTGGACGCTCGAGCACGTAGTCAGCGTCAGGAACGTACGCGATCAGGACCTCGGAAGCCGAAACCTAAGTCGACCGATCGGACGACCAGCGCGACTGGGGCGGACGAGTCGAACGGCAGACTGGAAACTTACTTCCAGGCCGCGGTGGCCCGTTTCTTGAAGGAACAGCAGAGCACAGTGGCCACACCTGCCCCAGTGACCACAGACCATGTCGGATCACAGGACGTGGAGATGGAATCCGCCGGATCGCCGGATCGAGACGTCTCGCAGTGGGAATATGACCCGGACGACATCGATCTACCGAGCTCAGCTCCGGCCGTGGTGGCTACCGCCGCATCGGGGTCCGTCGGGTCTTCACTGATCCAGCGCGTACGGATTTCGGCGATGTCGGATCTTAAGGAGTTCAGCGGCAAAGACCAGGACGAAGATCGCGCCCGATCGTGGATCAGCAAGGTGAAATCGGCCTTCATGCGCGATCAAGCTACGGATGAAGAGAAGTGCCTGACTTTCGCGGATCTGCTGACAGGGCCGGCGAAGAACTGGTACCGCCAGCTGGGACGATCGACACGGAACAAGTGGAGCGATCTGCTTCGGAGTATCCAGATCCAGTATTGCGGCCTAGGAGTATCGGTGGCTTGGCAGTACTATCACTCTCGCAAGCGATCGGATGAATCGCCGTTGGATTACCTCTATCGGCTGAATGTGGCGGCTCTGCTTGCGAGACTGAAGATCAAGGACGGAGATTCCAAGGCCCGTCGAGGACACGTCGAACATTTTATCGAGACACTGGGCGACCCCGATCTGGCCGATCAGTTGACCCTACTTCGGCTCGCGGATGCCGAAGATCTGGAGGAAGTCCTGCCCGCTCGAGAACGCGCGAAGAGCAGACAGAAACGATCTGCCTTCGGATCGAAGTATCGCCAGAAAGTCCCGACCTCTGCTCTGGCCGCTGCCACCAAGCGGGCAGTGCGTGCAGTCCAGATCGCGAACCAAGAGTCTGGATCGGACACGGGATCGGACGGATCGGACTCGGAAGGTGATCTACGTCGCGTCTACCTAGCGTCGGCTGAGGACAAGTCCCGCAACGCTGGGGGCGACACGACGAAGCAGGATCGCAGCTCCCAAGCGCCGATCAGTCATGACTCACCTCGATCAGACCCAAGATCGCGATCGTCGCCCGATGGATCGGACCGTCGAACCGCTGCTCGCACTGTGGATCACGGAAGCACATGGATCTGGATTGCTGGAGACGTTTGACGTGCCAGAAGTGTGGAAAGCGAGGACATCCGGCGGATCGCTGCCTGTTTGTGTGTCGTGGATGCGGTGAGCTGCACGAGATGGGCAAGTGTCCGATGGAGGAATTCTACAATCAGATCCGTCAATAGTTCAACCCGGTGAAACACGCAGGCATGCTGCCCGCGATCGCCGAGAAGATGTTAAACTAGGACGCTCGCCGTGTTGGAATCCGGTACGAGCCGAGCGTTCTAGGTAGTGCATCTATGCATACGTGAACAAGAACACGGTAGATCGAGTAAGTAGACGGACTGATCTACGCGGTAATACATGTGATCTGCATGAGAAATCTGCCGCCAAGGTCTTAAGTCTACACCGATCGGACGACTTCAGCTGTTCTGACGCCGAAGTGCCCTTGGATCTCCAGTCTGGAGAAACTCGAGGTTATTGGAAGCAACGCAGACCTGAAGAATGGTTTACGCCAGCTGACGGAGAGTTGACGGCCGAGATCCCGAAACATGATCGCGATCGAAGTCTGCCTCGCGTCAGTGAACACGGCAGATCTGGCGATGTGGTACCCGATCTCCTCCCAGGGGAGTCCAGAGGGTACTGGAAACATCATTCGCCGGGTAAATGGTTCCGCCAGGCCAAGATCGCTGGCAAGATCAACAATGAGAAGTCAATCTTACTCTTAGACACCGGCGCCGAGGTGTCCATCGTGGACACCGCCTTTGCTCGTAAGGTGGGGTGCTATGTCGACACGAGTCAGAGCCAAGAATGTGTGGGGATTGGTGAAAGCGTGTACATAACGGAAGGAAAGACCAGGATCAAAGTTACGCTGGCAGGATCGCTGGTGTATTTCTTCGATATCTGGGTTGGCGATCTCTCAGGACAAGATGCGATCCTGGGTATGGACTTTATGGTCCCGGCGGGGATCCGCCTCGATCTTGCGGACGGCTCCATCTGCCTCCCTGACGAAGTCAAGATCCAACTTAGCGGACGGCGACAACTGTATGACGAAGCGCCCGCGCTCTTTGCTCAGGTTGCTGGTCTTCGCTCAGCCCTTGCACCACTTGGCTCAGCCCTGCTTAGCGCTGCGAGAGTTCCGCTCAGCTCCTTCCACTGAGCGAACACTCCCACTCCACTTCGCTGGGCTTTGCCGCTTGGACTCTTGGCTTAGCGCCGACTTGGGTCGGGCGAGGCGTGTGTTCCCCACTTTGCGATCCCCTTGACGGTTCTTTTGATCACGGCTACGCTGTGGGCCCAGACTCGCGTCGGCCACACCAGCTGCTGTCGATGTTGAAGGTTACCGGAGGTGTTCCCAGACGAAACTCGCTCCCCACTTGGCGAGTCCCAGTCCGCACGTGTCCACAGCCCGAAATGCCCCGGGTTTTCTTTAATGAACACAACACCACACACAATAGCCTCTACTTCCTCTCTTTGGTTCCGGCTTAGAACCACAACACCCCTTCTTTCCCGGTCGGCCTGGGTACGGGCCGAGTTCGCCTTTTATTTGTCTGAGCCTGGGCGAGGCTCGTACCAGCTTCTCCTTTCTTCTCTACGAGTCAAGCTACGACCCGGTTGGTTGGAGTTAGTTGACTCGGTTTGAGCCTAGTCCAATTCCAAGGCACTCACACACACCCTGGGACTTCCCGCGCACCAGGTCCACAATGAACCGATACTAATAATCACACAATGCACCGGGGCACGCCAGCACACAATACAATTACCCTGCCTAAACCTTAGAATGGATCACCTTCCACCCGAAAATATGAAATACACCCTAAGATGTAACCTTAATATGAAATAACCGTACTGCCGTCGCACCGAGGCACGCTGACAACGTTGATATGTTAAGTTGAATTTGTGTGGATGATCACCAAGACACCTTCTGGCCAAAGACCTCCACCACTTGCGTCCTTCGGGGCAAAACGAACTCTGTTTAAATTTAACACATGCACAAACTAGGACTCACTAAGTGGGGGCGCGATATCCCTCTGGGTACACTCTGACTGGCTGCGCGAAGAGTGTCGGCTGTATGCTTACCGGGCGACCTTGAAGATCCGCCTGAAATCTTCGGTCTCAGCCAATGCGGTGGCTCCATGCTGGCGACGACGTCTTGGAGTCGCTGCTGGCCGTTGAGATCCGCTTGAAGTGTCTGCGATCTTGAGCAGCCGCACCCAATGTAGGCTTGATTACGGCTGCTTCACCGGATGAGTGTACTGGCCAGCACCACCAACTTCGAAGTCAGTACCACTGTCTGAACTTAAGTCCAGCGACTCCTCACCCGGCACTTCAACTGGCCTTCGACAACTCCGCTCAAGTCCATGCCGCTCCGCTCAGGTCCATGGCACTCTGCTCGGCTTCTCAGCTCAGGCAATGCTTCTCGACGTCACATCCAAGGCTGAGCTCGGACTCCATGTCACCCGCTCAGCTCGACATCTTGGGCGGAGACTCCATGAGCATGACGACACTTGAGTCGCCCTCAGCACGGTCTCGCTCAGACACCTGCAACACGACTCGGCTCGACATCTTGGGCAATCAGCTCCATAACCACAGGAAACGTCAGACTCCAACTCCACCAGACTCCGCTCAGCTCCTCGACTTGAGCGGGGCTCGGGTCATCACGCTCGAGACTCGGCTCGGACTTCGCGCAACTTCTTTCAGCTTTCCGGACTCAGCTCGGACCTGGGGTGTCTAATGCCAGACATCTCGGGTCCCAGACAGGTATCTCTCAGGACCGGGGTCTGAGCGAAGCTTCGCCCAGTCCTCGGGTCCCGTCACCTTCGTCGCACGTCTCGTGACCAACAGTTGGTGGTCTGGATCCATCTCAGCCATGACGTACTTGAAGTCCGCTTGATTGATACGGGTCAGCTTCGTTGATTGATACGAGTCAGCTGGTCATTGGGTTCGGTGGAGAAATTCACTGGGCCTTATCACAACCGTCCCTTATGAGTGTCGGGTCCACGGAGGTCATTTCCAACTTGGACCCGGCGCCCATAACCCAGATGACTCGCATCGACTCTTCCCACAACCGTCCGATCCTGCCGAACTTGTGGAGCGTGGTTCCCGCTCATTTGCGAAATTCCGACCAAGTGCAGAGACCGCGGTGGCAACTCCAGCACCAACAAGTGCTGCGCCTCCGCAGTCACCCGCACGTCTTCGTCCGCATCCGCCGCTTCTGCTGCTTCGTGCCAGGCATGGCCGACTCGCAACGGGCCGGCGCGCCGTCCGCGGGCGGCACAAGTCAAGCTCCAGCGTCTCAGGGCGTTCTCGCGGCTCCCGCAGTGCTCCAGGCTCCGTCCAGCGCGTCGTCGGCTGCTTCCACGACACCTGCGACCTCTGCGTCGCTGCAGACGCTGCTCTCAACGCCGTCGTCGTCTTCGGTGGCTGCGCAGGGCGGCCCTGCGGCGCCTACGATGTCTGCCTCACTGGCAGCGACTGCGGCGTCTCCTTCTGGTGCTCCTCCACTGTCTCCAAGCGCCACGGGCCCAGCGGCAGCTAGCGTCTCGACGCCTGCGACCTCGGATGCGTCTTCGGTGGCCTCAACGGCGGCTACTACGACTCAAGCTTCGGCGCGCGACCTGGACTTCGAAGACACTGATCCGTACACGACCCAAGCTGCTCAGCCCAGTCCCGTCTCGGCAGCAGCCTTTAGTCTCCGGGATCCGCCCCAGCAGTCACGACTCCCACGAGTTCGTCGCTGCCGGCCACACCACTGCGCACGCCACCGATGCTCAGTTTGAGTAGGTTAACCTCGACCGGGTCTGGTAAACTCCGACGCAAGGCGCTCAAGTCGTTGCCTCTGGCTAAGGCTTTGGCTCCGAGCAGTTCGAAGAAGGCTGGTGGACTGAAGGTCCAGACGAGTGCTGGGCCCAGCTCGGCAGCTGCACCCGAAACTGTGGACTTGACCCGCTCGGCCTCCAGTACGCCGAAGGCCAAAGCCCCAATGATCAAGCCGTTCACTCAGCGAATTGCGCTGCCTCGTCGTCCGACCAAGTTCAAGCCTGAGCGCAAGAACGCCAAGAAGGAATCCCCAGCGCTCGCTCGGACCTGGATGCTGCGAAAGCTGTGCCCAACCAGTTCAGCTGGGACAGCACCCGCCCAGACGTCCAAGAGCTCATGTTGGCGGGCGTGGCATACTGGGACGCGGTGGACGAGGTCCAGAAGGACCAGATGCTCCATGATCAGTTCGGGAAAAAGAACCTGATCTACATGCTGACTTCAGCCATGTACTGGGAGGCTTTGGATAGCACCCCATGGATCCAGTATGTCCCGGACAAGTACTTCGACGCGGCCGCAAACAGACTCCAAGTTCCCAGCCTGTCACGGATCCCAGTACCTTGGCGGACTTTGCCTAAGAGGCCGAGCTCGGGTGACAATGACTCGGATTCTTCGTTCATGTCGGTCCTGTCCTCAGAGGACACAGATGACGACGACAACGACCAGACCTACCACGGGTCGAAGGCCAAGGCTCCAAGTTCCATCAGCACCCGGTCCCAGAGCTCTCCAGCAGGCAAGAAGCGGCAGCGAAGCTCGACGTCGTCAGGGGGCAGCTCAGGAACCAAGAGACAGCGCTCTGCTTCTGGGACTTCCGTGACTTCGGGCGACCCTGAACAAGACGACGCTGAGACCCCAGAGTAAGGGGTCGACAACGGCATCGTCGAGGCACCCAAGAAAGGAAGCTGGTTTCACAATGGCATCCGAGTCCAGAAGTTGCACCACCAGACAAATGGCTTCCCAGCCTACATGCCGTCCAAGACTGGGATCGAGCATGCTCCACCAGCGCATCGAGTACGCGCTCTACTTGGAGCTACTCAGGTCGGAACCTTGGGACGACATGTGGAATGGCCGGGTCGACTTCCTCGTCTACCACACGTACGCTGAGCTCACTCCTGAGATGAGTGAAGCGATTGTCGTCATCGCCGGGTTTATGAGTGCCTGGCGTCGAGCATACTGGGAGCGTCTCCACTGGTACCCGTTCCCGTCCACCCGTCCAAGATTGACTACGCCCAGCTCGCCAAGGAGCTGGGCTTGCCTGAGCTGGCCACCGTCTATCGCGAGCGCAAGGACCGCGCTCAGGAGTTTGAGCTTCGGCGCAGGGACTTGGTGGATCAATTCAAGGGCGTCAAGGGCTACTCGGATCGGATCTGGTTCGAACCGGGACTCTGGGCTGTGCCCTAGGATCCGTGTCACTGGATTCTCAGAGACCCAAGCCTCAAGATTTCCTTGGCGGATCAGCTCTCTGCCCTGGATGATCAAGAGCCCGCTCGCACGCAGTGGGCTACTCGCCACTCGGACAAGCCGTTCGAAACGATCGTTCCACCAGAGCTCAAGCCCAAGAGCTGATCTGAGCGCGAGGCGAACCCCATCATCCCGACACCGGAGTACAACCACGATACACTTGCTGAGGTGCTTCGCGCTCTGGGGGCAGCGGAGGAGGAAGAGGAGGACGAAGCGTAGGCAACAAGCGTTCATCATTATCTTCTAATTCACCACTCGTTTTCCCACTTCGCTTCTTGTTCCTTTCATCTTCACTCATCTCAGCTTCCGTAACACACTTATTCTCCACGAGAAGCTCCAAGTCATTCTCCAAGCGTAGTCGTAAATTCACACAATACAAAATGTTCACACATAGAACGTCACAGCGACATACACAGGTTCACAGCTGAGGTGCCTCTACTGAGCGTCAGGCTCAGGAGGCTCATCCCCAGCTTGCATTGCTTGGAACCGTGCTTTCGCCTTGGCGCTCTTGTTGAACTCGTGCAGTAAGGCTCCACAACTTAGCTGAGATATAGGAAGCCACTCAGGGTCGGGGTACCCTTTCCATTTGACCAAGTACTCACGGACTCTTCGGGAGGTCCGAGTCCGCTTGACCCAGCGCACATCTTGGATGGCCTCCACCTCGTACACGTTCTGAGCTTCATCAGGTTCCTCAGCGTCTTCCGGCAGCAGAGCTGCGTCCAGTTCGTCATCCTCAGCGACTTCGATCTCAACGGTAGGACGTTCAGGAAACAGGGCACGCGGTTTGAGCCGGCATATGTGAACCCAGGGGTACAGCTTGTTATCAGTTCCCTCGATCTTTAGCTTACAGCGGAAGTCGTCTGAGGTCTCCAGAATCCGGAACGGACCGTGCCAGAGGTGAGCGAACTTCTTCGTGAGCCCAGGTTGCACTCGAGCCAGGTATAACCACACAGCATCGCCAAATTCGAAACCCTTCTTGAGTCTCTCAGACAGCTCAGCCCAGATCTTCGTCTGAGCAGCTGAGCGCTTGACTTTGGCTTCGGCTTGTAAGTCCTTGGCCCAGGCCTGAGCGTACTCGTACTCACGCTGAGTCTTGCGGCGCCACTCGTAGGCGGTCCTCTGATCCAAGCCTGCCGGAGATGGCCCCAGCATGGCTGAGACAGTGCTATGGGGGTCCCAGCCGTGCACCCGGTAGAACGGCGTGTCAAGACGAGTAGCGTCGAAGGACGTGTTCAGAGCCCACATCAACGTTTCCACTTGGTCGTCCCAGTCGCTCTGGTCTGGCTCAGCGACGTACGCTCGGATAGCTCGGACCACCGTTTGCACTGAGCGCTCTTGCTGACCGTTTGCCTGAGGTCTGTACGCTAGAGTCGCACGCTGCCGACTCCCCAGCATCTCGCGGAACCGGGCAAACACCTCGCTCATGAAACGCGGGTCTCGGTGAGAGCTTGTACCAAACCTCTGGAACACACACTCCATGTAAGTTTCGGCGACGTCTTGAGCTGTGGTCAGACTCATTGGCTTGCACATGATGAAACCCGAGAACGCACACTGGAATAAGAGTAAGAACACTTTCCCACGATCGGACTTGGGTAGATGCGTAACAAAATCCATGGAGACCACTTCAAAAGGCTTGGTCGCCAAAATGTTTCCCGGCGACGGCCCAGGGTTGGGCGGAGCTCCCTTGGCAGTGACACAATCCACACATTCCTTCACATAGCGTTCCACATCTGCATACATCCTCGGCCAGTAGTACTCTTTGCGCAGTCGTTCGAAAGTCCTAGGGATCCCTTGATGACCACCTTGGAATTCTTCATGACTGAGTTGAAGCAAGTCATCTCTAAGTGTCGTTGGCACAACTAATCTCAGATTTCCAGCCGCGTCCCTGGGCCTCCCCGGAGTAGCTCGACTCAGGTAGTATAGGATTCCTCGCGAATCCAGAGTGAACTGATCCACCACCTTGACCACATCTTCAGCTTCAGTAGCGGACAAATTCCCCAAGTCTCCGTTTAGATAGTACTTGAGCTTCTTCGTCCAGGGCTCAGCTTCTTGCAGAACTAGGATGCGTCTCCATCGCTCGGCAATCGACGCAGCAGGAGTGGCTGCTTCAGGTGAGTACGCTGGAGCCTGCTCGAGTGGGGTCCCAGCATTCTGGGCGGGGTCGACACCTTGATCGGGGTCGTCCGTGGCCACCGTAGGCTCAACGTCCCTGACCCGAGCCTGGTTCCTCGTCACTACGAAAATCTTGGCACTGGGTAATAGGGGCTTAGCTGCATCTTCCAGTCGAGTAGCCACCACTTCCACATCCGCTCGAGTGTCAGGCTGCTCAGTTTCAGGTCCGGCAGGCTCAGCGTCATTCACCTTGATCAACTTCTCCGGGATCCGATTCAACTGCTTGAGCTGAACTAGTTCAACCGGGTCTTCAATAGTGATGGCACCTTGAGTCACCAGAGTCTTCGTCGTAAGTTAGTCTGCAGCCGCGTTATACTCCCGCTTCACGTGCACCAAGCGTAGTCGCTGGAACTCTGGGCGGAGCGTCTCAAACTCGGCTAACAGCACTTGCAACCCAGGGCTCAGACACTGGATCAAGCCTTGAGCTTGCTGGATCACAATTCGAGAGTCACCAACTACTACAAGGTCTGAGATACCACGAGCCTTTGCCATGCGAACACCTTCGAGCAAACCATGGTACTCGGCCTCATTCACCGTGATACCTTCGAAATGGAAACCTCGAGCTTCAACCACGTCCCAGGACGGGAGCTTTCACAGAATGCAACCAGAAGCGCCTGAGCGATCTGAGAGTTTGGTGGCTCCATCGAAACGCAGCAGCCATCCCTCATAATCTGCTTCCAGCATCTCTAGGCTGATTGGTGGGGCTCGGACCACTCGTCCCTTGTCTGGGATGAGGTTCTCTGCAATCTTGTCCAACTGGTCTCGGGGTGTGATCCCAGCTCCCATGATCGCAGCCAAACCATCTTCATCGCGCTCAACCTTGTGAACCTCCAGAGGCCAGGGCGACAGACGGGCGGCCCCCTGCTCACAGCGTCCTTCCAACGATCGAGACTTGAACAACCATTTCAGAACGGAGTACCGAGTGTAGACCTTCGGCAGCTTACATCCACTCAGCATTGAGTAGAAGACTCTGACAACTCGGAGTAGCGCTACGACCTCTTTCTCAGCCGGGTGGTATCGGAGTTCCTGATCATGCAGTGTCCTCCCAGTGTATCGTACCGGGAAAATGACTCCGTCGTACTCTTGGCCCAGCACTGCGCAGACCGCCCAGGGGTTAGCGTGTAGAATGATCACGAACGGCTTCTCCCTGTCCGGGTGTCTGAGCAGCGGGGTAGAGATGATCTTCTGCTTCAGGATTTCAAACGCCTCCTTAGCACGGTCGAGATCACGCCCAGCTTGGATCTGCTCATCCGTCAACTCGTAGAGCACAGACGCTACAACCGGAAGGTCTTCACAAAACCCCATAGACAATTATCAAGCATCTGCTGGTATATCAGCGGGGCATTCTTGAGACCAAACGGCATGCGCTTCCACTGGAAATGTCCCAAAGGACAGATGAAGGCTGAGATCAGCTGAGACCGGAGTGTCATCGGCACTGCCCAGAAACCACTGGCCATGTCCAAGCTCAGGAACCACATCGCTTCCTCGAACCCGATCAACAGATCGTCAATCAGGGGTAGAGGGTAGTGTGAGGGCTTGATCAGTTGGTTGACCAGTCGGTAGTCAATGCACAGCCTGATATCCACACCGTTCTTCTTCATCACAATCACAATTGGCGAAGCCCAGTCTGAGTGCGAATACTCGATGAGCCCAGTCTCCAGCAGTTTCTTGATCAGAGTGAACACCTTGTCAAGTAAGTGTGTCGGAACTTGCCGAGACCTCTGGGCAATGGGCTTCGCGTCTCCGACGTCCAGGTCACAGACAACTCCACGAGCAGGGGCTGGTACTGCATCGCCGTCCCCGAGAAAACTGGCATGATGTCTCTCTAAAATCGTTCGCACTTGAGTGTCCATTTCTGGAGTCGTAACTCCCGGTTCTCCCACATTAGTCGTTGAGAGGTCCGCATTTGGACTGAGGTCCTTCAACTCCTGAAGAGCAGCGAGCTGATCTCGGAGGTCGTTCAGCAATTCCATGCCTTCATGAAAGTACACTGTAGCCTCTTCAGTGTCCTCACTGATCTCGACTCGGAGGCATTGGGCGTACGTCTCTTGAAGACGGGCAATCGGATCAGACGCAAAGTTGGTTGGCTCAGCCCTGAACACTCGATCCAATTTGGTTTGAGTGTCTTGAGCATCCACACCACCTCCAGCAGGAGAGGTCTGAGCTGAACTTGACTCTGAAGAACTTGGCTCGGCCACGGACGGAGTGTCAGCTCTCCCCGACGCGCTTCCCTGGCTCGTCCCTGACTGTACGTCATCCGGGTGAGGTGATTGCGGTAGTGGTGGCTTCCATGAAGCAGGACGTACCTGAGTTTTCCGGGCCATCTTGACTTGGGCAGTCTCAGGCGACACCGTATTGGCGGCGTACGCCTCAGCTCTCCGCTGCTCCATGTTGGCTCGGTCTTCCTTCGGGTCATCAGACTGCTTCAACAGCAGTAGCTTCACAGGTCGCTTGTAAGGTGGCCTCTCCACAGCGGGCGGAGCGTTGAGCTCAGCTAGCCGAGCTGCCTCATCTTCTCGTCTCAGAGCGTCTGGGGAAGGCTCGGCTTCGTAGATGAGCTGAGCCCAGTCACTGTACTTCCATGAGTTAGGTCGCACGAACCGCTTTCCGTTGGGCAAGTAATCCTTCTCCACCAGGCAAGCAACCACAGTGTGCTGGCGAATCATGACTTCTCGCTCCGAGATGTTGACCACCTTGACTGCCTTGGGCCTCCGCCCAGGTCCGTAGATGAACTGTGTAACCCACTGATCACCGCGCCCAGCCCAGGGAATCGCTTTATCTGGATCGGCCTGATGATACTTGACTGGGACTATCACAGATTGCCCAGGGTAAAGGTAGGCAGTCTACTTCCAGTCCGACATGGTCGATCTGGGGACCTCCAATCAACAATAGAGATTCCTCGTCTGGCAATCTCACAACACCTTCACGAGCACAGAGCCGCACTCCAGCAGCTACCATAAAGTCCATTCCGAGAAGACAATCCACTCCTTCACCTATGTTGCCAACCCAGATATTCATGACATACACCACGCGCACTCCCAGCGTCAGCTTGATCCTAGCTTGAGCAGTAATGTAGGTCGGGGCGTCTCCCATCCCAGTTACTTTGAGCCTGAAACCACGGCGTAGCTTGAGCTTTAATCTGCGTGCAAGATCTAAGCCCAAAATGCTTGTCGTAGCTCCAGTATCCAGTAGTATCTGCGTTCTGTGGTGAAAGACTGCTCCGTGTACCATCGCCATCTTCCGCTTCTCGCCAATCAACGTGTGCTCACTCCACCAACCGTACTTCTCGCCCGGAGTCTGAGCGAACTCGAGATGGTTCTCCATTTCATCCTCCGGGTCCAGCGTGTTGAGGTCAGTATCGAAAGTGTAAACACCAGCTTCATACTAAGAAGTTGTACATTCGAGGTTATCTCTGCGCCAACATGGAAGGGCTGGGCCCACATATGCAAAGGCGCAGAGCGCTTGGAATTTAGGCTCGTCACGCACTGGTCTCCCAACCAGCGAGCCTAGTGGTTTAACGACTGCTCTCGGAGCTCCGGGCTATCCAACAGAGCTTGGATCACCTCGGGAGCAAGGCCTTCAACAGAGCCTCCGGTACGGATTGCCTCGCATACCGCCTTGAGCGCCGACCACATATCACACAAACCCCGGCGATGGTATTCGCCACACTTGGAACAGGCCTGACGCCTACAGAATTGGGTCGGATGACCCTCATCGTGGCATCGCCCACAGATAAGTCGGCTCCAGCACTTGTCAGTCGGGTGGTTACGGCTGCCACATTCGTCACATTTCTGCTCTGGGTCTCCTCCACGATCATAGCGCTGGGCGTTCGGCTTCCAGGCCAATCTCTCAGCGACTCGGAAAATTCGGTCATGGAGGTAGAGCGACTAAGCTCAGCCTGAGCCGAGCTCGCAACAGCAGGAGCTGGCGCGGGCGCAGGCGAGGGCAGGGTCCGATCAGTCGAGCGATCCACATCTTCTTCGGAATCTGCCTCGCACTTCAGGTCGTAGTCGTCCTGGAAAAGCGCTTCTCGTCCCAGACCTGGGTCGACTTCCACACCTTCTACCTTGAACGCTCGTCCCTCAGCTCGACGTTGTGGAGGTTTGAAACGCCCAAACTGTAGTCCTTGGGCTGGGCGCCGCTTCAGCTCATAGCTATCGTCTTGGCGGAGGGCCTCGATTCTCTTCAGGGTTTTCTCCAATTCATCCAAAGTATCGAAACGCTGTCCCTGAAGAGTGGTTCTCAGCCTTGAGTCAGTCAAAGCCTTGATGAAGCGCCGTATGTGTGCTTCTCGATCGATCGTCGGCCTCAGATAAGGTATCCCAGCCTTCTTGGCGGCATGGTTCAGACGGTAGAAGAACATCCGAGGTGTGTCGGAGTCCCTCATCTCCATCGAGTAGTATCGCTCAGCCTTGGAGCTCAGCGTACGACACAATTCCTTCTTGAAGACATGTGACAGCTTCTTCCAGTCAGAGCAAACGTCATCCGGAAGCTGGGTGCACCAATCTTTGAGCGAACCTGTGGGCCTCATGCGCAGCTGGTCTTCTCGTCCCAGGGAGCCATCGTAGCATAGTACATGAACCTCTCCCACCAGTTGACTCGGTCTTCGAGCGCCCCCCTTCTCATCGAACTTCTCCAAAGCATCATGGAGAATCATCGCTCGCACAAAAAACCCGAGTCCCAGAACTGGCATCAGCTCCCTTGGGCTGAGCAACAGCGCCAAACTGTCCTTCGAGTTCGTCCTGCGACGAGTCACTTGAGCTTGAGTCGTCAGAGTCGGAGTCGTCCCCGTCCGAATCTCCAGGCCTGTCAGGCTTGGTCGTCCGAGCCTTGCTCTTCGCTCCGGATGTCGAGCCGGACACACGAGACTTAGACTTGGCTTCAGCATGCTTGACTGAACTTTGGGCCGTGCCGACACGGCGGCTCGTACCAGTCACCTCAGACTTGACCTGGTTAGCTTGGACCAACTGCTGCATCACGCTCGTGAGCTGGGCTAACTGCGCCAGGACCGGATCGGTCGGCGTTCGAGTCGACGCGATGGGTGCTGAGACCATGGGGTCTGTTGACAATGGCGCACGTCCAGCAACTGAAGCGACGGGGCCAGGATATGAGCTGGGCGGCTCCTGGGCTGCAAGGAGTTGGCGGGTCTTCTCCTCCTGCTTCTGCATGGCTCGCTGATGTTCTGCTTCTGCTTGCGCCTGCTTCTCTCTCAACCTCAGCAGTTCCGGCTCGTGCTCCGTCTTGATCTCAGCGGCTCGCTCTTCTTGTGCCCTCTGCTGCTCAGCCCGCATAGCCCTAACCTCAGCTTCTTGCAACTGTTTTTGGACCTGAAGCAGTTGCTGAGCTCGAGCTTCGTCCGCCTTGCGCTTTTCAGCTTCCTCGGCAGCGCGACGCTGGGCCAGCTTCTCCAGGGCTTCCAGTTGCTTCTGTTGTTCCGTCTTAGCTTGCTGTTGGGCAGCCGACATCTGAGCATTGGTCGCCTGAAGCTTCTGGTACTCCGTCTGCAATCGGGCTTGCTCCGCCTGGTTGTCTGCCAGCGCTGCGCTCAATCTCGCCTCAAGAGCCCTACGTTGGGTTTGCTCCGCATCAAGTCTGACCCAGGCAGAAGCTTCACTCTGTTGAAGAGCTCGCTGATAGTCTCGTTCCACTGCTGCCAGGTGGTCTGAAGTCGTCGACCTCGCCAACGCAGGCGTACTCACGTCGTACGAGTCTCGGAATCGGAATCCAGTCGACTGCGTCGGTCGGGTTTCAGCTTGCTTCGGAGCTGGGCGCTTCGACTCAGGACTGCCGGGCAGCGGTATCTGAGATGGGTGCTCAGGTTGATACGCCCTCGGCTCGGCTCTGGCTGATGCTTGACCAGCTTGAGGAAGCTGAGGCCTGACTGAGATCGTCATCCCAGGGAACGAGCTGCGGGACATCGTCGTAGCTGAGCCTCGCATCACGGTCGCCGTCGACATAGGCATGTGCGATCCAGCCCCGATCATGTAGTCAGTCGTAGACATCAGGGAGGAACCCGAGGAACTTAATCCAGACAGATTTCCGCCTTCATCCATGACCATGTCAGATCCAGAGCTTGCACCAACCATGCTGGGCACTTGTTCGTTGCGAAACGCGAGAGCAGTCTCTGAGGCAGCTTCACCAGAACTTGGATAGCTTGGTATAGAACCTCCAGCGGGAGACCTTGTGAGCAGAGCGCGCTTCCGAGACGGTTCACCTTCAACACTCGAGGCCGGGCTCCGGGGTCTGAGACCTGTAAGCTGAAGCCGCATCACAACTTCGGGTCCCAAGAAAAGCTGAGTGTCCTCGTCCATGATCGCATCTCCATCCTTGTCCAGAGGGAATCCAACTTGAGTCTCAGCGGCTTGAGCGGCCATCAGCTGGGGGTCTGAGGCCGGCCTCACGTAGTATGGGGTCGAACCGACCGCAGCCTTCCAGGCGCTGAGCTCAGCTCCGAGGAATCGGGCGATGCGCTCAATCTCAAACCGAATCTGTGAATCCGGGACTCCGGCGACTTCACGCAGCGTGTGCCACACTGGGACTTGGTTCAGGAACTCATAGCCAGCCTCATGCAACATCGTTTGCAACAGAGCGACGCATGCAATGGGCGGCATCAGTCTCAGCGCCACACGTATTGCCTTCAAGTCGGAGACAACAGGAATCCGTCGACGTTCAGCATGGAACACATTCAGCCATCTCGCAGCGGGCGACCGAGTCACAGACATCAGGTGCCTGGCCGTAGCTCCAGCCGCTCGGATGAAACCCCAGAGATCGTAGCCTCCGTGACATCGTCGTCAGGCGAAGCTGAGACGAGTGCTGGGCCCGAAGTGCCACCACCGACACGTCCACCGGGTGCACGACTCCCGCGGGCACAGACATCCACATCTCAAACTGGGTCCGGCCATACGCGAGCATCTCAACTTCCGATAGCTCAGACAGCTGGGCTAAGGCTCGGCTCTCAGCCTCAGCTCCTTCGGGGACACCTCTCAGCCTCTGATAGGGGCGTTGGTCCGGCCAAAGCGAACTTGACCAGGCCCCGCCGCCACCTGACGCTCCGAAGTATCCAGTCCAGGAGTGAAGCCGAACTGGACTGGGCCCGTCCCAGCCCCAGAAGCACCATGAGCTCGCAGCTACATCCCTCGGCTTCCCAGCACGCTCAGTGCACCACCCTCGGCTTGGCTACCGCGGAGATCCGCGGCAGTTGGCTCCGGGTTAGCACTTCCCGGTTGAGAAGTTGCAGTCGCAGCCTCAGAAGTCCTGTGCGGCGTCAATGCTCGACTCACAGCAGGCTCCCCCAGGTCTGGACCTTCACCAACACGAGTGCTCGGCTGAGCACCCGCTCCACCTCCTTGTTCATCCTCAGGCTTCTTCTCCTCAGGTGAACTTGGTGGCGGCACAGCAGTTTCCGTCGGTGGTGGCACTTCGGGCCCAGCACTTGTCTCAGCTTCGCCTGACGACGCAGCTTCTCCCTCAGCACTGGATGTCCGGGCTCCCGAAGTCGATCTTCTCGGCTTGGGCATCCTGGACTCCGTCGGTGCCACCTCAGCTGGCAATCCAGCCACTCTCAAACTTCGCCGAAGCGAAGACTCACTCTTCTCACCTCCAGTCTTGGTTTCCTTCGAATCAGCAGCAGTCGACATGACTGTAGCTTGTCCGTCCAAAGTCGTATCCCTGATCCGGGCACGCGAACCACGTGTGACGAAGCGCCCGCGCTCTTTGCTCAGGTTGCTAGACCGCTCGACCTTGGTCTTCGCTCAGCCCTTGCACCACTTGGCTCAGCCCTGCTTAGCGCTGCGAGAGTTCCGCTCAGCTTCTTCCACTGAGCGAACACTCCCACTCCACTTCGCTGGGCTTTGCCGCTTGGACTCTTGGCTTAGCGCCGACTTGGGTCGGGCGAGGCGTGTGTTCCCCACTCTGCGATCCCCTTGGCGGTTCTTTTGATCACGGCTACGCTGTGGGCCCAGCCTCGCGTCGGCCACACCAGGTGCTGTCGATGTTGAAGGTTTCCGGAGGTGTTCCCAGACGAAACTCGCTCCCCACTTGGCGAGTCCCAGTCCGCACGTGTCCACAGCCCGAAATGCCCCGGGTTTTCTTTAATGAACACAACACCACACACAATAGCCTCTACTTCCTCTCTTTGGTTCCGGCTTAGAACCACAACACCCCTTCTTTCCCGGTCGGCCTGGGTACGGGCCGAGTTCGCCTTTTATTTGTCTGAGCCTGGGCGAGGCTCGTACCAGCTTCTCCTTTCTTCTCTACGAGTCAAGCTACGACCCGGTTGGTTGGAGTTAGTTGACTCGGTTTGAGCCTAGTCCAATTCCAAGGCACTCACACACACACCCTGGGACTTCCCGCGCACCAGGTCCACAATGAACCGATACTAATAATCACACAATGCACCGGGGCACGCCAGCACACAATACAATTACCCTGCCTAAACCTTAGAATGGATCACCTTCCACTCGAAAATATGAAATACACCCTAAGATGTAACCTTAATATGAAATAACCGTACTGCCGTCGCACCGAGGCACGCTGACAACGTTGATATGTTAAGTTGAATTTGTGTGGATGATCACCAAGACACCTTCTGGCCAAAGACCTCCACCACTTGCGTCCTTCGGGGCAAAACGAACTCTGTTTAAATTTAACATATGCACAAACTAGGACTCACTAAGTGGGGGCGCGATATCCCTCTGGGTACACTCTGACTGGCTGCGCGAAGAGTGTCGGCTGTATGCTTACCGGGCGACCTTGAAGATCCGCCTGAAATCTTCGGTCTCAGTCAATGCGGTGGCTCCATGCTGGCGACGACGTCTTGGAGTTGCTGCTGGCCGTTGAGATCCGCTTGAAGTGTCTGCGATCTTGAGCAGCCGCACCCAATGTAGGCTTGATTACGGCTGCTTCACCGGATGAGTGTACTGGCCAGCACCACCAACTTCGAAGTCAGTACCACTGTCTGAACTTAAGTCCAGCGACTCCTCACCCGGCACTTCAACTGGCCTTCGACAACTCCGCTCAAGTCCATGCCGCTCCGCTCAGGTCCATGGCACTCTGCTCGGCTTCTCAGCTCAGGCAATGCTTCTCGACGTCACATCCAAGGCTGAGCTCGGACTCCATGTCACTCCGCTCAGCTCGACATCTTGGGCGGAGACTCCATGAGCATGACGACACTTGAGTCGCCCTCAGCACGGTCTCGCTCAGACACCTGCAACACGACTCGGCTCGACATCTTGGGCAATCAGCTCCATAACCACAGGAAACGTCAGACTCCAACTCCACCAGACTCCGCTCAGCTCCTCGACTTGAGCGGGGCTCGGGTCATCACGCTCGAGACTCGGCTCGGACTTCGCGCAACTTCTTTCAGCTTTCCGGACTCAGCTCGGACCTGGGGTGTCTAATGCCAGACATCTCGGGTCCCAGACAGGTATCTCTCAGGACCGGGGTCTGAGCGAAGCTTCGCCCAGTCCTCGGGTCCCGTCACCTTCGTCGCACGTCTCGTGACCAACAGTTGGTGGTCTGGATCCATCTCAGCCATGACGTACTTGAAGTCCGCTTGATTGATACGGGTCAGCTTCGTTGATTGATACGAGTCAGCTGGTCATTGGGTTCGGTGGAGAAATTCACTGGGCCTTATCACAACTGTACAACGACAACGTCAGACATGTGTGTGTGGATCAAGGGATGCAGATCGCGATCGGCGATTCAATCGAACTGCCACTCCGAAAGAAGGTGACAGATCGCGAGAAGCTATGGGACACTCGTGGAGATCGCTGGGTGCCGACTGTGGTTCGAGGACCTGGCCGGATCAGGTATCTCCAGGTTACCAACATTAGTGACAAGGACATCGTTCTACACCGGAATGAACGGATCGCCATGTGGTTGGCTGGAGATCGGGTACCCCGGGTACCAGGGTATGTGTCGATCGGGTCCCGTCGCTATATGGAATGGCAGAACTTGGCCTTCCAAGCCACGACGGAGGAACCGCGAGCTAATGAGGAGGCGTCAGTCGTACCACCAGCATCGGCTGCCGAGCGACCGACGTATCCGACACCCCGAGCGATTCTCCGGAGATCCGAGGTCTCCCCGATCGTCGATCGCTCGATTAGCCTACCCGACCCCACAACCGAATCAGGGGCGAGGTGCCCTGATCTGGAGGTAGCTGTTGCTGATACGCGTAGATCAGGAGAGGGATCGCCGCTGGAGAGTGATCGCGTGGCCGAAGAGTCCAGATCGTTTACTTCAACCACTTTAGTCAGAGAACCGACGGACCTACGGTCGGATCCTACAAGGTCGTCGGCCAAACCCTCCGGATCGGAGGGCGGATACCTTCCGGAGCAGGAACAGGTGCTTGTGGACTACCGGTCTTCGCCGACCGCCGGCCCAGAGGGCCAAGCGATGGATGACGATAAGCCGCGAGATGATTGCACTGGTGATCTGGAGGAGAACGGTTGAACAATGTCCCCAACAATGTCCCCAACAATGTCCCCTCACTTGCCATCGGCCGATCAGGTCGACGGTTGTGCCGTCGAACCAGATCTCGGGGGCGGGAGTGCCGATCGGGTACCCCATGTGGACGACCTTAGCTATGGAAGAGTCGAGATCAAGAAGCTACACCACAGTTGACGGTATCCCGATGTCGATCGACGGAGAGGATCAGGTGGAAGTAGAGACCAAACCCACTGTCAATCGGGGCGATCCTGCTGCAGCTGAACCAGATCGAGACGTTGACGCCGATGATCAAGTCCACTACCACGAGGGCGGGAGTCTATCAGCAGAAGATGTCGAAGGCGAACTGGCCGTGCTTCCGGAAATTGTGATCTCGACGACGGATGAGGTGAAGATCGACGACATCAAGGTGGGGGATCTGGAATTCAACAGATCGATCGACTGCGAAAGAAGATCTGGCACAGGAGGCACCTGCTGATCGGCAAGGGCAATGCACTTCCCCCAGCAGCCAGGGGCGTCACATGTGACATCGACGTCGGCGATGCAAAACCGATAGCCCAACGAGTCCGGAAGGTCGCTCCTCAGTTTGTGGAGAAGGTGTCGGATCTGATCAAAGGATTGCTGTCAGCCAAAATGTTCCGGATGTCCCGGTCACCATGGGCCTCGCCGATCGTCGTGATCATTAAGAAGAACGGCGTGGATATCCGACTCTGCATTGATTATTGGCTCGTCAACAGTCTGACCCGGCTCATGGTGTATCCAATGCCCCTGATCAACAATCTGCTGGAAGATCTGGACAAGGTGCTCTGGTATTGCTCTTTGGATACGGCTAGTGGGTTCTGGGTGGTGACCATGACCGATCGAGCTCGTGCGATCTCGGCCTTTATCACCCACATGGGTCTGTTTGAATGGAATCGGATGCCGTTCGGCCTGAAGAACGCTCCTCAGATCTATCAGCGACTTCTGGATGACGCGTTGTACGGGTTCACCAGGATCCCGCGATCGTCGAACTCGGGAGTCACCACGGACCTGATCGAGTCGGGCGAACCAGAAGATCCGGGGCGTCCGTCAGTGCTAGGCTGCAGATCGTACATCGACGACATTTTGGTGACGGCTGGATCATGGGATGAGCTGTGTGATCGGGTGGCTCACCTGTTGGACGCCTGTGACAAGTGGAACCTCTCGATCAGTGTGGAGAAGAGCTCTTGGGGGACTATCTAGGACATCGCGTGTCGAACGATGGACTGGAGGCCAACCCGAAGCACCTCGCGGCTCTGACAGATATACCGTTCCCTGGATCGCTCCGATCAGTGCAGTCTTTCTTGGGCAGTCTTAACTACTACAGCCGTTTCCTGGAGGATTACGCGATCTACGCGGCGATCCTGAATGAACTGCGCGAGGTAGACTTCGCCGACTTGAAGAAGCGTCCAGATCTGCGCCGGATCATGGACGGTCAAGTGCCGAACTCAGTAGATCGGAACTCGGCAGACCCCGATCGGACGCCGCCCGTTCATGGAGTCGAGGTCGGTGACGGACGCTGGATCCGTGCTCATCGCGCCTTCTCGACACGGAAGACGAAGATCGCGACGACGCCGATCCTGCGGCATTTCGATCGCGATCGGACTCCGGTTGGGATCGTGTACGCGAGTGACTGGGCGATCTCGGCTGCACACGACCAGATCTATCACCCTGTTACCTTCGCCAGTCGAACGTTGAAGTCGAATGAACTGAACTACAACGTGGTGGAGAAAGAAGTGCTGGCTCTGTTACGGATCCTAGATCTAAACTATAACATGCTGGTTGGACGATCGATCCGGGTCCTGACTCGACACTCGACGTTGGCGTGGCTATTCCGATCACCCGGCCTTCAGGGTCGATTAGGTCAGTGCGCCGCACTCCTGTCGCCCTGGACGTTGGAGATCACGAAGTGCACCAAGGAAGATGATGAGATACTGGGGGCGATCGCCGCCAGTATTTCGCCTCGATCGGATGTCGACGACGCACTGATCGCGATCGCGCCGAAGAAGGAACCCCGGCGGAAGATCCAAGCCCCGATCCCGACTGTACGCGCGGGTGAAGAACTGCTGGTGATAAGCTTCGATGGATCCGCCCGCGTCAAGCGAGGTGGGGGCGCGTACAGTGCGATCCTATGGAAGCTGCCTGAGTGGAGTGTGGTGCGAGCACGATCGGGCTATGCCGAGGGGCTGACCGTTAATGAAGCGGACTATCATGGCCTGCTGCTGGGTTTCGACCTCTTTGACGGCATGGATCGAGGCCGGCTGGTGGTCTGCGGTGATTCCAACTTGGTGATCCGGCAAGTACGAGGTGAGATCGACTGCAAAGCACCCAAGCTGACGTTACTGAAGCAGAAGGTGCTGGATCGGTTACGGAACTGGACAGATCATGAGTTGTTACATGTGAAACGGGACTGGAACGGCAGCGCAGACAGCTTGGCTAGCGCAGCGCTTCAACGTGAAGATGGCGTCGTCGTCGAGGATGAGGCCGATCACGTGGATCTGACGACATTGAACCGGCTCGATGAGATCCTGGTTGCCAGATCTGACAAAACCGATCGCCCGACTATCACCGATGACTACCCGATCAAACGCCAGATCACGACCGAATCCGACTGTCCTACAGGAAGAGTTTGTGCGGGGACTACGGATCGATCGAATCCGTCGATCGCAAGATGAAGAGACGTGGATCGTGGGCATGAAGAAGTACCTGATGGGAGACGTGGCTGATCTGACGCAGGATGAGGCCCGATCTTATGGCAACATTGCGGCGGACTACGAGATCGATGACAATGATCTGCTGTTCTACTGTTCCCCCTCCAAGAGATCGGAGGCAGATCGAGACGGGTTGATGAGGCTGGTCGCTCTGGAGACACTGCATCAGGATATCCTGCACCACTACCACTCTACTGTGGAAGGCGGTCACCAAGGGATTGGACGTACCTATCAGCGGATCCGTGATCACTTTCACTGGAGAGGTCTCTTCAGGAGTGTGCAGAAGTATGTCGGAGAGTGTGTCGATTGTGAGACCGGTAAAGGGCGACCCACGATCAGGGGCGAGTCGACAGGGAACATCCAGGCGACACATCCGTTCCAGATCATAGCGATGGATCACATACCTTCGCTGCCCAAGTCGTACAAAGGCAACACGGAACTGCTGATCTGGGTTGATCTGTTCACAGGATACGTGATCGCGAAGGCCAGCTCCTCTCGAACGGCGCAGACGATCGCCGAATCCTACGAAGAGTGTGTGTTCCGGCGATTCGGTGCCAGCGAGGTGATCAGGCATGATCGCGAACCGGGATTTATGGCTGACTTCTTCCGCGCCTTTAATAAGATCCTAGGTATGCGTCAGCGAGCGACGATGGCATATCGGCCCCAAGCGAACGGTACTGCGGAACGAATGGTGCAGACGGCGACGAGAGCCTTGAAGATGTTCGTGGAAGATTTGGATCAGAGGGATTGGGATGAGTACGCCGAGCGATTGACCTTCGCGATCAATACGGCTCATGATCGCGTTCGAGGAGACTCTCCTTTTTATCTGGTGCATGGCTGGGATCCTCGATCGACGCTGGAAGCGACGATCCCTTTGGGTAGTACTCGAATCCAGGATCGGAATCCGCGACGGTGGCGTTATCGGATCCAGAGGCACTATGATCAGGCTCGAAGTCAGGTGAATGCTCGTCTACTCGAGGCGATCGCGGATCGGGCCGATCGACACAACGAAGAGGTTCGACCGCACTCGATCGAGGCTGGATCCCAGGTGTGGCTGTACTTGGATCGTGTAAAGGAGGGGTACGGCCGGAAGCTAGCTCACCTGTGGCATGGCCCGTTCCGTGTGGCCGAGAAGGTGAACGAGTACACGATGAAGCTTCAGATCGCTGGCAGAGACTATCACCTGTTCCCGATCGTGCATGTCTCGAAGCTGAAGTTGGTCAGAGACTTCCCCGATCGACCGCAGATCGAGCTCACGGTGGACGAGGCAGATCGACTCGATTTCGACGAGATCCTACTTCCGGAGGACAGCTGGGCTCCAGATCGAGATGCGAACGAGTATGAAGTGGAGAAGATCACGGATATGCGGACGGGTCGAAGGACACGGTACGGCCGGACGTATCGAGAATTCCTGGTACACTGGAAGGGTTACGACGATCCTGACTGGATCGATGAAGCGGATCTCAACTGTGGAGCTTTATTGCACGAGTTCCTTCGAGATCGTGTGAACCGGAACCGATTCAACGCGATGCAGTTTCACGAGGAGGAGTGAGATCGGACCGCCAGGGCGAGCTGGTCGCCTTGGTGAGCTAGATTGGTGGCGGATCGGCGGGGAGACCGTCGATCGGAGGAAAGGGTGGTATGTGAATGTGTATGTGTGTGAAAGTGCAGATCGTGAGATTATGGAGTCGCTGAGAGGTGGAACGATGGAAGGTCCGGACTGATCATGTCGGGTAAGGAGTGGATCGACGCAGGGCTGTGACGCCCGGCGCAAGAAACGAGATATTACAATGAGAAGGGTGGATCTGGAATGGTGGAACGGCTATTGGAGCAGATCAACTTCTGAATGACTATGATTTTGAGTGAGCTTGCCGATCGACGCGTCGATCACTAGATCTGATCGCGCAAGCTAAACGGGTATCACGAACGCTAGATCACGGCTGCTGGGCACCTATGTTGGGGTTGAACTTGTTGTGAAGACGTGGGATCCGCCTGGCAGGGTGGTCTTGAGGGTGATCGCGGTACTGGTTTCGCCAGGGATCGTGCGCGTCAGCCTCGATCAGGGCAGCCCGGAGGTCGGTCGGCTCACCCTGATGCTGGGTAGGATCGTTGGCGTTAGCTGCGCGAGACACCACCCCGGGGTACCAAGTCACCGAGTCTCGCGGATGCACCGGAAGGTGCAAGAAGAACGGATCCAACAACAGATCGATGTCAGCCCACATCGCTCTCATCATCGGCAACGTCGTGTCCAACCATTGGCGCCACCGATCGCCGAGGCGGATCCGCCGGGTTCGACGTTCGGCATGGTACCGTTGGATGACCGGATCCTGACGCTGTCCACGGGTGATCGGGAGGTAATGAGTTGTTTCCCAGAAGGCCTGACGATGCTGCTCCTCGAGCTGTAGGTAGGCGGTGGCGATCCGACCCAACGGAGTTGCGGCGCCTCGGTGGAGTGACAGATCAAATGTCAATGGATCTCGCGGGTTCTGGAGGGCCTCCCAAGGACGATCGGCCAGGAGTGCGGTGATGTTCGGCCCGGTGATCAAGTCGTCTCGGTAACCGATCCCGGCCGCAGGCTGCCGAACACCGCGAACCGCGACTGGGAAGAGCCAATTCGCAGGCAGGAGCAGGTGGTGGGTCAACGTCGACAAGATCATGCAGGTGATCTGCAGCTGACGTAGCAGTCCCACGGGCCACGGATCCGCGTCACCTGGGTGAGTGCCCGGGGTGCGTTGAAGCCCGGGATCATGGTGCCGATCGGGAACAGTGGCGGAATCAGAGGCTGGCGTCCGGGCGATCCCGGCGGCGATCCCGGGGCGATCCTGGAGGAGACCTTGGGGGCGACCGGGAACGCGCCGATCCGGTTCGAGAGTGTATCGAGATGACCGACGGTGATCGTGAACGGATCGGCGGAGTACGGGTCCGAACTGGCGAAGCGGATTGACGACGCCGGGCCTCAGCCCGGGATCGAGCCAACGCGGCGAGGGACTCCTGATTCGTGCCTTCAGACTCGGATTCGGCCGACGACGAGTCCTTCTGCGACTGGCCAGCGCTCGCACTACGATCTGGGCTCGACTCTTCTTGATCCGGCTCCTCTTCCTCCTGATCCGACTCCTCCTCTTCATGTTGATCGTCTGGCTTACGGCGATCGGACGGTGGCTGGCTCTCAGCGGGCGATCCTTGGTCATGATTCGGCAGCGAGAAGGCCGGCGACGGAGAACGAGGGCGATCGGCTCGGCGATCGACTGCGTGATGGAGGCGCCGATCGTGAACGTTTGGGGGCCGCGGAGTGCGATCGGGTGATCCGGAAGGACTACGACCGCGGCGAGCGGGTGTGAGCGGTCTACGCTGGCGCAGTGCGATCCAGCGTGTTACGCTGGATAGGGTGTCCGCGATGGTGTCGAGATCCTCGCTGGATCGATCACTGACACGCCGGAGCAGGGCGTAGGCGTCTTGGACGTCGACGAAGTGGGCGTCCTGTGCACAGATCACTTGCTGCGCAGTTTCGACGCATGCACCTGCAGCACGACGATCGCGTCAGAGATGATCAACAATAGAACAAGGGCTACGGAGTCTACGTACGGAGATCGGCGTTTTCCCGAAGCGCGACGTCGTGATCTTGATTGGCCTGATCGAGGGCGGCACGGGCCGTACGTAGTTCCCCCTCCGTCCGGTTGAGGTCGGCTTACAGCCGATCGACATCAGGGTGTGGGCAGGCCGGGGGCGGAGAGGCCGATCTGGCCCGAGAGCTGGCTGGCGAGGACAGTCTTCGCTGGGCCAGAGCCGCCTCGGCCGTCTGAAGCGCCGCCTGAACGCGATCGAAGCTGCCTCGCGTCGTGTCTAACTCCCACTGCAACATGTCCAGATCATGTGCCTGACGTGTGATCTGCGACCGGAGATCGGAGATGTCCGTGGCGGCGAGGTCTAGCTGGTGGTCGAAGCGGTCCCGAGCGGCGATCGCATCTGCGAGTTCGTCTTGGGTGCGTGTCAACCGACGATCCATGTCCTGAATCTCGGCGGTTTTTAGCGATCTGGCCTCGGAGATCCTGGATCAGCTGTGGTCCTTGGCCTTGGGCGCTCTGCTGGAGGTCACTCACTTCGGTCTGGAGACGGCGGATCTCGTCCTCCTGGGACCCGCGGTAGCGCTCGAGGTCCTGCAGGTTCGACGTCAGCTCGCGGACAGTGTCGTCCAGGCGGGCCCGATCGCGGATCATGGTGGACCGAGAAGCGTAGGCAAGCGTCAGCTCCTACTCCAGCCGGGCGATCCGGCTGGCAGCGTCCGGAGAAGCTGCAGCGCGTCGAGAAGCTATCGAACGGGTCGATCGGGGTGTCGAGTGAGCTGATCGAGGCGAGCCGGGCGGAGACTCGCCACCCTCCGATGGTGGGGGTGGCGGTGCGGGAGCCGGCGGATTGAGGAGTGAACGGGGCACGCTGTCCAAAGTGAGCCGCCGTGCGACACAACTTCCGGACAGGGGCGGATGTGGAGAAGCACCGAATAAGAAATCCGTCTCGAACGGGAAGTGTTCTCCGAGAAAGGCGGCAGGGCCGGTCGACAGAGGTCCCGAATGGAAGATCGACAATCGATCAACGATCGAGAGACAGGCTGCGTGGGTCAGACTGGGACTGAAGATCAGCGAGAGATCAAGTGACGCCGGCGCGTCGGGTACGACATATGCAGAGGCGGATCGTGCAGAGGCGGATTGTGCCGAGGCGGATCACGCCCTATCGATCCCTGATGGATGTCCAAGATCGGCATAGGCGCAAGCCCCTACTTCTCTGGTCCACGATAATATGCGCGAATCACTCTTTCTACCACAGCTGGGCCAATTCTGCTGGTAGCGAAACAAACAAGGTAGCGCCGCAAAGCTGAAACCGAGCCGAAGCACATGATATTTTTTATTAGCAGCTTGTGCAAGTCTTTGGCCGTAAAACTATCGACAGAAGGAACTCATTTGGCATTGAAATTAGGTTTTTTTTTCGTAAAACTTAATCCACAATAGCGATATTAGATCGAAGAATTGTCTCGGATTGTGCTTGACACAAGCTTTCGGATGAGCTCTGATTTAGAGGCAAAAGCGTTGATTTATGAGAGCTAGAGCCTAGAATAAAAACGAGGTTTTTCCTGCTTGCACGGTTGAGATTCGCATTCAGCGATTTCTTTTTGCCCAATCAGGGCACAGTTCGCATTTATGCTAAGTTTAAGGTTGCGTTTTAAGAAAAAGTTATGCTCAGAATTATCTAAACAAACAGATTTTTTATTTTGTGGCTGAAGTGCACGCATTCCAACAAGGACTGTTTCTTAAAAATTGAAATGGTCAGTGCCATAGGCATTGCTGTTGTCCCGTGGCCAGCGAGAAACATAACTTTACCTATGTATCGACGATAGGGTCACGAGCGGTATGGTGCTTGCTCGTCTTTCGTAATGTAATATTTTGTGGAAAGCTTGTACATTAAACCACTTCTCATCAATGTGTACAATATCGTACAGGTGATGCATTCTGAAATCTCGCCCTCCTATAAAACAAATTATATACAAAAGTTGTTGTGTAATGTTTCAGTATTATTATCATAATTTAGAGAAAATGCAAAACAACTGCGAACAGAATGGATGCTCTACGTGAGTCAGGGCGAAGGCTAGCCGCTTGACCTTGTGTTCTTCCGTCAGGGTAGGCTTCGCGCGACTCGTGACACGGCGAAACACGCCGGCTTTCAGGTCGCGCATCAGTGTTGTGGGGGTATGCCCGTAGCGTCTGCTAGGCGACGCGTGTTTGCCGTTCGTTCATAGGGACGTCCTGGATGCGCCCAGCCACCTCCTCGGCTGAGAGTTTAGTCTGTCCTCGCGGCTTGCGTGGAGCCACTAGCTTGGTGGTGCTGGCTCCAGATCTCCGAGACCTTCCGTCTCGAGATCTTGAAAAGCTTCGCCGCAGCTTTAATGCCCCCTGTGTGCTCTCCCCTCTCTCGACTTGGTCGCGATGAACAGAGCGGCGCCTACGCGAACGCTCGCGGGTACGTCCTTGGCTCCTGATGTACGCATTGTTCGGGAATTGGTAGGATCGTTGGCTGGAAATTAGCGATGTGACAGGAAGATTTGGTCATTATTCGATGGTGACGGAAATTCAGATTTTAAGCCAATAAAAAACTTTTGTGTACAATACATTAAACCTTATGCGCATATTATCGTGGACCAGAGAAGTACTGGAGGCGAACACCGGTGATCCGGAACGACCAAGGATGGAAGTAGGCAGATCGACGGTGAACGACGATGTGCTCAAGTCCTCGATCGAGAGTCGATCGAGATCGCCGATCGGGATCGCCGATCGGTCAAGATGGGAAGCACAAGAGGAGCGAAGATAGGACAGGAATCCAGTTGTTGTTTAGTTGTAGGATGGTAGACAAGATGGTAGCAGTAGAGAGAGAAGCCAACTAAACATAAATCAGAAGAGAATTTGCACAGAAGACCACAAGTCCCCAAGTCCCAGGAACTACATTGGCCTCGGCAAGCGTCGACACTTTGGACAGTGAACTAGTGGTACGGTTAAGACTGGATTAATACATTGGCCAGCTTGACCTACTCTAGTGATCTATTTCTTGTGTGCGAACCCTCGATCGTCCGGATACTGCTTGGCCGGTGATCGTTCTCCTCTCGATCAACCTCGATCCCGCTATAGGAAGCGGCAAGCAACTCAAGGAAGGAAGGAACACACCCGAAAGGGCAACTACAGGCCTTGGATCGACTCCAGGCCGACCGATCGCAGCGAACAACCCTCGATCGGGACGAATACTCGGACGCAGAGCGAAGATTCCCGCGCTGCTCCACGGACTATCCCCGCGTCACGCCAAGACATTCGATCTTCACCAAGTGCTGCATCCTCGGAGCCCCGAGAGAGCAGATCCAGCCCGCCGACGGGTACACAAGGTGAGAGCAAGTTCAGCCGATCACGGATCGTTGGGGACCCTCCGTTAGTCGGTGTCTGGGCGCTGGTGGGAAGCTCGGATCAGGCCTTAACCAGATTTTGGCCGATCCCGCTACACCACACCGACGGTCAGCTTCGGACGCTTACGACGCCCCAGGAGGGCACGAAATCCACGGGGATCCGTGATGGCCCCGGCCAGGTCCACATCCTTGCTGTGGACCGAAGCCGCCTTGCGTCACACCAACTCCGTGTTGCCGCTCGTTCCGACCGCCCCTTGAACTACGCTCGCTGTGCGGCCTCCTGCACCGTTCGTCGTCCTTGGAGCCGTCATATGATACCTCGGGGGAGATATCGTAGCCCACGCGTAGATCCGCCCGCGCCAATGCCTCGAACTGCAAGATCAGAGCGGAGAGGGACGACTGTAGGGACTTGAGAGAAGCGCTGTACATCGCCACATTAGATGGGGGTGGCACGGTTTGTACCGCCCGTACAGCTCGCCCAGCGTCAGCTCCGAAGGTACGGGCGAGCTTGTTTTGCCTCACCTATTGTCAATTTGGATTTTAAACGTCGGTTACACTCTATGCGTAGTACTTCTCTGGGCCACCTAAGAAACAACACCTTGGTTTTCAGGGCATAACTCGAGGAGCAAATTTTTGTTTAGAATGAGCAATAGTGCAAAATAAAGCTGAGCTTTTGCCTGTTCAGCCCTCCTATTGGCTGCTTCTAAACGGCAAAAATAAAGATAATAGAGCTCTGTTTCAATTTGCAAATATGGGTACGAAAAGGACTTTTTGCGTAACATTTTTAATTTTCAGCGATAATACACAAAAAAATGCTTTTGTCCATTTAAGGATTTTAAACCATGATTATGCCCAATTAAAGTAGATGTGTGGGCCACATCAAATTGAGGTTAAGGAGAGTGTTGTTTCTTAGGTGGCCGAGAGAAGAATGTGATATCTGTTTATGGATTAAATACAATTTAGCTCATAACACCCAGTAACATCCAGTGTTTAACAAATATCAGTAATAACGATCTTTTGACACCCAGGTCGTCTGCGCTGCTGGCGGTGATTTTCTGCTGAGAAACGTACAAGTTCTCGGACGGTATGCAGCTGGATTCTATTATGTACGAGCTGGTGTCTTCATACTGCAAGGACAAGTCGCACCCGCGATGCGGGGCTGGAGGCAGCACTGCCAGTAGTGCTAGCAACGTCACTGGCGGTCGCTTGAGCGATCACTTGCTTTCGAACTGGCGCGACATGACCGACAAATTATTACCCGCTCCTCCATCTTCGCTGTGTTGCGTGAGTAATCTCGCGATGACCTTTCGGACAGCGCGCCCTAGGCACGTAGGCTACGTCGTAGCTTAGTCGGTGAGCTAGCCTCGAGAGTGCAAACGCAATGTCTTTGATTTTTGCCAACCTATCTGCAGATTGTCTGTTTATTGTTGCGCGCCACGCCCAATGCTCTACGGCTTCTACCTGCGAAGCTGTGTGATTACCTACCGCCTCGACATCTCCCTCTTCTTCGTCGCTATCCTGCGTCATGAGCTGCGTGCACCCCTCCATGCGACGGAACCACTACACACGCTCCATATGGATACTACATGACGCCTTAGAGTGAATGGTATGTACGGATCATTCGGCTACCGATATGCACTTCCGGTGGCAGATGATGCAACTGTTTGTACCCAGTTGCAACTGTTTGTACCCAGTTGCATCATTGGCCACCGCAAGTGCATATCGGTAGCCGAATGATCCGTACATACCATTCACTCTAAGGCGTCATGTAGTATACAAATGGTATTTCCGGGCGTCATGTAGTGTACAAATGATATTTCCGGTGAAACCCCTAAAAGAAGTCTCAGGGAAAATCAGAGATCTTCTAAAACAACTATCTGGTCAATTTCCATACAAAGTGAAGAAAATAAGAACGGATGGAGAGACCGAATTTGTAAATAAGGAGGTTAGCAAACTGCACAAAATTAGGACTTATTTTTCAACATTCAAATGTAGAATCACAAGAAGAGAATGGAGCGCACACCAAACCATGATGGGTGGTGTTAGATGTCTACTAAGAGGCTCTACCATGGCAGCAAAATGGTGGCCTGAGGCCTTACTCTACATGGTCGAAGTTACATACCGCTTGCCAATGGCTAGACTCGGAATGAAAACGCCGTATGAAATGGTCCATAAAAGAAAATGTAACGATTTAAGCACGTGGATCCCCAGATCTGTAACGCTTGCACACATTTGGAAAACTAAAAGAAAAGATCCTAGATTAGGTGGCCAAGCAATAGAGTGCATGTTATTGGGTATATCTCCTAATTATAAAGGACATCGCCTGCTTGATGTCAAACAAAGGAGAGCGAACCTGAAGTTAAAGTTGTAAGTTCAGAATCGGTCACGTCTGAACTGACACACAGAATTCTAGTCAAAGACCGCGCCGCTCTAAGCGGCTAAGGTCGCACAAGCCGACTAGTGCTAAATCTGTGAGTGCTAAAATGTGTCATATTCCAATCCCTAAATCTTTGAAGGAGGCTTTTGCTGGACCATATGCTAAGCTGTGGGAGGCAGCAGTAAAGGCAGAGTTTGAAGCGCTCCTGAAAAATGGAACATGGACTCTCGTCCCACTTCCGCCTGGCAGAAAAGCATTAGGCTGCCATTGGCTATTTGATGTTAAGAACATTGAGAACGGTACCGTAGATAGATTTAACCCTTTGGTGTTCAAAATCATACTTGATTTTTGTATACTGAAGTCTCCATAGTAAAGTGTAAAACATGCTTGGTTTTGCGCCGCTCCCCACAGCATAATATATCATTATGCAGGGGTTTACCAATAATTATTGCAATTATTGTTGTAAAACCGTGCAATATGCTTGGTTTTACGCAAGTGATATAATAGGTCAAAATAAATAGAGAGGTGATTTGATTGGGTTAAATTTGTAAAACTAAGCATATTGCAAGGTTCTAGTATCACCAACCACAATAGGGTTAAGAACAAACTATCAGAGAAGTTCACAATGAAATATTTAGGAGAACTATATTATCTTCTGAAAATGGAAATCATACGAGACTTAGAAGCTAAGACTTCGCGGATCTCACAACATAAGTATATTCATGACTTGCTACACAAGTATAATATAATAAGATTGTAATACTGAACCAACACCACAGGCAAAGAGTATTATATTACAGAAGGAAGAGATGTTTACGCCAGAGCCGAACGCGGCTCAGCCGTTCGATTATAGAGGATTAGTAGGGTCCCTTATGTACCTAGTAAGAGGCACTAGACCTGACATAGCTAATGCTGTGAGGGAACTAAGTAAGTACTTATCTTGCTACAATAAAAGTCACTGGAGAGCTGCTCAGTGAGTACTAAAGTACTTGAAAGGAACGTCGCAGTATGGCTTAATATAAGATGACAATAGTACTATTAAGCTTGAGCTATACACAGACGCGAGCTTCGCGAATGCACATGAGCAAAGGAAATCTATTACGGCTTACGGGTTACGGGTTACGGGTTACGTGTCACTACTCGCTGGTGCATGCATCACATGGAAAAATGTAAAGCAAGATTGTATTAGCCTCAATACAGCGGAGCCGGAACTAGTCGCAGCAAGGGAGGGCGAACGAGAAGCAATGTGGCTACGGCTACTACTGAATGAGTTAGGATACGGACAAGTACTACCAACTCAGTGTTGGTGTGATAATACTGCCGCCATTAGTATTATTAAAGCCTTATGTAGTCACTCGTCCACGAAGCATAATATCAGGCATCTTTATGCTCGTGATCACAGTGGCGTACTGTAATAGGAACGATATGAGAGCGAATGCACGTACTAAGCCGCTCAGTCAGAGCCAGTTTGAGAAGCTTCGAGACATGGTGGGAGTTAAGGATTTGAGTGTCTTAAATTAACGATAAGACTCTAAATAGTATCAATATCAGGAACAAGCTACAGAGAAAATGTAACCAACAGTATCAGCCCGTAAAATAAGTTTATAAGCTACTGATATACTATCACAAACATGGATAAAAATTGAGGACAGAGACACAAATCAAAGCCAGAGTTACGGAGTGAGAGCAAAATTAAAGTTCGAAAGGCATCATTAAGGCCGAAACCCCATAAAAGTTGTCTCACCTAGCCCTATTTAAAAACTATGAACCATTCGGGCTATTAGCCCCGTACCCCGAGTGCTGTACACTCGATTTAAGCTAAGTTTTATGCTAAGTGACTACCTAATCTGTGCCTCCGAAAAGTACTTTGGTCATAAGCCGGGTGGTCGCGAGTAGCAGGTAGACCTGACTTTTCCCCCGACATTGTCCCCAGTTGGACGGTTGGCAGCCTGTCGGTGCAAAAAGTCGGGAGCTGTGTACTCGCTGTGGCCTAGTCCAGGTCTTACGGTCGTCAGGTGATTTCGGGTGGCTTACGGCCCCCTCCCGAAGGATTTGCAGCGAAACGAGCACTTGATCGGTAGGCAAGCAGATGAGGGAGTGAGAGCCAAAAGCAAAAGGTGGAGAAGAATATGAGAAGGGGCTTCCGTAATATATAAGATAAAGTATGAACATCACTTTGGACACTTCTCAGTTAAGTTGGGTACCTGAATACACTATTTTAGGTCACCTGGATTTTAAATTTGGGCATGAGAAAAGAAAAAATCTGAGAACGAAGTTGAAGTCGTTGAAGTCGAGGAAAGATCGTGAGTACATCGCTGTCATCTTTAGTGTTAGTGTTGCGCCACAATATATAGACATCGGTATTCAGTATATTGAAGTTAAGTATAAAAGCAAATAGGGAATCATATTGGCTACTATGGAGCCAAGCACTGCAGCTACGAGGGCCAACCATGTAGGAAAGACGGCAGCAAAGCTGAAGATACATAAAGCCGGGTGATGTTCAAGAGGGAGATGGCTTTGTCGCCATCTCACTTCCGAAACTGACGGCAAACAAACACCTATCTACAACTCAATACACAACATATAGCATCATCTGGGGTATAAATTGAATGACTAGTGTTTAGTCTGTACACTGGCGGCGGTGGTGAGCGCTGGAGGGGTGTCGCCTTCGCGCAGCAGCTCGAGCAAAGTGTCACTCCATACATCACGAATGATGCACTTTGTCTTTAACTTTAGGACAAATAATATCCGGCTAATAATAATAATTCAAGTCAAACCTCTCTGTAGCCGGATGCGACGTATACAGAACCCACTAAGATCGCACCTAACGGAGTCAATACAAATATCAAGATATTTGTTGTCCTAAAAGCCCAAAATCGCTCAAAAATCGAGGCTGAAAAGTCGGTTTGATCCTTCGTTATTAGAACCAATTTTGTTGGAGTAAGGCTAGATTGCATCATTGTCTAAATCATTGTTTTGAAATTATATCAGAATTAGTGTCAAAATCCGGTCTTTTGTACCAACATTGACAAGAGCAACGCCGGGTCGGTCCGGACGACCGAGGTTGCATTAATTTTGATTGGATGAAACTAGAGTCTGACTTGGCTTTATTGGGTAAAAATAGGTCGCTGCCGAGCAAAGCAGAGGCAGCCTGAAAAACATATCTCTGCTCTGCGGCCCGTCAAGAGCCTGCGCATTTATTTAATTATTAACTAATAACACAGTGAGTAGTGCAACGAGCTGAAGAGGCGATCGGAACGAGTGCGATGATATTACCCTGCCACGACGCCTGCCTCATATAATTTGCAGCACTGCTCGGAAGAAAAAAGTTCCGTACCAATAGTACTGTTATTTTTTGTACGGAATTATTATCTATTGTTATATCTGAGAGCTACATATTATTGTCATTGATTGAAATATATTCATTCACTTTGTGTTTGTCGTCCGGCTAGCTGCTACATAGTAATAGGCTTTCAAACATCATTTGAATAAGCTATTATCACTAAGCGTTTGAGCTGGAATTTTTTTCAGAAGCTGGTATATCGAATCAAGAATTTTATCTCAGACTCTACGACTCGATGAAAATGCTCAGGCCACGCTGAGTTACACAACGGCTACAAACATATATAATAATATTAATTAATTAATTAATAAGACAGCTCCAGCAAAGGTAAAATCATTCTAGGCACACAGTGGACTTCAATGTGATCTAGACCTCTATCGATACGGCTTTGAACAAGATAATGATGCTGCCAGACATACTTAACAATAGGTTGATATTCCGCAATAATTATCTATTGCTGCTGCTATTGCGTTATTACCTACTGTCATCTTGCAACGTCCAATACAATATTTGGTATTTTCCAAACACTGATTTGCAGCACCTGCCACGATATTAATTAGTCAACCACGAATTAGTATAAGGGCAAACGTGAACTTTATCCTGGGAGGACAGCTAGAAAAGCTGTATGGACAGCCTCACAGACATTAATTCCTCCAAAAAAGTTGCTCGTACCACAGAAAACATTCCGACGACATCAGCGTTGTGATACACATCGATACGTAGATGAGAACTAAACTGCATACTTGTGCTAGCTGCCATTTGCTACGCCAGCTCCAACTACAGACGTTCCGTTTTCCCCGTGACCATGCGCCACACAGCTCATAGTCGGCTGGAGACCCCTGCGTTTTAGCATACTACATGGCGTCCCAGTTCTGCGGTGGAGAGGGCCAATTCGGCAAAGATTGGCGAAAGTCTTTTGATGGCTCTATACGATGAAGATATACAGTCCTACTTGTTTGCGTATTTTATTCCTGGGCCCTAAACAAGTTCTGAACAATGGTGCAGGTAATCTCGGATGGGATAATGCCAACCGGACACTTTGCTACATGCACTACCTCCGATGGGATTCGATAGCTTACGTGAATGCAGCAAATGCATCCATTCAACATGCAACAAATAATCGCCGCACTATTGAGACTACAGAGGGTAGCGGCAATAAGAAAGGGTCAACAACTTATAATTCCGAAATCTTATAACTATGTTATTACACAGGTCCATTGAGTTTATTAAAGTGATGTGGTACACACCGCAAATCAAAGTTGCCGCGCATTTTTTTTCAAACTCGAAGGTCCAGCTGCAGTGCATGTGGACAACGGCTGCGCTCCAGTGCCCCTGCCTCACTCGCTCCCTCGCCCCCATTGCCTCGCATATCGCCTCTACGGAAGACCACGAGCGTCTGTAGGTTGACGTAGAGATGACGTGTAGCGAATACAGACGCTCAGCGAGCTGCCGCACAGAGCACCCGAGGCGTATCCAATAGTGCGCGGCACGCCATGGACATCCAGGCCAATAAGACGCGACCATTGTACTTAACCCTTTTGCGATGATTTTTATACTTGGAATTTGTATGGGAGCCTCCCGATACAAAACCGTAAAACATGACTAGATGCATGGTTTTACGCTGAGACCCGCAAACCAAAATCGGGCATAAGACTCGATTTTATTCGTACCTAATATAAAACATGCTAGCTAGCCATGTTTTAGTACGGTTACCGCCCCGACCCTTACTGGCTAAAATTATCATTCTAAACTCTGATTGGGTCGATTTTGTAAAACATGCTACTTAGCCATGTTTTACACAGAACCATCGCAAAAGGGTTAATGGCCGAGGGCAGGAAGCCCACAGATGACGAGGATGAGAGTGTCAGTAGTCCTTAACTGAGACCATCGCCATCGGCACGGCGGCGTCGCAGGTGTTAAGCAGGTCGTGCATGAACACCGCGTCGCTCACGTAAAAAACGTACCTAATGCGATTCATTTATCTCGTTAAGTCAGTACCTATGAAGCTCTGTAAGATTTGATTTGACTTGGGTTTAGTGTATCCCTTCAGTACTTGAATCGTTGAACCTTTTCTTATTGCCGCTACCCTCTGTATTTCAACGTCGTACTAATACATCGGGATGGATCTGACACCAGTGGCGAAAGATGGCCACCCGAAGCAACAGAGATGATAGTCAATGATTTGTCTTCCGTGAAGTTTTCTCGTCTTGGTTTCCGAAGTGAACAAGCAGTACGAGTAAATCATGTATGCTGTTGAACTAGCTTTCGTTCAAACCGTTTAGAAAGCGCAAGGAGCAACTCTAAAACGGGTCGCACTACTGCTCGATGGATCTCAAACTAAACCAGTTTGGGCCTTTGAACATTTGTATGATGGAGCGACACGGGTTAAAACAGTAGATGGACTACGATGCTTACCACTCACTACCTCGTATCGTCGAGAAACACTACCTGTACTCAAGTTACGTCCAAACCATTTACACAGTCAAGCTTTTAGTGGCTGTAATAATTTTCCAGAGGTCTAATTAAAACATAGAGGACGTTTGGATTCAGCGCCCAGAAGCCACACATTGCACGAGCACCAGGATGGAGGAGGTGAAGGAGAGCTAGCCAAGAGGACGTGGATCGTGCGCTGGCACGTGTCGCCGCCGGGGAGAAGAAGGCTGCGGTAGCGAGGACCTCACCTGTGCCGCTGCGCACCCTCTTCCGGCTCGTCAAAAGAGCTGCTGACGGTGGCAGCACTGGGCCGTCGCGACCAGGCCCAAAGCCCTGTGCTGGCGGAGCTGGAGCGCGATCTGGCTGAGTGGATTGCTGCCATGCAGCTGTGCGGCATGCCCGTCGGCCGGCGGGACATCATTGTGAAGGCGAGTGCGATGCTTGCAGCTGCTACTGGGCGGATGATGCCCACCCGCTCTACACCTACCAAGATGTTGACTGGTGGCTGGTATCGCCGTTTTCTCCAGCGTCACCCCTTCCTCACCAACCGTATTGCGCAGTGCACCACGCGCGTGCGCAACGCCGTTGACGAGAGCGGCGTGTCCACGCTGTTCTACACCTTGGCGAAGACGTTCATCGAGCTGAAGATCGACGCCACCCGTATCTTCAACATGGACGAGACCTCCTTTATGACAAAGACCGCGCGGCGGAACGTGGTCGCTGTGCTGCCGTTCCGCCAACGTCTGGCGCAAGGAGACGAAGCCAAGCTTTTACATGACTGTGATGGGCGCGGTAAGTGCTGGAGGCGCTACGATACCACCTCTGATTATTGTGCCAGGCGTGCGACTTTTCAAGGAGGACGTAGCGGCACTGCATGTAAAGGGGGCGGTAATTATGGGGGGGGGGCAAAAGGATTCATAACACGAAGATCTTTGTTCAATGGCTGATTTTCTTCGGAGAGAGCATCGCCCACCTCCAGAAGCCCGTGGTGCTGATCGTGGACAACCGCGCAACGCATATTGTTCCAGGTAAGCGGTGATGTATTCTTTGAAAACAGATGTTTCAATTCATATCGGTTTTAACGGGGTATTGTGAAGCAGAGTCGGATGAATCTGTGTTGAGTACGGCATCATGCTAGTTGCATTGCCGGCAAATGCGACGCGCCTCTTCCAGCCCCTGGACGTCGTGTTCCTCAAGCCATTCAAGGACTGTGTCCATGACCTAATGCTAGAGCGGGTTTTCGCCATCAGCGATCCTGTGATCAGGAAAACGACAGCAATTGGGATGGCGTGCACAGCGGACCGACGTGTCCTCATTGACCAGTCTACAAGCGCCGTCAATGGCTTCAGGGAGTACGGCATATGGCCGTTGTCTATGGTGCAACTCAAGACACGTTTGGAACTGTACAAGGGCGGTGAGGTCAAGGGCGAGATTGGCACCGCGGACTGGTTGAAGCACCGAGAAGCTGTCCTCGATGAAGTCCGCAACGAGGTTCTTTTGCTTCCACCTGTACCTGTTACAGGGAAGAAGAGGAAGCGCTCGACTGTGGACGTTGCTGGGCGGCTTGTTACAAAAGAGCGGATGCTGCAGTACCAGGCGCCTACGACTAAGTAGTCTAAATCGTGCCACCAATTGGTCCGGTCAAAATTAGTAACAAATAGATGTTTGAGTTGAGTACGGCATAGCTTCGTTGTCAGTAATGATAATGAGCAACAAAAATATTCATCATAAAGCTTTAGTATTGTACTTTGCTGTAGTAAGAAGCCTGGTGATATCTTATGCAGCTTACTGTGCGTTTTCGACTGATTTCTGGGGTACATCGAAACCGTGCCACGATTGGCATTTTGCACAATGTATACTCGGTATTTTTACTAAGGAAACAAACACTTAACCCTTTAGTGTTCAAAATTATACTTGAATTTTGTATATTGAAGTCCCCATAGTAAATGCATACTTCTCTGGTCCACGATAATATGCGCGAATCACTCTTTCTACCACAGCTGGGCCAATTCTGCTGGTAGCGAAACAAACAAGGTAGCGCCGCAAAGCTGAAACCGAGCCGAAGCACATGATATTTTTTATTAGCAGCTTGTGCAAGTCTTTGGCCGTAAAACTATCGACAGAAGGAACTCATTTGGCATTGAAATTAGGTTTTTTTTTCGTAAAACTTAATCCACAATAGCGATATTAGATCGAAGAATTGTCTCGGATTGTGCTTGACACAAGCTTTCGGATGAGCTCTGATTTAGAGGCAAAAGCGTTGATTTATGAGAGCTAGAGCCTAGAATAAAAACGAGGTTTTTCCTGCTTGCACGGTTGAGATTCGCATTCAGCGATTTCTTTTTGCCCAATCAGGGCACAGTTCGCATTTATGCTAAGTTTAAGGTTGCGTTTTAAGAAAAAGTTATGCTCAGAATTATCTAAACAAACAGATTTTTTATTTTGTGGCTGAAGTGCACGCATTCCAACAAGGACTGTTTCTTAAAAATTGAAATGGTCAGTGCCATAGGCATTGCTGTTGTCCCGTGGCCAGCGAGAAACATAACTTTACCTATGTATCGACGATAGGGTCACGAGCGGTATGGTGCTTGCTCGTCTTTCGTAATGTAATATTTTGTGGAAAGCTTGTACATTAAACCACTTCTCATCAATGTGTACAATATCGTACAGGTGATGCATTCTGAAATCTCGCCCTCCTATAAAACAAATTATATACAAAAGTTGTTGTGTAATGTTTCAGCATTATTATCATAATTTAGAGAAAATGCAAAACAACTACGAACAGAATGGATGCTCTACGTGAGTCAGGGCGAAGGCTAGCCGCTTCACCTTGTGTTCTTCCGTCAGGGTAGGCTTCGCGCGACTCGTGACACGGCGAAACACGCCGGCTTTCAGGTCGCGCATCAGTGTTGTGGGGTATGCCCATAGCGTCTGCTAGGCGACGCGTGTTTGCCGTTCGTTCATAGGGACGTCCTGGATGCGCCCAGTCACCTCAGCGGCTGAGAGTTTAGTCTGTCCTCGCGGCTTGCGTGGAGCCACTAGCTTGGTGGTGCTGGCTCCAGATCTCCAAGACCTTCCGTCTCGAGATCTTGAACAGCTTCGCCGCAGCTTTAATGCCCCCCCCCGTGTGCTCTCCCCTCTCTCGACTTGGTCGCGATGAACAGAGCGGCGCCTACGCGAACGCTCGCGGGTACGTCCTTGGCTCCTGATGTACGCATTGTTCGGGAATTGGTAGGATCGTTGGCTGGAAATTAGCGATGCGACAGGAAGATTTGGTCATTATTCGATGGTGACGGAAATTCAGATTTTAAACCAATAAAAAAAATTGTGTACAATACATTAAATCTTATGCGCATATTATCGTGGACCAGAGAAGTAAATGCTTGGTTATGCGCCTCATCCCGCATCTAAATATATGATTTTGCAGGGGTTTACCAATAATTATTGCAATTATTGTTGTAAAACCTTGCAATATGCTTGGTTTTACGCAAGTGATATAATAGTTCAAAATGAATAGAGGGGTGATTTGATTGGATTAAATGTGTAAAACCAGGTTAAGATAACGCTGAGTACAGGAATAGCGACGCCTAAAGCTGAATAGAGGCAGTACAGTATTTTCTAAATGACGTAGCCTACCAACCAAAAACCAAAACTATGGTAATGCGATAACACGAACAAAGACTTAGCTGACCACAGTGTCGATAGCAATTTTTACCCCACCACAACAAGCAGCACATGCCGCCGACGCTTATTTCAACTTCATTTACAATGACGACTTTGTAGCCGTATTAACTACTTAGGTAATTGTACGTACAAGTATGTGGATCCGGTTTACAACACAGAGTACCGAACAAACACAGAATGTTTCACCTTACAACATGCAGTTACTTATACTTCTGTAGCAGGTCTGATGGTGGAACATTTACGAAACTGATACTTAACATGTAAGTATCAGACTTTTCAACCTAAAACATTTTTTATCGACACACAATAGAAATTCAAACATTAAACTGGATAAAAGCCCACTGAGCGAAGCGGGGGGTGGGCGGCCCTAATTACTACGGTTAACCGCAAAACCTCCCGCCGCGTAGCGGCGGCGCTCGGCTAGCCAGAGGTCCGAAAATACTGTACTATATTGTATTGAGTACAAGATCGGACCGTAATAAAAATTACAATTCAGCAAGGAGCAATAAAAATTGCCGCAATATAAATATACTGGTACACTTTGAGGCATTTCAACAGTAGAAGTAAGCACTGTGAGCCTTCCAGGTCGCTCAAGTTGTAGAACTCCTCGGCGCCCAGCGAGCGGATTTCCTTCTCCTTCTTCGACGAGCGGGAGAAAGCGACCGGCGTCGCGCCTAGTGCACGGATGAATTGAATGGCGATGTGGCCCAAACCGCCGATGCCGATCACACCGACGCGGTCGCCGGCCTTGACGCCCTCCTGCTTCAACGGGGTGAAGACCGTGGCGCCGGCGCACATGAGCGGGGCAGCCGCGTCGGAAGGCAGCGCGTCCGGGATCTTGAACGCGTAGTTGTTGTCAACGCGAATGAAGTCGGCAAAGCCACCCTGCTGACGAGAGCCGTCCTTGTAGGCGGCGTGGATGGTGAAGACGCCCTGGTCAGTGACGCCGTGTGTGGCCAGTGGTCACACACGGCGTCCTCGCCATCGGCACAGTCGCGGCAGCGATCGTTCGGGTCGCGATTCAGGCACGCCCAGGCCTGCGCTCCAACACCAACACGATCACTCACCGCTAGGTTCTTGACACTTGGGCCGACAGCGACCACATCGCCAACGATCTCGTGGCCAGCGACGCACGGGTACGGCGTCGGGCCCCAGTTGCTGTCCAGCGTGTGCACGTCGGAGCTGCAAATACCACATTGCGTCACCTTGATCTCGACGTCTTCGTCGCCGAGCGGGCGCGGCTCGAACTGCCAGGGCTTGCATGCGCCAGCGTTGTCGAAGGCGGCGTAGCCGTTGAACGTTCTCGGATGAGCGGGCATCTTCAAGGAGTGGTTGTTGGCGAATTCGTGAAGTCAGTGAGGCTGCCGTTGGTTCTGTGAAAGGGTGTGGAAGGGTGTTGCTGGGCCACTGTTATGCTACACATGCGGTAGTATTACGTGGCCCATCCAGCTATTCACTTGCTCTAAGTTGGCCGTGGCGCACTTGCGGCGAGTCGTGTGCTACAATGTGAAAGAGTGAGCACAATCTGCCCCAATGCATAATCCCTGAGCCTCACTCACTTCATTCACGAATTCGCCAACAACCAAGCACAACAACTTCCCAAGCGCAACGACCTCCTTGAAGATGCCCGCTCATCCGAGAACGTTCAACGGCTACGCCGCCTTCGACAACGCTGGCGCATGCAAGCCCTGGCAGTTCGAGCCGCGCCCGCTCGGCGACGAAGACGTCGAGATCAAGGTGACGCAATGTGGTATTTGCGGCTCCGACGTGCACACGCTGGACAGCAACTGGGGCCCGACGCCGTACCCGTGCGTCGCTGGCCACGAGATCGTTGGCGATGTGGTCGCTGTCGGCCCAAGTGTCAAGAACCTAGCGGTGAGTGATCGTGTTGGTGTTGGAGCGCAGGCCTGGGCGTGCCTGAATCGCGACCCGAACGATCGCTGCCGCGACTGTGCCGATGGCGAGGACGCCGTGTGTGACCACTGGCCACACACGGCGTCACTGACCAGGGCGTCTTCACCATCAACGCCGCCTACAAGGACGGCTCTCGTCAGCAGGGTGGCTTTGCCGACTTCATTCGCGTTGACAACAACTACGCGTTCAAGATCCCGGACGCGCTGCCTTCCGACGCGGCTGTCCCGCTCATGTGCGCCGGCGCCACGGTCTTCACCCCGTTGAAGCAGGAGGGCGTCAAGGCCGGCGACCGCGTCGGTGTGATCGGCATCGGCGGTTTGGGCCACATCGCCATTCAATTCATCCGTGCACTAGGCGCGACGCCGGTCGCTTTCTCCCGCTCGTCGAAGAAGGAGAAGGAAATCCGCTCGCTGGGCGCCGAGGAGTTCTACAACCTGAGCGACCTGGAACACCAAAAGAAGGCGGCGGGCAGTGTTGACTTCCTTCTGCTGACGGCCGACGCTACCAACATGCCGTACGACCTGTATTTGGGCTGGTGCGCAAGCGTGGTACGTTCATCATAGTAGGCAGAGGTCCGAAAATACAGTACTATATTGTATTGAGCACACAATCAGACCGTAATAAAAATTACAATTTAGTGTGAAGCAATAATAAAAATTGCCGCAATTTAAATATATTGGAGTCTAATTATGAGGCAGAAGTATATAATAAGTACTATGAGCCTCCCTGACAAACTGGTGAACCTGGCAATGGACACCCGAGCCAGTCGACAGATGCGGAGACCAACCAAAGCCGACTTGGAGCAGCGATTTACAGGCATTTGTTCACTGCTGCACAACAACATTGCTAGGCGCAAACAAGAGTGGCTTGCATGAATTGAGGTGTCTAGAGTAGTGCTGCTGTTGGGGCAGGTACCCCAGCAGCAGCACTACTCTAGACACCTTGACACATGCATTTGCCGAGGCTGTCAACTATGTTCTGGCTTGGGTGAATATTTTAGAAAAATATTAATTGTCATTATAGCTTTACTACAAGTATTCCACTGACACGATCGCCATTGTTGGCCGCGTCATTAGATCTAACCTGCATTTTACCGACGTATATTTGCTACTTTTGGCGTGGGCAACCTTTTCTCATATTAATTGTCAATAATTGGTGCAATACTGTATTGTATTGGAGACCATGATCTCCAATCTCTCCAACCATCTAAGACAGAGATCTGTACGTGTGTGCGTAAGTCCGTGTGAAGCCCGTGACAACATAATAAGGTGGTCCACACAACCCGTTTTAACTACGATTTTAGACGCAAGCTGCCGAGCGCAGCGAAGGCGGCACCCGCTTGCGACCTAGCGGGCCGCAGGGCCGCCCTGCTCTACAGCAACTAATAACACTGCGAGTAGTTCAGCGAGCCGACGAGGCGAGCGGAACCGGGCGACCATATTACCCCCGCCGTGCCGCTAGATTTATTATCGTTATTAGCAACCTTTACGATAGTAATGAGCGTAGCAGCGATAGCAGGGTGAGTATGCGGTACGTTTGTGGCAGCGATAGCTGGGCCTGCCCTGTTACTTAGTACAATACTAAGGGTTAATGTAGCGACGTTGGTCTATTATAAACGCATAGTAAAGGGATGGCAGTGCGTAGTTAGTTATAGCATCACGTAGTCAGCGATAGGAGCGCAAAGTTAAGCGGTAGCAGCACGTATTAATAGTAAGCGATCTGAAGATATAGTTAGCGATAGCAGCACGCAGTAGGTGATAGCAGTGCGAGTACAGTTAGCGCAATGTATGTTGTTTTGCAGCACTTCTGCTCACCTAAGGTTTACGATAATACTAGGGATGGGTACATTATAGCTTCAGCGGGCTTGGCGTCTATCTTGCGAGGGTATTTAGCTACATTATCTTATGAATGTTGTGTTCAGCATAGTAATAAAACGATATTTAGTGCACACAACGTGGATGTTACCCTGCCGGGTTTTACGAACATTCTGTTAAGTCGCACATACCCGAATGGCAAATACAGTGGGCGGCATTATCATTGCGCAGTGTGTACTTTGGTGATAGAATGTGAAGTTTGTTACATTTAGCCTGTTTAGCTACTCTTGGTAGTGCGCAACTGCTAATGCGCGCCACGTAGTAGAAAAGAAAAGTCATGATTGCTTTTAGTAACAAACTACTGGGTTTATGACAGCCTACGTAGAAGTGAGCGCGACCCACGTAGAAATTATGCTAACATTCACGCAGCCCGCAGCTGAAAATGTTTTGTAGACCATACAAAGTATCAAACGATAGCACAATTGATACAGAGTATTTATAAGAAACATTAGCACTAATATTATGCTAAGTCGTGCGAGGTTAGACGACTTAATACAATAGCCGTCTACATATTTATCTGACTATAACGTCATTAACACAATATCGATTTATTTTCTACGACATTCACTACTATGTTAGATATGTACTCAGCGGCGACTTTGTTGTCGTGTTAACTAATTACGCCTAAATAGACGCGGTTTACAATAAAGTACCGTATAATACAAAATGGTTTACTTTAGCACGCTCCAACACGTATCTACTGATAGTAAGCTGATACTGGCCACGTATCCAACTACTAAGAGTACTCTCGCCACTCTCACCACAAAAACACTTTTCTGCATGCACACTCTAAACTAAACTTGATTTGATTAAAGCCCACCGGAGCGTAGCGGAGGTAGGCGGGTTTTGCAACTACGACTGACCACGGCTTAGAACGAAAGACCGTACAGTAGACAGTGTTTCAACCCTACAACGTGCATCTATTCATAGTAACTCTGACGTGGGAATAGTTTATTAACTTATATCAATCACGTAACACTACCAGAGTGTACTTCCAACATAAAATTTCTTTTTAAAAGCACCCAATCGATCGTTAACATTTAAAACTTAACAAAGCCCACCGAAGCGAAGCGGAGGTGGGCGGCCTAACTACTGTATCTAACCACAAAACTCCCGCCGCGTAGCGGCGGCGCTCGGCTAGTCTTAAGTATCTAAAGTATCAATCAGAACGACGCTGTCCGTCGGTCACAGAAATCGTCACACTTATCCCACTAAGTACGAATGCCACTAATTCCGATTTTGCTGCCGAGCGCAGCGAAGGCGGCTCCGTCGCCGAAGGCGACCCCACATAAGGATATTGCGGGGCCGCAGGACCCGCCCCGGCCGCTGTATTACTAACCTGACATTGAGAGTAGTGCAGCGAGCCGACGAGGCGAGCGGAACGGGTCCACTACTGCCCTAGCGAAGCGTAGGCAGCTTGCTCCAACAGCGGAGCGAGCTTAGCGAGCGCAGCGTCAACCAACTAAATTCCCCGCCGCGTAGCGCGGCGGCGCTCGGCTAGTCAATCAGAACGACGTTGTCCGTCGGTCACAGAAATCGTCACACTTATCCCACTAAGTACGATCACCGCTAATTCCGATTTTGCTGCCGAGCGCAGCGAAGGCAGCCCTGAAAACCTTATGCTGCATTGCGGGCCCCATCAGGGCCCGCCTACCCTACATAATTAACCTAGCACTGCGGGTAGTGCAGCGAGCCGACGAGGCGAGCGGGACGGGGGCACTTGCACACCCAGTAGTCTTAATCTATACTTACCGCCGCGAAGCGGCGGCGCCCACCGTATCATAAAATATCGGTGTCGTCCCGATAGCTGGGCCTGCCCAACTACTTTCTATAATAACGAAATGCAGCGAGATTGGCTCAATATATATGTTACGATATTGATAAGGCTCACCGCGTAGTTGGCGATAGCAACACGTAGTATACAGTAGCAGCAAGTAGTAAACGATAAAGATGGAGAGTAAGCGATAGCAGTGCGGGTACATCTGGCGAAAGGTACACTTGCTTAAACGTGTTTTGAATATCTTGAAGGTACAATGTGTAGCGCGGTAGGATAATGCGTTCGCTGCTAGGTTAGTAATTATTCACTGAGCGGGAGCTTTTCTTATAGTTTACGCTGGGATTCCTTCTCTAACCATGTTATTGCACGGGCATCCATGCATGAAACGGAATTAACATAGGGCATTTATAGTTACGAGTGCGCAGTCTCTACATTTTTCCTACTGCGATACAGGTGGTACGCTAAAATGCTAATGTTCTCCGCGTAGTTGAATAACAAACTGATAGCCACGTCTAAAATATGGAGTTTTGAAGCAGACCACGTATTTAAGTACTTACGTAGTATAGCGCGGCGTGCAGCTACATTTGGCGGAAGATACAAAATGCTGAAACGATGTAGCACAATGTATAGTCAGTATTTTTACTAAGGACACAAACACTTCAGATAATGCTGAGTACAGCAATAACGAAGCCCATACTTTGATTGTTATCTGGGCTTATAGCTGATTACAGGCTGCACTTCAAAATGACATAGCCTACGAACCAAATAACAGAAACTATGAAAGTGCGATAACACGTAGACAGACTTAACTGACCAGTGTCGATAGCAATATCTACCCCACCACAACAAGCGGCTCATGTCAACGCTTATTTCAACTTGATTTACAATGGCGACTTTGTATTAACTACTTAAAGTATTTGTACTTAAGTACGTATGTGGACCCGGTTTACTACATAGTACCGTACTAACACAGTATCACCTTGCAACAGCAGTTACTTCTAGGTACTCTGACATAATAGGTCTAACGGCTTACCATTTACGAGGCTGATACTTACAGTAAGTACCAGACACGTCACTCTACTGATAGTACTTTCAACCTAAAAACATTTTTTTACGGCAATTAAAACATTGGAACTTGATAAAAGCCCACCGAAGCGAAGCGGAGGTGGGCGAACCTAACTACTACGACTAACCACAAAACTTCCCGCCGCGTAGCGGCGGCGCTCGGCTAGTAACGTATAATACTAATTAGTATGCGGCATACTGTTCTTGTAGAGTGCCCTCTGGAGCCGAGTAGGGCACTCTATTTGATGGCATACTATTTGTTAGGGCATTCTATTTGGTGTTGGACAATCTCCCAAGACGATTATACCATCAATGCCAGCAAGATGTATTTTGTGGTTTATCTGCCCCCACTATCAAAGCGCCTACTCTTCGATCCAGACTTCGTCGAACGCGTCCAGCAGCTCATCGCAGATGTCTTCCTCGAGATCGCTGTTCACAGTAGCGTTCCCGTCAAGCTCCCAGGCCGTGCGGAACTTGGTATCGTACACATCATGCTTCCTGATGTGCCAGTCGCTTGGGTCATCCAAGAACCCACACTTCCCAACGCTCTTCTTCACGACGTCGTCTGGGACTTGACGCCAAGCACTTGCCACCCATGACGCCACCGTCACGATGGTAGGAGGGCGGGGGTTGCCGCCACGAGTGTAGGTGACTTGGTCCGACCGCTTCCATTCGTTGATGAGCACTGACATCTTGTCCTTAAAAGACTTGAAGATCCCCACGTCGCCAGCTTGAAGATAGGGAGTCAGACCGCCAGGAATTACTACCATCTTAATATGCTTCTCAGCACAGCGCTGCTTCACCAACTTCGCAATATGGGCTCACATAGAGTCCCAGATCACCAACTGGCCAGTCGTTTGGGTAACCTGGGGAAAGTACCATTCGAGCCATTACAGCAGCAGCTCCTGGTCCACCCACGCGCGCTCTTGGAAAGAGACGTAGCAACCCCCAATCCGCTCCATTGCACCGCGCGTTTTGCGCTTCCAAATAATGCAGGGAGGCAGCTTCTTTCCCGATGCAGTCACAGCAAGCGCGGCGGTAATGCGCATCGAAGCAAATCCCGTGGAGCGAATCACGACGTGACGACGGCCGATTTCGTCAACGGTTTGATTACGCGGGTCTTCGAAATAGACCGCAGTCTCATCCATAAGGATGGTGCGGTCTCGGATCATGTCGCTTTTGTTGTCCGTCAGGAAACGCATGAAGGAAACAGCTCGGCTGACCAGCTCGTCGTCCGTGAGCGTCGTGAGATTCGTGCGGCGGCGAAGGCTGAGTCCGTTTCGCTGCATGAACGCCGTAATCCACGGATCAAAAGCGGCAAATCGGATCGGGTGCTTTTCGTGTTCCTCCTCCGTCCTGCTGGAGCGAAAAAGCTGGCGCGCTTGAGCGGCGATCCCGTCGCGCGTAACCTTCTCCTTCAGGAGGCGACGGTTGTAGATGAGGTCCACAAGCACGTCCTCGGCTTCACCCAGCACCGGTCGACGACCTCCACCATCCAGACGACGACGATTGCCGTGGCCAGCCAGGATTTGGTCACGGTTGTGCCACCACTGGCGAAACGCGCCAGCCGAAATGCGCCAGCCCAACGCACGAAAATGGGCTTCCGCTCTAGACGGGACGCTGCCAACCTCGCTCGCAATCCATTCGATGGCTTGCTTCTTGATGCTTAGCTCCACGCTCTTCTGTCTTGCTGGCATGTTGACGAATGAGCTGGTAAAGCATGGTGCAGATGGAGGAGCGAAGCTTGGGTGGATGAGAATTGTCTATCACTTCTCAGGTGAGCGCAGGATAGCGTGCGGAAGTCGATACCGACGGTAGTCTATTCGGAACGGCACTCTAATATATGGCACTCTATTTGATGGGACTCTATTGAAATTGTATGCCCTCACCATAGGGCACTTTATTCGCAGGGTACTACTAGGGCTACGCATAGACTGGGATAGCAATTTTATAAGGGAAGCCAGAACTTTCACCACATCAATGGTATTACGACGACTACCAAAGGGTGCGAGCGGAACCTCAAAGCTTAACGACTCGTCGCCTCTCTTGCCTAGCAAGTGAGAGGATGAACTATCAGCGTATGGGCGATACCTTTATGATAAGCCTGGAGCATTAAATATCTTATATTATAGTTAACGTTACGTTTTGTTTTCTTTGCATTGTTTGTACACCGAGCAGGAGACACTTACTCGATGTATGTAGTATATCCCTCAATCATACCAAACTTTGACGTTGAGCAGACTATTTCTTTTAGAAATCCTTAAATTTCAAAGCTTACGACTACGCCAATGGCCCCGCGACCGTTCCATGCGGCGATATTGCAGCTGGGAGGGTGTCAATGCTTTAACTGAAACAGCGTATTGAACCGAGCGACTCGGCTTGGTAAATTGATAGCAGCGGCCGCCTGCCAGCCGGCCAGTCGACGCCGACGATGCCGTCGCTCCAGCGGTGTGGACTGTGTGACGCAGGCAACCGCAGGATCTTCGCTAGAAATTGTGGCCTACAGAACTGTCAGGCTTATAGCTACTGCATTTTGTACTTCGTAGTTAAAATGCGTGTTGTCCTCATACCTCTCCAAACTTACCAGACAGTATCGCATTACCTGGCAGGTGCTGCGGCTGCTCCGCAGCCGCAGGAGACGCCAATGGGTAATGATAAAAAAGCCTGCTACAAACTAAAAACAACACAATAACATATACGGTTAAAACTCTCCTATCCAAGCCATCACGGGGTCCTAGTGCCGTGGTGGTGGGTGGTGCTTAGGCAATCGTTGTAGAAGCGGGTGGCTAGGTACGTAGGCAGGCTGCTTGGTTTAGTGGTACAAAATTGCACAATAGCTGAAGTCCCATGACGCCTGTCAGCGAGACCGAGGTCGACACCGCCTACTACAACAGTCAGCCAAAACCACGTCTCGGGAATTCAGCGTCGTAGTGAACCTGATAGTGGCGAATTATGGCGAAAAACGCGCGACCATGTTAGTTTAGGGAACTTGTGGCTGTACTGAGCAATTGTTGCAGCTCGCGAGATAAAGGAAAAGCAGGGAGATAGGTACGTACGTAGGTGTCGGTTGCTTTAGAATGCGAAATGGCTGAAGCCATGCCCTGACTAAACACGAACCGAAAACTAATGACTCGAGATCGGGATCAGTTACCGGCTCCAGCTACCGGGTCACCAGTAGAAAGACAGCCAGCGACAAAGGACCACGACACCGGCCTCAGTTTACTGGCTTCAGTTACCGAGGCGCGAATTAACCCGATTTGAGCTGCCTAGCAGCATGACCTATCGGCCACTGCTATCCCAGTATTATACCTAAGGCGGGTTCTTATTTTCCCGCTCCCAGCTCCCGGGAGGTCATTCTGCAAGCCTATTGGTTTATCGGTGAGTGCAGCCAGGCGTGTTTCTCCCAAAAAATCTCCCTCCCCCAAATTTATTTCGCGTGGTCGGGAGCGGGACGAATGGCGTCCCGCCCTCGAGCACTTGCAGCATCAAAAGACAAACGATGGAGGAGGTGCAGCAAGTAGAGAGCGCGATGGAGGGGTACAAGAAGTGGAGTGCTAACGCGCTCCGGGCAGAGTGCAGGCGGCTGAAGACTACACCGACGTCACAGAATAAGACGTCGTACCTAGCGGCTTTGAGATCGTCCCTGTTGGTAGCGGGGACGATCGCAGCTACTGGAGTAGTTCAGGGCCCCTTTCAACATTCGATGCCTGACCGGAAGACGGTGGACTGTGTGTTCCGCCTGCTGAACGTGTTGTTCTCAGACGCCTTCTGCGAAGGGGTTGCTAACCTCGGCGACGTAGTGACCCGGCAAGCTCTCGATACCCACACCATCGGAAATGCCTCCCCCTGGTTTAAAGGCGTGACAGCGGCATACAACGATGAGGACAACGACATAATTTCCCAAGCTGGCTCTTATTTTGGGAGTTTGGGACGACATCCCAGTGGGAGATCTCCCGGGAACTTAAGAACCGGCCTTAGGGCATACTATTCGGTATTATACGTTAATAAAAATTAATACGGGAAACCCCAATTATTAATTGATTCGCAATTATTATTTCGGACCTCTGATAGTAGGCCTCCCCCCGGACCAGGTGAAGATCACGCCGTGGTTCTTGGTTCCCCGCGCGGTGCGCGTTCGTGGCAGCGATATCGGCAGCATCCAGGACATCAAAGACATGCTGGAGGTGGCCGCTAAGGCAAATGTGCGCCCTATCATCGAGAAACTGCCGATGAGCGATGTGAACACGGGGCTGAACAAGGTCCGCGACGGCAGCGTGCGCTACCGCGTGGTGCTCGAGAACTAAGGCGCTACGTGGCCCATGGCGTGAGAGGAGAACCTTGCTCGTATCGCTGAGCCGTTAATGCGAATGATACCTGTGAAGATCACTAGCTTCTACATCTATTAGGTGTTCGTTTGCTTGGTTCCGTTGTGACCATGGCAATAGGAAAAATGAACAGCCTCCGACATGCACTTTGATTCGCGATGTGTACGAAGTGACCTGCACTTTCTCTCCTAAAAGTCAACCCAAGTTGGTTGGCCGCAAGTGAGACCGACGGCGAGCAGGCAAAGGAGAGGTACATGAGCTCGATCCAGCTACAGAGCGCTGCGCCATCCCGCAAGTATGCCACGTTCGTCGGGGTGCCGGCGGCGTCGTCACCGACAGCGCCGCAACGACCGGCGGCCTCGGTGCTGTCGAGGCTCTTCCTCTTGTACGCAGACGGCATGATGCGCACGGGCAACAAGCGGCAGCTGAACCAGAACGACCTGCTGGAGCTCGACGACGAGAGCCGATCCGCCGTCGCCTACGCGTACTTTAAGCGCCACTACGACCGGCACGGCCAGTCGATCGTCCGAGCAATTGTGCACGGCTACGGGGCAGGCTCCTGCTCTGCGGACTGGCGTCGGTCTTCACGACGGCCTGCATCCTGTTCGCGCCGATAGTGCTGCACCACGTGATCGACGCGTTCGCTGCGCCGGAGATGGACCTGACGAATCTTGGGCTGTGGCTGGCCGCGTTCTTCGCCTCTCGCCTCGCGAACGCCCTCGTGGCGCCGCATGTGGACTTCCAGCTCCAGCTGATGACGTTCCGCATGGCCGTGTCGCTGAGAGCGCTGCTGTTCGAGAAGACCATGCGACGCAGCATCCAGAGCCGCAGCGACGACAAGGCCGTCGACATCGCCAACATTTATTCGGCTGACATTGATCGGGTGATCTACGTCGCGAGTGAAATCAACACGCTATGGATCTTGCCCATTCAGATCGGCATCGTCGTCTACATGCTCTACGACGTACTGGATGTAGCAGCGCTCGCTGGACTTGTCGTCATTGCCCTGTCGATGCTGGCGGCATTCTTTTTCAGCAAGAGAACAAGCGGGTCGTACAAGGAGTTGATGAAGCGCAAGGATGAGCGGATGAAACTCGTCAAGGAAGTGTTCGGCGCCATTCAGATCGTCAAATTTAACGCGTGGGAAGGGAAGTTCGAGAACAAGCTCCTTACTCTCCGTGAATCGGAGCTATCGGCGCTATCACAGTTTGTGTATTCCTTGTGTGGAACCATCTTCGTGTTGTGGGCGTCGCCGATCTTCGTCTCGACGGTCTCGTTCGCTGTATACACCATGGTGATGGACCAAGTCCTGACGGCTGCCAAAGTGTTCACAGCCATCGCGTTGTTTAGCGCTCTCAGAGACCCACTACGAGAGTTTCCGAGTATGGTCCAGAATTGTTTGCAAGCGAAGATTTCTCTGGACCGCATGTCGGACTATCTCGCGCTTCATGAAGTCGACCCGGCCAATGTGATTCATGGCGATGCGTCAATTCCAGCCGATGTCGCGATTTTCATTGAGCATGGCACCTTCGCGTGGAAGGAGGATGCGGTCCCCGTACTGAGCGACGTGAACCTCTCAGTGAAGAAAGGTGACCTGATCGTAGTTCATGGCTCGGTTGGCTCTGGCAAGTCGTCGCTCTGCTCCGCTTTGCTGGGTGAGACTGAAGGCAAAGTTGTCGTGAATGGCAAGGTGGCGTACTACTCGCAGCAGCCGTGGATCCAGAATATGACAATTCGAGAGAATATCCTGTTTGGGCAAGCGTTCGACGACAGCAAATACCAACGCATTCTTGGCGTGTGTGGTCTTCTGCCGGACCTGGAACAGTTCCCCGGAGGCGATGCGACGGAGATCGGTCAAAAGGGGATCAACCTGTCTGGAGGCCAGAAGGCTCGCGTGAGTTTGGCGCGCGACTGCTACTCCGACGCCGATGTATTCATTCTGGATTCACCTCTTGCCGCCGTGGATGCCGTCGTTCAGAGTGCGATTTTTAGCCAGTGCGTCTGCGGACTGCTAGCGGAGAAGACGGTGGTGCTCGTGACTCACAACCCAGATGTGATCGCCTCTGGTGCTGTGAATGGGAAGGTTTCCGTCTCTGGGGGCCAGGTCACTTTCGAGCGACAAGAGCTCCAGCACAGCAGAGCTCATTTTGCGAAACAAGGCTCAGCAATCATTGCGCAAAGGGGCTCAGGGGTAAATGAGTTCATCGATGAAGACTTGAAGGCTACTGGCAAACTTGTGGAGGACGAAGAGCGTGAAGAAGGTCGCGTGTCTGCAGCAGTCTTTTGGCAGTATTTCAGCGCAGCAGGAGGGCTGAAAGTGATCGCACTGTTGAACGTGATCCAGTCGCTCTGGCAGGGCTGTCAAGTTGCGAGTGATCTATGGCTTAGCCACTGGACGGGCCAAAAGGGCAATGTTTATGATGCTTCTCGGACGCAGTACAACATGACAGTGTACGCACTGTTGGGCGGAAGTAGCGCTTTGATGGTGCTTGCACGAGCTGTTACTGTCTCGACAGCGGGGCTTCGCGCCTCTCGCAGCCTCTTCCGTTTGCTCGCCCGCGCGCTGCTGTCCGCACCTCTGCGATTCTTCGACGCTAACCCGATCGGCCGAATCGTCAATCGCTTTGGAGGAGACATGACTTACGTTGAAGTTGATATCCCAATCGATATTGGGAGTCTGCTGGTAACAGTATTCTTTACTTGCTGCCAACTCGCGACTGCTGTTTATACATCGTGCCAATTCTTTTGGTATTCATTACCCCGCTCGCGTACCTGTACATAAAGATTGCCAAGTTCTATTTGATGCCATCGCGGGAGATTTCTCGGTTGCTAAAGGTAGCGGCCTCTCCAGTCCTCAGCCACATATCGGAAGCAGAAGGTGTGACCACGATCAGAGCGTTTGGACCAGAGTATGTGGAGCGAACAGTATCTCAAAACTTTGCGCGCAACGACGTGAACGCTCGAGCTTGGTTTTCCGACTTTGTGGTGGTGATGTGGTTTCAGATTCGCATGGAGCTTGTGGGCTGTGGCGTCGTGATTGCCGTGGTGTCATGCTTGGTCTACCTTCACGACTACCTATCGCCTGGGCTTGTAGGCGTTGCCTTCACGTATGCACTAAGCATTGATAGCCGTCTCGCTCGGCTAGTGCGCGTATGGTCGTGGTTAGAGATTGAGATGGTGAGCTCCGAGCGGATCATGGTCTACGCCTCAATTCCTCCCGAGGGTCAACAATGTGTTCTCAGTATCGAACCGACTCGAGCCTGGCCGAACGCCGGCACGATTACGTTTGAGAACGCCGTGTTCAGCTACAAGCAGGGCGGCAAACCCGTGCTCAAGGGTCTGTCCTTCGACATCCGCAACAACGAGAAGATCGGCATCGTCGGACGCACCGGCGCAGGCAAGTCCAGCGTCACCATGGCGCTCTTCCGCATCAACGAGCTGGTGTCCGGCCGCATCCTCATCGACGGTGTTGACGTCGCGACCATGCCGCTGCGCACGCTGCGCTCGCACCTGTCGATCATCCCGCAGTCGCCCGTGCTGTTCAAGGGCTCGCTGCGCGCGTACATGGACCCGTTCGACGAGTTCTCGGACGCCGACATCTGGGCGGCGCTGGAGAAGGTGGACATGAAGACGCAGGTGTCGGCGCTGGAGGGCCAGTTGGCGTACGAGCTGAGCGAGAACGGCGAGAACTTCAGCGTGGGCGAGCGGCAGATGCTGTGCATGGCTCGCGCACTGCTGACGCGGAGCCGCATCGTGGTGATGGATGAGGCGACGGCGTCCATCGACCACGCGACGGAGAGGAAGCTGCAGGAGATGATCCAGCGCGACTTCCAGGACGCGACGGTGTTGACGATCGCTCATCGACTGGGCACGGTGCTGGACTCGGACCGCATCATGGTGCTGAGCGACGGTCGAGTGGTGGAGTTCGACAGTCCTCGCAACTTGGTGAAGGGCGGGGTCGGTGTGTTCTATGAGCTGGCCAAGGAGGGAGGATATCTAGATCAGTTGCTCTAAACAAGGATGATGGTGCCAAGCGCGATGACTCGAATGGTTTTTTTTTGCATCGAATACTGTACGTTTGATTCACTTCCTGCCATCCACATGCGTACTAGGTAGTCTACTTCTCGAACGCAAGCCCGCGCGCCAAATGCAGGGTAACGGCGGCATCATAGACACTGTTGATTATGAAGGTCACGGTAGCAATGATGACCGTGAGCTCCATACGGTAATCAACACCCGAGTCCGATTCGGATTCACCTGCAAGACAGCGGCTTGGTCCGATTCTCGAGTCAATTGGCTAGCGAGTGCTGTGCACCACACGATATCATGGCAGCCCACAAGCCCACAAGCCTGCCACGCCCACCCACCCAACCACCAAGATGTCGACTGCTCCGAGAACCGTCAACTCGTACGCTGCCGTCGACAGCACCGGCGAGTGCACGCCTGACAGTACGAATCGCGTCCACTTGGCGACGAAGACGTCGAGATCAAGATCTCGCACTGCGGCATCTGCGGCTCGGACCTGCACACTATCGACGGTGGCTGGGGCCCCGCGGCGTATCCGTGCGTTCCAGGTCACGAGATTGTCGGCCAAGTGACTTTGGCGGGGCCCAAGGTGAAGAGCCTCGCGGTTGGGGACCGTGTGGGTGTCGGCGCCCAGGTCTGGGCCTGCCTCAACCGGGACCCGAACGACCACTGCCGCCACTGCACCGATGGCGAAAACGTCGTGTGCGACCAATGCGTCTGGACGTACAACGCCAACTATAAGGACGGCGCCAAATCCTACGGCGGCTACGCAGACTACATCCGCGTGGACAGCAACTTTGCCTTCAAGATCCCCGAGTCCATTCCGTCCGATGTGGCCGTGCCGCTCCTGTGTGCTGGCGCCACGGTCTTCACGCCGCTGAAGCACGAGGGCGTCAAGGCTGGTGACCGCGTGGGCGTCATTGGTATTGGCGGCTTGGGCCATATTGCCATCCAGTTCATCCGTGCGTTGGGTGCCACCCCGTGGCGTTCCCTCGCTCTGCCAACAAGGAGCATGAGATCCTCTCGCTCGGTGCTGCGGAGTTCTACAACCTGAGCGATCCGGAGCAGCAGAAGAAGGCGGCGGGCACCATCGACGTCTTGCTGCTGACGGCCGACGCCAACGACATGCCGTACGACCTGTACGTGAGTCTGGTGCGCAAGCGCGGCACCCTCGTCATGCTGGGTGTGCTCAACGACCAGGTGAAGATCACGCCGTGGCTCCTGGTCCCCCGCGCCGTTCGTGCCCATGGCAGCCCGATCGGCAGCATCCAGGACATCAAGGACATGCTCGAGCTGGCGGCCAAGGCGAATGTGCGACCGATCATTCAGAAGCTGCCGATCGCCAAGGTGAATGAGGGTCTGGCCATGGTGCGCGAGGGCCGCGTCCGCTACCGTGTTGTACTCGAGCTGTAGGCTAGCGGTAGGCAAGAATGCAAGGAAGTGGCCGCTAATCGAAACTCTTTGAACGCTCTCGCCTCTTCGCAGCCACAGTAGAGGAATGTCGTCCGAGTCCATACGATCGATGCGCGCAGCAGAGCTCGCAACTTTGTCATCCTCTCTTCAAGCTGCAGCTTCGGCTCGCCGCTATCTACCGTGGACAGCAGTGCCTCATGCAATTTGATAATTCAGAGGAAAGCTAGCTTAACCCCAGTCGGGCGTTTTGCTAGGCAAACACGAAGAATGAATTGACTTGGGAAAACGTAAGTTTGGGCCGCCGACGATTAGGCACCGCCTCTCATTGGATAAAAATCAAGCCTTGAGCAAGGGCACTTGAGCCCCTACCACCGCACTTGATACGTGAGTGTTCTGCGTGCTTACGGCTACTAATCGTTGTTATAGATTTATTGATGTAAAGAATGCAGCTGGTGTCTCCTTTTTCAAGGCAGCACAAGTGCTTGAAACGCACGCACAACTAGTGGCGGGTTGAATTGCAGGCCTGGAGGAGACGTGCACAATAAGTTGCCGATTTTCAGTCTGCTGTGGAGACGGTGGCTGCAGCATAGTCACAGACGACAGTGTAGATGCCTCCTGCCATACTGGTGATGATGTGGACTGTGGCACCAGGGATTATGCCGCATGTACAGGTAGTTGGGGAGCGCGTGCCGGTCGCGCCACCGCAGACTTAAGTGCAGCTTGCAGATTTATTGGGGGGGCTGTTCGCTGATCAGATAGTTTGGCGGTGTGTTGCCGTGAGCAACTTTAGACTGCTTGCAAGACTTGAAAGGAATGGTGTGTGTCCGCGTGGGCTATGCAGTCTTAGTTAGCTTAAGCTTTGTCGGTCTATGCTTGCACTTGTTTGGCTTTAATTGCATCACCTCATATCCAATGCTGAACAGCGCCACGGCGCTACATGTAATAGCTCCATCACGCATAATTGAGCCTAGCTTTGCTTCGATACCGTTGATTAGATGCCTCATCAATGTCGACCATTCTACCAGAGTTCCCATCATTATTAATGTGAGCAGGACACCAGAAGAAATACTTGTTTATGGAGGGTAGTCACGCCGGCCACCGCGAGTGAACTCGTCGAGGTTGGTTCATTATTAAGGACGATAAATCGCGTGAGCTCCTCCTTGGAGGACTTCGACGTTGCCATTATTTATTTCGTTAATGCGTACTTCTTCCTTGTATGGTTCGAGCTACAAGTGTGGCGAATTGCCTAAGCAATAAGCCGATGGAGTTGTAGTGCCTGGGGATCTTCTATTGGAGACTTTCGATGCTGCTTCGCTAGTAGCAATTGCTACTGGCAGTAGCCTACTGCTGCGAGCAATTCACAGATTTTTGGCCAATGAAACTGCTCCTTACTCGTCGGAGGACAGCACCTACGACTTCTCGGACAGATCGGATCCCTGACTCCTATAGTGAACACAAGTCAGTCTGAACAGTCTGTACGGAACGGAAAATAGCAATTCCTGAAAAAGTAAGCCGATCAACTTACGTTTTGGCTGGGAGCGCCACATAAAACTTACGTAAGTGGGAGAATGAATTGACTTGGGAAAACGTAAGTTTGGATTAGGCACCGCCTCTCATTGGATAAAAATCAAGCCTTGAGCAAGGGCACTTGAGCCCCTACCACCGCACTTGATACGTGAGTGTTCTGCGTGCTTACGGCTACTAATCGTTGTTATAGATTTATTGATGTAAAGAATGCAGCTGGTGTCTCCTTTTTCAAGGCAGCACAAGTGCTTGAAACGCACGCACAACTAGTGGCGGGTTGAATTGCAGGCCTGGAGGAGACGTGCACAATATGTAACGGGCTTAGACCGTTACCGGCTTACACAGGCGCAGGGAAATATAACTCTGTTGATTCAGTTGGGAGACGGTCTCGACACCCGAGACCGTCCCCACCATTAAACCTATAGTGAGCTCTGATTGGCCACCGCGCGCATGCGGTGGCGCACGTGTGACAGTGGCCTGTCACACCATCCCCCTCTCAAGGTTGAAACGTACATGTGTCTTTTTCGAAAAAGGAATCCGGCGCGACGTGGTCTTGTCAGTCTTGTCAGTTGGCGATTTGAGTCGAGAAGCAGAAGCATGGACGCGGGAGACCCCGCGCCCGAGCAGCACCGCACCTACGAGGAGACGCTGCAGCGGTGGGCGTTGTACGACTGCAGCGCCGTCGTGGGGAGCAGAGGCGACGGAGAGATGGCCGAGATCTTCCGGCGTTGGCGCGCGACGCGGAGCAAGCCCGTCACGCCGATCGGCGGCGTGACCACGAGCTCGCTCGATTCGGCGTGGACTGCGTTCGTCGAGCGCTGGAACACGGAGACGGGGCTGCGTTCGTCCGGAAGCTGGAGGAGCGTGAGGCGACACACACTCGTTTGTCTCTCGAGTCGTTGGCCTCGCAGGTTTGTGCGCTGTCGTGGGAGGCCGATCGACGCTGCTGTCTCGTACACTTTCTCGATGGCTGTCGAGGCTGCCGCGGGTATTGCCCGCGGCCCAACACGCTGGAATGGCTCGAGATTCTCGGAGATACCCCATTGTCGGAAACGGAGCGTGACGTGACTGGACGATACCGCGAGGCGCTGGACGCCTTTAGGCGCGGCGGGCGAGCGCCGCGCCACCTGGAGGACTTGCCCCCGGTGCGAGGCTTGTCTCGTACGCCGCCACGCAGTCTGGAACGTCCGTGAGCAGCACCGCTCGTGGCTCCCAGCTATCCGGCATTGGACCCAGCCAACGCACAAGATACTGGCGATGTGCAGGAATGGCAGCGTCACGGTGGCGAACGCCGTGACCTCTTCGTGGGGCAGCGCGAGTATCGTCGTGCTGCAGGATCTCCTCCACGATATGGCGGACGTTGCCCGCGCTATCCACCAGAGGAGCAGGACCGTCACGCTCGAACAGAGGAGCGCGACCGCTTTCAAGAGGCTGAGGTGGCGCAGCGTCTGGATCGGATGAATCAGCGGCTTGACGCGCTCCAGCGCGAGAACGAAGAGCTGCGGCGTCGTGTGCATTCGCAGGAGGAGCCGCGTCAGGAGACGGCGCCGCAGGGATCCCGTCTGGACGCTCGTCGTTGGGGATAGTCGCGGGCAGATAGCGGCGCAGGCGACCGACGTAGAAGGTAGGATGAAGTCGCAAAGCTGTAGGTAGCTGTAGCGTGTAGGCATCACCTAAAACCTTCAGTATCTTGAACGGTCAATGAAGCGGGGCGCGAGCTTGTTCGCGCCCAAGTTTGTCACCAAAGTAGGTTGGATGCCGGCCGTGGACAGTAATACACGGTCGCCCACGGCAAACTTCTCCATCTGCTTGCGACCGCGACGGTCGGCATTCTCCTTCTGGCGGTCGACAGCCATTGCGATGGCGTCCCGAACATACCGTACAACAGACTGGCGTCGATTAAGGAAGTCGTTGACCGCCGCAGTGTCGCTCGACTGCGGCTCCGGGTTGGGGTCGAAGTTCGCTGGAGGTGGCGCGGCGGCGTCAGCCGCGCCCGCCGTCTCTTGATACTCGACTGCACGACGACGCTGACCCGGGTTGATCAGCGTCCGACTGGTCCAAGTGGTGATGTCTGAAGGTGTCGCCCTCGTGGTGACACGCGCACGCGACCCACGCGCAGTGGTCTCAGTTGGTCTCTCTGGTTCCGCCCTCGTGGCGGCGCGCGTGCGCATTCCTCGTGCTGCATCTCGGGCTCCATGTCGCGTGGTGACTCCATTCACCAGCGTGGAGTCGGCGTCGGGAGAACTCTCACGACCCGTAATACCAGCGACCTCGGTGCCGCTGGGATCATCACTGTTGGCCAAGTCAGCGTCGCCACTGGCCTCACTCAGGGCCATCGAGCGCTCCAACCCAAGGAGCGCTGGTACACGGGGATGGCGACCGCAGTTGATGTAGAAGGGCGTAAGCCCCGTCGACGCGTGTTCCGCGTTGTTGATGGCGAATTCGACCAAGGGTAGGAAGGAGCTCCAGGACTTGAAAGACGTGGCGAAGCTCCTCAACACGTCTTCGACTACCCTGTTCGCTCGTTCGGTTTGACCGTCCGTCTCTGGATGTGACGCGGTGGACATCTTCAACCGCGTCCCCAGCGTCTTGAAGAGCTCCGTCCAGAAGGCAGCGGTAAATCTCGGATCTCGATCAGAGACGATCGAGGTCGGTAGGCCGTGGTGTCGATACACGGTATCAAGGAAGAGCGCCGCGGACTGTGCTGCGGTGACCGAGACGGCGACTGGAGCAAGATGAACCATCTTGCTGAAGCGGTCGACAAAGACGAGAACTCCAGTGCGGCCTTGAGAATCGCGAGGCAGCCCGAAGACGAAGTCCATACTCACCGAAGACCATGGTTCTGCTGCAACCGGAAGCGGACGAAGCGGCGCTTGCTTCGACGGAGACGGCTTGACACGTTGGCACGCTTCACACGAGCGTACCCACTTCCGCACCCACTTGTACATATGCGGCCAGTAGAAGTCGCGAGACAGCGACGCGAACGTTTTCTCGCGTCCAAGGTGGCCACCACTCGGAGTATCGTGGAACTCATGTATCAAACGAGCACGGAGATCGTCGTCCAGCGGGACGACGATGCGCGGAGGGTCCGAGCGGTCGATGCAATATGTCAGCAGATTGCCATCCAGGGCGTAGCGATCGATACGGGCGCGGCTACGCGAAGACAGTCGGCGCCGCGCCGTGTCCGACGGATCTCGCAGGTACTTGATCATCTCGGAGCACTCTGCATCCGACACGTACGCAGCCGAGATCAGGTCGCGGAGTGGACTGGTCGCTGCGACTTCGACTGCAGCCAATCCCTCAGCGACGCACACAGCACAGTCATCGTCATCCTCGTCACCAATCGCGTGGCGACCCGACTGCACGTAGTCTGGCCGACGCGATAGCGCGTCGGCGAGGATGTTAGTCTTTCCTGGCTTGTAGTGGACGACCAAGTTGTTCTCGGAGAACAGAGACAGCCAGCGTGCCATGCGCTGGGACAAATGGGGGCTCTTCGTTGCTGTCCTCAGCGACGCGTGATCTGTGTAGATCGCGAAAGTCTTCTCACCCAGGAGGTACACGCGGAACTTGATGAGCGCATAGCGCATGGCGAGCAGCTCTTTGTCATGGACCGGATAATTCCGTTCCGCCTGCTTCAGCTGACGCGACTGGTAACTCACCACTCGTTCGCGTCCCTCGTCGTCAAACTGCATCAAGGCGCAGCCGATCGCAAAGTCACTCGCATCGCACACAACATGGAAGGGCTTCGAGTGGTCTTGAAGCATCAGGACGGGCGCGGTTGACAAGCTCGTCTTCACCGCGTCGAAGGCTGCTTGGTGCTCGGGGCGCCACGCCCACGTGGCGTCTGCCTTGAGGAGCTGAGACAGCGGTTGGATGGTCAGTGCGAAGTTCTTCGAATAGTGGTGGAGATACGTCGCGAGCCCCAACCACTGTCGGAGCTGCTTCTGATCCTGAGGCACCGGCCAAGCGCAGATGGCTTCAATCTTCTCGGGGTCAGCACGGACACCTTCCTTGCTGACGTAGCTCCCGAGCACTGGGATCTCGGGAGCGCAGAAGATACACTTCTTCAAGTTGGCGTACAGCTTGTTCTCTCTCATCACTTCAAACACCTGCCGCAGGTGTTGCAGATGAACCTCGACGTCCGTCATGCCGCGCTCGGCACGACTGTGAATGAAGATGTCGTCGAAGTAGCTGGGCGCGAAATCTCGGTACGGCCGGAGCAAGTTCGACACCATGCGGTTGAAGGTAGCAGGGGCGTTCTTGAGCCCCTGCGGCATCACAAGCCACTCCCAAAGCATTCCACTGGGCGTGCTGACCGCAGTCAACGGCACGTCACCTTCCCGCATCAAGATCTGATAGAAGCCGTCCATCAGATCAATCGCACTGTACTTGGTGCTGCCGGACATGGTGTCTAGCACCATGTCTTTCCTCGGAATCGGCGTCTGCGCCGGGATGGTGGCATCGTTGAGCTTGTTGAAGGCGTGGACGATCCGCCATCCGCCGGTTGCTTTCTTCACGCAGAACGTCGGACTGGAGTGAGGAGACAGACTCTCACGGACGTGGCCGGCTTGTCGGCGACCCTCGAAGAAGGCGTCGATCGCTTCGACTTGATCACGGGGAAGTGGCCACTGCCTCGTCACGCAGTACTTCGCACCAGGCACGAGATCAATCTCGTGCCGAACTCCGCGATCTGGTGGAAGGACGGCAGGCACCTTGTCAGGAAGATGTCGATGAACTCACGGACCAGTGGAGCGACTGGGTTGCCGGCGGCTTCGAGGGCCGGCAACGACTGAGCCGCGTATCGTGCTTCACGGGCGGTCTTCGGCTCAGCTCCTTTCGGGCATCGGACGCGTGGTCCGAGGCATCGGTCTCGACGGCTGCAATGGACGCAGCATCGTCAGCCACGAGCATACACACTTGCTCGATCTCACCCTTCTTCAAGTCACGCAGGAAGTGTTTCCACGAGAGTCCAGGCAGCCGTGTGATCCCGGCTGCGTCGCACGGAGGGCGTGCGACTTCAACGTTGCGTACACGTGGAGGCGTCTCCGTGTCGTCCCCACCAGGACTGAGATAACCTCGGGCTCAGGCTCGACTGAGTCCTCCGATAGTGCACGAGGACGTCGTGGTTTACGACGGCCACGACGTCGAACTGGTCGTGGAGTGTCTTCCGGAGCGGCCGATGAGAACCCACGCTCGATCATGGCCGCTGAACTTGGGCACCGGGACACTTCGTCGGCGCCTGGACGCGGGTCATTGGGCACGACCGCGTCGACTTCCTCAGGAGCTCCCGCTCGACCACTCGCGGGAACCCATGCTCGACCGCGCGTGGGAGACCACGCTCAACCACATCTTCTTCTTCAGGGAGCTCCCGCTCGACCACTCGCGGGAACCCATGCTCGACCGCGTGTGGGAGGCCACGCTCAACCACATCTTCTTCTTCAGGGAGCTCCCGCTCGACCACTCGCGGGAACCCATGCTCGACCGCGTGTGGGAGGCCACGCTCAACCACATCTTCTCGCTCTTCATCATTGGAGAGCCGCTGCTCGTCCGGACGTGGCTCGACCACGTCATTGTCTGCTTCCGAGAACCGCTGCTCATCGGGACGTGGGAACCCATGCTCGACCACGTCAGACACGTCCTGAGGCTCCTGCTCAGGACCGGCGCAGGTTGCGAGTTCGCATACCGCACACGAAGGGCCATCGCTCACTTCGTGCACAACACGGGCCATGGAGTCGGGGTCCATGACGGCAACATGCGGCCATTGGTTAGGCGTTCCGCAGAGGAACGTCAACACTGCATTCACATCGATGTCTCGGGGACGGACCGTGCCAGTCAGCCAGTTGATCTCAGGCTGGTGGCGGGCGAGCCACGGGATGCCGAAGACACAGTCGAACGAGCCACTCAGCTCGATCACCAAGAACTCCTCGGAACTGCGGAACCCGTCGAACTCGTACACGAAGGTCGCCGAGCGCCGCGGCGTCCGCCGCGGCTTCCCGTCAGCGTACTTCACGATCATGTCGCCAGGACCTTCACGGATGTTCATGTCCGCCGGTAACACCGACAAGCTCTCGGCGCGAACGAAGTTGTTCGTCGCGCCCGAGTCCAGCAGTGCGCGAAGCGGACGATTCGCGCCTTCAACGTGGAGGCTGAGTACAATCAGCCTCGTGTCACTGCCGGAGGTGGTGGCAAAGAGTTGTGCATGAAGCACGGGAGGGCTAGGAGGAGGTTCTGCCATCAGAGAACCATCTCTCCTTCCACGACCAGTAGGGCGCCCCGCACCTACTGGGTGTCGCCGTTTTTGGAGCGGCGACGTCGTTCGCGACCGTGACGTTCGCCTGCATCGGCGCCGGAGCGCGGCAGACAGCCGCGCGATGTCCAGGTTTCCCGCAGCGGTAGCAGCGCATTGGTCGGGGACTGCGCGTTGCCGAGGCTGTTGGCAGCCTTGCTGATGACGTCGGCACCCGACGACCACCAAACTGTTGAATCGCATCCACCTCCATCGGCTCCGGCTCAGGCACCGGAGTCCGAGAGACGTCGAAAGCTTGCGACGCTGTCACGCTGTAGTCTTCGCGGTGCGCGATAGCGAAGGCCTCTTCGAGTGTCGGTGGGGTCTTCCGGGTCAGGTAGAAGCGCTGGTAGCCAGCGCTCATGCCGGAGATGAAGACGTGGACTTGGGTCGCCATGTCTACGGGATGCGTCGTGATGCACGACACAAGGTGTCGTGCGCGCTGGATGTACTCGAGCATGGACATGCGTCCCTGCTTCAACGCCAGGAAGGCGGAGCGCTGAACGCTTTCATCTTGGGGCGGCTCGAACGCGAGCCGCAGGTCCGCCTTCATCGATGCCATGGTCGGGAAGCAGGAAGCGTCGGCCACGAGCTTGCCGAGCGCCCACTCCTTCGCCTTCCCCGCCAGTTTAGACAGAAGAAAGCGCGTGCGCGCGAGCTCGGTAGACAGCTGCCGAGCTTCGATCGCGATGTCCACCTCGCAGAACCAGCGGTTCAGGTGAAGGCGGCCCTCGCCTTCACCGCTGTATGTGGAGACATCGAGCTTGACGATGTCGGTCTTGTTCTTGGTCAGCGTGGGAGTCGTCGCTCGCTGACGGAGGCCGGCGAGCTCACGTGCCATGAACTCTTGGGCGGCCAGGCGTTGCTGTTGTTCCGTGCCGGCGGTCAGCAAAGTCTTGACGACGCCGTCACCTGACACTGCAGCGAGTCTGTGCAGTGCCTCCCACTCGAACAGCGACAGATGGGGAAAACTGGCGTGCTCGAGCGACATGCCGGTCGTCCCGCCGAGGGAAGACGCGTCGTTCATCGACGTGTCGTTCATCTTGGTCGTTGGACGGATCACAAAGTGCTACCAGGTGTAACGGGCTTAGACCGTTACCGGCTTACACAGGCGCAGGGAAATATAACTCTGTTGATTCAGTTGGGAGACGGTCTCGACACCTGAGACCGTCCCCACCATTAAACCTATAGTGAGCTCTGATTGGCCACCGCGCGCATGCGGTGGCGCACGTGTGACAGTGGCCTGTCACACAATAAGTTGCCGATTTTCAGTCTGCTGTGGAGACGGTGGCTGCAGCATAGTCACAGACGACAGTGTAGATGCCTCCTGCCATACTGGTGATGATGTGGACTGTGGCACCAGGGATTATGCCGCATGTACAGGTAGTTGGGGGAGCGCGTGCCGGTCGCGCCACCGCAGACTTAAGTGCAGCTTGCAGATTTATTGGGGGGGCTGTTCGCTGATCAGGTAGTTTGGCGGTGTGTTGCCGTGAGCAACTTTAGACTGCTTGCAAGACTTGAAAGGAATGGTGTGTGTCCGCGTGGGCTATGCAGTCTTAGTTAGCTTAAGCTTTGTCGGTCTATGCTTGCACTTGTTTGGCTTTAATTGCATCACCTCATATCCAATGCTGAACAGCGCCACGGCGCTACATGTAATAGCTCCATCACGCATAATTGAGCCTAGCTTTGCTTCGATACCGTTGATTAGATGCCTCATCAACAGGCATTTATAAATTGGGCATTTCCGGGTATTTCGGGCAATCGCGCCAATTCCTATCCCGCAAATATGCCCAGAATAAGACTGGTGACTTTTGACAGGGAAACACTCCGCAATTCGGCAAAGTCTCGACCCTATCGCACTCAGTGTGCTTGGCGCACGTGTTTCAAGGAACTCCGGCCCCTGCCATGGGCAAACAAAGGTCGGAGACCAGTGGCATAACGCCGTATGCAGCAATACAACAGAACGGGGCAAACTCAAAGCCATCTCGTCGAACTCCGTTTCAAGAAAGACACTTGTTAGAGTTCGGGCTCAAGGTCAGCGAGCGGAACCCTGAGAACGGCTTCGTTCTAGCTGTTGTTTGCCGCTTCTGTGTTTCGTTTGGTCGCGAACAGAAAGTGGGGGCAAAACGTAAGCAAACCGCGAACACGAAGTATTTCAAGTGGCCTTTTCGACCTGAGCAATATAGAACGCACCTCGAGAGTCAACATGCAAGTAGGTGGGCGAGCTACAAAGACCTACCATCCGGTTCGCAGCGAGTGTACTTCGACGACGTGGGGTCTTTTTCGCACAAGCATTCACGCTTTCGTTAACGAGACCCAAGCTCCAATTGTAACTTTGATTGACCGACCCATCGTGGATATCATCGTCGGGCAGATTTTACTGGATGGAGACGAGGACGATTCCGCCTGGATTAAAGCTAAAAGGGCTAACTTGCGTCTACATGAGTCTAGCTCGCAGTACGTGCTGACAATTAACAATCCTGTTCAGTTCCATTTGATTGTCGACTACCTCAGCATCGGAATGTCATTTCGGATGGCAGTATCAGCTTTGGTCAAGACAAAAGAGCGCACGGGTTTGGCTTCGATAGGCTCGTGCTCACCGGATCTGCCTTCAAAATATGCTCGTTTCGTGTGTGCTATGAATTTACAGAAGATTAAGCAGATCATCTCTCGTTCGTGGACATTTTCGATCGCTTTGGATATGTCTACGCACATGTCGATTTCGTACTTGGATACACGAATTCGAATTTATTATGGCGGTGCCATCGTCAATTTGCATCTACTAGCTATTCCAATGGGTGAGAGCCATACTGGAGAAGCCATGTTCGACGCGGTTACGCCTGTTCTCGACGTGATTTGTCCCGACTGGAGAAATGTGATGCTGGGTATCACAACTGACGGAGAAAGAAAGATGACCGGCGTCCACAAAGGTGTTGCCACACGCTTTCAAAATGTGTGCAGCCGCGGGTTCATGCGCGTTTGGTGCGGGTTACATCAGCTGGATTTGGCTCTCCAACGCTCATTCAAAGCGGCCATGGGTGGCAGATTTTATGGTTTCATGACCCAGACAACAGCCTATCTGCGGCGACAAGCCAAACTAATCCGGCAGATGGATGCCGGCGCAGCAACGCTATTGCAGGATACGCGCTGGGAGTCGATGTCAAGATGCAGTAAGTGGTTTAAAACTAACCGCGTTCAACTATCAGAGCATTTGAATAAGCAAAATCCTGCTTGCAAGCCACCGAGCGAATGGTGGTTGGTGTTGACGCTGGTAGAGAAGCTGGCTTCGCGTGCGGTGATAACGTTCCGAAGTCTGGAGGGTAGTGCAGCGCTAATCACGGAGCAGGTGTCGGAATTCAAAGGATGTCGAGCGATATCCAGCAGACGTTTGGTGCGCGTGTAGTGACCGATGAAGAGCGACGTGACCTTCGCAGTTTATCCGATACCCATGGTTTGGGTGGCAACAACACAATTGTTGTTAACCCAACTAAACTATTGGAGCTTCTTCGTGATGATGGAACGTTCACAATAGGCATTCTAGCTACTCTCAAGCCGGACGAATTATCCCACATAGCCATGGAGTTTGCTGGAGTGATTGCGAGTTTGGTCGAAAGTGTCAACGAAATTGAGCCGGAACGCGGTGAAAAAAACGAACCGTTAGAAGGACAGCTCCCTCCCGCACTACCACGCGAGCTTGTCAAGTTAAAGGGGCGAGATTTGTCAGCGCTGATAGCTACACACCGAGATAGAATGAGGCTGCATTGGACCGAAGCAGAAATGGATGCTATTGAGCAGGAGCACTCGAGCTTATGCGAGCAGTATCGCCTCCAGAAGCCGTTTCGCGACAGTATTGATAAGGTATCGACTGAACGTGCAGTGACGACTTTCGAAAATGGCTGGAAAAGCGTCGACGGCAACTTTCCAATGCTACAACGGTTTGCTGGAGGGCTTGCGACCACCTTTCCTGGTACTTCAACAGTTGAAAGCGATTTCTCGCTCTTGAAGTGGGAAAAACCACCAACCAAAAGCAGACTTACGAACTTCTCCCTCGAGGGAGCTCTGCACACGAAGCAGTACAGTCTTCTTCAAGGACTCCAGGTTCCTGGTAACGACGAAGCGGTAGTATAGTCGCCGATTAGTACTGACAGACACACACTTGTTCTCTTTATCTTGCAATTTGTATAATGCCCGATCAATGCCAAATCTTATTCTCTGAATATGCCCAATATTGGTTAGATTGGTACAACTTGGCTTGTGCCCGTTTTATAGATGCCTGCTCATCAATGTCGACCATTCTACCAGAGTTCCCATCATTATTAATGTGAGCAGGACACCAGAAGAAATACTTGTTTATGGAGGGTAGTCACGCCGGCCACCGCGAGTGAACTCGTCGAGGTTGGTTCATTATTAAGGACGATAAATCGCGTGAGCTCCTCCTTGGAGGACTTCGACGTTGCCATTATTTATTTCGTTAATGCGTACTTCTTCCTTGTATGGTTCGAGCTACAAGTGTGGCGAATTGCCTAAGCAATAAGCCGATGGAGTTGTAGTGCCTGGGGATCTTCTATTGGAGACTTTCGATGCTGCTTCGCTAGTAGCAATTGCTACTGGCAGTAGCCTACTGCTGCGAGCAATTCACAGATTTTTGGCCAATGAAACTGCTCCTTACTCGTCGGAGGACAGCACCTACGACTTCTCGGACAGATCGGATCCCTGACTCCTATAGTGAACACAAGTCAGTCTGAACAGTCTGTACGGAACGGAAAATAGCAATTCCTGAAAAAGTAAGCCGATCAACTTACGTTTTGGCTGGGAGCGCCACATAAAACTTACGTAAGTGGGAGAATGAATTGACTTGGGAAAACGTAAGTTTGGGCCGCCGACGATAAGGCACCGCCTCTCATTGGATAAAAATCAAGCCTTGAGCAAGGGCACTTGAGCCCCTACCACCGCACTTGATACGTGAGTGTTCTGCGTGCTTACGGCTACTAATCGTTGTTATAGATTTATTGATGTAAAGAATGCAGCTGGTGTCTCCTTTTTCAAGGCAGCACAAGTGCTTGAAACGCACGCACAACTAGTGGCGGGTTGAATTGCAGGCCTGGAGGAGACGTGCACAATAAGTTGCCGATTTTCAGTCTGCTGTGGAGACGGTGGCTGCAGCATAGTCACAGACGACAGTGTAGATGCCTCCTGCCATACTGGTGATGATGTGGACTGTGGCACCAGGGATTATGCCGCATGTACAGGTAGTTGGGGAGCGCGTGCCGGTCGCGCCACCGCAGACTTAAGTGCAGCTTGCAGATTTATTGGGGGGGCTGTTCGCTGATCAGATAGTTTGGCGGTGTGTTGCCGTGAGCAACTTTAGACTGCTTGCAAGACTTGAAAGGAATGGTGTGTGTCCGCGTGGGCTATGCAGTCTTAGTTAGCTTAAGCTTTGTCGGTCTATGCTTGCACTTGTTTGGCTTTAATTGCATCACCTCATATCCAATGCTGAACAGCGCCACGGCGCTACATGTAATAGCTCCATCACGCATAATTGAGCCTAGCTTTGCTTCGATACCGTTGATTAGATGCCTCATCAATGTCGACCATTCTACCAGAGTTCCCATCATTATTAATGTGAGCAGGACACCAGAAGAAATACTTGTTTATGGAGGGTAGTCACGCCGGCCACCGCGAGTGAACTCGTCGAGGTTGGTTCATTATTAAGGACGATAAATCGCGTGAGCTCCTCCTTGGAGGACTTCGACGTTGCCATTATTTATTTCGTTAATGCGTACTTCTTCCTTGTATGGTTCGAGCTACAAGTGTGGCGAATTGCCTAAGCAATAAGCCGATGGAGTTGTAGTGCCTGGGGATCTTCTATTGGAGACTTTCGATGCTGCTTCGCTAGTAGCAATTGCTACTGGCAGTAGCCTACTGCTGCGAGCAATTCACAGATTTTTGGCCAATGAAACTGCTCCTTACTCGTCGGAGGACAGCACCTACGACTTCTCGGACAGATCGGATCCCTGACTCCTATAGTGAACACAAGTCAGTCTGAACAGTCTGTACGGAACGGAAAATAGCAATTCCTGAAAAAGTAAGCCGATCAACTTACGTTTTGGCTGGGAGCGCCACATAAAACTTACGTAAGTGGGAGAATGAATTGACTTGGGAAAACGTAAGTTTGGGCCGCCGACGATAAGGCACCGCCTCTCATTGGATAAAAATCAAGCCTTGAGCAAGGGCACTTGAGCCCCTACCACCGCACTTGATACGTGAGTGTTCTGCGTGCTTACGGCTACTAATCGTTGTTATAGATTTATTGATGTAAAGAATGCAGCTGGTGTCTCCTTTTTCAAGGCAGCACAAGTGCTTGAAACGCACGCACAACTAGTGGCGGGTTGAATTGCAGGCCTGGAGGAGACGTGCACAATAAGTTGCCGATTTTCAGTCTGCTGTGGAGACGGTGGCTGCAGCATAGTCACAGACGACAGTGTAGATGCCTCCTGCCATACTGGTGATGATGTGGACTGTGGCACCAGGGATTATGCCGCATGTACAGGTAGTTGGGGGAGCGCGTGCCGGTCGCGCCACCGCAGACTTAAGTGCAGCTTGCAGATTTATTGGGGGGGCTGTTCGCTGATCAGATAGTTTGGCGGTGTGTTGCCGTGAGCAACTTTAGACTGCTTGCAAGACTTGAAAGGAATGGTGTGTGTCCGCGTGGGCTATGCAGTCTTAGTTAGCTTAAGCTTTGTCGGTCTATGCTTGCACTTGTTTGGCTTTAATTGCATCACCTCATATCCAATGCTGAACAGCGCCACGGCGCTACATGTAATAGCTCCATCACGCATAATTGAGCCTAGCTTTGCTTCGATACCGTTGATTAGATGCCTCATCAATGTCGACCATTCTACCAGAGTTCCCATCATTATTAATGTGAGCAGGACACCAGAAGAAATACTTGTTTATGGAGGGTAGTCACGCCGGCCACCGCGAGTGAACTCGTCGAGGTTGGTTCATTATTAAGGACGATAAATCGCGTGAGCTCCTCCTTGGAGGACTTCGACGTTGCCATTATTTATTTCGTTAATGCGTACTTCTTCCTTGTATGGTTCGAGCTACAAGTGTGGCGAATTGCCTAAGCAATAAGCCGATGGAGTTGTAGTGCCTGGGGATCTTCTATTGGAGACTTTCGATGCTGCTTCGCTAGTAGCAATTGCTACTGGCAGTAGCCTACTGCTGCGAGCAATTCACAGATTTTTGGCCAATGAAACTGCTCCTTACTCGTCGGAGGACAGCACCTACGACTTCTCGGACAGATCGGATCCCTGACTCCTATAGTGAACACAAGTCAGTCTGAACAGTCTGTACGGAACGGAAAATAGCAATTCCTGAAAAAGTAAGCCGATCAACTTACGTTTTGGCTGGGAGCGCCACATAAAACTTACGTAAGTGGGAGAATGAATTGACTTGGGAAAACGTAAGTTTGGGCCGCCGACGATAAGGCACCGCCTCTCATTGGATAAAAATCAAGCCTTGAGCAAGGGCACTTGAGCCCCTACCACCGCACTTGATACGTGAGTGTTCTGCGTGCTTACGGCTACTAATCGTTGTTATAGATTTATTGATGTAAAGAATGCAGCTGGTGTCTCCTTTTTCAAGGCAGCACAAGTGCTTGAAACGCACGCACAACTAGTGGCGGGTTGAATTGCAGGCCTGGAGGAGACGTGCACAATAAGTTGCCGATTTTCAGTCTGCTGTGGAGACGGTGGCTGCAGCATAGTCACAGACGACAGTGTAGATGCCTCCTGCCATACTGGTGATGATGTGGACTGTGGCACCAGGGATTATGCCGCATGTACAGGTAGTTGGGGGAGCGCGTGCCGGTCGCGCCACCGCAGACTTAAGTGCAGCTTGCAGATTTATTGGGGGGGCTGTTCGCTGATCAGATAGTTTGGCGGTGTGTTGCCGTGAGCAACTTTAGACTGCTTGCAAGACTTGAAAGGAATGGTGTGTGTCCGCGTGGGCTATGCAGTCTTAGTTAGCTTAAGCTTTGTCGGTCTATGCTTGCACTTGTTTGGCTTTAATTGCATCACCTCATATCCAATGCTGAACAGCGCCACGGCGCTACATGTAATAAGCTCCATCACGCATAATTGAGCCTAGCTTTGCTTCGATACCGTTGATTAGATGCCTCATCAATGTCGACCATTCTACCAGAGTTCCCATCATTATTAATGTGAGCAGGACACCAGAAGAAATACTTGTTTATGGAGGGTAGTCACGCCGGCCACCGCGAGTGAACTCGTCGAGGTTGGTTCATTATTAAGGACGATAAATCGCGTGAGCTCCTCCTTGGAGGACTTCGACGTTGCCATTATTTATTTCGTTAATGCGTACTTCTTCCTTGTATGGTTCGAGCTACAAGTGTGGCGAATTGCCTAAGCAATAAGCCGATGGAGTTGTAGTGCCTGGGGATCTTCTATTGGAGACTTTCGATGCTGCTTCGCTAGTAGCAATTGCTACTGGCAGTAGCCTACTGCTGCGAGCAATTCACAGATTTTTGGCCAATGAAACTGCTCCTTACTCGTCGGAGGACAGCACCTACGACTTCTCGGACAGATCGGATCCCTGACTCCTATAGTGAACACAAGTCAGTCTGAACAGTCTGTACGGAACGGAAAATAGCAATTCCTGAAAAAGTAAGCCGATCAACTTACGTTTTGGCTGGGAGCGCCACATAAAACTTACGTAAGTGGGAGAATGAATTGACTTGGGAAAACGTAAGTTTGGGCCGCCGACGATAAGGCACCGCCTCTCATTGGATAAAAATCAAGCCTTGAGCAAGGGCACTTGAGCCCCTACCACCGCACTTGATACGTGAGTGTTCTGCGTGCTTACGGCTACTAATCGTTGTTATAGATTTATTGATGTAAAGAATGCAGCTGGTGTCTCCTTTTTCAAGGCAGCACAAGTGCTTGAAACGCACGCACAACTAGTGGCGGGTTGAATTGCAGGCCTGGAGGAGACGTGCACAATAAGTTGCCGATTTTCAGTCTGCTGTGGAGACGGTGGCTGCAGCATAGTCACAGACGACAGTGTAGATGCCTCCTGCCATACTGGTGATGATGTGGACTGTGGCACCAGGGATTATGCCGCATGTACAGGTAGTTGGGGGAGCGCGTGCCGGTCGCGCCACCGCAGACTTAAGTGCAGCTTGCAGATTTATTGGGGGGGCTGTTCGCTGATCAGATAGTTTGGCGGTGTGTTGCCGTGAGCAACTTTAGACTGCTTGCAAGACTTGAAAGGAATGGTGTGTGTCCGCGTGGGCTATGCAGTCTTAGTTAGCTTAAGCTTTGTCGGTCTATGCTTGCACTTGTTTGGCTTTAATTGCATCACCTCATATCCAATGCTGAACAGCGCCACGGCGCTACATGTAATAGCTCCATCACGCATAATTGAGCCTAGCTTTGCTTCGATACCGTTGATTAGATGCCTCATCAATGTCGACCATTCTACCAGAGTTCCCATCATTATTAATGTGAGCAGGACACCAGAAGAAATACTTGTTTATGGAGGGTAGTCACGCCGGCCACCGCGAGTGAACTCGTCGAGGTTGGTTCATTATTAAGGACGATAAATCGCGTGAGCTCCTCCTTGGAGGACTTCGACGTTGCCATTATTTATTTCGTTAATGCGTACTTCTTCCTTGTATGGTTCGAGCTACAAGTGTGGCGAATTGCCTAAGCAATAAGCCGATGGAGTTGTAGTGCCTGGGGATCTTCTATTGGAGACTTTCGATGCTGCTTCGCTAGTAGCAATTGCTACTGGCAGTAGCCTACTGCTGCGAGCAATTCACAGATTTTTGGCCAATGAAACTGCTCCTTACTCGTCGGAGGACAGCACCTACGACTTCTCGGACAGATCGGATCCCTGACTCCTATAGTGAACACAAGTCAGTCTGAACAGTCTGTACGGAACGGAAAATAGCAATTCCTGAAAAAGTAAGCCGATCAACTTACGTTTTGGCTGGGAGCGCCACATAAAACTTACGTAAGTGGGAGAATGAATTGACTTGGGAAAACGTAAGTTTGGGCCGCCGACGATAAGGCACCGCCTCTCATTGGATAAAAATCAAGCCTTGAGCAAGGGCACTTGAGCCCCTACCACCGCACTTGATACGTGAGTGTTCTGCGTGCTTACGGCTACTAATCGTTGTTATAGATTTATTGATGTAAAGAATGCAGCTGGTGTCTCCTTTTTCAAGGCAGCACAAGTGCTTGAAACGCACGCACAACTAGTGGCGGGTTGAATTGCAGGCCTGGAGGAGACGTGCACAATAAGTTGCCGATTTTCAGTCTGCTGTGGAGACGGTGGCTGCAGCATAGTCACAGACGACAGTGTAGATGCCTCCTGCCATACTGGTGATGATGTGGACTGTGGCACCAGGGATTATGCCGCATGTACAGGTAGTTGGGGGAGCGCGTGCCGGTCGCGCCACCGCAGACTTAAGTGCAGCTTGCAGATTTATTGGGGGGGCTGTTCGCTGATCAGATAGTTTGGCGGTGTGTTGCCGTGAGCAACTTTAGACTGCTTGCAAGACTTGAAAGGAATGGTGTGTGTCCGCGTGGGCTATGCAGTCTTAGTTAGCTTAAGCTTTGTCGGTCTATGCTTGCACTTGTTTGGCTTTAATTGCATCACCTCATATCCAATGCTGAACAGCGCCACGGCGCTACATGTAATAGCTCCATCACGCATAATTGAGCCTAGCTTTGCTTCGATACCGTTGATTAGATGCCTCATCAATGTCGACCATTCTACCAGAGTTCCCATCATTATTAATGTGAGCAGGACACCAGAAGAAATACTTGTTTATGGAGGGTAGTCACGCCGGCCACCGCGAGTGAACTCGTCGAGGTTGGTTCATTATTAAGGACGATAAATCGCGTGAGCTCCTCCTTGGAGGACTTCGACGTTGCCATTATTTATTTCGTTAATGCGTACTTCTTCCTTGTATGGTTCGAGCTACAAGTGTGGCGAATTGCCTAAGCAATAAGCCGATGGAGTTGTAGTGCCTGGGGATCTTCTATTGGAGACTTTCGATGCTGCTTCGCTAGTAGCAATTGCTACTGGCAGTAGCCTACTGCTGCGAGCAATTCACAGATTTTTGGCCAATGAAACTGCTCCTTACTCGTCGGAGGACAGCACCTACGACTTCTCGGACAGATCGGATCCCTGACTCCTATAGTGAACACAAGTCAGTCTGAACAGTCTGTACGGAACGGAAAATAGCAATTCCTGAAAAAGTAAGCCGATCAACTTACGTTTTGGCTGGGAGCGCCACATAAAACTTACGTAAGTGGGAGAATGAATTGACTTGGGAAAACGTAAGTTTGGGCCGCCGACGATAAGGCACCGCCTCTCATTGGATAAAAATCAAGCCTTGAGCAAGGGCACTTGAGCCCCTACCACCGCACTTGATACGTGAGTGTTCTGCGTGCTTACGGCTACTAATCGTTGTTATAGATTTATTGATGTAAAGAATGCAGCTGGTGTCTCCTTTTTCAAGGCAGCACAAGTGCTTGAAACGCACGCACAACTAGTGGCGGGTTGAATTGCAGGCCTGGAGGAGACGTGCACAATAAGTTGCCGATTTTCAGTCTGCTGTGGAGACGGTGGCTGCAGCATAGTCACAGACGACAGTGTAGATGCCTCCTGCCATACTGGTGATGATGTGGACTGTGGCACCAGGGATTATGCCGCATGTACAGGTAGTTGGGGGAGCGCGTGCCGGTCGCGCCACCGCAGACTTAAGTGCAGCTTGCAGATTTATTGGGGGGGCTGTTCGCTGATCAGATAGTTTGGCGGTGTGTTGCCGTGAGCAACTTTAGACTGCTTGCAAGACTTGAAAGGAATGGTGTGTGTCCGCGTGGGCTATGCAGTCTTAGTTAGCTTAAGCTTTGTCGGTCTATGCTTGCACTTGTTTGGCTTTAATTGCATCACCTCATATCCAATGCTGAACAGCGCCACGGCGCTACATGTAATAGCTCCATCACGCATAATTGAGCCTAGCTTTGCTTCGATACCGTTGATTAGATGCCTCATCAATGTCGACCATTCTACCAGAGTTCCCATCATTATTAATGTGAGCAGGACACCAGAAGAAATACTTGTTTATGGAGGGTAGTCACGCCGGCCACCGCGAGTGAACTCGTCGAGGTTGGTTCATTATTAAGGACGATAAATCGCGTGAGCTCCTCCTTGGAGGACTTCGACGTTGCCATTATTTATTTCGTTAATGCGTACTTCTTCCTTGTATGGTTCGAGCTACAAGTGTGGCGAATTGCCTAAGCAATAAGCCGATGGAGTTGTAGTGCCTGGGGATCTTCTATTGGAGACTTTCGATGCTGCTTCGCTAGTAGCAATTGCTACTGGCAGTAGCCTACTGCTGCGAGCAATTCACAGATTTTTGGCCAATGAAACTGCTCCTTACTCGTCGGAGGACAGCACCTACGACTTCTCGGACAGATCGGATCCCTGACTCCTATAGTGAACACAAGTCAGTCTGAACAGTCTGTACGGAACGGAAAATAGCAATTCCTGAAAAAGTAAGCCGATCAACTTACGTTTTGGCTGGGAGCGCCACATAAAACTTACGTAAGTGGGAGAATGAATTGACTTGGGAAAACGTAAGTTTGGGCCGCCGACGATAAGGCACCGCCTCTCATTGGATAAAAATCAAGCCTTGAGCAAGGGCACTTGAGCCCTACCACCGCACTTGATACGTGAGTGTTCTGCGTGCTTACGGCTACTAATCGTTGTTATAGATTTATTGATGTAAAGAATGCAGCTGGTGTCTCCTTTTTCAAGGCAGCACAAGTGCTTGAAACGCACGCACAACTAGTGGCGGGTTGAATTGCAGGCCTGGAGGAGACGTGCACAATAAGTTGCCGATTTTCAGTCTGCTGTGGAGACGGTGGCTGCAGCATAGTCACAGACGACAGTGTAGATGCCTCCTGCCATACTGGTGATGATGTGGACTGTGGCACCAGGGATTATGCCGCATGTACAGGTAGTTGGGGGAGCGCGTGCCGGTCGCGCCACCGCAGACTTAAGTGCAGCTTGCAGATTTATTGGGGGGGGCTGTTCGCTGATCAGATAGTTTGGCGGTGTGTTGCCGTGAGCAACTTTAGACTGCTTGCAAGACTTGAAAGGAATGGTGTGTGTCCGCGTGGGCTATGCAGTCTTAGTTAGCTTAAGCTTTGTCGGTCTATGCTTGCACTTGTTTGGCTTTAATTGCATCACCTCATATCCACGCTGAACAGCGCCACGGCGCTACATGTAATAGCTCCATCACGCATAATTGAGCCTAGCTTTGCTTCGATACCGTTGATTAGATGCCTCATCAATGTCGACCATTCTACCAGAGTTCCCATCATTATTAATGTGAGCAGGACACCAGAAGAAATACTTGTTTATGGAGGGTAGTCACGCCGGCCACCGCGAGTGAACTCGTCGAGGTTGGTTCATTATTAAGGACGATAAATCGCGTGAGCTCCTCCTTGGAGGACTTCGACGTTGCCATTATTTATTTCGTTAATGCGTACTTCTTCCTTGTATGGTTCGAGCTACAAGTGTGGCGAATTGCCTAAGCAATAAGCCGATGGAGTTGTAGTGCCTGGGGATCTTCTATTGAGACTTTCGATGCTGCTTCGCTAGTAGCAATTGCTACTGGCAGTAGCCTACTGCTGCGAGCAATTCACAGATTTTTGGCCAATGAAACTGCTCCTTACTCGTCGGAGGACAGCACCTACGACTTCTCGGACAGATCGGATCCCTGACTCCTATAGTGAACACAAGTCAGTCTGAACAGTCTGTACGGAACGGAAAATAGCAATTCCTGAAAAAGTAAGCCGATCAACTTACGTTTTGGCTGGGAGCGCCACATAAAACTTACGTAAGTGGGAGAATGAATTGACTTGGGAAAACGTAAGTTTGGGCCGCCGACGATAAGGCACCGCCTCTCATTGGATAAAAATCAAGCCTTGAGCAAGGGCACTTGAGCCCCTACCACCGCACTTGATACGTGAGTGTTCTGCGTGCTTACGGCTACTAATCGTTGTTATAGATTTATTGATGTAAAGAATGCAGCTGGTGTCTCCTTTTTCAAGGCAGCACAAGTGCTTGAAACGCACGCACAACTAGTGGCGGGTTGAATTGCAGGCCTGGAGGAGACGTGCACAATAAGTTGCCGATTTTCAGTCTGCTGTGGAGACGGTGGCTGCAGCATAGTCACAGACGACAGTGTAGATGCCTCCTGCCATACTGGTGATGATGTGGACTGTGGCACCAGGGATTATGCCGCATGTACAGGTAGTTGGGGGAGCGCGTGCCGGTCGCGCCACCGCAGACTTAAGTGCAGCTTGCAGATTTATTGGGGGGGCTGTTCGCTGATCAGATAGTTTGGCGGTGTGTTGCCGTGAGCAACTTTAGACTGCTTGCAAGACTTGAAAGGAATGGTGTGTGTCCGCGTGGGCTATGCAGTCTTAGTTAGCTTAAGCTTTGTCGGTCTATGCTTGCACTTGTTTGGCTTTAATTGCATCACCTCATATCCAATGCTGAACAGCGCCACGGCGCTACATGTAATAGCTCCATCACGCATAATTGAGCCTAGCTTTGCTTCGATACCGTTGATTAGATGCCTCATCAATGTCGACCATTCTACCAGAGTTCCCATCATTATTAATGTGAGCAGGACACCAGAAGAAATACTTGTTTATGGAGGGTAGTCACGCCGGCCACCGCGAGTGAACTCGTCGAGGTTGGTTCATTATTAAGGACGATAAATCGCGTGAGCTCCTCCTTGGAGGACTTCGACGTTGCCATTATTTATTTCGTTAATGCGTACTTCTTCCTTGTATGGTTCGAGCTACAAGTGTGGCGAATTGCCTAAGCAATAAGCCGATGGAGTTGTAGTGCCTGGGGATCTTCTATTGGAGACTTTCGATGCTGCTTCGCTAGTAGCAATTGCTACTGGCAGTAGCCTACTGCTGCGAGCAATTCACAGATTTTTGGCCAATGAAACTGCTCCTTACTCGTCGGAAGACAGCACCTACGACTTCTCGGACAGATCGGATCCCTGACTCCTATAGTGAACACAAGTCAGTCTGAACAGTCTGTACGGAACGGAAAATAGCAATTCCTGAAAAAGTAAGCCGATCAACTTACGTTTTGGCTGGGAGCGCCACATAAAACTTACGTAAGTGGGAGAATGGTACATGTAGGACAAACTCAAATTTGACCTGATTTCAGTATAGTGTACCACAATTTTTGTCCTAGCGGTCCATCTAGGACAAATTTTGTGGTACACTACTGAAATCAAGTCAAATTCGGTTTGTTTTTGTCCTGCCGTTTGTGGGGCGACTGGGGCAAAGTAAAACCCTCTCCCGCTTAAGTTAAACGTCTTGAACTGTCGCTGTCGGCGAAAAAGGATGCCGTGAAAAAAACTGTGTGTCGGAAAGACCGCGCATTTTTTGCATAAGACACAGGCAACAAGACGCGATCGTATCCGCACGGTTTCTTAAGTTCGTGGCCTCCTTTTTGGCGACAGTTAAGTGTACCACATAAATGGCGCACACTAAAATTTAATGCGCATTTAATGCGCATACTTAGGGTACTTAAGCGGGAGAATCAACTTAAACGAGTGCTGAATAAACGAAATGTGTGGTCCACATGGCGGCATCCGTTTCTGCCCGATCTGGGGTCACTTCCCAACCGGCCGCCAACCCAACGCCACCAGTCAAGTCAACAAGCTCTTCGAGCAGCCATGGCCCCCCCTAACGTCGACAACATGTTCACGCTCAAGGTGGACAACGTCCCATTCCAGATCGGGTGCGTCCTCGCTTGCTCCCTTCCTGCCCTACCTGCCTACCTGCATGCGTAGTCTAACCCTCTCGCGCCCACCCCTTTCTCCTCCACAGGAGCGACGAGCTGCGCGACCTCTTCTCCAAGTTCGGCGAGATCGGCGACGTCTACATCCCGCGCGCGCGTGGCTCCAACGAGTCGCGCGGATTCGCCTTCGTGCGCTTCATGGAGAAGCGCGACGCCGAGGACGCTATCGACGGCATGGAGGGCCAGGAGTTCCAGGGCCGCGACCTGCGCGTGCAGTTCGCCAAGCAGCGCCGCCCCGACAACCCGCGCGAGTTCTACTCCCGTGGCGGCGAAGGCAGTGGCAGCGGTGACCGCTACGGCGGCGGCGACCGCTATGGAGGAGGCGGCGACCGCTACGGAGGAGGCGGCGGCCGCTACGGAGACGACCGCGGACGCAGCAGCCGCTACGACGACCGCCGGGACGACCGCCGCTACGACGACCGTCGGGACGAACGTCCGCGCCGCCGCTCGCGCTCGCGCTCCCGGACCGCCGTGACCGCGGCGACCGCGACCGTGGCAGCAACAGCGCTGGCCGCGAGCGCAGCCGCAGCCGCTCTCCCCGTCCTCGCAGCCGTTCGCCGCGCCGCAGCGCCTCGCCTCCTCGTCGTGACTAAGTAAGCTACTGCTGCCGTTGCAGACGTGCTGGGAGAGTGCTAGCCAAGAAGCAGTCAAGGACGCGAAGCGACAAGGGTACCAGCCAGCACTACCAGGACGAGCAGAGCAGAGATGCAGAAAATCCAGACGAGACCAGACCAGACCAGACCGATTTTGCTTGTTTTTCCTACTTCGGCCGATACGTTGAGCGGTCCTGCATTGTTGCTGCTTTTCGAGAGAGTATTAAACCTGAACGAACCGGGAGACGAGAAAGAGAGATTGAGACTTCGTGGGGGCCCGGAGATCTGGACCAGAGTTGGCGGTTGTTCGTGGGGAGGTGTTGGTGCATTCAATACGTGGTGTCGTGTGCAGTCATGAGGTGTTGTTCGACTTGAGGCGGGGTCAGCAAGGGCAGTCATTGTGTTTCTGAACAGACGACGGATCGTCCTTATGCTGCTGCTATTTCCCGCGCCCGTTATCGGAGAAAGGCACGACAGGCCCAACTCTCGCTGTCCTGTGGCGAGTGGCACGGCAACTATTGCATCGTGCATCGTTAAAAGTGGCGAAGACAATCCCCTTCGACGGTGAAGCTAGTCAATCATCAGCCCCTGATGGGATACGACGTATGGATTCGGGCAGTGCTTCTAACGGCTGAAGCCGTACATCCCAGGTTCGTGGGGTCAACTGCAGATGCCAAAGCAAGGCTACACCTTTCAACTGGGGGTGGACCCGACTTTCATTTCAAAAAGTTTACATCGTCTAGGGACGACAAAAGTGATTGGGAAAGGTTGTGCTCCACGGTATCTCGTCAGTGCCGCGCTCAACTAAGCCGTGACGATGAGGAAGACGAAGAAGGCGATGACGCCGACCATCAGGCCGGCACAGTAGAGCGATCGCATGTCGCCGTCAATGCTGGCGTAGCCGCGACGTCGGTAGCACTGGCCCACGGCGTACACGATAGCGATGAGCAGGACAGCGCCACCCAGGCCAATGAAGATACGAGTGACCGTGTCACCTGCATTCTCGCCAGCATCGCTGTCGTCCGAGTCACGGTCTTCGTGGTGGCCGTTGCCGCTACGGATAGGAATCGTCTCGGTGAAGGGGGCATCGGCCACTTCGTCTTGGCAGCAGTCCAACTTGGCACCAGTCACCGGGTCAGGCTTGCAGCAGCCTCCATCCCACCCGCAGCAGTCCAGACCCGCAGCTCCGCACTTTGGCTGACCCTGACAAGTGTTCGCATCGCTCGAGTGCGACGAACTGGCGAGAGCCGACACGGGCGTCTCGGACGAGCAGCAGTCCAACTTGACTCCAGATCCCGCACAGCAGCCTCCGGGGCGCCGCAGCAGTCGAGTTTGGCTGCGGCACAGAGAGGCTCACCATAGCACACCGCGTCGTCTTTAGCCGTGTGAGCTGGCTTGTGGGTCGAGTTGCTAACCACCGGGTGCTGGTTCTTGCAGCAGCCCAACACGGCTCCTGAGATCGGGTCGGGTTCACAGCAGCCGTCGATGGTGTTGCAGCATCCGAGGCCCAGCACGGCGCACTCGTGCTCTCCAAAGCAGGCGTTGCTGGGCAACAGAGCGGGGTCTTCCTGCGGGCAGCAGCCTAGCTTGCTTGGGCAGCATCCAGGCAATGTGCCACAGCACATCAGCGCTGTTCCGTTTTCTCCCGCCGTAGCACACGCCGGGAAGCCGAAGCATTTGTCGTCGGCATCCAGGTCTGGGTTGCTCAATACGGCGCGATTCTTTTGGGCGAACCACGACGGGCGAGTAGCGATCCAATACATGGCGTTGGTGCGCGACGACCACGTATCAAACGCCTTGACCGTGTTGTTGAGCTCGTCCCAGGCGTCCGCTGCGTCCAAGATGGCGTGGTCCATCACGACGATGGAGCGCCAGATATCGTACTGGTCCAGATCCGGCAGGTCCTGGCTCAGGAGTGCGTACTCGCGTGCAACGTACTCTTCATCAAGCAGGTGCGGCGTGAACGGCGTGAACGGGAGCATGTTGATGCCGTGGATGTAAACAGCGCGGTCTCCGAACCACGTGTTGTACACGGCACTCATCTCTCCCACAACGCCGACCATAGCGTTCTTCGAGAAGGCAGGCTCGTAGATCTTGGAGTTCTGCGCCATGTGCCAGTATTTCTTCACCGAGCGCAGTTCCGTTGCCAGAAGCAGACGCGCGTACTGGTGGTAGGAGCTGTCGCCCTGGCCCTCGGTTGCCTTATCATCCAGCGATGAGAAGAGCGCGAGCGCGTAGTAGGCGTTGAGATCCTCGCTACTGCTCTCCTGGGACTTGCCGTCCTCCATCGGGAACAGACCGCTCGCGTACGAGTGGCCCACAAACCAGTCCTTGTGACGAGCAGTAGGGAAGAGCAGTCGCACCGGGAGGTCGTTAAAGAACGTCGTATTGCTATCGAGCAGCGGCGTTCCAATGTCGCCCATGAGCAGAGCGCAGGCTTGCGCGTGCCTTTCGACGAAAGCGGGGTCGAACTTGCGAATTGCCGCAAGCGCGTAGATGAAGTACCCGTAGTGGAACTGCACAAACAATGGGGAATGAGAGGGGAAAGGTTAGTGCAAGATCCAACAATATGAAATAGTAATATGTGCAGACGTACGTGGTGGTCGTTGTAGTAGCCGTTGCCGTAGTCAGCCTCCTTGTCATGCCATCCGTCGTTCGTGATGACACCACCGAACGTCTGATCATACACGAAGTGGTTGGCGTTCGTGGCCTCGAGCCACTCAGTGATCTCCATCTCGACCTTCAGTAAGAGTTTCTGCTTCACCTCCTCCTGCGCGAACTTGTCAGCGATCAAGAGCAGCCGCGCGTCACGGCTCACCTGCTTGCCGAAGTTGTACGAGTCGGGGCTCAAGGGGGGCGGGTACGCATCAACGTCGAGCGGCAGCTGCTTGAGAATGGCCTGCTTCGCCTTCTCGCGCATGTCAAGGCGACGCTGTTCATCATCATTGCTTCCGTCCTTTAGACTGCCGCTGAAGTCATCACTAAAGAGACCGTCGTCGGCGTAGTTCCAGTCGACCGACGGCAGCGTCTCCTTCATGTGCCACACGGCTCCAAACACGCCTTCCATGAGTCCGCGGATGCTGGTGTACCTCAGATCCGAGAGCACCTTGTTCTTGCCCTTCTCGACGATCTTGCCGCTCTTTTGCACTTGCATCACGTCCATGTGATGGGGCAGCGCCAGCATCAGCAGCTTGTCGTTCTCCTCGTCCGAGACCCCCTCCGCCTTGCCATGGAAAGTGGAAAAGCTCTTGGTCTTCCACTGGAACTCGAGCAGCGCCTTGTCGGCGTCCTCTGGGTCGACAGCGTGGGCCACGTTGCCCCCAACAGCGTACACTGAAGCAGACTCCAGCAGGTAGGGCATGACCTTGGCGTCAAGGCACAGCGCCACTCGCAGCACTCCCGTGAACGCCTCGTTGCTCGTCACCTGTCCGTTCGAGTCCAGTCTGAGCTTCAGCTGCTTGTCCGAGGCGTACAGGTACCACGTCTGTCCGTTGTTGAGCTCGGCGGCAAACGCAGCGAAGGGCGCGTCCTCTCCGTTCATTAGCGTGAGCCCCTTGAGCTTCTTGAAGCGCGTGATCTGCAGCCCGTCCTTGGCCTCCACCACGGGGCGACTGTGGCTGTACTCCATTGTGACGTAGGGCGAGCCGCGCACCAAATAGACGCGGAACTCTTCCGTCTGCCCCCGGCTGAAGCGCAGCGTGGTGCTGAACGCGTCGAAGTTGACCACGTGATGCGCCAGGGGCAGGCTCGACGTCTGCGCGGCGGGTAAGGAGCTCACCACCATCTGGGCGATGAAGCCCTCGATGATGCTGCGCGGCGCCACGACGCGGAACGGGAAGCTCACGTGCAACTTCTCGTCCAGGATGCGGTGCACGTAGGGCATGGTGGCCACGGCGCTCTGGCCCTCGGCCAGCACCAGGTTGGTCCACCACGCGCCCGTGGGGAACGGCACGTCAGCCAGGAACTTGGGCTGCGTCTCGCGCGACCCGTTGGCCACGCGCGCGTCCAGCGGCAGGTGCTCCTTGGCTGCGAAGAGGCTCGAGGAGAGCTGCAGCGGGTGCGACGCCACGGGAACGGCAGCTGCAGCTTCAGGTCGGCGCCTGGCACGGCCCACGCGCAGTGCGCGCAGCTCCAGAGCAGCAGCAGCAGCGACAGCGTCGCGGGGCTGCGGGCTCCAGTCATGGCGAGCGGAGGGAGGGAACGGGATCTCTGGGGTGCGTGGCCGAGAGAGATCCAATCGAGAAGTGAGACGCTCGGTTGATGGGCGACCACTGGGTAGCGGATTTCGAAGCGATCTGATTCGCGAGCGGATTTGACACAGGAAATGGGTACATGTAACATATTTTGAGTTTTCTCTTAGCTTTGAGTGCCTCTCATTGCGGGCTTACTATGAGACGGTCGACGACCACCTCAAACTTATGGGCACTTCGACTGCGTTGAGCGCTTCCATTCGGCATCAATTTTCGTTGGAAAGAAATAGTTTAGACCTTTTTTACGTACGTCTGACCAATTGGTCTGACAACACTTTTTGTGGGGTTTGACTCAAGCGGACTTGCAACGAACGTCATAAAGATTACTGGACGCGGTCTGACATGAGGCTGCCAAAGGCACGTGACTAAGCTGGTGGAGGCCTTTATCGATTTCAGCTCGAGTCCGGTAGCTTGTGGCATTCCTCGACAACAATTATATGGGCCCAATTCACCCAGCTTGCAATATTTCTGAATGATAGCAACGTGCAGCAAAGCCCTGGAGGCTTGAGCTACCCTCTTCGAAACTCTGCTGTAAGCTGCAACTGTTTCTCGGCGGGGGGTAACTATGAGTCAGTCTTTTAATCAACCTTTTGGTTTCATTAACTTGTAATGCTCGTCGATGGTACCAACGCAGCATGTTTGATTAAGCGAGTCGGTTCGACCAGCTATGTAGGCTGCAATGGGGCTCTCTGGATGTGTGGCACGTCGTGCTTTATTCTGTAGCGAGTTATGGGACAGCAAAACGCACGCAAGCAAAGGGATCGATCTGAGTACCGAGTTTGCGTCATTTCTAAACTGACGTAAGTTTTTTTTTTCTTAATAAAAGACAACCGTGTGCTAAAACTTGACAGTGCAAACCACTGTCACAAGTTGCTTGTGAGGCATGTCAATGACACCGACAGCGTTCTCTATCGCCACACAAGATGCATAGGTGTGCTGGATGTGTGGTCATCGTAGGTCATTCTCCCTCCCTCCAAAGTTCCTTACACGCGATACCAGGAATCATTTTCGGATTTGCTCGGCCGCCGATGAGTTGGCAACTCAGAGTTGCTGGAGTTTGCTCGACGCGGCCGAGAGTGGAGACACTAATTCTCTGTGGCCGCTGTGGAAAGACGGCGTGGATGTCAACGATACAGAAGGCACGGGGCAGATGCCTCTGATGCTGGCGAGCAAGAATGGGCACGTGGCAATTGTGGACTTCTTGCTGAATGAGGCAAGAAGTCCACACAGACGTCGACACGAAAGAGTGGGGAGCAGGACGGACTGCGCTGGCGTTCGCAGCATTGGATGGACACTTGGAGATCGTGCAGACTCTGGTGGATTACGATGCGGATGTCAACACGGCGGACGAAGACGGCAAGACGCCACTGTGGCTTGCAGCGAGAAATGGCCACACTGAGGTGGCTGAGTGGCTCCAAGAAATGGGGGCGACGGAAGGGAGCGATGCCCCAACGCGGTTGATGAACCACTGTGAATCAGGGAGAGCCGACGCTGATATGGTAAAGTACCTGGTGGAAAGCTGCGAAAACGACGTCAACGCACGAGACAGACGAGGAAGGACGGCGCTCATATATCTTTGCAGTGGGCGCAAAAGAATCGATGTTGACACTTTGAAAGCCCTGGTGGACTACGGCGCTGATGTCAACGCACCAGACAACGAAGGACAGTCCCCACTGATGCTAGCAGCTCAGAAAGGAGACGTCGAGGCGGTGGCGCTCTTGCTGAGCTTAGGCGCTGATGTGGATATCAGGGACAAGATCAGACAGACAGCACTCGGATACGCGTCGATTAATGGCCACAGACGCGTTCATGAGCTCATCTTGTCCAGAAGCCACTTCCAGTTGAACTCAGTCGTTTCTGCTGATGCCCCAAAGTGGCGCATTCCCGCCACAGAGATTGAAATTGGAGACTATGTGTCGCAAAAGCGTCGTCACGCTTTGGGTATGGTAGCACTTGAGCAGAGGATTAGTAACTGAAGCACTCAGGCAAGATGCCGTCGCCGTTGCAATCAGTACTGGTTGTTCTTGAACAGGTAAATTGAGATCTGATTGAGACTTAAGTCGTGCTTCGCTACCTAGCTCTTGCCTTCGCACTACACGACTCTCTCTTGTTTTCATGCAACATGCAGGACTTGAACTGCAACTTCAATTTGATCTTGAACTTGCATTCAAGACGCACAGCCTAAAGCGGATCACAGCTGCCGCGTTCATCCACTAGAAATGGCCGTGTTCAACATCGTCTTGGTCTCGAAGCTGTCTCGATTTGCACTCCTCAGCAGCTTAAGCGATTCCGTGACATTCCCTCCCCTTAGCGAGCCCCCTTCTTCCTTTCGTGGTATCGGTCAATGAGCCCAGCAATGGAGGACAGGTTGGTCGCAGGTTCCCAAGTTGGTTTTGGTTGTCCAAGCCACTTGATTTTGTAGAACTCGAGCCCCTTGTTGCGTTTGTGGGCAATGACATCTTCGACTAGCTCGCCTTCAGTCCCGTCCGCAAGCCGTACTTTGAAAAGACGTTGGTTGTATCGGCGATATGGTTCAGCAATATACGGCTTCAAAAGACTCGTGTGGAAGACAGGATGCATTCTCAATTTGGGGGGCAGCCTCAATTTGTAGTAGCCTCGTCCAATAGCTTCCGTAATCTCAAAAGGTCCGATCCATCGAGCTCCGAGTTTTTTCTTCGTTGTTCCGAGGTGCCGTGCTGTTATGTGTTGCCCCGACAGGAAAACTTCATCGCCAGTGGCGAACGTCTGCGGTTTTCGATTCTTGTTGTAGTATTCTGCCATACGATCCTGGGCCTCTGCAATACCACGCCGCGCTTTCGCTAGGATGTCAGCTTGTCTCGCTATGAATTCCGAATATTTCGACTGTTGAGAGTTGCTTCTACTAGCTCGTAGGTGCAGTGTTGCTGGAGTTCGAGGAATGTAGCCAATATCAGCTTCAAAAGGCGACATCCTGATTGATGACTGCGACCGAGCGTTGTAAGCAAACTCTGCTAGACAGAGATGGTGATCCCAGTCGTCAGAGTCTGCATTGGAGAATGCTCTCAAGTAGTTTTCCAATGTCTGATTCAACCGCTCACTCACTCCATCTCCTTGAGGTCTGAATGCCGTCGTCATCTTTTGCTTTACTCCTAGCAGCTCGCACAACTTTTTCCAGAAGGTTGAAGTGAACTTTGCATCGCGGTCCGAAACAACCACATTTGGCAAGCCATGAAGTCGAAATATCTCCTGGTGAAATCTCAGTGCAACGTCATTTGCTGTGTCGGTGCCCTTCCCGGCCACAAAGTGAGCTCTCTTCGTCAAATGGTCAATCACGACCATAACGCTATCGTGGCCACGAGGCGTCAGTGGTAGGCCAGTAATAAAATCCATGGCAATGTGGCTCCACCGCTGAGTTGGGATGTCATGGCTGTTCAAAAGTCCAGGAGGTCTTTCATTACGAGCCTTGGTTCGAGCACAAATTTCACAGCCTTTCACGTACTTGGCAATATCACCGAACATTCGAGGCCAATGGTAGTGTTCATCAATCAGACGGCTCGTGCGGTCGATACCCGGGTGGCCATACACGGGACTGTCGTGGAACTCTTCGCAGACATGCTCCAACAGTTCACGCACTCGTGGCAGCACAAGTCGAGGTGAGTCATGATGTCCTGCTTGGTAGTACAACCGCCCGTCAACCAGAGAGTAGCGTTCCAAATGTCGTGGAGCTGTTAAATGAAGCGATTCCTCCTTTTCTCTGAATAGGTAGGGTCCAGTAGATGCAGTAGAGCTTTGGTCGTGTCATCTTCCTCATATCTTCGCACTGCTTCCACCACTGTAGCCGACAGAGATGTGTCAACTCGCAGTCGTACTTGCCGACGAGTTGAAATCGTGGCTAGTGTAACCGGCTCAGAGTTGACCATAAAATCTGGCCTGCGCGAAATGCCATCGGCGACGTTGTTCTCCGCTCCTTTGATGTACCGAATTTGAAATTGGTACTCCGCCAGCTCATCGTACCACCTGGCGATACGTCGCGAGATTGATTTTTGCTTGAACACTGTCTCCAAACTCTTATGATCAGTCTCCACTACGAAGGGTCTGTCCAATAGATACACGCGCCAGGTACGAAGCCCAAACAGAATGGCTAGAAGCTCCTTTTCGCGAATGGAGTAGTTCAATTCTGCAGCTTTGTATTTCCGTCCAGCAAATGCAACGGGCCTTTCGATCTCTATGCCATCTTGCACTTCTTTCTGGTAAAGAACACCTCCCACGGCAAAGTCGGACGCATCCATCCTCATGAAGAACTCTTTTCCAAAGTCAGGAATCGCGAGTACCGGGGTTTGACCAATCTTTTCCTTCAACCGCTCAAAATGCTTTTTCAGGGCGGGAGTCCATTCCACCTGCTTGCTCTTAGACTTCAGCAAATTGAAGAGAGGTCCCGCATCGTCAGCGAAACGATGGCAGAACCGCTGAACGTACGCAGCAGTACCCAGAAATGACTGCAGGTCATGCCTCGTAGCTGGCTGTGGCCAATCCCGAATGACCGTCACCTTGTCGGGGCTGATCCTGACTCCGTCACGACCGACAATATCACCCAGGCATGGAATGGAATCCGCGCAGAACACACATTTGCTGAGTTTCACGAAGAATTTGTGCTCATCCAGTCGTGCAAAGACTTGATCCAGGGCGTCCAAATGCTCCTGCAGGCTAGTACTCCTCGTGAATACATATATGTCGTCGAAGTAGCTCTGACAAATATCCACTAGATCACCCAGGATTCTTCGAATACCATCATTGAAGGTTGCCGGGGCATTGGACAAGCCCATTGGCACAACCAAATACTCGTAGAGGCCGTCTGGTGCTTGAAACGCGGTGTACGGGATGTCAGCCTCCCGCATCCTGAACTGGTAGTACCCACTGAGCAAGTCGAGACAGGAGTAGTAGTACGCACCCTGCATCTTTTCCAGTATCTTGTCCTTTCTCGGCATTGGCATTGTACGCCGGACAGTGTTGAGGTTCATCGCACGAAAATCATGTACAATTCGCCAACCATCCGGCTTGCGGACGCAAAACGTAGGTGCTCCATGAGGAGAGGTCGAGTGGCGAATGTACCCGATCGCTTCCATCTCCCGAACCCATCGAGTGATCTCAGCTTCTTGGGCTGGTGACTGCCGCCATTGTTGTCGGAACACAGGCTCCTCAGACTTGACGTTCATCTTGTGTAGCCCGTGCTCCACAGGTGGTAGCTCAGCCGGAAGTTTCTTCCTGAACAAGCTTGGGTACTTACACAGGTAAGGATACACCGGGTGACCGCTGAAGTCCTCAATGTCCTTAGCTTTCGTAATGACTGGCACCTCCGTTGGTTTGATCACCAGTACGAACTCTACTTCCTGTGGCTTTTTCATCAGCCGCCGAAATTGTTTCAACGAAATGACTTTCGTCTCCCCCGTTTCCAACGAGTAAAACGACTGCTGCTCGGCCAACTTGGCGGAATCTTTCATCCGAACGCGCTCGTGCTGCTGAATCAGTGCGGCCAGTCGAGCATGAAGCGTTTCCATCGATGGCCGGATGCTTCCCGTTCTCCAGTCGATGCGAGGGTTCACATGGCGGAGCCACGGCATGCCAAGTAGTATTTGTTTGTCCTCCGGCACTGGGAGTAGAAGAAATTCAGCTGAATACGGTTCCATTCCTTCCAAACGGAGAGTAAGTTGCGTAGTTTTCTTCGGTACCACAACACTCTCTGCATTGGCCATCGTCAACGATAGTAACACATCGTGCTCCACAACGCTATCCATCAACCCCAACTTCTTCACAAATTCAGGCGTTACTGCATTTATCGAGGCTCCGCTGTCGACGAAACCAGTAGCAGCTACCACTTGCTCGGCTAGCTGCACGCCACACTCCAAGTTCACAAACGGGTGTGTTGAGCTCTCACCGACATGAATGAACACAGTCTCGTGCTCGACACCCGACTTCACCACGTCTTTCTTCCCTCCGTTCTCCGACTTCCTCTCCACCAATCCACGCTTGTCCCGTTGAATGGGCTTGGGACCAAACCCGCTTGATCGCCCGGCATCAAGCGGTTTTACTCGTTTAAATGCTCACGAGCCTCAGCGGCATCATCTACAATGAGCTTGTCCACGAGTGCGTAGTACTTGGCTCGATAGTCGGTGTTGTCTGACTTCGCAGGCTTTCGAGTACTCTGCTGGGCCCCAGGACGCTTCTCTGGGTACTTCGTCCAGCAGTCGTCTGGGTTGTGAAAACCTTTCTCACAATGATGACACTTCTTTCTGCCAGCACGAACCGCGTTGCTGTTCGACTTTGTTGGAAGTGTGGTGTTCCTCGAAGCAAACTTGCCCTTGGATGGTCCACTTGAGTTGTCCTTCGCCGTACCATGCCCTGGCTTGTTCTCCTCAAGTCGCTCCAGCTCGACTTCACCGAAACCTTCAGCGATCACATCCTCCAGTGTCGTTGGCTTCTTGCGCAGAATCTGCTTCCTCAAGTTACTGCTACTTAGTCCCTTTAGGAAGATCTCCATCGCAAAAACAGGATCGAGCGGCACCAAGCGAAGTTTTTCCTGAAATTTGGCTACATAGCCCTGGTAGGAACCTCTCTGTTTGAAACTCAGCAGTTCGTTCCTCAGCTTCTGCTGGAAATTCGGCTCCTTGAAGTTCTTCTCCATGGAAATCTTCATGGCACTCCAGGTCTTCGCAGTCACAGGGCTGGTCATGTAGGTCTCATACCAGGTGGCTGCATTCTTTCGCACACACTGGCCAAGCTCGAGGCCAACGACCGCGTCATCAACAGCTAAGTCGTACCCTTAAAGGCAAAATACGACTCGAACTGGAAGATGAAGCTGTTAAGCTTCACTCCATCGATGTCTCCTTCGAAGATAGGAGGCTTTGTCTCCATTTTTCGCAGCTGTCGCGGAGCCGAAGCCGCCATCTCGACGTCATCCTGCTGGCGGCGAGGTGAACTGACCGACTGCGCAGACGAAGGTTGCTGCTGGTGCTGCTGCAGATTCGCGACGGCGGCCGCTGTTTGCTGGGCCAGCTCCTGAATCTGGCCGACAGCCGCAACATGAGTCTGGAGCTCAGTAATAGCCGCAACGGTCTGGGAGACGGCGTCCTGAAATTGACCCATCGCAGCAGTATTCTGCTGGGTAGACTCCTGCGTGGTCGCCACGGTTTGCACAAGGGCGTCGATGCCTTCTAGGATCCGGTCCAGGCGGTGGTTCACCTGGCCGATGCGCTCGTCCATCTCAGCCATAGTGGCCTCAACGTTATTGATGCGTTCGTCGGTTGGGTCAACTGGTCCGTTAACCAGCGCAAGTTGACGTTCAGCAGCTCGACGGCGCGTTTCCATGGTCGTTGTTTCCGCAAATTCTACTATGTCGCAAAAGCGTCGTCACGCTTTGGGTATGGTAGCACTTGAGCAGAGGATTAGTAACTGAAGCACTCAGGCAAGATGCCGTCGCCGTTGCAATCAGTACTGGTTGTTCTTGAACAGGTAAATTGAGATCTGATTGAGACTTAAGTCGTGCTTCGCTACCTAGCTCTTGCCTTCGCACTACACGACTCTCTCTTGTTTTCATGCAACATGCAGGACTTGAACTGCAACTTCAATTTGATCTTGAACTTGCATTCAAGACGCACAGCCTAAAGCGGATCACAGCTGCCGCGTTCATCCACTAGAAATGGCCGTGTTCAACATCGTCTTGGTCTCGAAGCTGTCTCGATTTGCACTCCTCAGCAGCTTAAGCGATTCCGTGACACTATGCGTCGCAAAAAGACATTGGAGGGGATTTTATTGGAACCTGGCTGGACTCCGAGGTGGTGGTTACGATCTACGTGCTGTCGACTGAACGCTTTAGAGAGCGAGTTGACCGTTGGTTTGCTCTTCGACACCCAAACATTCAAAAGTTGTACGGCGCAGTCTGCGAAGGATACGGTCTGTTCGTTTGTGAGCACATGACGGCTGGATCGCTGCAGGCATACTGCACCAAATAGTGGTCGGAATGGGATGCGAGCAGTGTTGCGAGCGTCTACCGGTACATATACGATGCGGCTCTGGGCCTACAATACTTGCATGAGCAGGACATTCTTCACGGAGACGTCCGCTCAGAAAACATTCTGATTGGTAGCAATGGTATCGCGAAGTTGGCGAGTATCTCGTCAAGTCAAAGTATTGGGAAAAGAAGTCTTCCGACATGTTCACGCTGGCACTGTTGATGCTGCACATCGACTTCACTGTACCGCCGCACGGATTGGATTCACAGTTTCGCGCGGAGTGGAGACGCTTGTCGTCCGAGATGCAACGCGGTGGGCTCATGATTTCTGAAGTCGTCCCAAGGATGAAGATCTTGATAGAGATGTTTACCCCGAAGATAAGCCACGCTGTATCAAGAGATCGTGTGATCGAGACACTTTCGAGCCTCCGGGATGTTGTGGATGAAATCGACGATGGACGCTTCATGGACATATTCGAGCATCTTGCAGCCGTTTGCCAGCAGTACCTCGAGCCAGAGAATCACGAGGATACTATCATCGTTCTGCAGAATGTTCAATATGCCATCGAGGAGCGGTTCTCTCTATCGAAAAGCTCCACATCGCGAAACTCATGTAGCTGTTGGGTCGGGAATTCGGCATTGGAGTTTTTCTTTAAACAAATGCAACAAGTGCTGGATGTGCTGAGGGCTCTGACTAAAGTACGCTGTGGCCAAAGATGGAAATTCACCATGCCGAGGAGGACGAACCAGACGTCGACGTGGAGGGGTCCCTTCCTGAATGGTTTATTGGGCCTAATTTGTTGGAGAATGAGGTGCCGTTCGCTTCTGGGGGGGTTAGTGAAGTGTCGAGAGCCCAATGGCTCAACACTGATGTCGTCGTGAAACGGATGAGTATGAACAGCTCAAACGACGTCAAGCGGCGAAAGCTGTTCCTCAATGAGGTAGCGCTGTGGTTCGGATTGAACCACCCGTACGTCATGAAGCTCTTTGGCGGCTGCCACGTTGGCAAGAAACCCTCTTTTTATCGTGTGTGAGGAGGCTAAGAACGGCTCGCTGATAAAATATCTGGAGAAGTTGAAGGAGAAAAGCACGCGGAGAATGGATGGCGCTTGGGTGAAGCTATACGAAGCATCGCTGGGTCTCGAATATCTGCACGCGCGTGGCATCATCCATCGAGATTTGAAGTGTGACAACATCCTCGTCGACAGCGACGGCCAAGCAAAGCTGACAGACTTCGGCCTGAGTGCTGCTGCTAGTGCGGAAAACCAAGGAGATGTTTCAGACGCTGCTCACTGGGTGGCCCCCGAGTGTCTCGCCGGACAACAAGCGACGTTTGCTTCCGACATTTTTTCGTTTGGAATGTGCATCATCCAGGCTGTGACTGGGAAACATCCGTGGGGAAACCTCGACAACTTGCTAGTAGCGACGCGCGTGAGGAACGGAGAACTGCCACCGAGACCGCAGGAATTCACGAGTTTTTAGTGGGAGCTTGTCGAGAACATGTGCAAGTTCGAGCCTTCTGCAAGACTGGACATTCTTGTGGTAGTCCAGCGCCTGAAGCAATTTGCAAACGACCCCGGTGCAGTACCCAGCCGATCTCTGCCGACTGGCACGGCGATGTCCATCAAAACAGCCAGGGAGACACTATCGGATGACGGTATCGATTCAGATCAGCATTTGTCGCGCGAAGTCTACACTCTGCTGCTCGACCGTCTTGAGGATCTGTACGACGGCCAATATCCGAATCAACTCCAGGGACATCTCAACAGGGTGTCGACGATGGCTGGGGATTGGATCAGGCGCTTGAAGGGCCAGAAATCAACGGTCGACTCGGTGAAAGTTCTGTTTCGCGGGTTCGCGCTGCATCGACAGATCGATCGCGTGCTCGCAGAGTATTTCGTAAAACGCTCGAGCGGAGTACACGCGTGGACAGTCAAGTGCTCGACACTATTGCGATCTGGCGCAGGAGCGACGGCATTTTGAGGACGTTCTGCTTGTTTAATTGAATCATTCTTGCGGGTCAATGACGTTACCTCAACTATCGCTCGAAAACAAGTGTCGGCTCGAGTTCGATAGCTGCTCGAGGACCACGAAACTTTGCGCGCGCTGTACAACAAATAATTTCTTACAAGTGCCTTGTTACCCGACGCGGCAACGCTAGTATTCCTCCCCATACATTCCATCGTCCGCGGCGCCTTCCGCCGTCTCCACCGACTCCTCTTCGTAGTCTCAGCCAGGTCCTCGCAGGCTCCCGTGAACTCGCCCTCCTCCATGCCTTCGCCCACGAACCAGTGCACGAACGCGCGCGTGGCGTACATGAGGTCGAACTTGTGGTCGATGCGCGAGAAGACCTCGGCGATGGCGCTCGTGTTGGAGATCATGGCTACAGCTCGCTGGACGCTCGCCAGGTCCCCGCCAGGCACCACCGACAGAGGCTGGAAGTTGATGATCCTGTGGGGCACCAGTCGACGAACTGGACCGTGCGCTTGGTCTTGATAGACGCGACGACCGCGTTCACGTCCTTCGGGACGACGTCGCCTCGGTACATGAGGCACGTCGCCATGTACTTGCGTCGCACTTGGCCATCATCGGGTGTCGGATAACACGTCCTAAAACGATACCTAAAATGTCCTACTTGTCCTAAAACTCTCCCGAAAATTACCGAAATATGTCCTAAAACTCGTATAATCCTTCGTAACAGAATAAAATTAATTACGTCCTACTCGCTGTCCTAAAACCTAGATTTATGAATATGACGCGTCTTATTGGTGACCACAATGTTTGTTACGCGTAATTTAAAACGACACCAACGTTTGTTACACGTATTTACCAAAATGTCACGTGTGACTTGAGTCCGCCCTCATCAACGCTGTGCTGGAGCAATTTCCGACTACAAACCTTGTTGGGTGCCTGTTCCACTGGAAACAGGCACTTCGTCGAAAAATGCTTGAGCTGCGGCTGCCCGAAGACCAAATCAAGGACGCACTCAGCCCAGGGAAGCTCGACACTCTCACGGTAATCCCGGAGGACCAAATCGCCGAAAAGGTACGGACTATTTTTTTATAACTCAGTTTCTTGTGTCTGACCTATTATGATAAATGGCTACATTGTATGGTGTGAGGTACGTGAGGAGTATTGTGGACGAGACCGGCGCGAAAACGGAATACTTTTTGGAAGTATTTCCTCAAGACATGGACGCAGCGATATGATACCACGACCTGGAACGTGCAGGAAATGGTGCGGTGCGGTGTTGACATCGTCAACCGCAACAATAATCCGTTGGAAAAGTACAATCGTGACTTCGCGTCGCGAGTGGGCACGCATCCTAGCCTGCTTACTTTCATCGAAGCCACCAAGCAAGAAGCAGCCCGCTATCTCCAGCGCATTGACGACATCAAGCACGGGATCCAGGCGGCACCGCAGCACGCTCCGCCGGTAGCGCCAGTCATCCCAGCTGGCTACACGGACTTAAAGTAGCGTAGCACGGTAGCCAAAACGCTGATAACACAGTCCAGCTTCAACAAGAGCCTTTGCTAACAAGTTACCGAGTAATCCCATCTGTCCTAATAGGACAACTCCCAGTACGTAGGTATCCAAGTGTCCTAATTGGACAGCTCCCAGTACGTAGGCATCTACTGTAAGTGTCCTAATTGGACAGCTCCCAGTTATAGTCAACCAGCTCTCAGTTATAGTCGACTAAGTGTCCTAATAGGACAAATCTCCGTTTAGATGAATTGAGGTTGTCCTATTAGGACAGATTTCCGTTGGGGAATCATGGATGTCCTATTAGGACAGCTCCTAATCAGCCCAGGTGTCCTAAAACGAGCTGTGTTGTCGTAAATATGGTACCGTCTATGAGCAAATTGCAAGTAATATACCGCGGATTTTAGGACAATAGGACACTTTAGGACGTCTGTTAGGACGTGTTATCTTTTACCCCATCATCGACGTGGGCTCGAACGCGCTGTTGGTGGTCTCAGCTACGGACAGAGATTCGTGGAACGCCTTCTCGGCCGAAATGACCTGGGCGTACGAGCTCAGCATGAAGTAGATGCGCGGGTACGGCACCAGGTTCGTCTGGAACTCGGTCACATCCACGTTGAGCGAGCCATCGAAGCGCAGGGAAGTGGTCAACGATGAGATCACCTGGGCGATCAATCGGTTCAAGTTGGGGTACGTGGGGCGCTCGACGCCGAGTGAACGGAGACAGATGTCGTAGATGGGGAAGGAGACGGCCGTGTGCTCCAGCAGCGAGTGCGTGGCCAGCACCGAGTTGTAAGGCTCAACGACTGCCGAGAACAGCAGCGGCGACGGGTAGATGGCTTGCCCTTCCGACCGTTGTCGACCGACAAGCGCTCAAGCAGCATCGCGCCCAGCCCCGACCCAGTGCCGCCACCGACCGCTTTGAAGATCATGAACCCCTGGAGCCCCGTGCAAGCGTCCGCCAGCTTGCGAATGCGGTCCAGCACGTGGTCTACGATCTCCTTGCCGATCGTGTAGTGACCCCGAGCGAGCGGCGCTCTCCTTGCCCGAGAAGAGCTGCTCCAGGTTGTAGAGCTGGTGGTACGCCCCCGTCCGCACCTCGTCACACACCGTCGGCTCCAGGTCGACGAGCACAGCGCGCGGCACGCGCGTGTCCGAGCCCGTCTCGGAGAAGAAAATGGAGAACGAGTGGTCTTCCAGGCTGACGGAACGGCTGGGGTCTGGCCGTCTGCCTGGATGCCGCGCTCGATGCAGTAGAGCTCCCAGCACGAGTTGCCAAGTTGGACGCCGCGTGAATGGAGATTCTCCATTCATCTCCATTGGAGATGATCTCACGCATGGTTAGGCTGGAGGGTGGAGACTGTGGATGGAGTTGACGTGGTGCGGTGCGAATTGCACACCGATGGGAGTGGGGTGCGGCCAAGAGCTCTAGCCACCAAGTTGGTGATCATCATTCCAGCTTGTGCAGATCTATAGCAGAGGTCACGCCTCGTGTTGCACTGCAACAAAGTGACCAACATTCTGATGTCAGGCGCTTGCCACAAACACAACGAGGACACCACCTACGGTACGTGTCAGGTCAGGTCCCCCCTCGCCCGGCGATATGATCGGCATCTTGCGCAGATACATATATACCAGTGTGCACATGCATTGCGGCCACCACGAGCACCTCCTTATGCAGACGGCATTGCATGAAGGACGCAATTTGGACGCAATTTAGGCCGAGCTTCAAGGACTATTTTAAATAGTCTAGCTAAATTTTGGTCCTACATAACTTTTGTGCTTGACAGCTCGAAGCCATGGAGGCGAATGCGCAGGTAAGCTTGCTGCCCTTCCAGCACTCCGTGCACGTCGTCAAAGGCAACCACGCCGGTGAAAATAGCACCGCCAACATGCCCACAGCTCCCTCTATCTAACCGTATTACATTTTACTGCATTGTTCGTCACAGTACGCGCTGCACGACAGTGACGCAGCGCCACCGGCTTGGGCGGCTCGGGTCCGGCTCACGCCCGAGCTGCTGGACAAACTCCGGCAGTCACCAGAGCAGGTTCTGCTCAAGCTCAATGTGGCAACTGGCGACGGGTCTACGGCCAATCGTGGAGGCAGCAACAAGACCAGTCTCATGACCGTCACTATGGCGGACGGCGAGACGGAGGAGCAGTACGAGCTGCTGTCGTTTCCAGAGGATCCGGGCATTAACCACGTCTGCACCTTCCGCCACGACGACGGCGGGGACTCTGCTGCAGGCTACAATGTCTATAAGACGGGTGCAATCCACCAGAAGCTGCTGGTGCAACGACTGCTGGACGCCACGGAGAAGGATCGAATCAAGGACAAGCACGCCAAATCGGTGCTGGCGTCCAAGTCGCGCTCGGCGAAGCTAATCGATTCAGATCTGGAAAAACCAGCTAAGAGGCAGCGACTCATGACGCGGTTGACCAGTGTACCAAGTAAGAGAACGACTGCAGGCGGAAGTGCGTGGTCAGTTGCGGCAGGACGCAAGCGGTACGTTAAATGCACCAACGCTCGCTGTTTGTTTATCCTTTGCGAGCTCATGTTGTGGTGTACTACAGAACTAGAAAGCTGGTGTTGCCTTCCGCACTGACGAAGGAAGAAGCCAAGGAGGCAAAAGAGAAGATTGAAAAAGGGTTTGAAGTCGAGGTAGCGCAGCCGTCGGCAACACAGACAGAGCAGCCACTTGATGACGACACAGAAGAACAGCAGAGCGAAGAGCCTCTGAGGGTCGTCGTTAGCGAGGAAACTGCTGCCGCCGCACGTGATGCTGAGTTCAGCGCCCTCTTCTCGTCTGATTCAGACGATGAAGATGTCGGGCAACCACGAGTGCTGCGAAGAACGAAGAAGAAAGCAGCAAAGGAGGTGGCGAAGGATGCAACTGGTGCGCACATCGAAGGCGATGCAGGGTCTAGTGATGGCGCTTGTGCTGCGAAAGAGAATGGAGTTACAGAAGCTGAGATGGACGACTCAGCACAATTGAAGACGGCCGCAGCCCAGAATTCTACCAGCGATGAGGCATCCAATGCTGCACATACTCAGCCTGCAAGAGCCCACGAAGCAGCTTCTTATCAGAGCAAACCAAGCGCCGATGCACTGGATATTTACGCGTTGAAGCCGATCAAGCCATCGTCTGCTGGTGTCGAGGTCAAGCGCGCCCGCGTACGCTCGGCTCTAGTGTCGGATCGCGTGAAGCAGTCACGAATGCCCGACCTGTCGTTCTTCCCCTCCGCTGTTGTGCAAATCTGCCAGCGTCTGGCGAACTACCGCGGCCGGTCCGTGATTCTCGACGAGAACGACTACGACTCGTTCGTGGAGACGCACCAGCAGTTCCGCCAAGACTGGGAAATGCTGGACAAGGTAAGCCTGCTGTACTTTCTCTAATCTAGAGCGCGCTAAGGTTATGTGATCAACTCACCTACTTCTGTCTGCACAGGCGTATTCGATCGAGATGATCAAGACCGAGGGCCTGCACCTGCAACTTGAAGTGGGCTCGGATGGCGAGCAGCTGGAGGCGCGGATAAAGGCGTCCAACAGCAAGAAAGAGGTGCGTCCACCTCATAATCCTTGCCATTTGGGTACTGCAAAGCCGCTGACAATGGAATTGTCGTTTATGCAGGGTCTGCTGTTCGTACGGGACGCCATGGCGAGTATTCAGAAGATCCTACACAGCCTGCAGGCATCCGTCGACCGCTCTGACTTGAAGCCTCACACGTCGCAGAACGCCACCTGTACACAATAATATGTGGTACACCCTTCCACAATAAAATATCGGTTTTCCATTCTCCATTAACACAATCCTCCGACGACACGGGGAAGCAGCAGCGAGCGAGCGAGCGCCGCCGTCGTCGACACCAGGAGAGAGCGAGACAGCGAGACAGAGAGACAGACAATGGAGAGAGGAGACTCGCGCAGCCTCACGGAGCCGCCGTTCATCGCGCGCGTGAGCGTCTCCATCAAGAGGTGCGCCCTGCACACGAGAGGGGACCGGATGAATCTTCCGCTAGAGTAGAGCTAACTCTTATACGCGTATCAATCTGTGCAGGAAATGGCAGTACCTGCTGGACAAGTCGACCATCCACGTGTACGCGCGCTGGGGCGTGGCCCTGGGCCTGCTGGCGCTCTACCTTGTGCGTGTGTTCTACCTCAACGCCTTCCACATCGTGACGTACGGCCTGGGCATCTACCTGCTGAACCTGTTCATCGGCTTCCTGTCGCCCCAAGTTGACATGGAGTCGGAGGGCCCGCTCCTGCCGCACAAGCAGAGCGAGGAGTTCCGCCCGTTCACGCGCCGCGTGCCCGAGTTCCAGTTCTGGTACTCGACGTTCAAGGCCGCCATCGTGTCGCTGCTCATGACGCTCAGCAGCGCCTTCGACGTGCCCGTGTTCTGGCCCATCCTGCTCATCTACTTCATCGTGCTCTTCGCGCTCACCATGAAGCGCCAGATCAAGCACATGTGGAAGCACAACTACGTCCCGTGGGACCACGGCAAGCAGGTCTACAAGGGCAAGAAGAACGCCAAATAGACGGCTGCCAGTCAGCCAGCAAGGAAGCAAGCAGAGGGCATCCATAGCACACGACACCTAACAGCGGAACTCAATGCAAAATTCGACAGCACACACACAGGTAGAAAGCTAATGGCATTGTTGCCATAAAGATTTAGCCATCATCGATGGTGACGTCACTGTGCACCTTCGTGTTCGCAACACCAAATGCACCTATCATTTCCGCACAGCTCTTTCAGCCCCTCACATTTTAGACCGCCGACACAAATGACGCCCATGGCACCGCGGTGGGTGCTGGCGGCGGCGTCTGGGCGGCCTCTGGGGCGCTGGCGAGTGCTGCCGCTGCGCGTGCAGCCGCTCAAGACGCTGCGCCAGGACTTCCGCGTGTTCTCCGTATTGCTGTCGACCGCGGAGCCACGCGACAGACGCGCAAAGGCGACGGCGACCGTCGTCGGGACGCTGGAGCTGCGCAGAGCCATGAGCTCGACGCCCGACAGCGAGTCGGACGAGCAGAAGCAGCAGCGGCGCGAACTGGAGGCCAAAACGGCGGCCAAAATCCTCAAGAAGAAGCTCAAGAAGGACATGGAGACGGCCAGGAACCTCGTACGGATGGCGATATGCTGCAGAGACGGCAGTAGATCGTGAATTGTTATTCCTAACGACAGAGTGCTGTGGACTGTCAACTCTTTTTTTGACAGGCCATGCATCAAGTGGTGAACGTGCCGAACGTCATCACGACGGCGCGGATCCTGGCCACGCCGTATCTGGCGCATCTGATTGTCCAAGGAGACCACGTCTCAGCTATCGGCTGTACGCACCATTTGGCTGCTGCTTAATGCTTGTCTGGGACTAATGGTAAGTCTCTTATTTATTGCTGTTTGTTGCAGTGCTGGCGGTGGCTGGAGTCTCCGACTGGCTGGACGGCTTCATCGCGAGGACGTTCCACCAGGAATCGATCGTCGGCTCGTTCCTCGACCCTTTCGCAGACAAACTGCTCATCGGCACCTTGTCGCTCAGTATGATGTGGACGGGGCTGCTGCCACTGCCGCTGGCAGCGTTGATCTTGGGTCGTGACGGCATGCTCATTGGTGGCACGTTTTACCACCGACTGAAGACCAAGGACGAGTCTTCGGGATTTTTCGATACGTCAGACAGCGGGGCCTTTGAGGTCAAGCCGTCGTTGCTGAGCAAGGTGAACACGGCGCTGCAGCTGTCGGTGTTTGGACTCGCGCTCACCAACGCGGCCTGGCAGATTCCTCCGGACCCAGCACTGAATGTGCTCTTGTACGTCATTTTATCACTTCCTATATATGGTGTATTGCAATTGGCCGCTGACTGGTGTTGCTTTTACAGTGGTGTTGTTGGCACGACGACCTTCCTGTCCGGATCCGAGTACTTGTACGGATACATGACCAAGACGGGGGCATTCAAACCGCTCCCGAAAGCGGTGGAGCGGCCACTGCGCAAGGCGGTGGAGCGCACGGAAGCGGTGATAGAGCGAACCGAGGCGGCTGTCAAGCGCACGGAAGAGGTGGTCAAGCGCCCTCTTCAGAAAGCAGTCCAGCGCACGAAGGAGCGGCTACAAAAGTAGATACAGTAGGAACCCCCAGCTGCTGCTTCCCGGCGAAAGGACTTCACGGCGTGAGGAGTGTGAGGCAAACCCACACCACTAGAGACTACAGCTTTGATGAAGGTGTGGAGCTCATACCGCTGATATTCCTCACCGCTAAATCAAAAGGTATCGTACGATTCTATACATTTCATGCCTTTACTTCTCTGTTCCATATGAAAATGCAGTAAATCTTTAGTCGTCGGTATCGCACGTAGTAGACGTCGGATTATAAAGCTGAAAGAAGCATCGTATAGATCAGGATGAACACTTCGTCTGTAATTTTTCTTAGATCACGAGCGTTAATATTAACGGTAACAGAATGCAAATACTACCGTCCTGTGTCAGCGATGGTCACGTTTGCCTCCGTAGATCATCGAGTATTTATCATAAGCGAGCTGAAAAAATATGTGCGTGCTCCTCACCATCTTGCGCATTCAGCAAAATTAGTGCGTTCCCTGTAAAGTATGTTTTAGGGGTGCTATAGTGCGTTTTTAATTGGCACTGTTTTGGAGGTCTTGGTGCAATTTATAACCAATGATTACCAACCGGTTTCAAATCCTAAGATTTAGCAACTTTGTACCCAAATTTTATTATGGCTACATAAACTTATCCAGTGCAGACAAACCGTAATCGACAAGTTCTTCCTCTATCGCCAGCGAGACTGGCATCTTGGACCCTTGAAAATGGTGCTTGCGCACACGCGGTAATGGGTAGTCGTTACCACCTCCATGAGCTATCACGCATTGCATCACCTTTTGTAGAGTCACGAAGCACTTGTCGATTGTAGCCGAAGGTAGCTGTCGAAACGCCTCCGAGACAGCGTAAATGAGGCCGTCTAGATTTCTTGCAGCCGTCTTTAACTGCAGCGCCTGCAGGGCATGAAACGCCCCAAGATCTAAGGTGTTCAGATCTGGTGAACGCGGCGGCTGGCAAACGAGCTCGATATCCCAGCCTTCTTGCACCCCAGCCGATAGAATCTCCGTATCAAACGGTGAAGCATGGGGGCCAGCATTGTCTTGCTGCAGATGAATGATCCTTGTCTTACGACCTTTACACATTGAAAAACACAAACCAAAAAAAGTATTAGCGCAGCACGGATTTAGAAAATATTTTCACATTGGAAACTCAGATAAACGTACCAGGCCATTTTCTGCGAATCGCGGGTAACACTTTTTCAATGATCATCTTCTTGTACCTTTTTCTAGTCATACTCACGTTTTGAGTGACCAAAGTGCCCCTGATGCGGTTTTTGGAAGTTTTTTTTGCAGGCACTTGCTCGACGATAGGCCAGATTCCTATTTTGCCGTCAAATTCCTTCTTGGTCTGTGCATTGTAGCGCGGCCTTGCTATCGCTGCCAAAAACATTACTTTTCCAATGTAACGCTTATTCGGAGTAGATCGATAAGGCAAACCTTCATCTGGCGTCAAATAGTATCTTGATGCACCCTTGTAAAGGTTGAACCATTTTTCATCAATATGAACAACGTCATACATGTGGTGCATTTTAAAAGATCCACCTGCACATTCCATTTCAAAGTCTATTATGTTAACTGGTTACCAGAAATAATAATATACATCCGATCCTACCGATTGAAGGTTGAACATGCATTAACCCTTTTGCGATGATTTTTATACTTGGAATTTGTATGGAAGCCTCCCGATACAAAACCGTAAAACATGACTAGATGCATGGTTTTACGCCGAGACCCGCAAACCAAAATCGGACATAAGACTGGATTTTATTCGTACCTAATATAAAACATGCTACTTAGCCATGTTTTAGTACGGTTACCGCCCCGACCCTTACTGGCTAAAATTATCATTCTAAACTCTGATTGGGTCGATTTTGTAAAACATGCTAGTTAGCCATGTTTTACACAGAACCATCGCAAAAGGGTTAAGCAATATAGCAGACGTCTGAACTTGTGTGTGTCCGTTAGTGTCGGTTTGACACGGGAAACAGCTCGTCGAAGCCACCCCTTCTTGAGGTAGCGGCATAACGAAGCGGAGGGAATTCCGCTCGCAGCAGCAAGGGATCGTAGAGTCCGCCGCTCTACAAGCGGAACACCTGCCAGCAGAGCAGCAACCTCTTCTTTCGTCCGCTTGTTCGGCTTCGGAGGCTTGCTGCTCCGCGGTGGCTCCAACAGCGCCGTCACGTTGGTGCGGTTCTTCCACAGTGACCACGCCGTCCGAGGCTTGACAGGGTACTTGTCAACAGCGGCCGCAACCGCTGCTGAAGCACCAGTACCACGGGCGGCCAGGTCCACCAGGAAGAGAGCAACAGCGACTTTGGTCTCGGGCGGGAGGTCGCCAGCCCCGGCGGGCGGCCCATGAAGACTGCTGCAGGTGGTGGTTTCTTCGGTCGGAGTCGAAAGCTTGAGTGGTGAGCAGCAATTTAGAGATCGACGAGCTCCAATTTAGTTGAGATTATTTTGACCAATCAAATTTTATGTGTGAACCACATCAAATATTTTGACGCGATCTACTGCATTTTCATGTGGAACAGAGAAGTACGTACCGATGCAGCAGCTCGTACTTCTATGTTGGTCTCATGACAGGCGTGACAAGACCAGAGATCGCACCGATCTTCGTGGTGCGTCCAGTGTTGCTGCTTTTGAGGTAGCACAGGGTGCCGGAGGGGTCGTCGTTGATGTACGTGTACGAATCGCATCTTGCCACCAGGGTCAATGCCCGTCACTCTCTTGATGTCGTTCCCGTAGTAGTCGATGTTTGTTTCCACGTAGCACCGAGGGCGCTCGATGCACTGGTAATAGCTTCAATCCCATGGCTGGCAGTAGAAGGAATCGATTCAAGGTCGGAACCCGGAGTAGTCGCCGCACTTGGCCCAGGCCGGAAGATTGGGCATCGTTCCTGAGTGGACCCCAATTTTCTTCGTCCACCCGTCGACGCTGTTCTTCAAGTAGCACTGAGTTCCTCGAGGGTCGTCGTTCACGTACGTGTAGCCCACGCAGCCCATGGTCTTATCGCACTCGTCTCAGCACTCGCCCGGTTTGATTCCCTGGATCCGTTTGATGTCGTTCCCGTACAGATCCACGTTGGTGTAGGCCTCGCAGCTTTTGGGCTTCTCGATGCACTGGTAGTAGTTCGAGTCCCAAGGCTGGCAGTAAAAGCCCTGGGAGCAGAGCTTGAAGCCACTTTGGTTGCCGCATTTCCCCCACGCTGGAACTTCACGACCCGAGATGACGACGGTGTTTTTGCCGTAGCTCCCGTGCAGATAGTCGTTCATCGTTTGCGCCCTGTTCACGAGGAGGCACTTGGGCTGGATGTGTCTCCAACCGCCATCATCCGTCACGAAGAACTGGCAGTCTGGGTTGGCCGTGCAGTTCGCGCAGCAGACCTCGGGACTGGCAGGGTACAGGACGGTTCCCACCACATCGCCTACAGTGTTCATGGTCGAATATTGAACTCCGCAGGACGGGTCCGCAGCACTTACGATAGCTGCCACGGATGAGAGAAGACCAGCGACGCATGTAGCAGACAGCATTGCTCGAATGGATCACGGCTTGTACTACACTACACTGTAGACGGAGGAATTTCGGGAATGATCCAAAGCGGAGATGAATCCTTTTGAAGAAAGACGAATGAGCCCCAGTCGCCAGTATTAATAACAGCACAGCTTTTAGTGATGACTCAGCTGCTGCGCCCGTTACCAGTGTTGCTGTTGAAGTTTTCTGTTCGTGAACCCCCCGTGGGGTTCAAGGAAGGCCGTTGACAGCCATCAAATAGTGCAGTGCACGGCCATTTCATAATTTTAATTAAAAGCAATAAACATCTTACACTTACTTACAGCTCAACAATCGTGCCCGAGTAGACTCCCTTCGGTCTGCGCTCGTCAACCGACTGCGATCGCTCGTACTCGCCAGCATCTCGTCGCTCTGGAATCGGAGCGAGGCGCCTGATGCGGCGGAGTTGGCGCTTGAAGGCCCAGATCGTGAACAAAACACAGTCTCCCCCCACCAACATGCCTCCCTGCAGGTCCTGCGTCCGGTAACTACGCGGAACGTCCACTGGAGGCTCGACGAACGTGTCGACCGGCTGCGCGTCGGCGAAGTCGAAGATGCCGTCGTCGCGCTCCGCGTCTTCCTCTGAACTGTCGTCGTCCGAGTCGTCCAGAGGTTCTTCGCCTTCATTGCTCAGGTTTGCACAGGACTCGGCAATCAACTTGGCCAGTTCTTCACTGTAGCAGCTCGCTCCGTCTTCCTCGTTGTCATTCGACTTCAGGCCACGGTGTACGAAGTTCTCTTGACGCTCGCGTGAGACCTTGGCCTGTGTCTTGCGCTCGCGCGGGCCGAAGACCTTCTCGATCCACGCGTCGCGGTCGATGGGGGCGAGCACGAGCGGCTTCGGAGGCTTCGGCGTCGCAGTGAGCGGGGGCATTGCTGTATGGCGCGTGTGGTGATCCGACGCCGATGATTTGAAAGTGAAGTGGAGTGATCCTCGACTTCGACCTGAGCCCTGAGCTGGCTGGCTGCATGGAGGTGGGTAATGCGATGCCGAAGGTGTCTCAGGGACGAGAGAATGAAGGGCGAGGAAAAGTACCACACACAGACTTGTATCGCTTTCTAATCATTCCTACGGTCCTCCTTGTACATGGTAAACTCGTCCTGGACCAGCCCTGAACCGCTCAACACGTACTTCCACACGAGCGTCGTGCGGTTCGCCTGCAGCGTCGAGTAGCCAAAGTGCTCGTAGTCCGAGACCGCGTTCCACGACGCCTTGTTGCTCGGCGGCTCGGACATTCCCTCGACCTGGCCGGCACCGCCCGTGAGAATGTGGACGGGCGCCTGCGGTTTGTCGTACACCGCCAAGTCGTCGGAGACGCCGTCCATTGGCGACGGGCAGCTCCCGCTCGTAGTAGTGCCTGTGGCCCGCCAGCACCACGTCCACCTCGTACTTGAGGAACAGCGCCTCGAACGCGCGCTGGATGCTCGCGGTCTGCTCGGTGGGGCGTCGTTCTCCGAGTTGAGGACGCTGTACATGGGGCGGTGCATGCCCACGAAGATCCACGGCACGTTGGCTCGGTTCGCGCGCGCCTTCTTCAGGTCCGCTTCCAGCCAGCCCAGTTGGTCCCCGAAGTTGCCGTTCTTGACCCACGGCGTCATCCGGTTCGTGGGCGCCCCGGGATAGTCCGACTCGGACGAAATGAACGTGAAGTGGATGGGTCCGTGCTCGAACGAGTGCCACATATTCAACGCCCCGCCGCTCTCCTCGTACGGCATCTTGAAGCGCGTGTTGTACGCCGTGTAGTTGCCCAGCGCGTCCCTCTTTTTCTTGGAGATCTGGCACCGCGGGGAATGGCACTCGGCCTCGTGGTTGCCCACCAGAACCATGTACGGCACGCCGCTCATGAGCGGCATCATGGCGTTCATCCACTTGTTGTACACCTCCTCGTAGAAGAAGCCCGCAGCCTGGTTCAGCTTCAGGAAGTCGTCGTCCGCGTACGAGATGTCGCCGAGGTGGTACACGAGGTCGATGTCGTCCGAGCTCAGCTTGGTGATGTCTGCGATCGTGTCGACCGAGTTCTCGCCGTCCCCGAGGTCCCCGTAGATCAGCGCGTTGAACGTGCTGTCGTCCGACGCTGGACGCGCCGTGACGAACGAGTGCACGTCGCTCGCGAACGTGTCGTCCGAGCGACTGCCCACCTTGTAGAAGTACTTGGTACGCGGCTTGAGGCCCGTGACGGTCGCGTGGTGGTGGAACAGATTGTACTCCTTGTCGCTGTAGTAGCTCAAGCTGGAGACCGGCGTGTCCACCAGCTCCAGAGCGTCCTCCGAGTCGCCGACCCACACGGAGCTGTCGGTCACGTCCTCGAACGTCGCCCACGACACCGTCATGGCCGTCCCCGCCTTCTTCCCCGCGAACGCCAGGTGGATCTGCTGCGGGTACAAGTTGACGCCGTCCTTGACCCGGCAGGACTGGTTGAAATTCAGGTCTCCGATGTTGAAATTGAACTCGCAGAGGCTCTCGGGCTCGCACACGCCGCGCTTCTTGTTGCGGTAGCACGTGCTGTCGTCCACGATGACGTTCGCCTCGACAGCAGCGAGGGCGACAAGCGTCAGCAGCAGCAGCGCCCTCATCTCGACGCCAATGGACTCAAATCGTGAAATGCCGAGAGCGGCATCCCATCCCAAACCAGTGCTGAAGCCTTCCCAGCCGAGTCTATAATCGAGGCCTTGACGCGGTCAAGTTGAGTCATCTCTGGGGATGGGGACGTAAACGCAGTTAACGTACTTCTCCGGTCCGGTAAAGAATTAACAGTTCTCTAATCAGACTGTAGCTTGCGTTCTACTGCTCCAACAGAGCTGTGGATGCCCTTAACTTAAAGCGCTAGATTCGCGGTATCACGCAGTATCTCTCATTAATGCATTTTCCCGCCATTTAAGGTTGATATCAGTAAAGAATCGTTTTCACAGGTGTGAGGTTTAATTTCGCTGCACCATCAAAATTGATCAGATTAAATGTGGAGATACACCCCAGAAAGCGGAAAGAGAGCTTATTTCTGTGATATAATGCTGTAAACCAACGAGTATTCCAACGCCAGAAAAACAGCCAATCGTGTTTCATACAAATCACTGATGTTGGAGTTTTGTCCAATGAAATGTGGCATTGCAGGGTACTTTTACCAATCATACGTCGAGGTTTTTCATGAAAAAACTAACTGTTAATTCTATTCCGGACCGGAGAAGTAACTTTTTACGTGAAGCAAAACTTTCCCGTTTGCGTTTTTCTTTAGGGGCGTTAATTCAACGTAAAGTTCCCGTCGAGACTAGATTTTTAGCGTACATTTAATTGAAAACCATCATACTGCCTTCTTGAATACGAGGTTTTGGCTTTGAAATCAGTTTGGAGAGGGAACTAACATCGTACTTAGGGTGAGAGACTATAGAAAACGTTTGACGGGAACTTACGTAAAGTTGACCGGCTTCATTCAAAATGGCTACACTACGAAAGCTTATTATCCGACAGCAAGCTATCAACGTGGGCCCAACTACTGGTAGCTCGTCTTGAGCATGGTAAACGCATCCGTGACCGATTTGTCCGCGGCCGAGACGAATTCCCACGACAGCGCAGAGCGATTCGCCTGCAGCGTCGAGTACCCGAAGTGCTTGTAGTCCACCGCGGCATTCCACGGCGCGGTCCCAGCAGGGGCGTCCGTCAGGTCTTCGACATTGCCCGCGGCGCCCGTCAAGATGTACACGGGCGCTTGGGGGTTGTCGTATACCTTGTAGTCCCTCGACACTCCATCCATCACCGCTTTGTTGTTCGCAATGGGGAGTTGGCGTTCGTAGTAGTGCTGGTGGCCCGTGAGCACCACATCGACCTTGTACTTGATGAAGAGCGCCTCGAACGCCGCCTGGACGTGGGCGTTCTGGTCGGTAGGCACCCCGTTGTCATCACACCCGGCAACGTCATAAAGGGGCGGTGCATGCCGACGATGATCCACGGGACGTTGTCGCGGTTGGCGTTGGCCTTGGCGAGGTCGGACTCGAGCCAGCCCAATTGGTCGCCGAAGTTGCCGTTCTTGGTGGTCAGCGTGTAGGCGTTGGTCGGTGCGTTCGGGTAGTCCGTCTCGGACGACAGCGACGTGAAGTGGAGCGGGCCGTGATCGAACGAGTGCCACATATTCAACGCGCCCCCGCTCTCCTGATAAGACATCCTCCAGCGCGAATTGTACGCCGTGTAGTTCCCCAGCATGTCCTTCTTGGACTGCGAAAGCTGACATGCAGGCGAGTGACACTCGGCCTCGTGGTTACCGACCAGCACCATGTACGGGATGGAACTCATGACGGGGGCCAACGAGTTCATCCACTTGTTGTACACTTCCTCGTAGAAGAAACCGATCGCCTGCGAGGCCACCAGATAGTCATCGTCAGCGTAGGAGATGTCCCCAATGTGGTAGATGAAGTCAACGTCGTCTGATGTCAGCGTGTTCGCGTGGCTAAGTGTGTCGGCCGAGTTGTCGCCCTCACCCGCATCTCCGTAGATCAGTACGTTGAATGTGGAGGTGTCGGACGCCGATCGCGCTGTCATGAATGAGTTCACGTCGCTCTGGTACGTCGCTTGAGCCTTGCTACCGACCTTGTAGTAGTACTTGGTATTCGGTGACAGCCCCAAGACCTTGGCGTGGTGATGATACATGTCGTAGTTGTCGTCGTGGTAGTAGTTGACGCTTTCCACGTTGGTGTCGACGAGTCCCAGTGAATTCTCAGAGGTCCCGACCCATAGCGAGCTGTCGTTGACTTGCTCGAAGGTGGCCCACGAGACCGTCATACCCGTTCCGGTGGTCGTACCCGCGAACGCGAGATGAATCTGCTGCGGGTAGTAGTTGACGCCTTCCTTGACTCGACAGGACTCGCTCAACGTGAGGTCGCCAACGTTGAAGTTGTACTCGCACCAGGGCACCCGAGAATGCAATTCTTGGATTAATACTTTCCTATTTCGAGCAGAAATTAATAATTAAATCTTTTGTGAATCCAGAATAATTTCTATGCAATTAGCAAAAGCTTCTGGGCCAAGTAAAGGGGTGATGCCCCAACTGCAAACCCTGTTAGTCTTTCGTTCTTATGCCTTCAGTGAGCTAGAAGGCTCAGAAGGCTAGCTAAACCAACTTTTTGTTGACTTAAGTTGCGAGGAACTGATAAGAATTCTTTCAAAAATTCAGCACTTTCAAGAAATTAATCATTCAATTATAACATTCGAATGTATTTTTATGAAAATTATTTTTTCGAGTGCCCTGACTCGCACAGCGCGGAAGGCTGGCAGCCGATCGAGGACAGCGACCAGCTCCACGCACAGATGGAGTCGTCGACCAGGACAGTAGCGGAACGTGCGGTCCCAGCGCTGAGCAGAAGTTGTAGCACCAGCGAGGGGAACTTCATTGCAGACGCTGGGCGGTGACTTGAGGTTTGGTCGGTGGATTGAAGAATGAATGAGCTACATGTAGTGGAATGAGCTAGTCGGCCTCACCTCCAGGGTAGTCGACGGGATCAGCCGAGGAGTGCAACCTTGCTGATAGGAATCCAACGCTAAGCAAGGCAACCTCGAATCTTGGTAAGGTTCATGTGCCCACGTCTGAGCATTTCACTTATCAGTTAATGGCAACTTTTAACACCAACCCGATCAGCTCCATCTTCCTGCCATATACGACGTGGCCCCTCCCGTGACCCACGTTGACTGACATCCTTGTGATTCCTGTGCATGCAGACTAATACTACTAATACAACAAGTAGAGGTTGCCTTTTCCCGGTTAGCACCTTTTTGCTGCCTGGAGCTCTAGTTGAACCCCCGCAACAATGTGGTTCTCGAATTGGCATCGTCGCAGGACGGTGAGCGTCTGTTGTGGCACTCGCCCAGGAACCAAAGTGACAGGATCAGTTATCACCAATACGAAGTACATCCCTCTAACGATGCCTGGGAGCTACCGTCACCAGCTGCTACTAGCCACTCTTGTACATGACGAACTCGTCTTGCACCGATAGGTCGGAGCTCTACGATAACATTGTGCGGTTGGCTTCCAGCGTGGAGAAACCAAAGTGTGAGTAGTCGTGCGCTGCGTTCCATGGCGCGGTGCGCGTCCCGCGAGTTCTCCACGTTCCCAGCAGCGCCTGTCAAGATGTACACGGGCGCTTGGGGGTTGTCGTATACCTTGTAGTCGTTCGACACTCCATCCATCACCGCCGAGCTGTTCGCGATAGGCAGTTGTCGCTCATAGTAGTGTTTGTGGCCAGCCACGACAACGTTCGCTTTGTACTTGAGGAGGAGAGACTCGATCGCTTCTTGGAGGTGCAGGTTATCGTCCGTCGGCTCGCCGGCGTAGTCACACCGTCCACGCCGTAGATCAGCCGCTGCATGCTGACGATGATCCACGGGACGTTATCGCGGTTGGCGTTGGCCTTGGCGAGGTCGGACTCGAGCCAGCCCAATTGGTCGCCGAAGTTGCCGTTCTTGGTGGTCAGCGTGTAGGCGTTGGTCGGTGCGTTCGGGTAGTCCGTCTCGGACGACAGCGGCGTGAAGTGGAGCGGGCCGTGATCGAACGAGTGCCACATATTCAACGCGCCCCCGCTCTCCTGATAAGGCATCCTCCAGCGCGAATTGTACGCCGTGTAGTTCCCCAGCATGTCCTTCTTGGACTGCGAAAGCTGACACGCAGGCGAGTGACACTCGGCCTCGTGGTTACCGACCAGCACCATGTATTGTGCCTTTCATCCCTTTTGGCAAAACGGGTTTCAAATACCGTATTTTAGATCTCATACTACAGAGAGATCTCATAATTCAGAGCGGAGAGATAGTGCATTTGCAACAGAATATGGCCGTTTTTGGCAAGAAAGGTCCTAAAATACGCACAAAAAGGGTGAATTGGCGCAAAGACAAAATACAACAATACAACTTCAAGAATATGGTGTATGAAGTATGAGATCTAAAATACGGTAGTGACTTCTTTCACTGTAGGGTTAGGCGTATGTATCTGTTTTATCGTCTCGGACCTAGCAAATTAACTGACCATTTGTCAAGTATTATGTCCAATCAGATGCACCCGAGCTGAACTCCCTTCGAAGGCCCTAAGCAAGTACCTGCTAACTCGAAAAGCCCGAATGGCTGTCATTCGCTCTGCCACTCGGGACTTTCCTGTCTACAGCGGAGTTTAAGATGACCTATTCAATAGACATGCGTTGGAGAGGCATCGTGCTCATGTACGTGTACTCTATCGAAACAGCGACCGTAGCTACTGTTCTAGGCGTATCAGTTCGTAGTTTAGGTCGCTGGTATCGACGATTTCGCACTACAGGAAATGTGCTTAAAGGCGAGCCACGCACCAGAACGTCTCGCTGGTCGCCTGAAGTGTGTGCATTCGTGCGGCAATACGTGCAAAGCCACCCCTGTTTCTATTTCGAGGAGCTGCGACTAGAACTACAAGCTCGCTACCAGAACACCATCAACGTTTCCGACTCAACAATTTGCAGAGCGCTGCGTTTTGACTTAAATTTGACAAGGAAGGTGCTGACGAAGCGTGCTCGAGAAAGCGTGCCAAGGGAGCGTCGTGAATATGCGGCCCGCTTGGCGCCGTTTTACAGCGGCCCTGATCAGCTCGTCTTTATAGACGAAACGTCGAAGGACGGAAGGTAAGGAAACGCTACTTGGAATGTGGTATCTGAAATTATCTAAAGTATTATTTGTTGTTTGTAGATCTGTCCTGCGTCGCTACGGCTGGTCAACTAGAAACACACCGGCACAAGTATCGATCCCGTTTAGCCGGGGCAAACGCGTATCAATCCTGGCTGCAATGGACGTGCAGGGATTTTTTGGGTGGGGAAATGTGGAGGATACTTTTACGCGTGTCGAGTTTCACAACGTGTTCAAAGAAAAAATCCTCCCATTTCTTAACCCATGGCCATTGCCTCGTTCCATTGTAGTCATGGATAACGCCAAGATACACATGTACAAGGAACTACAAGAGCTCATTCACGCCACGGGCGCACTGCTATTTTTTTTACCTCCGTATTCGCCAGATCTGAATCCGATTGAAGTTGGGTTCTCACTTCTTAAGAGATGGATACAGCGCCACGCCAATATGGCGTTCCGAGAGGACCCTCTAGCGGTACTAAACGTCGCAATGTACAACTGCACGAGAAAGAAGGAAGAAGTTGGTGATAACCTTTACAGTCACTGTGGGTATAGGCCAAACGAATTGTCGATAAGCAATTAATAAATGACATGAACATTTCGTCCTACGTTTCTTCCTACTGCTCCATTGCCTGGGGCGGCTCGTCGTTATGGTCGTCATCCGCTACGTTTGTAGTTGGAGCAGGCGTTTCGATATTTGTAGGCGGGCGAAATGGTGGACGCAAGCTGTAGTTAGGGAGCCCAAGTGCTTCGCGAAGATCACCGACGGTTTTCGTCTCGCTGACGGTCTTCGTCTCGCTGGTGGTCTTCGTCTCGCTGTCGCCGGAGTGCCACTTGCGACTAGACTCCGCTCTGCAGCACGTTCAGTATATAGTACTCAGCAGTCAGACCTCTGACCTCGGTAGGCAGCATCTTGGCGTTTCTGACCGTGTAGTACTCGGCGCCCGTCGTGGCCGTGGTCGAGATCGTGTGCTCGGCTGCACGAGCGCCTGCAGGTGGCTGATAAACGGTTTGACGTTACCCAACAACGCCAGCGGAGTAAGCCCCACGCGCAGGTCACACTCCCCACAACAACGAGCTCAAACAGGAGAAGCAGGTGGTAGTCGGCATGGACCAAGATACGCTGGATCTCCCCGAGCGCTGCCCGCCTTGAGATACTGTACAGACCTTCATGACAGTGCGCCCGTCGCCGATGGGAGCGTTGTTCCTCTGCTCCGTGTGCATCGCGTCGCCTCCAGCGTACTTTCTGGCTTCTTGGTATGGTAGGGCTCCTCGAAGAACTGATACAACAGTAGAGTGCAATTAGTCAGACAATGATAACATTTTGGTAGATGGACGGATGAACGCACCTCGGCGGTGTTAGTCTGTTGACATGGAGGACAAGATCAGGATCGTGGTCGGCGTCTCGAAGCCTTCGTCGTGTGTACAGTACACTGTAAACCTTCTTGAGCACGGCGCCCTCAATCCTAGCTTGCCTGCACTGCACTGCAGCAGAAAGTAAGTCCACAAGCCAGTCAGGCATTTCATCCAATCAGCTTACTGGTAATTAAGATGGCTTTTGTGAGAAATGCCTACTGATAAGAAAGTCCTCTCGAGATTTGCAAGCCCTCCGCAGGTACCTCCAAAGCGGTGGCAAAACGCCAGAAAGACACAATACCGGATGGAACTCACCACGGCAGAGGTCCGAAAATACAGTAAGGCAAAGTGCCAATTTAGTGGCCCCGGCGGAGTACCGGCACAAAAGTGGCGATAACTCGGGAAGGAATGCTCAGATTGACATGTTCCTGGTACCATCGTAAAGAGGAGACACCAGCGGATTTTTGTGATTTTTTGTGGCTTCAACCAGGTGCGTACGCGACTTCTAGCTAACCGGCAACACGAAGCATCGATTTCGCGGCGGTGCCAGTTTAGTGGCCCTATTACACTTGGCTTTAGTATGAAGGGCTACCAGACAGCGCAGCTCCAAATCACTTTAGGGTTAGGTGGATGCAATCCTTTCAAACGTCATGTTCAGCGCATCTCATGATAAAGTCTAGTTTATTAAATAATGTAGGAACCCCTTGGATGGTTGACATGGCGACCTCGTACGCGTGAGCGCCGGCGATGCGGGCACACTGGAACCGGAGGCGATTCATACTGTAGCAGACCAGCGCGGTCGCTAGAAGGAGCACGGTGGACGTGTATCGTCGGCACCACAAGGGTAGGTTTGGCGAGTCGGCGGTGAAGAGTTCAACGAGTGCTCAACGGTGGCTGCGATGCTTTCAGCCGCAGTCTGTACGGCGCGCCATAGCTCGATGAAGCTGTAGATGTTAGTTTGCTGTGCGGCTATCATACGTAGCTAAGTGAAGCTGTAGATGTCAGTTTGCTGTGCGGTTATCGTACGTAGCTTGGTGACGACTGAAACAGCACTTGTATTGTATGCATACTAAACTGCACATGTAATGACTCGGGGACATGCCCTACATGTACTATGAACGTGTTGCAGCACGGATACCGAGCCATGATTCAGCCTGCGCACAACCAGCTCCCCAGTAGCAATACAGTACGGCTCGTTATGCGCTGTCGGATGCACAACGCCCTCTTACGATGCCGCGCGCTACCTGGAGTAGCGCGGGCTTTGGGCTGCGTCGCTTGGGGTTTCTGTGCACTTTCACGCTGTAGTCGAGACCTTCAAGATCGTCGCTGCCATCTTGCCTCCGTCATCTCGTCCCCGTGGTGCAGCCACACCCTCGTTGGCTTCCGCGACTTCCGTGGAGTGGGGAGGTGGTGACTTGGTGACTTGGAAATGCGGAGGGCAGAATCAGCGCCGATATCAAGTCCTTCAGGTTTTCACTCAAAAGCAGCTGGTTCCTTTTTGTCAAATGAAAGCGCGTATTTAATGGCTACATTTTTTCTATTGGCCAAAAGGAGCGGAGCTACTAAATTGGCTCAATCTACTAAATTGGCACTTTGCTTACTATATTGTATTGAGCACACAATCAGACCGTAATAAAAACTACAATTTAGTGTGAAGCAATAATAAAAATTGCCGCAATTTCAATATATTGGAGTCTAATTCTGAGGCAAAAGTATAGAATAAGTACTATGAGCCTCCCTGACAAAATGGTGAACCTGGCAATGGACACCCGAGCCAGTCGACAGATGCGGAGACCAACCAAAGCCGACTTAAAGCAGCGATTTACAGGCATTTGTTCACTGCTGCACAACAATATTGCTAAGCGCAAACAAGAGTGGTTTGCATGTGTTGAGGTGTCTAGAGTAGTGCTGCTGTTGAGGCAGGTACCCCAGCAGCAGCACTACTCTAGACACCTTGACACATGCATTTGCCGAGGCTGTCAACTATGTTCTGGCTTGGGTGAATATATTAGAGAAATATTCATTGTCATTATAGCTTTACTACAAGTATTCCACTGACACGATCGCCATTGTTGGCCGCGTCATTAGATCTAACCTGCATTTTACCGACGTATATTTGCTACATTTGGCGTGGGCAACCATTTTTCATATTAATTGTCAATAATTGGTGCAATACTGTATTGTATTGGAGACCATGATCTCCAATAATAAAAATTAATACGGCAAAAACCAATTATTAATTGATTCGCAATTATTATTTCGGACCTCTGCACGACGGGGGCCAATGAGTCCATCCACTTGTTGTACACTTCCTCGTAGAAGAAACCGATCGCTGGCGAGGCCATGAGGTAGTCATCATCGGCGTAGGACATGTCTCTGAGCTGGAAGATCAAGCCGATACCCTCCGCCGTTTCAGAGTTTATGTGCTTGATCGTGCCGACCGAGTTATCTCCATCGTCCGCGTCTCCGTAGACTATCGACGCCGATCGCGCCGTCACGAACGCATACACGTCGCTCTGATACGTTGTTCGAGCCTTGCTGCCGACCTTGTAATAGTATTTGGTATGCGGCGACAACCGGCGTGGTGGTGATATACATGTGATACTTGTCGTCGTGGTAGGTTGACACTCTCGACCGTCGTGTCCACGATCTTGATCGAGTCGCTGTTGTTGGCAGTGCCGACCCACAGTGAGCTGTCGTTCACCTGCTCGTAGGTGGCCACGAGCCCGTCATACCCGTCCCGGCCGTCTTCCCAGCAAACGCTAGATGGATTTGCTGCGGGGCTTGTGTTTTTGCGAGCCTGGCGTTTGTAGCGATAGAACGCAGAGGAGCGGGGAAGTGATGTCTTGAACGGGTGTCACGCATCCAGCGGCGGCAATGGAGAATCTCAGCGCCACTGTCTTTTCATGCACTCACTAACTGTTGCGAATCTTTGACCGTCACGTTGACCTCCATCACGAAAGAGTTGCCAGATGTGCGGGTGAGTTGAACGGAGAGTCTGAGACTCCGTCGGAGACTAAGACGTACTACTGTACAAGTAAGTAAGGACCACCATGCAGGACACGCGTGCAGACGACGGCTGCAAGGAAACTACGAATCGCAAAGAGTTCGACCGAATTCGGATGATAATACATCGAGCGTTTGCTGTAGTTGAACGTTATCTTCATCTCCATGTTCATTGTAATAAATGACCTATCCTTTTATGCGTTGGTCTCGTTGATGTTCATGCGACTAAGTTCTCGAAGATATTGGTCCGGAACTCCTCTCTTCTGCAGTCTCTGCAGTGTGTCGACCCGCACCTTCTCAGCTAGGATGCTCTCCTTCAGCGCCTTCTTCTTGAGGAACTTGGCGTCGTTCTGCTCAAACATCTTGGCTTTCATGCGCCGCTGCTCGTTTGCTTCAATCTGTTGCAGCAGTGTATCCCCGTGCTTGAGATCGCGCTCCTTCGCTGCCGCCTCGGCCGCCTTGTAGTTCTGGTATTCGCGCTCAACCTGCTGCTGTCCGATGCGCTCCATGTTCGCGTCCAGATCCCGCAGACGCTGAGCCTGCTCTGCGTGGAAGGCTTCTTGCTTCTTGCGGTCTTGCAGGATCGACTGCATCATGGCGGTCTTCCTCTCCTTGTCGCGTTTCTCTTTAAGGCGCGCGTTCTTTTCGGTCTCTTCGTAGGCTTTCTTGGCGCGGAACTCGTCCTGGATCGCCTGCTTGTCCTGCGCCTTCTCCTGCTGAGCACGCAACTTGGCTGTTCGTAGTTCCTTCGACTTGCGGATACGAGCTTCTTCCTGCAGCTTGGCCTCCTCCTCGAGGGCTTTCTTGCGCAGATAGGCTGCCGCCGCCATCTCTTCCTTCTTCTCCCGGACGGCCATCTCCTCCTTCATCTGTTTGATGCGGTCGTTAGTCTGCGCCACTTGCCGCATCGTCTCCTTCTGCTTTTCGCGCTGCTGCTCGATCTTCCTCTGCTCCTCCAGCTCGTACTGCTTGTACGTCTTGAGGATCTTCTGCGCCTCAATGGCCTTGGCCTCTTCCTCCCGAATAGCCTTCTTGTTTCGATCAGCGATCTGTTCCTCCAGGATTTTCCGCGCCTCCATCCGCTTGGCGTGCGCTTCCACCTCCGCGTCCTTGCGGTTTTGGAGGTCACGGCGGCGCTCGCGCTCCATGATGCTGTCGTGGATGTTGTTGTAGCGAGCCTCGATCATCTGTCGCTCTTGCTGGTGCTCCCTCAGCGCGTCGCATAGCTGGTAGCCCGTGGCCGCCATGGCCAGCGAGTTGATCTTGCGCAGCGACTCGAGGTGCTGGTTGTTGGACACTTCGTTGCCTGTGAGCAGGGCCTTGCGGTCGGCCTCCAGCTCCAGCTCCATGGCCGACTGCTCCCGCCTCGCGCGCACTGCGATCTCTTTCTCCATCATCCGGCGCTTGCGCTCCTGCGACTCGTGTCTGGTGGCCGCCTGCTGCGCCTCTCGCTCCTGCTTCAACTGCCTGGCCGCCGCATCCGTGAGGATCACGGCGCGCTGCTTGATCTGCTCGAGGTCGCTCTTGGCCACCACGCGCGTGACGCCAGCGATGTCCTTGCCTGCCAGCCGAGTCGCCGACGACCGGTGCTGCGTAGGCGGTGTCTTCACAGTCATCTCCTCGTTCTATCCACCTCAGCGGCTAGTGCGCAGCGAAGAGAAGGCGACTTCAATGTGTAGCCATGTTCTATGTTTGCCCATCTCCAAAAATAGAACCCATTCAAACGTTAGGTTCACTGTGCCACTAACCTACCCAAAAGAATACGAGTAATTTACGGACACCACACAAATGTATCCATTCGGTGGACGCCAGTCGTTCAGTTGATCAACGAGGATGGCGGGCAAACGGAAGCGCGGCGACGCCTTCTCGGCGCACGATAAGCTGGTGCACAAGAGCTGCTCGCTGCTGCAGCGCGAGGCCAAGAAGGTTCGCACCTTCCTAGTGCGCAAGGCAGTGCAGCAGCTGAAGCAGCTGCGCCAGCAGCTCGAGGAGCCCGTCGCGGACGAGGCCAAGCGCCAGAAGCGCGAGCAGAAGCTGCGCCACAGCATCGAGCGCTTCGAGCGCGAGCACGCGGCGCTCAAGACGCTGGACCTGCAGAAGCTGGTTGCCAGAGCGCGCATGCAGACGGGGCTGGACAAGCCGCAGCCCGAGGTCTCGGGAGCACGAGCACGCGCACGAGGAGGCGCAGGACTGGGACGAGGAAGGCAGCGACAGCGAGCTCGAGCTCGAGCAGGACAGCGACGACGAGCGCGACTTTGAGCAAGATGAGAAGGAAGAACAGGACCAGTCGGAGACCGTGGACGAGAATGAGCCCGAGGCTGCTGCTGCTGAGGAGGATGCTGAAACAAAGCAGGATACCTCTAAGGAGGAAACCGAGACGAAGGCGGATCAGGAAGCCAAGCAGGATGCGGCGACTAAGGACGACGAGTTGGAGAACAGGTTGCTGGACCGCGTGCTGGCTCACAAGCAGATTGTGCCACTGTTGGATGCGATCAAGAAGTTGGTGGAGAAGGAAGAGAAGGAGGCGGAGAAGAAGCGTCGCGCGCAGGAGAAGCGAGCGTTAAAGCGCGGCCGCCACGAGTCCTTGGTGGGCAACACGGGACGCAGCGGCGTGGTGCCGACCTCGCTGTTTCTCGGCTCTCTTTCAGGTCGTGGAGGCAATGACGACCTAGATATGGGCATGGACGAGTACGGTACGATGGCTGGTGCGGACGACGACATCGCCGAATTCCTGGGCGAAAAGAAGAAGAGGAAGAACCGTCCCGGTCAGATGGCGCGACGCATGAAGGCCATTCGTAAGGAGGAGGCACTGAAGCGCAAGGAGGACCGCGCGAAGGGTATCTTCGTTCCGTACAAGGATAACTCGGCGTCGGTGGGCAAGTACGGACTGTCCGAGCGGCCGAAGAAGGCCAAGCCTAAGGCTAAGCCGGGCAAGCAGCAGGGCGACAAGAAGGCGTCGCGAGGCGGAGGCTCGCGAGCGAGCTCGAAGGACGCGGCCCCTCAGAAGCAGCGTGCAGCCCCAGCTCCTGCTGCGCCGGTGGAGGCTGCACACCCGTCGTGGCTGGCGAAGCAGAAGCAAAAGGAGAAGGAGAAGGTCAGCTTGACCGCCTTCAGCGGCAAGAAGATCACGTTCGACTAGCTTTAGACTGCATTTTAACTGGGGCGCCAGATAGACGATCAAAAAGAAGGCCGAGGCAGTCTGCTGCCACGACCGGTATATTGTGTTTGGAGATTCCCCGTGTGTCGACTTCCTTAGCTGCGGAACATCTTGGCGACCTGGTGGGCCAGACTGCTGTCCGTAGGAGCGCACTGCCGACGCAGCTCAGGGATCTCGTTGCTCACGATGTTGTCGAGTGCAGCGATCTCCGAGCTCTTGAGCTTGGGCAGTTTGCTGAAGCCGAGCGTGTGCGCCGCGACCTGGAGCGACGGTAGCACGCGCTTCCACAGCGACAGCACGTACTCGTCTCCTTCAGCCAACTGACGGCCATACCGGCGGCGGAACAGCTCCCCAGCGAGTCCTCGTGCAACAGGTCACGCTCGAGCTGAGTCATCACCGTCGAGTTGTGCCACACCACACCAGCAGAGGCGAGAGCACTCGCAACGGACAGTCCCGCAGCCGCCTCGATGGGGACACCGCTCGCCAACGCCGAAGCAGCGAGAGCGTTTCCTCCGACGAACGTCGCCGCCACGAGGGCCGAGCGCCGCCACTTCTCGCTCGCATAACGGGCGCGCAGGTCCTCGAAGATCTCGGCGTGCATCTTTAGCAGCCGCGACGAGTCGTACAGGTTGGTGATGAGGTTGTCCACTCGGCGCTCCGGGGCGCGCTGCACCTCACTGACCACCTCCTCACGCATGGCGTCCAGGTCCTTCATCGACGCACCGAGTCCCTCCGCCGCCTGCACCTGGTTGTCCTTGGTAGGGATGCACATGGTGTAGATGCGCGGCAGGTCCTTGAGCGGGATGACCTTGCTCAAGTTCCAGCAGAGCGAGCCATGGGCGCGCGCGAAGTCGTGGATCTTGCGGAACTGGTCCACCTTGTTGAGCACGAGGTGCAGCTTGTGGTCCATGCCAACCAGCGAGCGGGTCAAGATGGACAGCGTCTCGCCCGTCGTGCCGGGTTTGTCCGGGTCGAAGAAGAGCAGGATCACATCGGCGCGCTCCGCGTACCAGCGCACGACCTCCGGGAACTCGTAACCTCGGTCCGAGTCCTGCCCCTTGAAGGTGTTGGTCTGCTGCTGCTGCTGCTGCAGGGAGAGACGGCCACTGGGTCCTCCGTAGTTGAACTGCGAGTGGTGCGGCGGGCTGCGCGGCGAGTCAATCATGCCGGGGCTGTCCACGAGCATGTAGTTGGCCTGGATGCCCTTGCGCACCTTGAGCTGCGTGCGCTGGATGAGCGCCGGGCCGTAGACGCGCAGGCCGGAGAAGCCCAGGTCCGGGTCGCCCACGAGCGCTGGGCCATCCTGGTCCAGGTCTTCGCGGCCGGGCGCGATGATGGTGAAGCCGTCGTCCGTGGGGGCCACGCCCGTCGACTGCACGTCGCGCTGCAGCAGGTAGTTGATGAAGGAAGACTTGCCCGACGAGTGGTTGCCCAGCAAAAACACGAAGGGCAGCGACGGCAGCTTCTCCTCGCGGTGCTTGCGGTCCAGCGGGCCCAGCAGCTTCTCGTTCAGGGTAGCAGCACGGACGTCTCCAGGCGGCTGGTCTGCTGCATGAGGCGGATCCACTTCTCGTCGTCCACGGCGCGCTCCCCCGCGATGACCTGCGACGGCGCCACCGACGACAAGCGGCGAGAGGCCAGCAGCGGCCGGCGCAGCGCGGCACGACACCCGGCGCGCAACATCTTCCAGCAGTAATGAGCGGCTCGGGGCGGTGCTGGTGGTGTACGCCACATATTTCAGTAGGTTTTATGTTATGAGTTTTCACTACAGTGACAATTAGTGACATGTATCTTATTTTTTTGTTTTTGGCTAGACCATTGGCTTCATCTACCATACTGCTTCTTATGGATAGCGGTAATGCCACTCAGGTGTGTCGTAAACTGTGACACCTCTCTGCCGGGAAAAGTGACCTGGAGCCAGCCGGCTTTTGATCCACCGAGTAGGGATTCCGATCGACGTGACGTACACGCCACAAAGCACACCGCCAGGAGTGAACCCAGCGATCAGGCCAAAGCGTCGAGCCCAACTGTCGGCGGCGGGGTTCCACTCCGGACGAGGCTGGACATAGCGGACGTGCTTGAGCTTCTGCAGCATTAGTTTCTTCATAGGCTGGTAAAATTCCGAGCAATGAGCACGCATCATCCCGTCACTGTCGCTCTGTGATACGCCACGCTCCCTTACGAAAAGCGGACTCTGCTCGTAGTTCTCGCAGAACTCGCACGTCGTCGCACCGCTGCCTTCGTCAAACTGGATCGCTTTCCAGTGCGCCTCCAGCACATTGGCAGGTTCTTCGTCGGAGGCGAAGAAGAAGTGCGTGCCAAACCCCGGTTCGACAGCATTCATCAGGCGTGCTAGCTCCTCAATGTCGTCCGTGTCGATCCGAGTGGGCATCTCCTCTACTTTCTCGTACGCTTCGGCAAGCGAAAACACAACTGGCTGCATGGTAGCAGGCACGCAGGTACTTCCACGATACATCTGCACCACTCGGAAGGGCCGAATTCCTTCGTACAGGAGGCACATGGCCCTCAGCAGTTGCGGTCGAGCATCCAGCAGCTTGGGGAGCGGTAAGACCTCTGGAATGATGTCCTCGCTCTTTTGTCATCCCAGTTGCACGCACAGCGCCCACGAGCTCCCTGGATACAAACGGGAATCAACTGGTGCCAGTCACCTCCGCATTTGAGACCGAAGTGCGCGCTGTCGTACTTGTAGTAGTACAGCAACGCCTTGGTGGCGATGCCATCGCGGACGTCTTGGTTCAGCGAGCCGGTGCAGCTGGCCAAAGGTTGTAGGCGTCCTGGGGTTTCAGCATCAGCGCCAGGTGCGGGTGCACGAGCGTCACGATGTCTGGGAGCGAAGCCGAGGCGCCGCCTGCCTCCGCGGCGGTCGTTCTCTGCTTCTTCATCTTTGTCTGCCGCTGCTGCTGCTGCTGGTGCCTGCTGCTGTTGCTCCAGGTCCGCCATAATGCTGATGTGCTGATGCTCCGCGATCTTCGCAACTTCAGCCGGCTGTCACTCTGTCGAGGGAAAACGTCCCTGACACTTTTTTGAAACGGTATCTTTTCGTCGTCGCGTTGACGCCATCCTCGGTCGCAGCAATGGCTCCTGCGATGACGACACCCAACGGCAGCGAGTCTCACTTCGCGCGATGTGCTCCATGGCAATGGCAACGGCAACCCGCTGTGATGCTGTAGCTTTGACGAGTGTTTTTATTGTAACTTTACCATTTTCCATTGCAGCTGCAACCGGTTAGGTGGTTGCAGCTGCGTACTACTGCAGTGCGCAGGCCTACGGCCTACGAACTACTATTACCACACAGTGCACCGCCGCTTAGTCGCGGGCGTCGAACACGGACAGCAGCAGCTCGCCGTAGTCGCCGCTCACCTCCTCGGCGATGCGCTCGCGCAGCTCCTTGCCGTACTTCTTCTTGTACACGGGCTTGATGTCGCGCAGCACGATGTGGTAGCGCACCACGGCCGAGCTCAGCGCGTTCTCGTCCGTGCCGAAGCCCTTCATGGCGGACTCGAACAGCTCGGCCAGCAGGTCCAGCGGCTCCGTGACCATGCGGATGAGGAACAGCACGGCCTTTCGGCGTCGCCGGTGAACTCGTGCGCCGCGGCCTTGACGAGCGACTCGTTGTACTTCTTCTCGTAGGCGGCCGCCACGTTGCGCAGGTGCTCGGGCGGGCTGGCCACCAGCACGCTCACGAAGCCCTCCTCGTCCGTGCCCATCTTGCCGCGGCCCGTCTTGTACAGCTTTTCCACGTCGGCCTCCACCTTGGCGGCGTTGTGGATGTTGGCGTCGTACGGCACCAGCGCGGCCTGCAGCGACGCCAGGATCACCGTCTGGAAGTCGCCGTGCAGGTCGCTGTCCAGCACGGAGCCCAGGTCCTCGCCGTACGTGTCGTAGTACGTCTTCTTGAGGATGTTGATCTCGACGTTGGTGCGGCCCACGACGATGGGGTAGATGAGGTCCTCCTTCGTGCCGAGGCCCTTGGTGGCCTTGCGCAGGATGCCGGCCTCGGCCTCGGGCAGCGGCGACGCCAGCAGCGAGCAGGAACTCGTAGTGGCCCGACGTCTCCTCGTCCACGAGGTCGCGCAGGCTCTGGTTGTGCAGCTCCTTGTAGCGCTTGGCGATGAAGCCGCGCTGCGTGGCGGTCTTGCCGCCGAGGGCCTTGTTCAGCTCCTTCTCCTTGGTGCCGGCGCCCTTGGTGGCCTCGAAGATTTCGTTCACGGCCGAGTCCGTGCCGGCCGGGTACGCCGGCGGCTGGCCGTTCCAGGCGCTGTGCGTGGCGGGCGGGTACAGGTTAAGCATCTCGGTGGGGGTTCTTGGCGACTTGCGAGGCAGGAAGCGAATTCGGGAATGACAAGTGGAGTGCGGCGACGGTAGTAGGCGCTGGAAGATCGGGGCAACTTCAATTGGATACTCGCCCCGTCTCTGGCTGTCAGATTCACTGAATTTTTGTATGGGGAATCTGATGCGTCGTCACCAAGCAGGGTTTGGATGTGAGCTCCTCCGCTTTCGAGCATCAGCCAAGGACAGCGTAACCAGTGGTCTTGGCCCAAGACGCTACGTTGGGACGCACCGAGGATATCCACCCGCAGTCGAATAGCAGGGGTCGAGCAGCAAGTGCATTGGCTGCGGTGTTAGTCTATCGACTGGCGCCTACTTGTTCGCATTGCAATCGTCGCGCTGATGTAACACGAACACTGCGATGTCAGGTGCGCATGCCAACGCTGTAGCTCATTTGTGTCGGGTGTTCAGCAACTACGGCTGCCATGTTCAGCATGGCATTGCTGGGGTAAATCAGTCTGCCGCCGCACCAAATCACCCGAGCAACAACACGTGTCGGTGCGGCTTGTTGATACAACCAGTCGGATTTTGTGGCGGATACGTCCAGCGGCTAGAGCTCCCGAACATGATCAACATTAGGGTATGTAATTCTACAGTACAGTCTTACAGTCTTTACGTATGCCTCTTCGATTCAATCGGCCTTGCATTTACAAGTTATCCGATATCACAATAGTATCCACTGCGAACCCACCCTCTTTCGTCACTCGAGCACACTATACAAAACACAAGTCAAACTATATTTGAAGTTCGAGTAACGATGGGAGCCAAATGATGGCGATCTTCCGTCGCCTACCACTCCGCTTGTCATTCCCGAATTCGCTTCCTGCCTCGCAAGTCGCCAAGAATCCCCCCCCCCCGAGATGCTTAACCTTTACCCGCCCGCCACGCACAGCGCCTGGAACGGCCAGCCGCCGGCGTACTCCGGCCGGCACGGACTCGGCCGTGAACGAAATCTTCGAGGCCACCAAGGGCGCCGGCACCAAGGAGAAGGAGCTGAACAAGGCCCTCGGCGGCAAGACCGCCACGCAGCGCGGCTTCATCGCCAAGCGCTACAAGGAGCTGCACAACCAGAGCCTGCGCGACCTCGTGGACGAGGAGACGTCGGGCCACTACGAGTTCCTGCTCAAGCTGCTGGCGTCGCCGCTGCCCGAGGCCGAGGCCGGCATCCTGCGCAAGGCCACCAAGGGCCTCGGCACGAAGGAGGACCTCATCTACCCCATCGTCGTGGGCCGCACCAACGTCGAGATCAACATCCTCAAGAAGACGTACTACGACACGTACGGCGAGGACCTGGGCTCCGTGCTGGACAGCGACCTGCACGGCGACTTCCAGACGGTGATCCTGGCGTCGCTGCAGGCCGCGCTGGTGCCGTACGACGCCAACATCCACAACGCCGCCAAGGTGGAGGCCGACGTGGAAAAGCTGTACAAGACGGGCCGCGGCAAGATGGGCACGGACGAGGAGGGCTTCGTGAGCGTGCTGGTGGCCAGCCCGCCCGAGCACCTGCGCAACGTGGCGGCCGCCTACGAGAAGAAGTACAACGAGTCGCTCGTCAAGGCCGCGGCGCACGAGTTCACCGGCGACGCCGAAAGGCCGTGCTGTTCCTCATCCGCATGGTCACGGAGCCGCTGGACCTGCTGGCCGAGCTGTTCGGAGTCCGCCATGAAGGGCTTCGGCACGGACGAGAACGCGCTGAGCTCGGCCGTGGTGCGCTACCACATCGTGCTGCGCGACATCAAGCCCGTGTACAAGAAGAAGTACGGCAAGGAGCTGCGCGAGCGCATCGCCGAGGAGGTGAGCGGCGACTACGGCGAGCTGCTGCTGTCCGTGTTCGACGCCCGCGACTAAGCGGCGGTGCACTGTGTGGTAATAGTAGTTCGTAGGCCGTAGGCCTGCGCACTATGCAGTAGTACGCAGCTGCAACCACCTAACCGGTTGCAGCTGCAATGGAAAATGGTAAAGTTACAATAAAAACACTCGTCAAAGCTACAGCATCACAGCGGGTTGCCGTTGCCATTGCCATGGAGCACATCGCGCGAAGTGAGACTCGCTGCCGTTGGGTGTCGTCATCGCAGGGGAGCCATTGCTGCGACCGAGGATGGCGTCAACGCGACGACGAAAAGATACCGTTTCAAAAAGTGTCAGGGACGTTTTCCCTCGACAGAGTGACAGCCGGCTGAAGTTGCGAAGATCGCGGAGCATCAGCACATCAGCATTATGGCGGACCTGAGCAACAGCAGCAGGCACCAGCAGCAGCAGCAGCGGCAGACAAAGATGAAGAAGCAGAGAACGACCGCCGCGGAGGCAGGCGGCGCCTCGGCTTCGCTCCCAGACATCGTGACGCTCGTGCACCCGCACCTGGCGCTGATGCTGAAACCCCAGGACGCCTACAACCTTTTGGCCAGCTGCACCGGCTCGCTGAACCAAGACGTCCGCGATGGCATCGCCACCAAGGCGTTGCTGTACTACTACAAGTACGACAGCGCGCACTTCGGTCTCAAATGCGGAGGTGACTGGCACCAGTTGATTCCCGTTTGTATCCAGGGAGCTCGTGGGCGCTGTGCGTGCAACTGGGATGACAAAAAGAGCGAGGACATCATTCCAGAGGTCTTACCGCTCCCCAAGCTGCTGGATGCTCGACCGCAACTGCTGAGGGCCATGTGCCTCCTGTACGAAGGAATTCGGCCCTTCCGAGTGGTGCAGATGTATCGTGGAAGTACCTGCGTGCCTGCTACCATGCAGCCAGTTGTGTTTTCGCTTGCCGAAGCGTACGAGAAAGTAGAGGAGATGCCCACTCGGATCGACACGGACGACATTGAGGAGCTAGCACGCCTGATGAATGCTGTCGAACCGGGTTTGGCACGCACTTCTTCTTCGCCTCCGACGAAGAACCTGCCAATGTGCTGGAGGCGCACTGGAAAGCGATCCAGTTTGACGAAGGCAGCGGTGCGACGACGTGCGAGTTCTGCGAGAACTACGAGCAGAGTCCGCTCTTCGTAAGGGAGCGTGGCGTATCACAGAGCGACAGTGACGGGATGATGCGTGCTCATTGCTCGGAATTTTACCAGCCTATGAAGAAACTAATGCTGCAGAAGCTCAAGCACGTCCGCTATGTCCAGCCTCGTCCGGAGTGGAACCCCGCCGCCGACAGTTGGGCTGGACGCTTTGGCCTGATCGCTGGGTTCACTCCTGGCGGTGTGCTTTGTGGCGTGTACGCCACGTCGATCGGAATCCCTACTCGGTGGATCAAAAGCCGGCTGGCTCCAGGTCACTTTATTTGGCGCAGAGGAACCGCAGCCTGACGGCACAAGTGACTGACATGGTTGCCTACCTATTTGAATCCAAGCCGCAGTCTCAAGTTTACTACAAAAAACTAATATCCAAGTTTGATTATGTTTCAAAGAGTCCTTGATCCGTTTCATGGCACGAAACGACCATTTATAGGCTATAAGTTATTACCCAGCAGGCCGGCTTCACCAGACAACACAACCGTTCGTGCGCCTACCTGCTGCTGTCTGCCTGATGCCCAACAGCGAGAAACGAAAGGCTCAAAGCCAGCGATCGGAGGGCAAGATGAAAAAGAACTCTAATGGCTTACGACCGATCACATTCCCGGACGTGGTGGCGCTAACTAGCGCCCAGCTGTCGCTGTTGCTGGATCCCGATGATGCCTGCAGCCTTCTCCAGAGCTGTTCGAGATTACTCAAGCAAGATGACCGCGACGCTATCGCCACAGAGGCACTGCTGTACTACTACGAGTTCGACGGCGTCCACTTTGGCGATAAATGCCCGGGAGATTTCCACCAGTTGGTGCCGCAAAGTACGCGCGGGGCTCGCGGCCCTTGTGGTTGTAATTTCGACTTGCGGACCCACCAAGAGCTCGTGCCAGAAGAGCTGCCGCTCCCAATACGCTCGACGCGCGGGCGAAGATACTCGAGGCCATGTGTCTGCTCTACAAGGGCATCGAGCCCCACTGCTTCAACGTGCTGCAGGTGGTCCAAGGGACGGAGTTTTGGCCCGCAACACTGCAGCCAGTCGTCTTCTCACTCGCCGAGGGGCTGGAAATGGAGCGACTTGGAGACACCCGAAAGACGGGCAAGTGCGCCGAGATTATCGACACGGATGACGTCGCGACGCTGACTCGACTCATGGACGTCGTGGAGCCTGGGTTCGGCTCGCAGTTTTTCAGCTCCAGCAACGCAGAGGCCCAGCCAAAGCATGTCTTGGAGGCCCACTGGCGAGGCACCGAGGTGGATCCGAGCACCGGCTCGACGTCGTGCCAGTTCTGCGAGCACTACGACGACAGCCCGCTGTTCGCCCGGAACCCGGGCGAGACCGCCGCCGACACGGACAAAATGATGCGTCTCCACTGCGCAGCAGTGTACCAGCCCTTGAAGCGCTTCATGCTGCAGCATCTCAAGCACGTGCGCTACGTGCGACCGCCTCGTGGCTGGGACACCAGGACCGCCAACGGCATGAGACTCATGGGGCTCATCGCCGGAATCACCTCGGGTGGCGTGCTCTGCGGCGTGTACGTGACGAGCGTCGGCATCCCGCGTCAATGGATCAAGAACCACCTGGCACCCGGACACTTCACCACAGGCACGAAGGTGGCGGCCTGACGGTACACTAGAAACTGAAGCAAGAAACTTCAATAATCGCGCCGTAAACCGTTTTGGATTGGCTGTCCTTATTTTCAACCAATCGCTGCTTGTTAAGACCGTCGGGAATTTTCTGGTGGCACCGCTTCAGTCTCCTGTCGTTGTTTGGCAAACGCGGTAACACGTCATTATTCCCCAAGAGCTCCGCAACAGACTGAAGTCATGACGACCATGGAGCTGAGCGCGCTGCTGGCCAAGCTGACGCGCCGCGAGGACCTCACGGATGCCGAGGCCACGTTCGCCGTGCAGCAGATCGCCTCCGAGAGGGCGGACGAAAACCCCGTGGCCGTGGGCGTGCTGCTGGCGCTGCTAGCCGCCAAGGGCGAGAGCGCCGCCGAGGTCGCGGCCTTCGCCCGCCACATGCGCCTCCGAGGCCGTGAGCGTGCATGTGTCGGTGCGTCTCCTGCTGCTGCTTGATAATGGTTGAAGAGGTTGCGACTGAAATTTGACTACGTTCTTTTTGTCTTGTGCTACTTAGCAGTCCGGACGCCCGACGCTCGACATCGTGGGCACGGGCGGCGACGGCGCCAACACCGTCAACCTGTCCACTGCGGCGGCTGTGCTGGCCGCGTCGTGCGGCGCGCTGGTGGCTAAACACGGCAACCGCTCGGTGTCCAGCAGGTCCGGCTCGGCCGACGTGCTGGAGGAGCTGGGTGTGCCTATGCTCAAGCCCGAGCACGTCGGCCCGTGCCTCGAGGAGGCGCAGATCGCCTTCATGTTCGCGCCGCACTTCCACCCGGCCATGCGCCACGTGGCGCCTGTGCGCAAGGCCATCGGCATCCGCAGCGTGTTCAACATCCTCGGCCCGCTGCTCAACCCCGCCGGATGCAAGCGCGTGGTCATTGGCGTCTACACGCCCAAGCTGCTGGACGTGTTCGGCGAGGTGCTGTTGGCCCTCGGCGTGGAGCACGGACTGGTCGTGCACTGCGCCGGTCTGGACGAGCTCAACTCGATGGGCCCGGCAGACGTCGTGGAGGTGCGTCAGGGCGCCGAGAAGCCGTTCCGCCGCTACGAACTGCGGCCGGAAGACGTGGGCGTTCCGGCGGTGACGCTCGAGCAGCTCAAGGGAGGCGACGCTACTGAGAACGCAACCATTCTGCGCAAGGTGTTCAGCGGTGGCGTCGCGAGCGAGTGCCCCGTGGGCAACACGATCGCCTACAACGCCGGCGCTGGGCTCTACGTGTACGGCCTGGCCGACAGCATCAAGAGCGGCTACGAGATGGCCAAGAAGCAACTGACGTCGGGCAAGGCGCTGGCCACACTGGACAACTGGGCACAAGTGGCACAGACGCTGCACGGCGAGCCTCAGCTGTGAATGTTTGGTGTCGAGCACAGCCAGATAGTCGCTAGGAGGAAGCCTCCGTGAATGCCCAGATTAGCATGCTTCGAACGAAGATGCCCGAGTGTATTAATAAAAGGCTATTGTGCTTGTGAACTCCTTCCTTCCGTACTTGACTCCTCCTCCGAGCCATCCACAGCGTGTCAACGTTGCAAGGCTCACTGTGTCGCAGCATGGATCACGACCAAGTCGGCGGGAGCGTGGCCGGTTCCACCGGTGCGACCATGGAGCTCGACTATGTCTATGCTCGGCAACTTGTGCACGCGTACTTCGTCATGCTGACTGTAGGCTGCAAGCGTGCCGACTGCACGAATGACAATTGCTGCTCCAATGCGCAGTCCCCGCAACTCACAGCGACCGAAGCCGTCATCAAAAGTGTTTACTTCGCGACTCAAGCCCCAGCGCCGTTGTGTGTCGAATTCGAACAGAAGCATTGGGAGCTTCTGTTGACCTCCGAAACTCCGCAGCTTCCGTCTACCATCGAAGCGCAACAACAGGAACTCGAGTCGACTCCCGAACAGCAGCAAGCAATTGAGGAGAACCAATCCGAGGATAATCTCGCTCCAACCGACGAAGATCAGCAGCAGAGCAAACATGAACTCCATCCTGAAACACCGGAAGCTGATGTCATGGTGACCCAGCAGCCCGAGCAAATCACGACAACGGACCAGCATCAGCACAGCAAGGAAGAGCTTCATCCAGAGACGTCTGAAGCTGAAGTGCCGAAGTTTCAGCAGCCCGAAATCATCGCAACCGAGTCCTCTGCTACAGCTGAAGCCCCTGCTCGCAAGTCGACGCCACGGCGACGGCTTTCCGTTGCAGTGAAGCTGGACAATGGCCTGAACAAAGGCCGCGAATCGCCAGTAAAGAGGCCCACCATCATCACCCGTGTAGCTGTCCAGCCGAAGCACAAGTTGGCCGTCAACCCTGCAACAGGCTTGGCGAATGACGCTCCCGATACTACCACAAACGCCACGACAGGCGTGACCGAAGCACTTGATGCCGAATTGGAGAAACTCCCGGAACAGCAACAGGATCAGGCAGCGAGTAAGCCGGCAAGTCCTGCCCAGGATGTCAGACAGCGACGGCTTAGTCGACCGAAGGAGAAGCTCTTCGACGCCATCAAGAGGAGCTTCTCGCGCACCAAGAAGGCGCCACTGGGCTCTGCGTAATTGATTCCCACTCGCTAGCTGAAGGATCGGTCCTAGCATTCCTATGAAGACTGGAATGAATAATGGAAGCAAGAGAAAAAAACACACCTTGTTATTCATCCAAACCCTTGTATCGCCTCCTCCTTCCACGTTGGCGGCAAACACTGAAGTAGTACTTTGCCACCTATTCCAATAGTTTACACTGCTGCTCGGCGAGTTCTCGCTCGCTTCGCAGCGTTCTCCAAAATCACATCCACCTTTTAAATACCCTGGAGAGGTACGTCATCCGGGATGGCGTTCTCGTGCATGGGCGCCGCTCCCTGAATGGGCTGCGGGTGCCACGCAGGCACCAGCGACAGTAGCAGCCCCGCCACAAAGTACTTGACGTCCTGCACGAATCCACGGTCCGCCGAGATGCGCAGCACGCGCGTCAGCATTCCGTAGCGGTTGGAAATGGCAGCTCCAGCTGCAGCTGCGGCTCCCGGCGCATTGGGGTGTGCTGCTGCGTCCGCGTCCGCTCCGCCATTGGCACTGCGGCGCCGGTTGTACACTTCGTAGATCTTGGCAAAGATGCCGGTGATGTGCAGGTACGAGATGAAGGACAGCAGCCCGAGCATGAGAATGCGGTCCAAGGGCGTGTCCTGGCCGATGATGAACAGCATGAAGGCCATCTTGAGCGCCATCCTGAAGTCCAACAGCGGAAAAATTTCACGAGCCATCTCCACGAGCATCGGACGGTCCTGCGCGTCCGGCGCCGCATCCGCCGCAGCCGGCGCCTGTTCATGAGCGGCCGCGGGGCTGCAGCGGGCGTCTGAGCTGCCGCCTGCGGTGCCGCGGCGTTCGCGTGCGCCTGAGCTGGGAACATCTGGGGCGGCATCATGCCGTAGAAGTGGCCGTATGGTGCCGCCGCATAGTGGGCCGCCGCGAACGGGTTCTGCTGGCCGGGGTCGACGTCGACGCCTGCTGCTGGCGCTGCTGGACGAGCATGAACTGCAGGTACTGGATCTGCTGCAGCACCATGGCCTGCTGCTGCATGAGGATGCTCTGCCTGTACAGGTTGTGCTGCTGATGTGTGATGGCGGGCGTCTGGCCGAACAGGAACGGCGTCTGCTGCGAAGACGACGACGACGACGACTCGGAGGACGACGCGGGTGCGGGTGTCGGCTGCGTCTCGAAGCTCTGCGTCTGCGCGGCCTCGCTGCTACTGGGTCTAGGCGAGTCCTGCGCCTCCGCCACCTCCGCGTGGGTCTGCGTCTTACTATTAAGCTCCACGCTCTTGCGCGCGCCGGCGGTGGGGCTCACGAGCAGGTGGAGCACCACGGGCTCGTCGCTGTCGGCGTCGCCGTCCTTCAGGTGGCTGCTCTGCACCTGCGCCAGTACCTGCGCCAGCGGCTCGTCGTCGCGGCAGATCTTGCCGCCGAAGATGAGCTTCTGGGCGGCAACGGCGGGGCTCAGCGGGAACTCGAGGCTCAGGCGGCGCTTGAGCTCGCCCACGCGCGTGCGCGGGTCCACGCGCAGCGCCAGCGACTGCGCCGGCGTGTACACGTTGCGCACCACGAGGTTCACCTGGGCTTCGGGTGCTGCTGCTGCGGCGGCGTCCATGGCGGGTCGAGCGGGCGAAGGGCGTGAACTGAGCTCCTCGCGACTTGAAGCGAAGAAGGAAGTGCCTTGCCACGTGCGCGATATAGCGGCCGGCCACGTGGTATCGGATATAAGAGGGAGCCCGTAGTTTTGTAAACTTACACATTCTACTTAAAAAGCTAGGTTTGTGATGCGATTTTAAGCTTTTGCGTATCGTACTTAATCAGGATGATAAGGTGCCCTTCCTGACTGGCGTGGAGGCGGGAAAGAGACGCCGAAAATTGCTTGTCAAACCACCTGCAAGTGCTTACGCTCGGCCAGCCGGCCAGCCGTCATAACGATGCCCCACGGGGTCGAAGTCGACTGGTGGCCATGGTATCAGCCCCCAGTGATGGCCGACTGGTCGATCGGCCGGTGGGGCGACCAAAGCCGCCACCGACCGCGATGCTGCGCTGGCGGCCCAGCGAAATTGAAGTTGGCGGATGTACGTACCGCGAGATGGGTACCCCTCAAAATTCAGGCCAAAATTCTATTGTACGGAAAGCCGGAGGACACCACTTAGAGGACCTGCGCCGGCTTAAAAAGGGGCGCGGAAATTTGCCTTCGCTCATGTCGGCCAGCCAGCTGCTTTGAAGACGTCGCAGTTGAAGTGCGGCGCCTGTGCACGTCGAGCGGCGAAACCCGGGCGTCGGAACGTAGAGCCATCGGCGCGAGCGCGGCCACTGCAGCCAACGAGCTCTCGGCGCAATTCGTCGATGGGGAGACGGCAAAACGCACCGGTACCTACACTTGGGTTGACCCGGCCGTTTCGCGGGGGGCTAAATTTGGGACCGAGAGAGTCGCTGCAAAGTGGGACGACTTTTCCTAACAGCTAGGAGTTCTCGAGTCGCTTCCACTATTAAAAACATACTAAATCAGTGTACGCTTCTAGTTGTGTCCGAGCCTAATGTTAAGATGTGCACTTTTGTACTGCTTTAGAGAGGCTTCGCGATGGACGATTAGGGCTCCGAAATTTTCACTGTCGACGTTTGTTGCACAGAATGGCCGGGGGCAGGCTACAGGCGCCGCCGGGAGCCCAGCCCATGCAGCGCCGCTAGGCGCTAGACACTTCAGCACCCCCGCCACCGAAGGAGGAGGAGGGAGGAGCGAGCGAAGGCGCTCAATCGATCCCCGCCCCGAAATAATAGCGGCCGGCTAGCAGCAGTAGCAGCCAGCACAAGCAGGGCCCCCTACGCACGCACGCACGGACGGACGGCCAGCCTTATGCCTGATTCGCCGCCGACGCAGCATCCTCCGAGACCACATTCGACGGCAGATGCAGCGCGTGCTGCAGAGTAAGAAGAAGAAGAGCGAGGCCCCCGCGCCAGCAGCAGCCACCACACCCCGCAGCGCCGCCGCCGCCACTACAACAAACACGCACGACCGGCGTCTGGCGGCCACGTCGGCGTCCTCCCTGTCGCTGCATAGCGGCCACGGCCGGCGCCACGCCGCGACGCTCTACCACCACAAGAGCGCGGGCCACGCGGCGGCGCTCTCGGCCAGCGCCATCAGCAACAGCAACAGCAGTAGTCTTAGTCACAGCCATGGGCCGCAGCCCGCAACAGCAGCAGCAGCGCGCGACCAGGTGGTCGTCGGGCTCGCGGCCTCCACGGAGGACGAGGTGGAGGACTGGAGCAGCGACTTCCTGGCGCAGGAGCCGGCGGCCGCTGCGTCCGGCCCGCGCACGCGCTGGAGACGCCAGGACAGCGTCGGCGCCGAGTTCCTGCTGGCCGACACGCTGTACAAGCGGCGCAGCAGCAGCAGCTCCAACGGCGCGCAGACGCAGACGCGGAACCGGCGCAGCAGCGAGGTGGCCGCGTCCAGCGGCAGCGGTGGATCCACGCGACATAGTGGAGGCGCGTTCCAGGCGGACGAGGAGGACCCTCGCGCGCTGCTCTACAGCTCGTACTCGTCCGTCAAGGACGCGGGTCGACCAGGAGGAGGACGCGCGCAGGGACAGCAGCAGCAGCCGGAGGACGCGAGCGACAGCGACGAGGACTGGGACGCCGAGTTCGGCTTCGATGAGCAGACGGACGCGGCTCTGGGGCCGTCGGACAGCATGGACCCGACCAGGAGAAGGGCCGAGAACGGCAACTTCTTCCTGCCCAACCTGCACGAGGTGCTGGACGGCGAGAGTTTCCCGGACGACGACGAGGTGGACAGCGCCGACGGCGTGTCGTTCAACCTGGACGGAGCCGCCGGACGCCGGCAGCGCAGGCCGTCGGACGAGCCGCTCTTCCAGAGGAGGCGGAGCGACTTCCACCAGTCCGGCGCGAGCGTGGACGGCAGCTTGACGGCGTCCGGTCCAGCATGACGTCGGCCTCGGCGTCCTCGTCCAACGTGTTCGAGTACTCGCTCGTGGACAAGCTGCGGCTTCTGGAGGTGGCCAACTCGTCCGCGTACGCCGTCAGGATAGAGCGGTACCCCAAGCCGTCCAGCACGTTCAGCAACCTGGAGCGAGACCGTGCCAACTTCCCCAGCTTCACCGAGAACAAGTTTGAGCGATGGCTGGCCGACCTGGTGGTGCCGGACTGCGCCGTGGTGTCCCATCACATGGAGGCGGAGCGCAACCGCCTGCCGCCGCCGAGGCAGTTGAAGAACCAGCAGTTCCACGCGCTCGTGTCGCTGCCGTTCGGGCGCGAGTTCGTCAACACGTTCTTCAAGCAGATCACGCACTACCGGTACTTCGGCGAGGACAAGGAGAACCGCGAGCTCGTGCGCATGTACTTCGAGAAGGTGTCGACCACGGGCATGACGGACGAGAACTGGGCGCAGAATCTGTCGCCGAGCGACTTGGAGTTCGTGGTCGGGTGCAGCATCGAGGTGCTGCAGGAGGCCGCCCGTCTGTACGGCCCCAAGCCCGTGGTCCCGCTGGCGACGCACCTCTCGCTGTCCATGCTGTCCACGGCGTCGTCGGCGTCGACGCAGGGCAACAAGACTACTATTTATTGGATCCAGCAGTTCCAGGACATCCTCGTGCACTGCGCGGAAGCCTTCCCGCAGCACTCGAACGTCGTGGCGCTGATCGAACTGCGCTACGTGTGCCACCACCTCGCGGGCTTCGCGAGCGGAGAGTACGAGTACAAGTGGCAGATCTGCAACCAGTTGCCTGCGTTCCTGCCGCTGGAGCCCGTGGTGGGCGATTCGGCCTCGCAGATCGTGAACGAAGTCCTCCAGTACTACGGCGCGTTGTTCCAGCACCTGAACACGAGCCCGGAAAGCCGCAGCAGCAACCGGTACATGGGCCACAAGTCGCCCGCCGAGAAGCGGAGCGCGCCGACAGAAGACTCACGCCAGTTCGCTCTCTCCTCGGACGTTATCTGCCTGCAGGCGCTCATTTTGTGTGATATTCAGAGCCTGTACGACAGCAAGAGCGCGCTGGCCGAGATCTCTCTCTCCTGCGCTTGAGGAGCTGCTCGAGTTCGAAGACGACGAGGCGACGGTGGACCCGATTTTGGTGGGGCTGCTACCGCACAACCGTGACAGCCGCAGCAGCTCGTCCTCGTCCAATCCGGATTATCGCGACAGTGGATATGAACGTGGTGATCTTTCCAAGGGACTGGGCGGGTGGAGCGCGAGCGTCAAGCTGTTCGAGTTGCTGCGACCTTCGGCTCGTTCGCGCAACTCGGCGCTGAGCTTCTTCTACGAGCGGATATCAGCGTCAAAGTTCTCGCTGGTGAAGGCCAAGTGTGCGTCAGTTTTGGCTGCGATGCACGTCTCCTCCACCACTTCTCACGGTAACCTGCGAGTGGCGGAATCGTTGGCGTATGAAGCGTTGCGGTTGCTGGAGACGAGCTCGAAGAAGGCCGTGGCGAAGCTGTCTAAGGCGGCATCACTGCGCGGCCGCGACAAGGCCGTGACAGTACCCTACCTCAGCATATTTAACAACGATGGACTGCTCTCCGACCTGGGCCGCGAGGCGCTGGAGGGTCTGGGCAACATCTTGATCAAGAACAACAAGTACCGGTACGGCATCCTCTGTCTGGAAGCAGCAGGCGCGCTCTTCAGCTTCCTGAACCAGGGCTGCGAGTACGAAAAGCTGGACCGACTTCTGTGCAAGCTCACGCTGGAGGCTGATGACGTGCATCGAGCGCTGCCACTGCACGAGAAGGTGACGGCCGCAGCGCAGCGACAAGGCAACATCACGGTGTATGTCTATCTAACGCAGGAGATGACCAAGCTCTGGATCCGCGAGGGCAACTTCACCCGCGCCGAAGAGTACCTGGCAACAGCGTGCCATTTCCTGCGCGACCACACGAACCTGCTGCCGCCCCACTTCCTGTCGTCTGTCATCAACGGCAGCTACTCGAGCAGTGAAGCCCCATCGAGCCGCAGCGGCACGATGATGACAGCGACGTCGAGCTCCGTATCGTCGTCGCTCTCGGGGTCGTTCCACTTGTCGTCGCGCAGCACGGGCAACGCGAGCGAGGTGGACACGTGGCTGAACCATGACATCAACCTGCACCTGCTCGTCCGCGACGTGTACCGCTCCAGCGGGCGGTGTCTGGAAGGCATGCGCGTCATCGAACACCTCCTGAACTACAGCTCTCGACTGCCGCGTGGCAAACGCACGCAGTTGCGCATGCTGCTGGCTGAAGACGCGCTCAAGATGCGCATGTTTGACATTTGTCGGCACATGTTCTCGCTGATGGAGCGAGAGGCGACGGCGTTTTGCGACCGACTGCAGGAGAACATTAAGGGCTTCAGTGGACCGGGCAGCAGCAGCGGCACCGGACCTGGAACGAGCAGCAGCGGCGGCGGCAGAAGCCTGGGCGGCATGGGCAGCGAAGCTCGCTACTGCTTCGACATGTCGTTCACTCTCCGCTATATCGTGTGCCGCGCCAAGGTGTACCTCAAGCTGGGCGACTACTGCAACGCCTTTGCCTGGCTGTCGTTGGCGCACGTGAAGAACGACCGCGACAATGCTCGTAAGCAGGCGCAGCTGTACGTTCTGGATGGCAAGGTACTTCGCGCCTTCTGTCGCGAGCAGCAGGAGCGTGAGTGGGAGCTACGCCGCGATGGCGAAGAACCGACACGAAGGGGACGCTCCATGGGCTCCACTTTTGTTGGCAGCGTGGTGTCTCCGGCGCAGGTCGAGGAGATGCTCAAGCCTCTGGGCGTATCGGTGTACGGCTTGAACAAGGACGAGAAGCAGCGCCTGCACGAGCGTATGGTCATGTTTGGCACGTGCATTCGAGACGCCGACAAGGCCGAGGAGCAAGCGCAGAATGCGTTCTGGACGGCGTTCGACTTGTATCGAGTGCTGGACGACAGCTTGTACCAGCTTAAGGTGCTTCTGGAGGTCGTTTCGTTCATGCTGGCGCCGATCCAGCGCTCGTTCTTCGCACTGGGTAGCAACATGGACGACGAGATGCTCAAGTCTTACTTGCACCGTCGAAGTTCCGGTAAGGCATCGGCGGCGCTGGAGCTGGAGGATCTTGGTGGCGACGACACCATCGAGAAGACGCGGAAGGTGCTGCTGGAAGCGCAAAAGCTGCTTCGTCCTGCGTTGAACCTGGCGGAGCAAGTGGCGAACCCCGCGTGCTTCCTGCGCACGCTAATCTTCTGCAGCGAAGTTTGGGTGTGGCTGGAGCGCATTGCGTCGTACAAGAGCGAAAAACACCTGAAGGAGGCGACTGCGTTCTGGGAGGAGGCCGTTCGCATCATGAAGGGTGTGTTCTTCCGGCGCGTCGCCTTCCATGACGTGGCCGATGCCAGCATGCTGCACTCGTCTGGCTTCAGCAACGACTTCACGATGCCGTACGCGCGCGGACTCAACAAGGGGCGGTTCTGCGTGGTCCCGATCCTGAACTTCAGCGAAGGATTCATCGTCAAGCTGGAAGCTATGACCCTGCAGTTGATCCTGGCGGCGTGCCAGATCCAGCAGTTCGAGCGCGTGCCGGATTACGTCGAAGAGACGCTGCTCCAGCATCTCGACGAGCTGTTGAGTGCGCGGATGTGCCTGAGCAGCATCGTTCACCAGCTGCAGACGTTCCGAGCGTTGCAGCGATCGCACAAGCGACTGCCGCCCAGTGGCTCCACGTCGAATCTGGCAGCGGCCGCCGCAGCTGTGCCGTCTGGATCGAGCGTGTCCGTCTCGAGTGTGGGCAGCAGCTCTCGATCCTCGTCATTCTCCGCTGTGATCCCCGTGCCGTCGCCACAAATGAGCGGCAGTGGGAAGCAGGTGTCGACACCGTCTCCGAGTGCTGGCGGCGTAGCCGGTGGGAAGCGAGCTGGGCACAAGAAGAACCAGTCGATGTCGTCGATCTCTGAGCTGCTGGCGTCAAACACTCTGTCGCCGTACCAAGAGGGCGCGGCTTCGTACGGCGCTCCGAGTGGCTTGAAAAGCTCCGCTACACCTCGCACGGGCTTGGCCTCTTTGAGCGAGCGGCCGAACGTTCCGCCTTCTGCGTCGACAGCAGCGGGGAAGTCCAGCGGCACCACTCACAGTGGCCACTCTACAGCGGTGGTGAAGAAGACTGGAGAACGGAAGCCTCGACGGTATACTCGCGAGCGATCACGGTCAGCTCCACAGCCTGCTGTGCCCAACTATCCGTCTCCGAGTGCCGATGCGCCGTTCTCCCGGACTGGAGAAGGCCGACCTCACGAGGGGGTAGCATGCCGGTTCTTGCAGAGTCGAGCGAGAGCAGTGATAGCTCTATGAAGCGCACGTCGTCTGTGAAGTTCATCGACCTCGGAGACCTGCGCTCACTGCCGCCTGGAGATGACTTCGTGCTGGGTCGGAGCGATGGGTTTGCGCACGACGAAGGCAGCAGTTCCAACGGAGCCATCGGCTTGTGCGATTTCGATGAGGTGCAGTCGGAGAAGCTGTGGTGGATCTTCAATCTCTGGCATGACACGAAGTCCAAGTACGTGGAAGGCAAGATCGAGACATCCGAGTTCAGGTCGCGCAACTTGCGCTACTTGAGGACGTTGCTGGACGCCTTCGACCCGCAGCAGATCGCGGTGCTCTACTTCGGCGGACTGGACAGCGCTTCGACGGACTCGGTTGTGACGCCAGGAGGAACCCGCGTTCCAGCGGCCGTGAACACTGGCAACCCGAATGGGATGCTGGACTTCGACGTCTCGCGGATGAACTCGCATGCGTTGATTCAAGACCGTCAGTTGGTGCTGTCGATTGGCTATGACTACGCTCCAGAGGTTCGAACGCCGTTCGGGACGCATCCGAAGCTCCAGTTCAAGGTGTTTGACGTGCGTGAGGGCGACACCAGCGCGTGGCGTCAGGAGATCCCGCGGCCGGAATGGTATCTGTCCGAGTACGACATGATGGAAGCTGAGGAAGCGGCCGTAGGCGCCGGCGTGTTGCGGACGATGCGGCTGCTTGGCGCGAAGCTGTTGGTGAAGCTGCTGGGAGTGTTGCTGCTGGAGAACTCTGTTGTGGTGATCGGCAATTCCTACCCGCAGATCCAAGAGGTGACCACGACTCTGCTGAAGCTGCTGGAGCCGTTCCGGTGGCAGCACACGTTCCTGCCTTTCGTGCCCGTGACTTCCTGGCGGTTCCTCCACGACGCTGCGTTTCAGCAAGCGCAGGCCGAGCTGGCGGCTCGACCGAAGAGCCGAAGGTCGTTCTCCAGGCTGTCGCACGATTGGCGCGCGTGGAGCAGTGGAGGCAGTGGCAGTGCTACTGGCTCGTACTCTTCGTCGCGAGGCAGCACTGACAGTCTCAATGGTGGTGGGAACAGCTCGTCAGCCGCGGTTACGTCAGATCCGATGGAGGAAGAGCCGCCGTTCCTCATGGGCGCTACCGCAGACACGTGGCAGAGCTGCTTGACCTTCTCGAAGAAATGCGGCAACGATCCGCGCTTCCTCAGCTCGTGCGTCGTGGTGGTGGACCTGGAAGACGTGGACTCGCTCGTGACGGACAAGACGTTCCGGAACGCTGTGCCGTTGCCCAAGAAGTGGCGCCGGCAGTTCCTCGAGCGCGTGGACAAGATCACCAAGCAGCGCCACAAGATGCGCCTGAAGATGAGTCGCAGGAACTCTTCGCAGCAGCTCGTGGCCAGTCGGGGGCCAACGACTCCCGCTTCAGCGTCCGGAGTGACTCCGCAGTCGATGCGGTCGCCCGCCGGCGCGTATCCTCCGATAGACGTCAGTCTGCGCAGCTTCGACGACGCGCTGAGCAGCAGCAGATCCGGATCGAGCTGGATGATGACTCCCGCCTCAGCCAGCGGCGTGTCGGACTCGGACAGCAACTACCAGTTAATGCAGTCAGGGTCCAGCCGTCAGTCTCGGACCCGAACGGACTGGACGACCGCCAGTATTACGACTCGGAGTGCGCCGCGGCGTTCGTGAGTGGGCTCCGCGAGTTCTACGACAAGTTGCTGGGCCTGTGCGCCGAAAAGGAGCGCAAGGCCAAGGGCGGCAACAAGAAGAAGAAGAGTCCGAGCAGCAGCGGCCACTCGAAGCGCCAGGAGATCAAGTCGTGGTTCTCGTCGTCGCACGACTTCGACGCGTTCGTGGACAACTTCCAGAACACGGACTTGCTGGAGGCCTTTGAGACGGAGAAGGCGGCGGCGCAGGCGGAGGCCCAGGCCCAGGCGAGGGCCATGCACCAGCTGGAGCGGCAGTCGAGCGAGCACGAGGTGAGCTCCACCAGCAGCGGCCGCAGCGCCACGCGGTTCGGCGCCACGCCCAAGTCGATCGTGAACGCCTTCACGCCGCAGCAGCTCAAGAGCTTCGGCAGTTTTAGCAGCTTGACGGCCAGCAACCGCAGCTCCGGCGGCCAGGAGCGGAGGCGGTGACGAGAGCGAGACGCGGGAATCTCTGCCTCATCCATTTGGTGTTGTAGGTAGGTAGGTAGAAAGCAGGAATTGTAGGGGAGAGACGGAGCGAGCTAAAGTATTATTTATCCGCAAAGTTTTGCGAATGTCAACGACGAGTTGGTAGTGTTTTGTTGCCGTTGCTGCTGCTGCTGCTCGCGGGCCTGTTGCAGCGCCAGCTTGGCCTTGGCGTGCAGTTGCTGGTCGATGCGGTAGGCGATGGAGGCTTTGCCTGCTCGGACGGCCCATTGAAGAGGGGTCTTCTTGGCCTGTTACAATATTCCATGAGGTGGGGGATACTACGACTCGGAACTTATGCTATAGAAGTCCTGCCCACCTTGTCAGGGAGGTTCCAGTTGGCCCCGTGGTTGAGCAGCAGCCAGATCATGTCCTCCGAGCCAGCCTTGCACGCCAAGTGCAGCGGCGAGTACCATCCCTAGATGTACGTACCAACATGTTAGCTACATGTACATTACTTGTCGGGTTGCTGTAGCAACTTAATTACCCAAGTGCTTCGCTGGTTGACATCGGCTCCGCTTGCAAGTAGAAGCTGCACGATCTCGACGTCGCCCTCGGATACAGCTCGGTGCAGCACCGTCACGCCGGACTATTACACGACAAAGTGACTGTCAGGGATGGGCAAGCTTTGAAAGAGCAAGTGAAGCGCAACAATCTACGTACCCATCGATGCTGTCGGATGAGCGTGGGGTGGGTTTCCAACGCTTGGCGGAGCCGAGCGACGTCGCGCTGCTTGATCAGCAGACACAGGTCTGGCAACGACGCCGATTGCGACTCCATGAAGTGAAGGGAATGCTGTCGAAATAGCTACCAACGTATTCAGGAATAACACTCGGCATTGCTAGCTCAGCGCTAGAATCTACAGATTTCCTGTACGAGAATTATTATCTCCTGGTCCATTATCCCCTCAACTCGCGCCCTGCACTGATCTCGGGTACTCGAAGTGCCCCGGGGCCAAGCGACTTCTGATCCAATTCGAGGGCACGCCAATGTCCGTCACGTAGACGCCGCAGAGCACCCCATTAGCAGTAAACCCAGCGATCAAGTCCAGCAGCTCGTGGCCACGGCTCGGCTCGTAGTTCCAGCCCCGCGGAGGTCGGACGTAGCGGACGTGCTTCAGATGCTGCAGCATGAACTTCTTCAGCGGTTGGTACACGGCCGCGCAGTGCGTTCGTAGCTGCGCGTCGTTCTGCTCTGTCGGAATCCCTCGCACGCTGTAGAACAGGGGGCTCTGCGCGTAGCGTTCACAGAACTGACAGTTCGTCGCCCCAGTCTCGGGATCGACTGTGATGCCTCTCCAATGCGCCTCCAACACGTGTGCAGCACTGCGTCTTGCGTTCCTCGAGCTGAAAAACTCCACACCGAAGCCGGGCTCCGCGATATCCAGCAATCTGGACAGCTCCGTTGTGTTTTCCGAGTCAATCGCAACTCTTGCGTCGCTTGTACGCTCCTTCTCCAGGCCTTCGACCAGCGAGAAGACGATGGGCTGCATTGTGGCAGCTTCAAAGTACCCGCCTCCTCGAAACATTTGAAGCACCTTGAAGCAGTGAGGCCGAATGCCGTCGTAGAGCAAGCACATGGCCTCCAACAGATGCGCACGCGCGTCCAGCATCTTTGGGAGTGGCAGTTCACTTGGCACGACCTCAACTTCATTGAACGGATCCCAGTTACACGCGCAGCGGCCACGAGCTCCTTGCACTGATTGAGGTATCAGCTGATGCCAGTCTCCGTGGCATTTGAGCCCAAAGTGAGCGCTGTCCTTCGCGTAGTAGCCCAGCAGCGCCTTCGTGGCGATTGAATCGCGAACGTCTTGCATCAGTAATCGCGAACAACTTAGCAGCAAACTGTTGGCGTCTGGCGGAGCGAGCAACGGCGCGAGATGCGAGTGGAGAAGCGTGACCAAGTCAGGGAAATCAACAAGAGCCCCACGGCCACTTGTCTTCCTCGCCTTGGCAGCAGCTGGTCTGGTCCCTCCTCGGCGTTGCCTAGTTCTCTTATCGGCTGGAGCTGCTTGGCGCTGCCGTCCACGAGGCATCGTTCTCAATGGGAGCGTCAACAAAAAGAGCACCTTAACCAATCTAATCCCAGACCTTACCTACCATCTTACCCGCCAATGACAGCATCTCATGGCTTCAGCGCTTATGAATAGCGATCGACAGCAGTGAGCGAGCATACGTGGTATTGAGCTCAAAGCAAACAAAAGTAAAAGAAACGTGTGTCCTCAAGTCCGGTCGCTGATCTTGATCCGCCAGGTTGAAGTGTTGAGCAGGAACATGTGCGTCCGCCAGCCGCTGTTCTGCAGCACTTGATGGAAGAGCGAGAAGTCGGCCGTCATCTTCCGAAGTGTGGACTCGAGCAGTGGCTGATGCGTGATGGTGCCACCGTTCGATGACGGGGGCGGCGACGCAGTAGGGGACACCGAGGCCAGAGCCTCAAGCACCAGCACGGCCTGGAAGAACGCCCGCAGCTCGTCTTTGGGCTTCGCCTCCGCCTGGAACATGACGAGCACGCGGTCGCCCACCACAGTCAGCAAATAGGCCTCGTCACTGCAGCAACATAACAACAAGCATGAATATTAGAGCGGAGACACAAGCCAAAGCCGTAGGAAACCCAGCGTTACCTGTAAATCTGCAGCAATCGGTCGAGGTCCGGCGAGGACGGGACGGCCTGGTGCAGCTCCGCCCCCATGACCAAGTGGCTCGTCACCGGCAGCACGGGGTCTTTGAAAATCGGTTCCTCCTGGTTAACGCTGCGAATGGAGTACTGCAACAAAGCAACAGCAACATAAATGTCAGTCAGGGTAAAACGTCACGACAAAAACGCGTAATCACGTCAACTTCAAGATGACTCCCCGCGATGACTCACCCGTCCGTTATGGTCGGCCACGTTCTCCTTGCCCGGCTTATTGCCCGACGCCAGGAACCTCCGCACGAGGATCAGGCCGCGCGAGCAGTTGACCGTGGGGATGCACAGGCACGACACGGCGTTGTAGTTGGCGTACACGTGGATCACCGTGAGCAGCAGGAACGCCACCCAGACCGCCTGAGGCGACGAGTTGACGGCGTTGGCGAAGTACATGCCGAACATGAGGCCGAACAGCTTCACGGCCGTCTCCTGCGACCCCTCCTTGGCGGCGCAGTCGGCCATGTTGTCCTTCTTGGCAAAGTGCGTCATGAGTGAGGAGCGCGTGGCGCCCGCGGCCACGCCGCACATGGTCTTGCACACGCTCGAGACGCACAGCACCTCGGTCACGAGCGTGGGGAAGTAGGGCGCCACCATGTCGAGCGTGAGCCCCACGTCGTTGATGACGTCGGCGAAGAGCCGCCAGCGCTTGACGTTCACGTCGAACTTGGGCCCCACCAGGTAGGCGAACGTCAGGCCGCCGATCATGCCCGAGCCGTCGCGCAACACCCACTGCAGCGCGGCGGCCAGCGGCGTGGCCTTGTCGTCCCCGACGCCCACGCTCTGCAGCACGCTCTGCGTGGCCAGCACGCCGCGCAGGTAGCTGCACATGGCCTGCAGCGTGTCCCAGAACTGGAAGCTCAGGTAGTCCTCGCTCACGCTGTCCGGGTAGCCCGCGGGCAGGAACATCTCCTGTAGCTCGCGGCTCAGGCCGGACAGCGTCAGGCAGCCGGCGGCCGACGGCGCACGCCCCGAGCCGGACGACAGCAGCTGCTCCCGTGCTGCACGTAGCGCCGCGGCGCCTCGTTCGCGCACACGGGGCGCGTGTCGAACTCGGTCACGCGCACGGCTCGCGCGTCCTTTCCGTCGCTGGAGAGCGGTGGCGACGGGGCCGGAGAGGGCCCCACCTTGCGCTGCGTCAGCTCCGTCATGCCCTGGACGGACTGCTTGATGTCGAAGTGCCAAGTGGCGGCTGAGTTCAACCGGATAAAATCCGCGATTGGAGACGGATAAAATCCGAGATTTGGATATTTGGGATTTTGGGGAATGTGGTGCACATCGCTCAGCGTCGGGTAATCCGATGTCTCATGGGCACCTGCACCTGCAGCTCTTTTAGCTCCGCCTTCACATAGCTACATTTGCTGCGCATTGCCCGACTTGACTTGCAGCGCGATGGACGTGGACTACGACGGGCAGACGGCGTTCGACGCGTCCGCCAACGGGGACTTCCCGCTCGTGGTGCTGCTCTGGGGCATGGCCATGGCCGTGCAGCCGCAGCCCGCGGACCTGCTGGCCGCGCGGGACAAGCGCGGGAACTCGCTCGCGCACTACGCGGCGGCGGGCGCCGAGGACACGTGCGACACGATGCACTTCCTCATGCAGCAGATGCAGGCCTCGGGCCGCGAGCAGCAGACGCTGCTGGACGGCAAGAACGACGCGGGCGAGACGCCGCTCATGTGCGTAAAACTCGCAGATCTGCAGCCTTCGGACCGGCCGAGTCATTGACAATTATGGTATTTCTTTGCAGGAGGGCGGCCCACGCCGGCAACTTGCGGCTGGCGGACACGCTGCTGCGCTCCGGGTACGTGGATCTGCTGGCGCAGGACGCGCGCGGCAACACGGCGGCCCACCACGCCGCCGCGCAGGGCCACCTCTGGATGCTGCACTTCCTGCTGGAGGCGGAGCAGCGCCGCAACGCTGCGCTGGCCAAGACGGGCCAGCCAGGACAGACCACGACGCTGGGAGGGTACTCGCTTCAGCACCGTAACGTGCTACACTACGCGTGCATGAGCGAGTACAAGCCAATGGTGCAGTATCTGCTCACGCGAGGCTTCGACGCCAATGAGGCGGACGCTGAGGGCAAGACGTGTCTGGACATCGCCAAGGCGCGCAACCTGCTCTGGCTGGAGGACCTGCTATCGGGCAAGGCGAAAGCGGCGGACCCTCCCACGCACATGCGCAAGACGCGCGGACTTGTGGCGGTGCTGCATGGAGCCCTGCTGCTGGCCATCTTGTCGACAAGCTACTGGCTTGTGTGGTGGCTAGCGCTGCCTCTGATTCTCATTGTATTGGGCAAGTCACTGTCGGCATTCCGTCAGCCGGGCCACGGCCACGGGGGTCATTCCCACGGCGCTGCCCCCAAAAATGTGGCAAACCTGCACCCGTCCAAGCGAAATGTGACCGTGGCTCTGGACGTCTCGCTCGAGCGATTGGAACAAGGTCCGACGGGGGCCATGGCTGCTCGCAGCAAGAAGGTGAAGAACGAGACGAGCGTCGGGCTGCACACGCTGACGCGAGCCCAGCCCGAGTCGGCCATGGGCATCTGGATGGCGTGGGTGAGTCTCTTCACCATGCTGTACATTGTGCTGTGGGTCGACTCGACGTACAAGGACTTCGCAGACAGCCATGTGATTTTTCTCGGCATCGCAGGAGGGTTTGAAGTGCTGTTCTTGGTCGTGTGGGCGAAGCTGGCGTTCATCTACCCGACCGACCCAGGCATGATCACCACGTACGAGCATGACGTCAAGGCGATGCTGGAGAAGGCGGCGCGGGCCGAGACGCCTGACATGTCCAAGTTCTGCCGCACCTGCCTAGTTATGAAGCCTATTCGGTCCAAGCACTGCGGTCAGTGCGGCATCTGCATCGCTCGGCACGATCACCACTGCGCGTGGATCAACCGGTGCGTCGGGTACAACAACCACAGATCATTCTTCGGCTTCTTGGTGCTGCACTGCGTCGTTCTGGGCGTGTACTTCGCGCTGGCCATCCTCGTGCTCTCCGATGCTACGCACGACCTCCACGCCGAGCGGGTGAAGGCGGACGGCAGTGGCAGCAGCGACAGTTTGTCGGCGATGGACGTCTGGGTGGAGATCCCGTCGCTCGTGAGCAAGCACCTGCTCGTTATCATGGTGCTGGTGTGGTCTCTCCTCGCTTTCATAGCGCTCGCGATGATGACGAACCAGCACATCAACAACATTGAGAAGAACCTGACGATCAACGAGCAGATGAACTGGCGACGGTACGCGTACATGGCCCAGCCGCCCGCGTCTGGACCAAAGGGCGGCAACGGTGGCAAGAAACCTGCGCCTGGAGCCATGTCGAACCCGTTCGATCGCGGATTCAAGATGAACGTGGTCGAGTTTTTCTCCCGCTCTGGCAGCTCAGCCGTAGACTATCGCAAGGTGTTCACCGTGCCGACTCAAGGCGGCAGCGTCACGAGCTCAGTCACCACCACATCCGTCGAAATGCCGACGACGTCTGAAGTCGTGGGCCAGCAGTCGGATGCCAGCGACATTGTGTAGAACGATGGGGGTCACATCATTGTCAAGATATGAGCACGAACAATTTGCTTTAGAGAGTAATAACGAATTGTTTGTGTGTTTCCTTCTACCGGTGAGATCATTTTCTTACTGTCTCGAGTAGTTTCTCCAGGGAAATGCGCGTGTGAGGGTCTGCTACGAGCATTTCGTAAACAAGCCCCCTCAACTCAAGGGACAAACCCTGCGCTATCAGAAGGGCTCCAGCGCGAGGCCAGTTCAACGATAGCGAGTCCGACAGCTGCAGTGGACGCTTGCTGGCGTCGAGGTACGGGTGTTGACCCGTTAGTGCTTGAAAGAGGAGGATACCCAGACTGAATACATCCGCCTGCGGAGTTGGTGGCGCTAGCGGGTCTTGAACGCGCTCCGGTGCTACGTATCCTGGCGTCCCCGTCATCTCTTGAGACGACGAGCTGCTACAATCCAACAGACTGTACGCTCCACCAAAGTCGATGATCCACGCCTGGGAAAGATCGGAGTTCACCAGCACGTTCTCGAGATTCAGATCGCAGTGAATCAATCGTGACCTGTGCACGGCTTGCAGCAGAGTGGCTAGATTCTCCAACAACCGCCGGGCTTCCTCCTCGTTGAGTTTCCGGCCATTCTTCCTTCGGCGTTGACGTAGAAACTGCAGCAACGTCGTCCCTGGAAGTTCCGGCATGACCAGGAACACTTCTTCCGGCGTCTCGACCACCCGATACCCGCGCACTAGACCCACATCTTGAGCGAACCACGACATATAAAGGCGTCGGAGGATCTGGAGCTCATGGCAATTCCCTAGTTCATCAGAAGTTGATAGAACTTTGACCACGAATCGTTGAGACGAGTGAACGTGCTGCACGACGCGAACCCTTCGACCTCGAGCGCCACCTTCCTGCTGCACCGGCCTGACGCCTCGACTCCACCTCGCGTGAGCCAGCGCCTCGCGAACAATCGAGCACCAGATACTCGCGTCAGCTGCTGTAGCGAAGCGAATCCTCACTCGAAAGGATGCAGAGCTCTTCGCCGAGCTCAGCAGCTGAATGCCAGTAGCTACCGAGCCCTTCATCCCCCCACCCGACGACCCTATCAGCTCGCACGTCGTGTTCAGCGGCAACACGTACGTCGTCTCCGGTGACACCTCTGATCGATCCCCTCAAAGGCAGCGTCTCCGTCCTCAGCGTACACCGCGAGCGTTGGCTCCGCTCCCGTTCGCAGCACGATGGTGCGCTCCTGGAACCGATTGAGTCTCCACCTCGAGCCGGCCAGCACTTGAACGCCGCGTGCCACGTACTGCGCGCGTAAGATCGGCAGCTCTCGTCTCGCTCCACAAGACCATGCACCGGAACCCTTGGCGTTCGGGTCCGCGTATCCTGCAACGGCTGTCGACGTAGCGGAGACCGACGCGAGGCTGCTGCACACGGAGTGGCGTCGCCCCAACGCGTCTGCATGTGGGACGACTGCTACCGGAGACTCGACGCCCTGAGCATGGTGCTTGTTGCTGTCGGGACGCGCGTCTCCAGCAGACACTCGAGACAGCATCGAGGCTGGTCGGTGTTCGAACGAACGGTGCAATTCAGCACTGGAGGCTTTCGCCAGATGGCTTCACGTGGCGTCCGTCCGTCGAAAAATAGAGCCCAGAGGGCCGAAATAGGCGGCTCAAAATGGTGCCTGCTGGGCGGTTCGCCGCCATCTTACCCGGTCAAGCGTGTCATTCATGCATGGCCCTATGGGAGGAGGACTCCTTGCTCGGAGCGACGTTCGTTACGAGCCTTGAATCGGCTCGGCGTCAACCGCTGCAGACGGGGCCACGCCACAGAAGCCCAACCATGACGACAATAGCGCTTCATGTTGTGCCGTCGGCCAGCGCGGCGCGGCACCGCGACGATCTACGAGCCCGCGTCAATTGACAGGAGAATCCTGCCGGTCGAAACGGCTGTTTCTGCTTCGAGCGGCTCGCTTGCTAAGATCCGCAGCGTCGTCGTATTGCACGGGCGTAGGTAGACCGCAGGCAAGAAGCAGCAACCTTCGAGTGCGACTGAGCCCACCGAGGGCAGGCAACTCAAGCGCCAGTCGTGAAACGTGCGGCTCCGTATTGCCTGCCACTGGCTCGCAGTCTCAGCAGAAACACGCGATGCCATCGTCCGGTGGTGTCGCCTCCAGTCGCCTCATATTTTTCACGGCGGAAGAATCGACAATGATTGTGACGGTCATCGCCACGGCGGACACCACTGGATGCGCGGGCTCGTAAACGGCAGCCACCGATTCACCAGGTGCCTCATCCGAAGGGCGCACAGCGCACTCAACAAAGCGCAAGTGTGGCTTGAGCCCAAACTGAGCCGTTGGCGCCGATTGCTGCGCCAAACGACCCTCGACAGTGGGAGTAAGTACCGCACAGGATACCGAGACTTCCACCTCGAGATAACGACCTCAAACTGAAAACCCTAAAGCGAAATCTATAGCGGTACGAGTCGCTAAAATTCTTGTAGCCTCGCACCAACATGTGGACTTCGCTTGAGCCGTACAGCTAAGTCGCAGAATCTTGGACTGCTTTCTGGTATTCGGTCTGCCACTTGGTACAAGTTGACGGCTTGCGCCTGACGTGGCGTTTATCGTACTTAAGTAAGACAGAACAATTTACTTTGCGCACAATGCACCGCAGTATCTTATCTACGTTTGGGCAACTAAATACCTGCGCAGCTACTGTATCGCTGAAGTCGAATTGCGAGCTTCTTCGTGCAATTCATGCACAGTCCTATACTTTGACCACCCAGGGCGGTCTACATGTAACTTATCTTCATTTTCACCCGCACAACCGAATTGCTTCAACGATATTTCTGCAGGCCTGGCTGTAAGAACTTCTCCGATTTGCAGACGAGCATCCCCCTGCAACTTGCAGCACCAAGGATCGATACCACCTTGAAGTGGGGAACATCAGCCGCGCGGGGCCCAGCCCACGGAGACCTCCCCATCCTAGCATGCACCAGCATTACGGTTGAGTATCACCTGCAGCGGTGACACAAGCAGCCCTCAACCATTTAGCATTGTCTGCGTTGGCGCGGTATCTGCAGAGTTACAATACTGTACCAGACATCCATTCCGCCCTCTTGTTAAACAAATCTCGGCATGTTCTTATCTGCTCCCGTCCGTAAACACCGGGGGTGGCACGACGACCAAAAACGCGAAAAAGCGTTTTTATCTCACTTTTCCCGACCGCTGATTGGTCCCCGCCCCTTCGCAATGCGAACATTCACGCCGCCGTGCCGCCGTCGTGCCACAATCGAATTTGCTCCGAAGAGGGCAAAGTCAACGCAGCAACCCGCAGGAAGAGGAGCTCTTCACAGAGAGAAAGGACCCACCAAAACGCATGGTCTGCTCGACGTCGACGCTGGTGGCAAGCGTCGTCTCGGCGGCGCTGGCAGGCGCCGCGCTCGGACTCGTGCTGGGCGCGCGCCGCGTGTCCACGTGCCCCAAGGAGGGCGCGGCGCACGGCGTGATGCGGCGCTTCACGTGTCTGCTGTGCCGCAAGAAGAAGAAGGGCTTCCCCAAGCGGCTGATCCTCGTGCGCCACGGCGAGTCCGAGGGCAACATCGACCCGCTGTTGTACGGCCGCGTGCCCGACAACGCCATGCACCTCACGGAGCTCGGCTACGAGCAGGCGGTGGCGGCCGGTGAGTCTATCAAGAGAATCGTGGGCAATGAGACCATGGTAAGGATGTCCAAGCGCGCGTTGACTAAAGAGCGGCGGCGCGGTTATTAATTTAACTGTTGTGTGATTCGTTTGTTTGTTTTGCGCGTGAGCAGCGGTTTATTGTATCGCCGTACGTGCGCACGATCGAGACGTTCTGCGGCATCCTCAAGGCCTGGGGCTTCGAGGGCAAGTCCATCCCGTGGACCGAGGAGCCGCGCATTCGCGAGCAGGACTTCGGCAACTTCCAGGAGCCCATGAAGATCCGCGAGTGCAAGGCCCAGCGCCGGCGCTTTGGCTCCTTCTTCTACCGCTTCCCGAGCGGCGAGTCTCCCGCCGACGTGTACGACCGCGTGTCGTCCTTCCTCGAGTCGCTGTACCGCATGTTCGAGAAGACGTCCGAGGAGAACTACGTGCTGGTGACCCACGGCGTGGCCATCCGCGTCATCCTCACGCGCTACTTCAAGTACCGGATCAGCGAGTTCGAGCAGCTGGAGAATTTCCACAACGGCGAGCTGGTTGTGCTCGAGTTCAACGAGTGCCAGGGCAAGTTCATGCTCAAGACCATCGTGACCAACGACGTGCGCATCCTCGAGGACGGCAGCGTGGCCGTCGAGACGGACGAAACCACGCAGCTGCGCGTCCACCCGAGCGACACCATGTCGGCCATGTCGAGGCCCTACTCCACGTCGCCGATCAACCACTTCCGCCATCCGCCGCCGCCGTCGCCGCCCACGTCCAGCACCACGTCGTCTCCGCGTCGCGAGAACGTGGACATGTTCCCGTCGTCGCCCACGTCCTCCAGCACTTCCAAGTCCATGGCCGACTTTGCCTCGCCCGTGCGGCCGCCGGCCATTGCCGTCAACGAGCCCATGCAGCGAGGGATGCAGTAAGTAACCGCAGACGAGGCGGTCCGACGTATTTATACAAAAGATGTTTATTTCGATCCCTCGTCAAAGCCGATAACAGTACATTGTACCTATCCCCCAGTATCACTCTATTTCTTCTACCTTCGAAACACGGTATCCTACCACCATAACTAGCTCCGATGTTATCAATTCCGTAGCATAGGATTTATCGGCCACGTGGTAGACCCGAAACCTATTTGGCATTTTGCCACGTACGACGAGCTCTTGACCATGCTGGCGACGCTGGACGAGCTGGTGCCGCTGCCGGCGGATCTCAAGATGTACCTGCTGCACCTGACGGCCATCGGCCTCGTGAGCTACGCGGCCGTGGCGCTGCTCATCCCCGTGGTGGGCCGCCGCATGCCGGCAAAGCTCTCGGGCAAAGATCTGTGCAAGCGCGGCACGCCCGCGGGAGATATCCCCATGTAGGGCGAAACATCTCGTTCTTGATGCTGGTCCCAATGCCACTCACTAACCGCTGTATGACTGATGTTGTCTGCAGTCAAGAGGCGCTCGGAATCGTGTCGGGTCTCGTGTACGTCGCGGCGCTGGTCGTGACGGTGCTCACGGTCGTGGACAACCCGGACGTGAAGCGCATGATGGCGTGGGGCATCGTCAGCATCCTGTCCATGATCCTGCTGGGCTTCACGGACGACCTGTCGGACCTGCGCTGGCGCCACAAGCTGCTGTTCCCGCCGCTGGCGTCGCTGCCGCTGCTGATCAACTACGCCGGACTCACGGCCGTCGTGCTGCCCAAGCCCGTACGCTTCCTGTTCGAGAAGGACACGCTGCTGCACACGGTGCTCAACCCGATCGTGCCGCTCAGTGAAGGCGGAGAGGTCGCGGAGCTGGGACTGTTCTACTACCTGTACATGGGCATGATGGCGGTCTTCTGCACGAACGCCATCAACATTTACGCCGGCGTGAACGGCCTGGAAGCGGGGCAGTCGTTCGTGATCGGCGCCGCTGTGGTCGTGCAGAACGTGTGGCAGATCCTGCTGGGCCACGACAACGAGAACTTCCACTACCTGTCTCTCATGTTCATGGTGCCGTACCTGGCCACGACGCTGGGCCTGCTCAAGCACAACTGGTACCCGTCGCGCGTCTTCGTCGGCGACACCTTCTGCTACTACGCCGGCATGACCTTCGCGGTGTGCGGCATCCTAGGCCACTTCAGCAAGACCCTTTTGCTCTTCTTCCTGCCGCAGGTCCTCAACTTCCTGTACTCGCTCCCGCAGTTGTTCAAGATCGTGCCCTGCCCGCGCCACCGGTTGCCCAAGTTCAACGCCAAGACCGGCCTGCTCGAGCCGTCCACCATCACGCCCGAGTCCACGCGATCGAACTACACCATCATCAACCTCTTCCTCGTCGTGTTCGGCCCCATGAAGGAGAACCACCTCGTGCTGGCACTGCTGGCATTCCAGGTACTTTGCTGCGGTCTGGCATTCTACATCCGCTACGGAATCAGTGGCTACTTCTACGACTTTGTGCAGTAGACAAGTAGCGGGTATTGTTTAGGTCGAGTGCTTGCTTGACTACTTAATCAAGATATGTGCTTCGCCCTCCAGCAAACACCATCATAAAATTTGTCACTGCCAAGTGACTTGCGACGCTGGCGTGATCACTTCATCTCGTACTTTGAGGATCGACTTCTTCGGCGCCTTCGTCTTGTTGGGCAGAGGCAACGGCTTCGGTGGAGAATTCTCGTCCGCTTTAACTGTTGCTGAGGCGATACCACTCCCGCCATTGTCTTGCGTAGTATTCGCCCCGGTTAGTTTACTTCGCGCCGTCGCGAACAGGTCAACGACGGGAATGTGCTGGCTGAAGTGCATCAACTGCGGCTTCCCAAACTTCATCCGGCCTCGAGTCACGCCGTTATCGTTTTCTTCCTCGTCGTCCGGCTGGTGCTTCCTCACCGAGTCTTCGTAGTCGCGGTTAATCCTCTCAGCCAGGGATTCCACCACCTGGGTTTGACGCACGGGCCGGCGCATGTCCTCCGACCCCAGCGAATTGAACTGGGGCAAATACACCACCACCTCGTCGCCCGGATCAGTCTTCGACTCTTCACTAGTATCTGTTCCTGCTCGCAGGGCCTCCAGTCGAGCCGTCTCCTTCTGCTGCGGAGTCAACTTTGTCGTCGAAGGCGTGGCAACACGCACTTGCCCGTCAGTAGCTGCGCGGCTGATCTGGGCCTGCTGCTCCAGAAGCAGATCGCGCGCGGATCGATGAAACGTGCGGTTCATCGCCGTCCTCGCCCACTTCTTGATAATCCACTGCGCCAGATCGCCGTACACAGCGTCGATGTTGCTCATTGATGCGCCAAGCTTCTCGATGCCTCGCAACGTGCGCGCGATGTTCGTCTTTCTCAGATGTTCCTCCTTCACCCCAGGCAGCATCGCCAGAACCTACGCAGCAGTAACAAAGGAATAATTTAGAGCTAGCGAACCACCAGACGACTTCCGTCACACCTGCGCCGCACCTTCATCACAAGCAAAGAGCCCGAGCGAGTGCTGTCGAGTCGGAACCAATTACTCAGGATCTTCTCCAGCGTGTGCAGTCCGTCCGCCTCCACGAACGCCTCCAACGCTCGCTTCGGCTAACAGACATCAAGTACAAAACCCTCACAATGTCACTCTCCAGTCTCCATAACAACCAGACAGCGAGACAGCGTCCTCACCTGCAGGTCCTTGTTGCTCAGAATGACCTTCTGCTTCTCTGTGCAGAGCTTGCCCACCTTCTTCTGACTCAGGATAATACCCAGCACCTCTCGGCAGATGGTGTAGGCGGTCTTGCGGCTCTCGAACTTCTGCGTGTTCAGCGGCCGCTCCGTCTCCGCGTCCTTGTGATGGTGGTGATGCTTGCTCTTCTTCTTCTTAGCCGGGGACTGGGCCGCGTCCTCTAAGCCCGCCGCCCTCTTCTCCGCCTCCTTGACGTTCTGCTTGACCTCCTCCAGCGTTAGGTCCGAGTACAGGCCGTCCGAGAAGAGCACACGGAAGCGCTTGATGTCCGCGAAGTACTGCGTCACCTGGCCCGAGCTCGTGAGCGTCTTGCCCTCGTAGCTGGCGGAGCTCTTGGTCACCGTGGCGCCCAGGAACTGGTTTGGGTCCGACTCCTTCTCCTTGGCGCGCTGGGCCGCCTCCTGCGCCTGCTGCTCGGGCGTCTTGCGGATCACGAACTTCTCGGCCTCGACGAACGGCAGCTCGTCGCGGTGGCCGTCGCTGTACACGAGCGAGTAAAGCCCCGAGTCGGCGTCGTAGGCCTTGATCTCGCCCGTGCGGCCCTCCAGCGGGTTGGCCACGCGCGTGCCCAGAGGGAAGCGCTGCGGCTCGCGCATGCGCACCATGTTGGCGTTGGCCGAGTGATGGAATGATAGGTAGCAGTTGGAATTGATGTGGTATACATAGCTCTTAAGTGGAAACATTATTACCCTATCGCAGAGGACATTCCGGAGGACACATCAACTTGACGTTGATCTGGTTGTCTAACTTACTGGAGCCGTGTCAAGCTTTTTGCCGTGTTTCACGAAATTGTCACGGGTCACGGCTGAGACCCGGGCTGACAGCCTTCTTGAAGTTGCTGGAAGGAGCCTGGAGCAGGAAGAAGCGCGGCTCCAGATTGAGCGGGACCAAGGTGCGCCTGCGTATCAAGTGTGAGTGGTTGTCCACTCTTCAAGGCGAAGATGGCGCGTGTCGAGGGGCTGAGCACGGAGTGCTCGGCCGTCCGAATCCAAGGACGGATGGCATGGACGCCGTGGGGCTCAAGGACAGGAGGTGAGGCGTCCCCAAGGAGTTGAAGTAGGTGAAGAGCGGGTCGGCGGGGTAGCCGTCGGCCGCGCAAGACGTAGTGTGGAGATTCAGGCGTGAATTGTCCTCGTTAAACGCAAGAAACCCTTTGCATTTTTACGAGATTGCCTTCTTTTCCTTTAGCATCCTACCAGCAAGCTCAGCGTCTACTCTCTGTTGGTCGAAGTACCCGACCCTAACGGAGGAGGACCGCGACAAGTTGGTGGAGAAGCAGGGTACTTCTCACTGACAAGAGAGGCGCCTGGATCAAGGCGTGCTGAAGGAAGAAGGCGGTGGGGAACTGGATGAGTTCTCCAAGGACACCCGGCGACGGGCAGGGTGCTGGCGTGACGTCCGGAAGCGAGTCGAACGTCGACTTCGATGGCGGCACGGACGCGTTCGGCAGCAGCGAGAGCGAGACCAGCGCAGATGAAATGGCGGCTGGCAACATGCTGGGCCCGATCGCGGAAGAGCAAGTCGCCGGGCAAGACGCCGATGCTCAAGGAGCGGTGCCCGTGGGCGGGGCGCCTGAGCGGCCGGACCTAAGGATGGGCGACGAGGCCCAGCGACGTCCGAGCCTGCTGGAGACGTCGCGTGGGCGGCGTTGGACGCGTCTCTCCGGGAGATGGTGCAAGGAGCTCCTGTGGTGGCTAGTGGTAGGGGCCAGGGCGTGCCCGCGGCGACAGCGCCGGTCTCGACGACTGGTGTAGTGGCGTCGTTGGCGCCGGCGTACTCGGGGCCTGGGACGAGCGGGAATACGACGGACGGCGTGACGCCCGTGTCGGGAGAGGTGAGCGCGGTGCCGACTTCCGCGTTTGCGACTCCCTCTCCTACGGCGACGACGGGAACGGGGCTACGAGGCCGATAACGTGGGCCGACGCTCTATTGTGGGTCGAAGCAGCGACGACGGCCGCTGTCGCACCTGCGGGAGGAGTGCCGACGACGACTGTGACTGGCACATCGCCGCTTCTGACGGCGACAACCGAGCCTGCGACCCAGGCGTCTTTGGTACCAGTGCCCGCGACGACGGTAGCTTCGGTGGCTCCCCTGTGATGGGCTCTGCGAGCGCCCCGTCGATGGCGGCTGCCGGGACGGACCCGTCGAGTGGGACTCAGCAGGCGGACGGGGTCCAAGAGTGGACTTGCTGGCCAAGGTATTGACCCGCGCGCTGAACATTACCCCGTCCGTCGACCCCTCAGGGCCCGGCGACCCAACCGACTGGAGGAACGAGTCTGGCTCCACCGGTGGCAGCGAGCGTGCGACGGACTCCTGCGGCGGGAACGGGTAAAGCGGCGAGAGCGCCCAGTGCGGCGACCCAAGCGTATCAAGCGGCTGGGCCAGCGAGTCAGCCGGTGGTGACTACCCAGCCGGCGGTGACTACCCAGCCGGCGGCGGCTGCCCAAGCAAACCAGAGTGTGCCGACCGTGGGGACGACGAATCTCTTCGCGGATGCGTACCTCGACGCCTTGGTGCGGCAGGCGCTGCAGAGGTATCCTGGACGATGGACGGGAACGGGTACGAGTGGTGCTACGGCGGTTGGAGGGCCGGTGCCGAATACAGCTCCTATGACGACCGTGCCGTCACAGACTACGGCGGTCTTGACTCGCCTGGTGCCGTCGGTGCCGACTCCGACGCCTAGGGCGACGTCAGCTTCGACACCGAGTGCCTTGTCGATGGCCGCGATCCCTCCTAAGGGGTGTGACAATCGCGCCGACGCCGATGGGTGGTGGCGGCGGAGCGACGCCGGTGAGCGCGTTCTACCCGTCATTTCAGCGCGCGGGTGCGATGACTCCGAGGACGAGCGTGCCCGTGAACCAGTCGTCGTGGTGTGGCCCATACGGTGGAGAGGCGGCAGCGAGTGTGGCGACGACGCCGTTGGCTGCGGCGAGCATCGACATGGGGACGTACAGGCAGCAGCCCGGCTGCCAGCAGTACGTGCCTCTGGGGACGTCGGAGTCGACCGGGTACCGCCAGGAGTACGCTGACTATGCTGCGCCTCATGCTGCTTCTCCTTCCGCTGGGCATGTTCCTGCGCCTGCTGCTAGCTACTCTGGTGGCGGCCGAATTGTGCAAGGGACCTCACGCTATGCGTACGGAGACTTTTCGGTGGGTGGTATTACCTTGGAGCTCCGCAATGCGGGGAAGGTGATCGTGCCATTCTACTCTGAGGTTGCGTCGTGTGAACACGCTGCCGCGTTCTGGAGGTCGTTCGAGAAGTGCACAGAAGGTATGGACGACGCTCTGAGGCTGACAGTGTTCGAGCCGTGCTTGAAGGGCAAGACTGGTCAGGAGTGGTGCTACAACTCCAGGATCGAGGACTTTATGACGCTCAAGATCCGTTTCCACAACCGGTTCGTCAGCCGAACGCCGGCGCAGATGTGAAACCAGTTGCGGACTGCTAGGCGGAACTACGACGAGTCAGTCGAAGAGTGGGGTGACCGAGTCAACCGGATGTGCAAGGCTCTACACTACAACGAGCCGCGCATGGGGTACGAGTTTTTCATGGAGGGCATCCGCAACAAGCTGCTGTGTGATGCTGAACGCAAGCGTGGCCTCGACGATTGAGGAGGCTGGAACGTTGCTCTTGTTCAAGGGTCTGCATCGACCGGTTGAGGAAGAGGACGAGTTCGCCGAGAACGCCGGGCGTTGGGCGGTGGCAATGCTAGTGTATCCTGACTTTACTAAGAGGTTCAAGTTGTACCTGGACTCCTCTCACTTGGCCGTGGGAGCGTGTCTAATACAAGAGATAGACGGCCGGGACAGAGCTATCGCGTACACGAGCAAGATGCTGGTGGGGTCGCAGCGGAACTGGATCAAGAAGACGGACGGAACGACTGAGATCGAGTGCTGGGGCGTGGTCTGGGCCACGGGTAAGTTCCGGGGCTACCTCGACCATGCCGAGTTTGAACTCTACACGGATCATCAGGCGTTGACCTGGATATTCGGAGAGAACCCGCGGACGACGAATGCGAAGCTAGCACGTTGGACAATGGAGCTGTCCCAGCTGCGGTTCAAGACTCACCATCGAGCGGGGTCGCTCATGGGTCACGAGGACGGCCTGTCGAGGTTACGACAGCGACCTGTGGTCGGAGCGGTGGTCATACGCGACTTACTGAACCCGCCCGTGCGTCAGGGTGAAGGCGATACGGGTAGGTTACGGCCGCTACGTATCGAGGACGTCTGGATCCCGTGGCGACGCCTGAGGGCGTGGCGCCGACGAAGTCGGGGAGCGTGCGAATCCAAGAGACGCCGGTACTGAAGGGGAACGCCCCTGCGTCTGGAGGACGTGTGGGCAGCGAGAGCGGCTGGCGATGGGGAACGTTCGTCAAGGCCGACGTACAGCATGGGGACGATGGGCGTCTGGGCGAACAAGTCGAGTTGGGCCTGACTCCGAACGAGGACGAGCATAGCGTCGTCCAAGTCGGGGAGAGCGGAGTCGCTGAGGGCGGAACGGAGGGCGTTCGTGAATCCGAGGAGGCCGTGCAAGGCGAAGGTCGACGTCTCACACAAGAGAAGCAGGAAGAGGACGAGAACAGGAGGACGGAGACAGATTGTCCTTCCGCCGTGGACGCCATCGGCTTCGACAGCGGGAAGTTCGTCGAAGAGCAAGGGCGCACGCCGTGTATCGTGGCCATGAAGGCGTTCCTCGAGAGCGGAGCTCTCTCAATGGACACTCAGCTGCGGGTGCTGATCCTGAGGATGTCGCCGAACTTCGTGATGAAGAATGGCGTGCGGATGCGTCGCGTGTACCTGAAGGCACGGGCGGGCCCGGTGAACACGATCACGGTTCCCGTCATCCCGTTGCCGTTCATCGAGACGGTGCTACACTACTGTCACGCCGACATTTTCTCGGCGCATCTGGGCAAGACGAAGACTAGGGATCGGGTGCGGCGGCACGCGTACTGGCCTGGATGGAAGAAGGACGTGGCCGAGTACGTGCGCTGCTGTCTGATATGCAACGGCGGCAAGGGTCTTGGCCGTGGAAGGCAGGACGTATGCAACGGATGCCGATCATGGACCTGTCGGGTTCGTTCTCGTTGGTAGTCGTGGACACCATTGGCCCGCTGCCCTAGACGGAGCGCGGCAACAAGTACATTTTGGTCTTCGTGGACTACTTCACCAGGTGGGTGGAGGCGTTCGCGGTGGAGGCACTGGACTCGATCACGTTCGTGGACGTCATGGTGGACGGCGTGATCTGCAGGCACGGAGTGCCCGAACGGTTGCAGAGCGATCGCGGCTCAAACTTCACGTCCGAGCTGGCGCGCTCGCTCTAGCAGACACTGGGTATTAAAAGCCCTTCGGGTCGGCGTACCACCCGCAGACACAAGGACTGGTCGAGAGGTTCAATGGCATGCTGCTAGGTATGTTAAGAATGTTCGTGCACGAGTCCCAAGACGACTGGGACGTCTACTTGCCGCGCGTGTTGTTCGCGTATCGGTCGTCGTACCATGAGGCCCTCGGCGATTCGCCGTTCTTTAGCCTCTATGGACGCGACCCGAAGCTCACGCTGGATTTGGCATTTATGAATACCGGTTCGGACTGGAAGTCGAGTGAGGTGGCCGCGTACAGGCGCAAGCTGTACAAGTAGCTGTACGACTCGCGGCGCATGGCCGCAAGGCTCAGGACCATCACGAGCGACGGCTGAGTGGGCAGAAAGAGGTTGCGTTCGCGATGGGAGATGCTGTTTGGGTATACCAGCTCTTTCGTGCGCGCCGAGGCGAACGGAAGACGAAGACGCTCGCGTTCACTTGGCACGGACCCTATCGGGTACTCGGCCAAGTCGGGGAGAACGCGTACAGGATTGGCATCCCGAGCCATCCCGCCAAGGTCGTGACAGTGAACGTCAACAGGTTAAAAAGGTTCAAGGGGCGGCGGAGTCGGCCTTTTGTGGACGATGTGCCCGAAGGCGTGGACGGCACGCCCGGAGCTGAAGATGAAGGACCTCTCGAGGAGGACGACTTGCCGGAGACGAGCTACGTGGAACGCGCCACCATCGGTGGTGAGGAGACGGCGTTCACGAATGCGGGCTCACCCGTGATCGACATTGTGGGGAAACGGGTGGAGAAACGTGAAGTGCAGTACTTGGCGCTGACAGCGACGTACGAGACGTTCTGGCTGTCAGGCGCCGCGCTGTCGCCGGAGTACGACGTGCTGGTGACGGCGTACGAGTATGCCGAACGAAGAAAGAAAGGTCTGTCTGAGCTACGAAGGAGCGTGCGGCTCATGGAAGCCAACTCTGTGGTTGATGAAGATGAGCTCCTCTTCTAGCGCCGGCGTCGAGCTCGACCCCGGTTGGAAGAAGGGGGCGGTGGTTGTGAATAGCTTCAAGGTGAGGCAGTGTGCCTCGAAGCTCGTGAGGATTGGGTATTTTCTTGATTTTATCGTGTTATGGGGACTCTATGTGGAAATGGAGGCGCCCTGGAAGTGCTACGCTTGGCGGACATGGAGAACGAGAGCTACAAGGAGAACGAAGTTTTAATTGGATTAAAAGAAGTTAGCGTGGCATATGCAGACATCACGGGACGCTGGAACGGAGGGGGGGACTTCACTCGTCGGCGGCGGCGGGAACGGGCGCAGTAGGCATGCCGTCGTCGTCCTCGAAGTCGGAGAAGTCGTCCGACATGATGTCCTCGGGCGAGAACGTGGTGAACGAGACTGGGCTGGTACGTTCCCTTCGCAACGGCTGGGGCTAAGCGCGCCTGGGCTTCTTGGACGGTCGTGTTCTTCTTAAGCGCGAGCGCCGGGTCGGCGTTCAGGTTGCCCACCCAGTCCGGGTTGCTCAGAGCGGGGCCCAGGATGTCCATGCGGACGCGAGCGAGAGCGTCGAGCGAGAGGCGGTGATCGGCGGGGGCCTTGGGGTCGAGAGCACGCGTGGACTCGAGCAGGACGCGCTGGCTGTGGTAGCCATAGTCGTCGATCATGGCAGGGTTGAGAGCATTGTCAATGACGAACTGGTAGCGGTCCGGGTCCGTACAGAACAGCAAGGCCAGGTCCTCGGCGGGCAGGCCGTCGTCTGTGCGCTTCTCGCCGGAGCCCTTGCCGCCTTGATCGCCGAACCAGTACAGCTAGTCGTGGCCCTCGATTCGCTCGTAGAAGCCGAAGTAACCCCAAGTCTCGACGCAAAGACTGGTAAAACGGAGGCGGGCCACTACCGCGTGAAGATTCAACTTCCGTCGGTTGTCCGTCTCGGCCTTGATCTGCAACGGCGTGTTGAAGGCCCAGTGCCAAATCAACAAGCGGTGGAGGATGTAGAACCGCCAGTGTTCGCGGTACACGATGGAGTACTGCCGTGGGTCGTACCAGAGGTTGCGGGCGACCCACGGGTACGCGAGACGCCACGGCACCTTGCCCTCAGCGACGCACTTGGCGAGAACGGCCGCGATGGCGGCTCGTACCTCGAAGGGAGCCGCTTGACTGACGCGCAGGATCTCCTCGACGTTGATCGGAGTGGCCTCCTCAGTCGCCGCAGCGCGGGCCTTCTTGTCAGACGTCGTGCGCGAGGGGCTGGACGAGGCCGCACGCTTGTTGCTGTGGCGGGGCGCCTTACCCTTGCCCTTAGTTAACTTGGACGGCGGCGACGGAGAACTCGACTTCGATGGGCGGGGCGAAGCTGGAGGCTCAGTAGGAGCAGCGGAGCTAGTCGATGGGGGTGCCGACGGCAGCGGAGGCAGCACGAGGATCGTGCCACCGAGGCCCGGGTCCGGCTCTCCGTCGAGCACCGCGTCGACAAGAGCCTCAAGGTGCTCGAAGCCCTGCGCCTGCGAGTTGGCGGAGAGGGCGCAGCGCACGCGCTCCCAGAATGCTGCCTTGATTGCGCGCGGGTCCGTAGCGAGCAAGTCGTCGAACAACCCCAGGACGAGCTCCTTGATCTCTTCGATCTCCTCAGCCGAGACGGCGCAGCGCAGCTTGGATATCGTGGCGAGCGGGTGGCGAAATTGCAAATGAGCAGTTCGGTGCGACAGCGGCTACGGGGCTCACCCACTGCGACGCCGCTGAAAGTTCTTCCTGAACGTTCCGAAGGGCGAGGCCTACGGCAACTTGCCGAGGAACGGTCTTGACGGCAGTTCACCTAAAACGGTTGGTTGTCACAGCCTCGGCAGTTGGCAACATTCAACAACGGCGGCACATGGATCAGTGGCCGCAGGCCGTCAAGGTGCTCCGGGACGTACAGGGCTACCTCGAAGGTGGCGTTCATCCAATGGTGTCGGCGGCTCTGGGCATCGCTGTTTGGCACGTCATAGTGCCTGCGCTGAACGTGCTTTGGGTGTTTTGGGCGTCGGCGCGCGAGACGGGATACGTGCTGTACTTCTTCGGATTTGCCTGTATCGATCGGTACATGACGGCGATGAGGAGCTCTCGCGTCCAAGGGCTGGATGCACCTGAGTACGCGTGGGCTGCGCTGTTTGCTGGTTGTGGTGCCGATAGCGGTGCTTCGAGAGCATGAGCAGCTCTTCATTTTGAATTTATTTTCACTAAAAAGATATATTTTTCTGTGACAGTGTACCTTTTGCATAATGGGCCAGTATGGTTGGTGAAAAGTGGCACGCGCGGTGCGTCGTCTTTCACCAGACCGTGTTCCTGTTCCTGCCCAACGCTGCTGTGTGGGCTCTACAGCCACCTCGTGCGACGCTGTCACGGTCGCATGCCCACGGAGGCGTCGAAGAAGGTGGTGAGGTCGGGGTTGGACGCTCTGCGTGAACGCAAGGACGCGAGGGAGAGCGCGGAGAAGCCAAGTATCTACAAGCTACGCGGAGTACGTTGTCGTTCGACAGTGGTACCGTCAAAGTCGGTGACGAATGGGCCTGAGGTGGCCGTGGTCGTCGACAAGGCGAACGAGCAAGCTCCGACGTGCCCCGCGACGGTGACGAACGAGGACAAGTGTGAGGCTGGCCGAGGACGGCAGCCCGAAATCGGGGAGAGTTGTCACGGGTCACGTCTGAGACCACGGCTGACAGCTTTCCTGACGATGCTCGAGAGAGCGCTGGAGCGAGAGGACGCGCGGCTGCCAGAGGAGCAAGGACAGGACGTGCAAGCATTCCGAGTCTAAGCGTGAGGACCACTCCTCGGGGCGAAGATGGCGCGTACCGAGGGGCTGAGCACGGAGTGCTTGGCCGTCCGAATCCAAGGACGGATGGCATGGACGCCGTGGGGCTCAAGGACAGGAGGTGAGGCGTCCCCAAGGAGTTGAAGTAGGTGAAGAGCGGGTCGGCGGAGTAGCCGTCGGCCGCGCAAGACGTAGTGTGGAGATTCAGGCGTGAATTGTCCTCGTTAAACGCAAGAAACCCTTTGCATTTTTACGAGATTGCCTTCTTTTCCTTTAGCATCCTACCAGCAAGCTAAGCGTCTACTCTCTGTTGGTCGAAGTACTCGACCCTAACGGAGGAGGACCACGACATCACCGAAGTGAAATCCTTTTTTCGGACACCTCCATAAACAGGTTTTGGACCAGCACCGGTCTGATCGGAAAGCATATTTCCGGAAATGTTGTCGACTCGACTACCTGTAGAGTCAGAGGACTTCATGCATTCTGCGAGCAACAGCGCGAAACCCAACATTCTCCCACTTACGTAAGTTTTATGTGGCGCTCCCAGCCAAAACGTAAGTTGATCAGCTTACTTTTTCAGGAATTGCTATTTTCCGTTCCGTACAGACTGTTCAGACTGACTTGATAGGAGTCAGGGATCCGATCTGTCCGAGAACTGTCCTCCGACGAGTAAGGAGCAGTTTCATTGGCCAAAAATCTGTGAATTGCTCGCAGCAGTAGGCTACTGCCAGTAGCAATTGCTACTAGCGAAGCAGCATCGAAATTCTCCAATAGAAGATCCCCAGGCACTACAACTCCATCAGCTTATTGCTTAGGCAATTCGCCACACTTGTAGTTCGAACCATACAAGGAAGAAGTACGCATTAACGAAATAAATAATGGCAACGTCGAAGCCCTCCAAGGAGGAGCTCACGCGATTTATCGTCCTTAATACGCAGGTTCTTACCCAGGTGCACGTCGCTGGCTTCGTAGTAGAGCGGGAATGCATCACCAGCAATAGCGTCACGCACGTCTTGGGCGACACCATGACAGCAACTGATCAGCAGTTTGCATGCTTCTCTGGATGTCAACATCCGAACAATGATCGACGGTACTGTTCTCAACACATTGAACAACGAGCAGTTGGGTACCCCAGGTAGGGAGATTCGCTGCCCCTTAGCCCTGCGCTCGTCAGTGACTCCTTCGTCAGTTGTGGTTGAGGTCAAGCTCCGTCTTGTACGCTTCTCCCCACGCACCATTGTGGGAAAATGGAGAATGCTCCGACAAGCTTGAAGCGATGGCTCGAACCTATCAGGTGAAAGAAATCAACACCAAATGACAACTTCAGACCAGATAAAAGTCCAGAAAAAACAATGCTTGAACGTCGTTGGGTAAATAGCAGAAATGGGAACGGCGCCTGCAGACATCGTGACTCTGCTGCGTTCAGGACGCTTATCGCAGGATCTACCCGTGCATGCGTTCTCATCAGTGTGCATTTGGTGGACCCAAACGTCCCGATGGAGTCCGTTACCCGGAGTCGTTCTCAGCTCATAACCAGGTTTTGCTCGAATGCGCACGCTAAATTTCTGAGACGGCAAGAATTGAATTGACTTGGGAAAACGTAAGTTTGGGCAGCCGACGATTAGGCACCGCCTCTCATTGGATAAAAATCAAGCCTTGAGCAAGGGCACTTGAGCAACTAGACTCCCTACCACCGCACTTGATACGTGAGTGTTCTGCGTGCTTACGGCTACTAATCGTTGTTATAGATTTATTGATATAAAGAATGCAGCTGGTGCCTCCCTTTTCAAGGCAGCACAAGTGCTTGAAACGCACGCACAACTAGTGGCGGGTTGAATTGCAGGCCTGGAGGAGACGTGCACAATAAGTTACCGATTTTCAGTCTGCTGTGGAGACGGTGGCTGCAGCATAGTCATCCTGCCATACTGGTGATGATGTGGACTGTGGCACCAGGGATTATGCCGCATGTACAGGTAGTTGGGGGAGCGCGTGCCGGTCGCGCCACCGCAGACTTAAGTGCAGCTTGCAGTTTTATTGGGGGGCTGTTCGCTGATCAGATAGTTTGGCGGTGTGTTGCCGTGAGCAACTTTAAACTGCTTGCAAGACTTGAAAGGAATGGTGTGTGTCCGCGTGGGCTATGCAGTCTTAGTTAGCTTAAGCTTTGTCGGTCTATGCTTGCACTTGTTTGGCTTTAATTGCATCGCCTCATATCCAATGCTGAACAGCGCCACGGCGCTACATGTAATAGCTCCATCACGCATAAGGGCCTGTTTCATTTGAGAATAACTGGAATAAGAATAGCGGGAGATATTCCTCCCGCTTAAATACGACAAAATACGACGATCCTATTGGCTCAGAAGTTATTCCCAGGAATAGCTACATGGCCGGGGCTTCCTCTTCTTTCCGTCGAGAACCACCAAGCCAGCCGTGCTGACGCTGCTGGGAGTGCGCCTAGCCTTCGTGGCGAGATGAGAAACCTCCCGTCTATACGAGGGCTCATTGCGGCAGGGTGGAGCATCTTCAGTGCTCCTCTAGAGCCCGCTAGGGCCCTCAGCATGGCGCGCTCGACTGCCGAGCACGCGACCAGTGCTGGCGGAGAGGGACTTTTGTGAATGGCGGCCGGCCAATCATGTGCTTCCCTCCATAACGCATATTATTTTTCTCAGTTATTTTGGGGGCTTTATTCTCCACCTGTTTCGTTTGAATAGCGTAGAGTAGCTATTCCGGCCCGGCGCTATTCTCAAATGAAACAGCCCCTAATTGAGCCTAGATTTGCTTCGATACCGTTGATTAGATGCCTCATCAATGTCGACCATTCTGCCAGAGTTCCCATCATTATTCATGTGAGCAGGACACCAGAAGAAATACTTGTTTATGGAGGGTAGTCACGCCGGCCACCGCGAGTGAACTCGTCGAGGTTGGTTCATTATTAAGTGCTTTGGCGATTGGCATCAACTGGTGCCAGCTCATATCGCAACGAATCACTTCGATTGCACGTGTCCAATGTACGACGACCAGTACAGAACTTTGGTGAGCTCGAGCGCGTGGTCGCTGCCTCATCGCCCAGGGCTCGTACGCACTTGCTCGAAGCTGTCCACCTCGTCTATCAAGGCATTCGGCGGCATTGTTTCCAGTACACACAGCTTCCGACAACAAGGATGCGTAGAATGCCGAGCTGGTGGGGTTGGTTTGTTCCTGTTGGTGTCTTGCAGCCGGTTGCGTTTTCGTTGGCCACTGCTGTGGAGGTGGATCGCCAGAACGAAGGCGAAGTTTTGACAACTGACGATACCGAGGGTACCCTCGGACAATGTCGACGAATTGGCGCGGCTGATGAATATTGTGGAGCCGGAGCTTGGCTTTCGCTTTTTCAGCACGAGGAGTGACGCACGCGAGCCTGTCAACGTTGTGGAAGCTCACTGGAGGGGGATTGAAGTGGATGCGGCGACCGGTGCGACAGTATGTCGATACTGTGAGAACTACGAGAAGAGCTTTCTATTCACGCGAGCTTTGAACTACCTAAAGAGGGAAATGTTCACGGCGCATTGCGCTGACGTGTATCAGCCATGGAAGAAGTTCATGCTGCGGCACTTGAAGCACGTGCGCTACGTGCGGCCCCCTCGCGGTTGGAATGAAGGCGACGAAGAGGTTTACGGCTTCAAGCGCCCATTCAGAGATCTCATCGTAGGGTTCACTCCTGCAGGAGTTGTCGTCGGAGTGCACTTGGTCGTCCCAGATATTTTAAAGGACCGTGATTGAAACCCTTTTTTATGGAATGCACCCCCAGAATCATGAACGAAAGGCACGGTTGGGCTAGTAAAAGTTACTTTAAAAACATCGACATGCTAGCTCTTTGATCTTGAATTCGTTTACTTGACAGTACCAAGTTATGCGCCTCGATCTGAAAGTGTTGCTGGTGTGTTCATTTCTTTTGTTCCATAGGCTCGGACTCTGAGCATTAGCCCTTTCGCGAGTGACTTGAATTTGTATAGTATACTAGATCAAGTGTAGCAAAACTAGAACGGGCCAATCTGGCACGTTTTGTTGTCCCACCCTTGAGGGTGATGGTTGCCCTCAAGTAGTGACGGTTTCTCCGCTACTCGTAGAACGTTCCAAATTGGCACGTTTTGGAACGTTGCAATGATTGGCTGAAACCCAATAATTGACCGAGTAAATCGTCTATTGGCTAACAGCGCTTGGTGATATTTGTAATAATGCGAAAGATTGCCTGCGGGACACCCGCACTGAACTGCAGCGCGAAGAACGCGTCAAACTGCTCGGGCGTTCGGTGAACGATGTTCGTGGACTTCCGAAGAGCGGCAGGAGGAAGCTGTTGCCCGTCACCAGCCTCTGAGCACTGCCAAGGGTTTGCGTCACCGAGAGTTCGCCACCGTGCCCACTTCCCCGCAGTCGCGCCCATCAGAGGGCAGCCGCGGCACGCTCGGGGAGCACGCCATCGGGTTGGTCTCAGTGGCGCCATGGCAATGTCAACTACCAAGTTCAGGTCTGCGCACAAAGACCCAATTGAGTTGCTTGTATGTTGGCGTGCACAAGTACATGCCGAGCATGTGGAGGACCGGGAACTTTGTCTGCGTCAGCTTCGTGCTGAAAACCAGTCTTGAATGTACAGCCAACGGCAACACCTCGTCTTCCTGGGCTAACCCCTGCAGCCGCGCGCAGCAAACCTCACGAAGCCCACGCTGTCCGCCGCTCAACTGGTAGGAACAGTACCGATATACTCCAGCATCCACGCAGCGGAGTTGTACACCTTTGGACTGCGGGTGTTCTCGACGTCCTTGATCAGCTGGGCACAGGCTTCTGGTCTGTAGATTATCAGCTGAGGTCGAGTTGTTGGCGCAGCTGGAAGTCGTTGGAGTAGACGCAGACATCGTGATGAACTTCTTCAGACGTCCTTCAGCATCTCGTTCATGTCGTCGACGCGTACGCACGGTCATCTACTACTGCCCGCACCTCTGATGCCACCTGCAGCGATAAACCATGAATACAAGCTTCTCTTTTGAGCGAGGACAGTGTGATTCAAAGCTGTTGTGTTTCCGTTCAAGATCAGCTGAAGGTAGCGGTGCAGTGTTTCGCAGCATTGCTGAGATAATGCTTGGAATGTAAATGGGCGGATATGCAGATGACGGCGGCACGCGCATGACATTTAGATATTGCATTGATCATGCAGTATTTAGATGCATCCGCTCGATACCGGTGCACTCTTCTTGATTTTAGTATCGAAACAAAACATGGGAAAGTATCTTGAACTGAGTATTCCAATTGTGGCCTCAATGGATCGCATTGGCTTTTTCAGTTGCACGTGCTCAGTGACAAGAAGAGGCTGCACACCATAGCGATTCGTTTGGCAGCACGGATCGTAAAGAATGGAGGGCATTATTCTGCCGATTGTTCAAGCGAGCGAAGAACAGGATATAACGCAGCCTCCACCTCTTGCTGGAGCAGGAATTCAAGCAACGCACACAAGACAAGAAACCCGATTCCAGCAGGTCCTGAATGATAGCCTCCCTGATCAGACTCAGCATGGAGCTTTCCAACCGTCGAACGCTCGCTCGGGTGAAGCGCAAGCGCTGACGGAGCCTCGGCAAGGACGTGGACCAACTATTCAGCACAAACAGCAGAAGGCACCTTCTAAACGCAAGGATTCAGCTCCAGCGCGAAAGAAGCAGCCTCGCAAGCGGCAGCGGAGTTTAGCAACTGCGATGGAGAGTACGACGCCCAGTGGAGCAAGCGGTGTGATTGGCAGTAGTGCAATGATCGGCCAAACTATATCGGAAGCTGTCGTTGCATCCCCTGCCGTGACGGAGACTAGTGACACGCGCGATTCAGCTTCGCCCACTGCCGCAGCGTTGCCTCAACTGTTCGTCGAGAAGCTTGTGGCGTACTCACCTGCCAAAGAGTCCTGGCTATCAGGCCGTATATTCGAAGATGCAGGAAGCGCTTACATCGTTGGCCGAGTCTCTAGGTTTGACAAGAAAAAAGCGCTGTTTCAGATTCATTGGGTTGACACGCAGTTCCAGAAGGCCGACAAGTGGATAAGCATGAGTGTCGTTCAGCGTGGAATGGAAAACTACAAAAATGTGATGGCATCGCCGTCCGCCGGCCTGGAAGTCCCTTTGTCAACCCGACTGCACCGAAACTGGTATTGTTGAGGACGACAGCGACTTGGAAGAAGTCGAGGAGAGTTTCGAGCGATATGATCCAGAGGTGATTCTTCCGTCTTCATTGCCCGAAGTCGAAAGTATCACCAACATGAAGTTCGATCCTGTTGCACAGATCAATGGCCCTACAGACTTGTACCAGCATCCGGATGGCAATGTCAAGACGAGAGTTCGCCCCCATTTCCGCCATTTGTTTGAACATTCGGCATCATCGAGTTTCTTTGCCTATATTCCTGTCTACTACTGGGTTGAAGTTTTGCACCAGACGAACACGGCGATGCGTGCGCATGAGTTGGAGAAGAAGCTCAGCACCAACAAACCGTTCACCCTACAAGAATTGATGACTTTCCTTGGAATTCTTTTCTTTATGAAACTGGTGGACAAAGGCGAATATGCGAACTATTGGGGAGGCAAATAGAAGATTGCATTGTGGGGGGCAACCACACGGGTCTGGATAAGGTGATGACACTGAGCCGCTTCAAGCTGTTGCGACAGCATTTCTGCTTCAGGCACGTGCCAAAAGCTACTCGTGCAGCAAGGGGTGATAGCGGATCAAGTACCGCAGTGGCTAGTGGTGGGGATACAGCTGATACTCGCGCCGATCCTGATGCTGTTGATATTGACGAGTTGATGTCGGAAGATGCTACGACGGCGACGAGTAGCTCAACCCAACCCGCTGAAAGTTCTTCCGTTCCTACCTCGGCATCGAATTCTCAACAAGCTTCGCGACAATCTCAGGGTACTGCTACTGCGCCAGCCTCACCTCAGCCAGTGGACCCTGTCAGGAGAATTCGCCCGCTTCTGAATATGCTGAAAATCACAGGAGGGAAGTATATAGAGGTCGGAAGAGATGTCTCGCTGGATGAGGCAAGCATTGCCTCCAAAACCAAGTACGGGCGGAGATTGATAATGTTCAACCCCATGAAGCCTGGTGGTAAATACCACTTTCGCATTTACACACTTTGCTGTGCTAACACGTGGATAGCCATCAACTTTCGAGTGCACTGTGCGAGCGACTTATCCGATCGGCTGCAAGGCGTTGTATCTAAGGAGACAATCGCCGAACTGAGACGAGAACTAGACGAGTTATCAACTGTCCGAAGCCAGGTTATGGAAGTGGTGAGGCCACTTTATCACACCAACCGCGTGATAAATGCCGACAACTACTACATGTCCGTGCAACTTTTGGCGGCTTTGCGAGTGAAGGGCCTTTATGGCAGGGGGACTATACGTGGAAATAGCCTGCATTTCCCGCATCATGTCGTCTTGAAGAAGAAGGAGTGTCGTCGCGGGCAGTATCGCCAAGCTGTTTCAGTGGCGCATGAGATGGTTGCTGTGGCTTGGTATGATAGTGCGGTGGTGAAGATGGTGTCGAACGCAGACAAGTCTTCGGAAATGGCCTTAACAAGGAGAGTCGGCAGTCAACTGCAGCCATTCCCTGCTCCGCTGTGTGTATCAGAGTACAACACCAACATGCAAGGTGTTGATAGGCTGGACCAACTGCGTGAGCGGTTCTCTTTGGCAGACGGCCACACGTTCAAGAAATGGTATAAGAAGCTGGGGATGGCTTTTGTGGATATTGCCAGAGTCAATGCTTACATGACCAGAAAGTTGACTATTGACGTGACGAGAGATCGAGATCCGCATCGCTCATTTGTTGCAGAGCTAGCGGAGGAGCTAATTTCAGGGAGATGGATGGAGGCACCTAGCGACAGACGAATGTTCTACTCCGCCCGGGGAGAATCGGGGGTTGCAGCCGCAATGGAGGCTTCCGCTATGTGGCATTGTGGGGGCGTGGAACCTTCAACCATGTCTAGCCCTCAAAATTGTGCGTCGCCCTCAACTCGAAGCAGATTTTCGGAGACAAGAAGCGGAGAAGACATTGTGTGGTATGTCGATGGGAGGATCGGTTTCCAACAGTTGTCACCGACCACTGCACGCTTCACGGCGTGAGCCTCTGTCAAATTGTTCATACAACTGCTGCGAAGCCATACTTCTGCCAACAGTCCACTTGGACTTGTTGGGAGAAGTACCACAAATTTTACTTGCGCGAAAACCTATTCTCAGCCAAAGGTAACCTGAGGAAGACGTCCAATTTGTTCATTCAGCGCCGTCGAACTGAAGCAGGCCCAACAAGATCGGCGCAAGATGCACAGTCTGTAAATGTATAATGAAATCAATATGAATGCTTATATTTTCATGCTGAGCACACGTACAGCTCGGTCTTTTCTGTATAGAGATAAACTATTGCTGGGTTTGACGACCAGCTCACTGGCACTTCGACTGATGTTTGCAGCTTCCAGCGAACGCAGAAACTGTTTGTGCACATGGGACTGTGTCGTGGGCAAATCTCACTTGTGAAGGCAGCAACCCACGCGTCCGTCATGTATAAAAGCTCACTGGTGATATGGTTTGTGGTAGAAGGCTCAAAGCGCAAGTTGTTTGCAAAGACGATTGTTGCGCTTGAGAAAGGATATATCATCGACAGCTCAATGCGCTCCACATCTTCAGCATACACCTCCACGCTTTGTAGGCCTGGCCATTGCATTACATGCTCAACGAGTATCCCATTGCAGCGGTCAACCAAATCACGTCGGACTTCAATACCAATGCTCGCCCGAACTGATGTCGAAAGAGCAAACTGAGTTACCACATTGCCAACACCAGAGCCGATATCCATAAACACATCACCAGCTCCAATATTTCTAATCCGCTGTATTGCCGTGATAAATGCTGCAATCCCACTGGGTAGCAGCTCACCAGCATTCAAATGGGGCGCGCACGAAGGATAGATGACTTCTTGACGAGCTATACCGCTGAACATTGAGGCCACAGCTTGCTCTGCAGCCGTGGTGGTCAGGTGTTCTGGTATAAGCGAACGCAAACGCGCTTGACGGAGATCTTCAGCTCCAGGACTAAAACCAACCCCATTGCCACCTGTCTCCACCAACGCTACTGCTTGACACCCTAAATCCGATGCCATCGACGATGTAGCTGGCGCTGGATGGTGGGTTGAGTCGCCGCGTGAAGATCCTCGTGCTTGATCTATCACAAAATCGCGAACGCTCCGATCATCTTGCCGCTTTGGCGCGCTCACTTGACCTCCTGAATTCTGGCTGGGCGTAATTTGGCCAGTATGATTCTGGTTGCTTTCTTGCTGGTGCTGAAGATCCTTTTTCCATCTTGGCTGGCGGATACGGAGTGTGTGCGCGCTTCGGCGACCGCGTGTAGCTCGGACAGGAGTGTAAAACGAACGCGGGAACTTGGACAAGTCGGTGCCAAACGTGCGCTTTAGCGAAGATACTCGCTGGGCTAGCTCCGCAGGAGATCGGCCCCAACGCTTCATCTTTTGCGCGACGTCCTTCCATGCGATTCGTCCTGTTCCGCGCTCAGCATACTCACGGGCAATTTGCACCAGCTGCTTGTCCTCTTCCTCTAAGAAGGTTGTGCCCGGCATTCTCCACGAGGGCTCCAAGGGCTGTATGAGTATCGATTTCAGTATGCAAACTTGTAAGCGAGAACACCTGCACCTATTTTCGTTTGAGTATGGAATCTCTGCAGCTTCAACATCACCGGATGTCTATATTGGTAATTTTTGAAAAGGGAAACGAGGCGGTGCGCAGGGATTGGCTGTAATTGAACGCAGTAGTCCAGCGAGGGTCGAAGAGTGGTAGCAAAACCAAAACGGGCCAATTTGGCACGTTTGAGCGCGATCTCCGATGCAACTCTTGGGAAGGCATCCAAACGCGCCATTTTGGACCGGTTTGCCGCGAAAGGGTTAGTGTCAATTCATAGCGGTGCAAAATAAGTATATGTCGGTTTCTTCGGCGCCACGTTTCGGTGGTCGACAGTTGAACTTGACCATCACTCCCGCATCTTCCGCATTATCATCATCACCCACCCACAAGAGAGAGAGAGAGACCGATGGGCCGGAACGCCAAGCGCCGTGCAGCGAGCATGAAGCCCCTCAAGACGAAGAGGCCGCTCGTGCGTCCTGCCCCCTCTGCAGACGCCGCGACGCTCCCCGACCTGGTGACACTGCTGCATCTGCAGCTGGTGCCGTTCCTAACGCCGCGCGACCTGTCGCGGCTGTTGCGCAGTCTCTCGCGTCTTGTGCCGGCGGAGCTGCGCGAGTCTTTGGCCTCCGCGGGCCTCCGCCGCCTCTACGAGCGCGAGTCGGCGCACTTCGGCCAGCGCTGCAGCTCAGACTGGCACCTGCTGGTGCCGACGGAGGCCGAGGGCGGCGAGGGCCCGTGCGTCACCTGCAGGCCCGACGCGCCCAAAGATCTGCCGCTGCCTCGACTACTCAACGCCCGCGAGCATCTGCTGGAGGCCGCGTGCCTGGCCTCTGAAGGCTTCGGCGCCGTATGCGACGGCGTGCTGCAGATGCACTTCGGCCAGTTCGCGTCTCCCCGGCTCGGCTCCATGCAGCCCGTGGTCTTCTCGCTGGCGTCGGCGCTCGAGTTGCAGCAGCAAGAAGGTACATGCAGCACCAAGACCGATAGGCTCAAGCAGGAGGCAGGGAGGCTGACGAGGACATTGACAGCGACGACGTGGCCCAGCTCACGAGACTCATGGACGCAGTGCACATGGGCGTGGGCACCCAGTTCTTCAGTAAACGGAAGCAGAACTGCGCCCCGACGAACGCCGTGGAGGCTCATTGGCGGAGTATCACGGTGGACCCCAAGACGGGGAAACCTCGTGCGGCTACTGCCAGTTCATTGCGGCGCACGCGTCCGCACATCGCTGCGAAAGGTGCACGCAAGTGTTCGCCAGACTCCTGCAGCAGCACTGCAGCGCGCTGTACCAGCCGTTGAAGAAGTTCATGCTCCGACATCTCAAGCATGTGCGCTACATGAAGCCATGTCGCGGGTGGAACTGCCTGGACGACGACTTCCAAGACGACGACTTGATGGACCTCATTGCAGGGTTCACACCTGCTGGAGTGCTCTGCGGCGTGTACTTGACCGACCTGCGGATTCCACGCAGCATGGTCCGCGACAGACTGGCGCTGGGTGCGTTTAAGCCCGTTGCAGAGCACAGAAGGGAGGAGTAAGCGAAGAGGGACAGAGGTGAAGCAACACAGAACAGGTTCGTTAATGCATCTCGTTCATGTGCGCAATGGATCGACCCTTTATTAATTTGCTGCTGGATGTCTCGCAGCATTGTACGTGTGTTGGACGTTTAGCCGTCGCAGCAGTTGAAGGTCACTAAAGCGTTCGAATTCTAGAATAGTGACCGTTCATGATTTTTGTTGAAGTGCGTGGCGATCTTCCCTCACTTTTGATTTTGCCTTCAGGCAGCACAAGCGATCGATGCAAGCAGGAACCAACCAGAACGCACCAGCTAAAAGGACGAGTGTTATCGCTCAAGACGATGGATGTTCTCTTCTGGACATTGTAGCGCTACTGCCACTAGGTCTTACATCGTTCCTTGACCCCGAGGACGCGTTGAGCCTCCTACATGTAGTCCATCGCTCGCCTTCCTTATCCCAAGACGTCCGTGATGCCGTCGCCACCCAGGGCCTCAAAACCTTCTACGACCGAGAGGAGGTGCATTTCGGCAAGGGCTGTATGCGCGACTGGCATCGCTTGGTGCCTTCCAGGACAGCAGCCGGCCACCTCCATCGCTGCGGCTGCAGTCGCAACGCCAACCCACTGCCGAACGACCTCGCGCTGCCTCGGCAGCTCAATGCGCGCCACCACTTGCTGGAAGCCATGTGTTTGATCTACAGAGGCATCCAGCCGCACTGCTTCCAGGTTCTTCAACTGGACCGAAGCTTCGAGCGCCGGCAATATGGCGTGCTTCAACCAGTCGTCTTCTCTCTCGCTGCGGCGCTGGAGGGACAGCCGAGTAGTAGTAACAGCGAACAGAAGGCGATCGATGTGAAGGATGTGGCGCTGCTCACGCGTCTGATGAACAGCTCGGAGACGGGCTTTGGCTCGCGCTTCTTCCGTTCGTCCGACCACCGCCGCAGTCCCGCGGGCATGATGGAGGCGCACTGGACGAGTATTCACGTGGACTTGGTCACCGATACGACGTTCTGCCATTTCTGCGATGTCAGTACTATTAGCATGGTCGAGGGCCCGTTGAACCCGCAGTTCCGAGAGGCCGAGTACGAGTTTCTGATGCGCCAGCACTGCCGCGACGTGTACCAGCCGCTCAAAAAGTTCATGACGCGCCACCTGCAGCACGTGCGCTACGTGCGTCCTCCGCGCGGGTGGAACGAGGCCGGCGACAATTTCCAGGGCAACGAGGGGCTCGACCTCGTCGCGGGCTTCACACCCGGCGGCGTGCTCTGCGGCGTGTACCTGACGGACGTCCGCATCCCTCGCGCCTGGATTAGCGACCGCCTCGCCCCCGGCGCGTACCCGTTCGACGAGAGTGCCATCGACCTCACGCGGCTGCGTATCGCGTACGAATAAGCAGCAATGGCAGTAGCGAGCAGTGGCAGTAGCGAGCAGTGGATTTCAACGCGCTGCTCATCGTCCACGTGGACGGACATATGAAGTGGATGTAGCCATGTTTTAAAAAAATACAGCCATCTGATACCGACACGGAAGTGTACATAACTCTGGTGAAGGTGACGTCACGAGCTCACGAGTTCCTCCTTCAACGTTGCCGTTTCTTGCTGTAACGTTGGGGCAAGCGCAACATCTTACGAACGGGCCCATGCGATGCCAGCGATAAAGCTGTTGGTTGACATGCTCCATCGCAGGCTACGCTTGCTTCCTTGCTTGTATGTATGTGTGTGGGTGTGTGGGGCTCTGACACTGGCCAAACCGTGCGTGGCGGAGCAGATTCGACGCCCCGCCGTGAGCGCTGTCGCCCCGCTCCTCGTCAGATTCCCCATGTGTTTTCCGTCACATCGCGTCGCTTATCTCTGCCATGCGAAACCAATTGCACTTGCCCACACTATGCCGCCCGAACCGTTACTCCGCTCTGCTCCAGCTACACTAGTGCTACAATAGCGTTCCGGTCTCATTCCTCAAGATGCTGCACGTCGCCAAGCGCCCGTTGTTCCTGCTGGCCGGCGCCGGGGTCAGCGCCAGCGCCGGCTTCATGTACCTCGGCGAGGACGGCAAACCCGTCAAAGTCCCAGCCCCACAGTCGTCGGATACCCAATCTAATCCCGGCCGTCGCAGCATGAAGCGCCACTTGACCCGGAAGCCCCGGTCGCGCACGCTGAAGGCCACGTCGAGACAGGAGCTGGGGCTGCAGCAGAGCTTCGTGCGCGACGTGGCGTGCTGGCTCTCGTCCGCGTCCGTGAGCTCGAGTCGCCAGGCGTTCACGACCCCGTACCCGACCATGGAGGCGGGCAAGGAGGTGCTCGAGGCCGCCGTCAAGAGCAGCCTCGTGTACCAGAACCTCGTCCAGTGGCTGCAGCAGCTCTCGCCCGAGACGAGCGGGTGGGACCCCGACCAGGTGCTGGCCAGCTCCAGCTTCGCCATGCTCGTGAACCTGCTGTCGGACACGGAGGAGAACAGCTTTTCGCTGCAGGAGGACCTGGAGGAGGAGCTCTATCGCGCCATGGGGTCCTCTCCACCAACGCGCAGTGCGCGCAAGCCATCGCGGAGCGGGCCACCAGATACGGCAAGCAGGCGCTGCTCAACTTGGCCGAGGTGCACGACGACGACCCGCGCGTGGGGACGCGCTGCATCGCCTGGTGGCGCTCGACAGCAACGACTGCCACTTCGGACCGGCCAACCTCGCCTCGTTACTGTCTCTAGTGGTGGCGGACGTACCCGATGAGTACTTGGAGTTCGCGCTCTGGGGTTGGCCAAGGCGGCCACACCCGAAGCCGTCAGCAGACGCTACAAGCTGCGTCGAGTGATCTTCGGCGACGACAGCACGGCCAAGACGCGCCGCAAACTCATCGCAAGCGACAAGTTGTGGGACGCACTGATCGACATTGGCGAAGATCGCTCCGAGCTGGTTCAGGTGCAGGCGGCGCGGCTTATTAACGAGCTCAGCAACGACGTCGCAGTGGCTCAGAGCTTGCGGTGTCGGGAGCAGAGCGCCAAGATGCTGGTGCAGTGGATGAGCTCGTCGTGTGAAGATCTCGCGTGCACTTCGTTCGAGATTGTCTGCAAACTGGCAGGGGTCGACCACGACCTCCAACGCCAACTGGTCGAGGCGGGGGCTCTCGATACCCTGCGAGCTCGGGTGCTGGAAGACTCGGACCGTCACGTGACGGCCAAGCTCCTGGAGGCCATTCGCTGCCTCGCTGCCCCACGACTGCGGACGCGCCGTTCGTGCTGGATCGAGACGCGCTCTCGTTCGTGAGCGACTCGGAGGACGGCGAGCCGCTGTACGACGACGACATCGAGAACATCAACATCGTGCTCCGACACGGCTACGTCGACGGCTGGATCGAGCTCTTCACCGCCTTCTTGAAGAGCTGCGACGAAGGAATCCGCGACGAGGCCGCGCTCTGCCTCGACCAGATCGCCACGTGCGGCCGCTACAAGGACCAAGTGGTGCAGGAGTGGCTCATCGCCGTGCTGGACTCGGTGCTGGACAAAGTCCTCCTGAGGTCGCGCAAGGCGCCTGCAGTGTGCGAGAAGCGCGGTCGCGTACGTTGCCCATTCAGGGCCTCAAGACGGACACGTCGTCGTACGAGGCCTCGCACGCCAAGGCCCTGCGCGCGCTGGCGTTCGTCATGGAGCTGAAGGAGTGTCAGGAGGAGCTCGTCCGTCGCGGCGGCATCCCGATCCTCAAGCTGCTCCTGCAGTCGGAGAACGGCGTCGTGCAGCGCGAGACGGCGCGCGTGCTGGCCAATCTGTTCGCGTGCGACGACATGACCGAGGCGCTGCAGCACTTCGCCATGAGCGACGGCCAACTGGAAGCCGCGCTCGAGAAGTGGACCCAGTCGGACGACATCCGACTCGAGGCCATGGCCCACCGCGCTCGGTCCAACCGACGGTACCAGAACTCGCTCCAACGGGGCGGAGACTCGAGTACGGAGGTCAAGTATCTGGACGGCATCCACCCGCTGCATCTGTCGGGCAGCACCAGCGCGCAGCAGAGCGACTACGACGTCGACATCGTCTTCGTGCACGGATTGCTGGGCTGTCCATTCAGTACGTGGACCTGCGGCGAAGAGGAGGGCACTGTGTGGGCCCAGCAATGGCTGCTGGACGACATGAAGCAGGAGGGGATCAACCCGCGCGTGCTGTCGGTGGGCTACGACTCGCAGCTGCTGGCCTCGGGCTCGGTCTGGAAGCCCATGTGCTTCGAGGACACGGGCAGCGAGATCCTGACGCAGCTGAACGCGGCGCGCGTCGGCTGTGGCGACCGCCCCGTGGTCTTCGTGACGCACAGTCTCGGCGGTGTCTTGTTGAAGCAGGTGCTGCTGAAGTCGGCCAACCCGGAGGCGGAGGACGACAAGACGGCGCTCGTCAACAACGTAAACGGCGTTGTCTTCTTCGGCGTGCCGCACCACGGCAGCCCCGTGGCCCAGCGGATCCAGACCTTCAAGCCTCGACGCATCACGCAGCACCCCGTGACCGAGCACCTGCACGGCACGCCGCATCTCGAGATGCTCAACGACTGGTGCTCGGAGGTCTTCGAGGAGAAAAACATCCCGTCTCTGAGCGTGGGCGAGAGCCTGCCCTGCCGTCTCCCGTCATCGGAGTGGAGGCGTTGGTAGTGCCCTCGGCGTCGGCGAACCCGGGCTTTGGCGAGTTCGTCCCCATCTCGGACGCGACGCACGTGGACGTGTGCAAACCGGCGTCGACCCAGGACTTGCGCTACAAGTTGGTGCGCAAGTTCATCTCCAAGAACGCGACGTCCAGTGTCACGCAGCAATCGACCGCGGCCTAAGACGTACTTCATTTAATATTTATACCAGTTGATAATAATTAGAAGTTGTAGCGAGTGTTGAACAGCGAGATGTCGCGAGCAGTGTCGTCCTGCACACCGATACAAAACAACTACAAAGCCTTAGCATCTACAGCAACTACCACAACACAATTGGGCGTTCTAACCTCTAGGTTTTCCAGATCGTCCCGAGCCCCTAGGGTGGTTAGATGGCGGTAGACGAGCGGATGAAGATGCTTGGCGGCTTTGTGAGCCGGACTCTCCTTCAGCAGGCCGTCGTCGTGAAATTTCATATCCGGAAACGTCTCCGAGAGGAACTTGACGCATCTGTCAGATCCGTGAGCGGAGGCCACGTGCAGCACCGAGAAACCCTGGGGCAACCGGAGAAGTTAGCATTGATGCACTAACCTTTCAACACATACACACGCGGCAGCTCTCACATTCTTCGCTTTCTGCCAGAAATCGGCTTGCTTGGAGTCGTGGAGTGTCCGAAGCACCTCGACGTTGTCAACCGATGCGGCCAGATGCAGTGGGGTGTAGCCCAAACGCGAGTCGGTCTCGTTCATGCTCACGCCAAGGTTTAGCAGCGCTTCCAAGACGTTGACGTGGTTGTAAGCTGCTGCTACATGCACGGTAGACCACCCCTTGTAATCACGGTGTTAGTCCCAGCGTTGCGGTTCATATACCGTACGAGGAACGGTCAATCGGTACCTTCGCGTTCTCAATGCGTGGGTCGCCTTTGATCTGACACAAAATACTCACGACCTTCGCTCGACCGAACGTGGCGGACAAAGTCATCATCGTCTCGCCCTGTTCACAACAAAATAGTCAATCGAAATACGTGATACATGTAGAGTTTGTGGCTGTCCTACCCGGGCGTCTTTGCCATTGACCTGTTGAGGTAGCGAATACGAGATCATGAGTTGTCGAGGGGTGTGCCACGGTTTCCCTTCCGCCGCGAAGCTGCAGGCCTGCTCGAACGCCGTCCAGAATCCAGGCTCGGGGACATTCCGACCAAAGTGCGTGGCGAAGGATGCCTCGATGAACTGGTCCTTGTCGCTGGGGGCCAGGATGGAGCCCACGAGGACGCGTCGCCTGGCCTCGATCCACTGTTTGTCTGACTGCTGAGCACTCATGTTCTCGATCTTTCGTCTCTACAGTGAGCAACCAGCTTTACCTGCGTGTTTACCCTCCGCGCCACTATCATTAGCGTCGTCGTTCCGAGTGAATTTTTGGAGCTTTTCCGTGGCATCTCGCCCATGATTCCCACTATTTTCAGCCAGGCATGTTCCCATAGCCCAGCGCGTGTCCAGCAGAGTGAGTTGCCGTCTAAGAGGGTACGTTCGCTCATTTTCAGCTTCGGCGGGCAGGAGAAAGTTATCACTCAGTCGAGTTCCAAGCGCAATGGCCACTCGAGGTCGCCCCGTTCTCACTCCGCTCCCTCCTCGCGATAAAGGAATGGCCACCACGCCTGCGCTGTCTTGCCGTGACAGCAACGACGACGAGAACCAGGTCGTTCCGTTCTCGGTTGATGGCGGCGACGGAGACGAAGCGCACTCCGATGCAAAGCGGAACAACAACAACAACAACCGAAAGCCCATTTTCGAGAAGAGACCGTCTCCTGGGGCAAAAGATGCAGAAGCCAAAGACGACCGACACTTGGGCAAGCCGGAGCGCGCTTGGGACGAAACAAGCCGAGGCTCGGCGTACTCGTCCGACGACGATTCGGACGAAAGCGACAGTGAAAACACCTACAAGTCTCGAAGAGCTAGCGAGCGACCAGAGTCTCCGTCTCGACGCCGACATCTCTCCCAGCAGTCCGACGAAGAAGACTCACACGATGAATCGGACGACGAATCCTCAAAGGAATCGACGTCCCCCGTCCCTGCCCCAGCTCCTGCTTCTGCATCTCCTGCGCCGACGTCAACGGGTACAGTGGATTTTTCTCGGTTATCCAAGCTCGCTGTGTTCCCTGGGACGGAGACGAATCTCGTCCAAGGACACATTCTGCGCGTCAAGACCATGCTGAGCTCCCAGTACCACTACTTCATCAACGGTCAGCTCCTCCTCATGGCCGAGAAGCAGATGAAGAACCGCACCTCCAACTACCACCTCTTCGACATGACACGCTCCGTCGCGCTATCGTCCAAACTGTCCAAGAAGAGCGGCAATTACATCGGCAAGCTGCGTTCAAACTTCTCCAAGAAGAAGAGCGTTCTAGTGGGAAACTTCAGCCGCAAGACGGAACTGGGCGCGATGGTCTTCGGCAGCACCTTCAACTCGTCCGAGCCTCGTCGACTGACCGTCATCTTGCCTCCACTCTCGCGACGCCAAGAGATCGAGGGCCTGACAGTTGGCGACAGTTTGTCCTCCTTCTCTATGCTCATCGATCTCCACCGCAGCTTGACAGAGGCCGACATGGCCGTGGCTCACTCGGCGCTGCCACCCGAGTCGCTCCAGGTCTTCGAGAACAAGGAGCCTGTCTTCGAGAACGGCTTCTACCGGCTCAACTTCAATGGCCGCGTCTCGGTCCCATCCGTGAAAAACTTCCAACTAGTGCGCGCAGGACCTGGCGAGGTGCCGAACAACGAACGACCCATTTTCCTCCAGTTCGGCAAAGTCGACGACAAGAAGTTCCACTTGGACTTCCGCGCCCCGATCACTCCCATTCAGGCGTTTGCGGCGGCGTTGGCACAGTTTAATCTCTAGCAGCCGGGGGCCATGCTTCCTCAGCAAATAAACAAAAATTGAGCTATGATACATGTTTGACGCTCATCACTTCTTTAGTACTTCAAGTATCACTTAGTATTAGAGCAAGCTCATCAGCTAAATTGTGTTAAATAATTCGAAGTAGTCCTATAAGGGGTAAATCCTAAAATTACGAGATGCATAGCGCACTCTTCTACTCCATCACTCTTGAAAAAGTCTTGCAGTGTCAAGTAATAAATACCATCGGTTGAAGGTTTTTCGAAATTAAGTTTTACTATTTGGAATAAAACTTAAGCCAAAACAAATTGCCCAGTTTAATTCACACTAAGCCATTACGAGGCATACTTTGCACGCTTCGGTACTGTGCGACTTTGGGGCCCTAGCAGCCTGTGGAATCCTTAACGAAGTGCGCACGGCGCGACAGTAGTGCAAGCAGTGTCTTGACGTCGCACCACAGTAGTATATGTTGTGTTTTCTGGACGTCGCACCACAGTAGTACACGTAGTGTTTTCTGGACGTCACATCATATTGAGCTGCAGCAAGTACCAGTAGAGATATTGATTAGTCTATGGTGGTGCACTTTAAAATGTTTGCTGCAGCAAGAACCTAAGTAGAGCAATGTGAACGCATAACACAGCGAAATTAGTGCCTTCAAGCCTATTTGCACCACGTACTGCGGTGACGTGTAAAGTGCAGATGTAGTTCGCAAAAAAAGAGGTATTTGACTCAGATGACATCATCCTGGGTTGCAACAACTCGAGTAGACCTTGACAGTTTTCTTCCTGATCGTGGAAAAAAGTTATTAACAGAAATAGCGCTAACAATATCAGTAGCAAAGTCATTCATTAGTAGCATCATTTTCACCACCGTGGACGAGAATATTCAAACGGCATCTACTTGTAAATTTAGTTTGAGCAAGCCCTGAGATGCCCCGATATTATGCAGCAAGTCAAGCAGCGTGAAGTAGATTTTGGCAGCCTTTCTCCGGCATGAAGAAGAAAGCAGGGCAATATCATAACAGTGCCTCTTTCAATGCTGAAATCGTAGTTGTAGCGTAAATAACAACGGTAGCGGTAGTGGCAGCAGATATTAAACAGTCGCAGTAGAACAGTACCGTCGAGCATTGTTCGGATGTTGACATCCAGAGAAGCATGCAAACTGCTGATCAGTTGCTCTCGTGGTGTTAAGGATGCCAACAAACTCGCGCTTCGAGGTCGGCAAACTAAACGTGTGGCCGTTCAAGTTCTGGCCGTCCACGCCCAGAAATCTCCGATGGGCCGTCACTGGGGCTGGTTTTGAGACCAGGTCGCTGTAACAAAAAGTTTCGAAGCTATTGAAGTACTATTGTGAATTTCGGCCAAATTTGGACTTCTGGGGCGGTTGCTGCAATCGCCTCCCAATACAAAATGCCGATGAAACGGTGATATACCTTATCTTTTCGTATAAGTACGGATCCAGCGCCTAAAATAGCCTAGGATAGTACCGGGGCGATTCGGGGGCGGTTGATTGAACCAATCGGCCACTCCAATTTTGAGTAGAACCCACAATACCTCCGATCGGAAAATAAGGACGGTTTCCAACTATTTCCGATTTTGCAGGTTTTATATCCTCCTCAAATAGATACCTGGATAAACAAATGTGTATCCGTATGCATCGTTTTGAAGAGGGATCTGAGGAGAGGTCCAGATTCGAATCTCCCGCCCATTTCACTTCGCAAGTTCAAGGGAGAGCGGCAAGCTGCTGGACGATCTTCGAGGGCCCTCAACTCAACACTCATGACCCCCCAGGCGCCGCGCGCGAGTATCCCCGGTGAGGACATGATTAGGTGAACTTGTGCGGAATGCTCGTGTGTTAACGCTCGCGCGCTGTGTGTATACATGTCCAGCACGTTCGCAGGTTGAGGAGGATACGAGGCAGCAGGTGAGCGCTGGGCGTACGTTGCTTAAGATTCGTGGAGAGCGCATCTAGACATCAGGAAGGAGACCATGCTACGGTTGTGAACGCGCTTGTCAGGCTAAGCATCGAGTAGATCCTGCTGCCCCGAGACGAATGAAGCTCTGCTCGAGGTCTTGCAAACGTTGCTGGAGGCGGAACAAGTACGCTGTGCAGCTTGCGGTGGAGCATGTGCCCCGCCGTCGCTATTGTTGCCTACTGCTGCCTTTTGTTGCCTCTTTTTGCATGGATTAACGTCATGCGATGGCCTTGGTGCTGTCGCCTTGGTAGCTGTGTGCACACGCGTTTGCCCTAGTGGCTACGTATTCTGACTCAAAATTTGGTCATGCTCTAATTTAGCTCTCTTTGCACAGCTTATAATTCTCAAAAAAACGAGGCGGAGCTATGCGCAAATTTTTTTAAAAGTGCCATTATTTTCCAAACGGAGGTAGTAGGAGCTTAGAGTAGGTAATTCAGTAGTATTACTTAGTAGTATGATCTTTGGCATTTTGCTGTTTACGAAGGCGGGGCCACCTCAATAGTTTCCCAAAAGCTAAACACCTGTGGGCGTGGGTGACTGGAGTAAGAAACGTCCGGTACGCAAAGTCTTGTACTGATTGATTGACAGTCCATTGAAAAATTACTGCGGCGCCTACGTCTACCTCACCAACCTACCCGATCAGTCTTCACAGCCTAACACCCGGAGACCAGCGACATCTTATCATCCGCGCTACTTACTTGGTCTGCAGCACACCAGCGGCGATCAGCTTCTCGATCTTGGCCATGATGTCCGCGTTCTGCAGGTGGCGCTGGGCGCCCATCGGGTCCGTCTGGAAGTCGTTCAACACGTTCTGCATCACCGGGTCGCGCAGGATGGCCTGGATCTCCGGGTCGGCCATGCCGTGGCGTGCGCGCTCGTCGTCCGTCTCGCCGCTCTGGATCTTATACATGACCGTCCGCAGGCCGTCGATGCACTCCTGGTGGTTCGGGTCCAGCGCCAGACCTTTCTCGTAGCTCTCGCGAGCCTTGTGGAACTCCTTCATGAAGCACTGGATGGCGCCCATGCGCGAGTACGCCTTGACGTACTTGGGGTCGAGCTCAATGGCCTTCTCGCAGTCCTTCTTAGCCTCGTTGAACGACGTCAGCTTCGTGTAGGCCGCGGCGCGGTTGGCGTAGTACACGGCGCACGATGGGTCGCGCTTGATGGCCTCCGTGTAGCGCTCCACGGCCTTGGGAAGTCGCCGTTCTTGAAAAACTCATTGCCCTCCTCCTTGGCCGCCAGCGCCTTCTCCGGGTCGATGTACGCCAGCTCCTTGGCCTTGCGCAGCTTCACCTGCAGCGCCTTGATCTTGCGCTCCACGTCCTTGGTGCGGTTCTCCATCTGCGCGCCCTCGTACGCGTCGATGGCCGCCGTCAGGTTCTGCTCCGTCTCGCCCTTCTTCAGGTGCGCGTTGCCGATGCGCACGTAGGCCTTGGCGATCAGCGCGTAGTCGGCGCGGTTGGCGCGGCCCACTTCAATCGCCTTCCTGTGAAAATTAATAGTAAAAAGATAAGTAAAAAATGAAAAAAACAAGACCCACGTCACTTCAACGTACTTGCAGTCCTCGACGCAGGCGTCGTACTGGCCCATCTCGAGCTTGACCGCAGCCAGGTTGCTGTAGTACGACATGTTGGTGGCGTCCTTCTCGATGGCCTCACTGTAGCACTCGATAGCCTCCGAGAACTTCTTCTGCTTGTAGAAGGCGTTACCGCGCTGCTTGGCCTCGTCCGCGGCCTTTTTGGCGGCGCGCTCGGCCTTCTCCTCGTCCGTCAGGTCCTCCTCCATCGGGGTGGGCTCGGGGCCTTGGGCGCGGGCTCGGGCGCCTTGGGGGCGGGCGTCGAAGCCGAAGCCTCGGGCATCTCCTCGTCCTCCTGGCCGTCCATGTTGATGTTGAGCCCCATCAGCTCGCCCAGCACCGTCATGACGCGCGAGTCCTTGATGTGCTCATTAATTTTCGAAGGGTCGCTCTGGATCTCCTGCAACACCTTAACGAACTGCGGGTCGCCCAGCAGAGGTGCTAACCGCGGGTTGGTGGCAATTTTGCCAAACATGTCGGGCCCGAACGCGTTGGCCAATGGGTTGAAGGCCTGCGCGGCCGCCGCCTGCGCCTTCTTCACCTCCTCGATACCGCTGAGACACGCCGCGTTAGCACCATCCACCTTGAGGCCGTCGCTGTAGGCCGCCGTGGCCTCGTCGTAGCGCTTGAGCGCGTGCAGCGCCGCGCCCTTGCGGCTGTAGGCCTTGGCCCAGTCGGGCTTCGTCTTGATGCACAGCTCCGCGTCCTCCAGCGCGTGCGCCGCGTCGTCCAGCGACAGGTACGCGGCCGAGCGGTTCGAGTAGAACACGTGGTCGTTCGGGTTCAGCTCGATGGCCTTCGTGTAGCAGTCCACGGCCTCCTGCGGGTTGCCGGCGCTGAGCGCCGCGTTGCCCTTAGCCTTCCACTCTGCTGCTGTCTAAAAGGGCAGATTGTTCACCTAACCGGTTAGCACCATGGCAACAATCAGAGACGTTTAAGGTATGGATACGCACCTCCGCCATGCTCTCGTCGCTCCTCTGATGCTTTTTTGCTTTTCCGCAACTGAGTCCATCGATCCGCTTTTCCTCCCTTTTCATTCGCACATTCCAGAATTTCGACCGCAGCCAATCAGCGCGGTCCGACTACATCAAGGAATTTGTATAGAAACGATGGTCGGCGACGCGGATTGGTGGAAATGCATTTTCAGGCAGTTTAAGGCTCTTGCTCTTGCGCTGTGCGGGGCTTCTCGGTCGCCTGGGGTGGGGTCAACGTGCGCGGCTTGAGTCGCAGCGTCTGGCTGATGCCGATCTGCGTCAGTGGCTGCACCAAAGTGGACGGCGTCACGACGCGACTCGGCAGACTCGACTTCTTCAAGCTGCTGCTGCAACTGGGTTGGAGATTGAAATGGATGAATACACTTTTAGAGACAACTTCAACTTGACCAGCGAACCAAAAGGCTGCATTGCATACCTCGACTCGTGGAACCTCTTGAGCTCCTTGGTTACGTGCGTGGGGAAGAGGTCAGCCTCGGCGTCCGTCGGGTCTTGGGACCGCATCTTGCGCTTCTGGCTCGGGCTGCTGTCCACCAGCACTGCAGCAACAACAACAGCAGCAATTTACCGAGTTAGTCTACAGTCTCCCTCAAAGTTAGACGAAAACTGTGGTGATCGATACGCACAGCAGGGGACGGAAGCTCGGATGGCCGAGAGTTTGCTGCGGGGGCCTCGGCGTGCTCGCTCGGGGGTTTCGTACACCACGAGGCCTGGCCGGATCTGCTGCGAGCAGGAAGAGGAGGAGGAGGTTGGGTGTGCCTCGGTGGGGGTCGAGAGCTCGGAATTGTCGGCACTTTGTGTCGTGTTGTTGCAGCTTATCGCTGTTGTGATCGATGATCGCTGCTCTGCCTGCTCGTCGCCGGAGACGGGAACCACGTGGGCGCCGAGGTGGCCCGGGGGCGGGCACTGGTACTCGACTTCCCACCAGGGCACGACGTCGCTGCTGCTGCAGCTGCTGGACGTCGACGCCGGCGTCGACTGCGCCGTGACCGACGACGTCTCGGCGCAGTCGGCGTCGATCCGCAGCGAGAGGCGCGACTTGCCCGCCGCGAATCCTCTGCGCGAGCGGTGCGGCCGGGGGCGGTTCGGTGGGGCTGTCGTCCCGGTGGGGACGCGACTGAACCGACTAGAAAGGGCGCGGCGCTGCCTGCGCTCACGGCGGGGCCTCTGTGCGTGCCGAGCTGCTGACGGGGCCCGAGGTGCTGTCCATCATGGCGACGGCGGTGGTGGCAACGCGATGGAAGGAGAGGAAGAAGATCTCTGTCTCTCTCACTCTCTCTGTCTCGGGAGTGAGCGAGCGAGCGATGTCTTATGCCGGGTGACGCCCCCACGAGGATAGAGAGCGCGCCCCGAGAGATCCTCGAGCGCGGCGGCGGCCTGCAAGGAGCCGCACCCGCAGCAGTTGGCGCCGAACGGTTTCTCCGTAACTGAGGCCCCGCAACTTCTCCGGCCGGCTAAACTTATCCCAATATTCAATGAAGAGGGTATCATGATCGAGGAATGAGTCAATTGCCTTGCCATGTTCCTGCAAAAGCTTCTGGACCCGGAGGATGAACGCCGTCGCCGCGTCAGACGCGCGCGCATCGTGCGTCGCAACCGCATCAAGCGGGAGGTCGCCCAGGGGCTCCCCGTTCGACGCACGAGAGTGCCGAAAGACAGCGACTACGCGCTCACGCTGGACGAACCGGAGGAATGGACCGAGCCATATCCAGAGTCGTCGTCTCCGTTCCGACCAACGTTCGGTGGCAACTCGACGGACGAATCACCGTATCAACAACGCCAAACGGTAGTGAAGCAAATCCGAACCCCCGCGCAACAATCCGCAGCCACCAAGTCTCTGTTTTCGACCAAGACCCAAGCATCCGCGACCAATGGGGAATCCGCTTCAACCGGGTTGAGGAAGTCCATGTCGCCGCATATCAAAGCCAAGTGGATTGAAGCCTTCCAGCAGATTATTTTCCAGCGGCATGAAGAGATTTTAGCCAAGGACCCGAACCGGAAGTGGCGGCAGGAACGATTCGGATTGCTGCTCTTCTCCAGGCGCGAGTACGCTCGGGCCAGTGAGCACTTGAACAAGGCGGTGAGTCTCGGAGCCACCTCGAGTCTCTGCTGGCGACGACTGGCTGAAAGCTACTATCACGTGTGGGAGGACGGAGGCGAGTGGGAAACTCTGTGGGCCTGTCGAGCTGCGTACGAGCAGGCTCTGAGCCACGTGGAGGTCGCGTGCAGTCCTCTTGCGTTGTTCACGTACGCGCGGGTGCTCGAGCTGCTGGGCAGCTACACGGGCGCGTTGACCATCTGTGCCTCAATCCTGCAGACATTCCCGAAATTTGAGCAGCTTCGAGAGGTCAAACTCCGCTTTGTTCTGCTCCAGCGCTACCAGCTCTTCTCGTCCGCCAGTGAGACCTCAGTAAAGCTCGCAGTGCTGAAGAAATGCACAGAATACACCCAAGAGTTGCTCCTCGACAAAGCCATCACCGAGGTAAAGCCTTACACTATTAGCTCCAGCCATTGATCGGTACTATTCTAACATCATTTGAGTTCTCCAGGGACCGCGACATATCAACGTGCTGTACTTGCACACTCGGCTGACCGAGATGCTGGTGGATCTCACGACTTTAGCGGTGCCGGAGCCGCAGGGACAGACACCAAAGCCCAAGCTTGCGCATGTCAGCGTCGACATTTTGTTCCAGGAGTTGTACAAACTAGCGATAAAGAGTCCGGAGGTTGCGCCTCCGCCTGCGGTCAGGTGGAAGGCGTGGAGGGATCGCAGCGAGACGTACACGGCGTTCGCCGAGTACTTTCGAGCCCAAGGCGAGAATGTTCTCGCGTCCGATGCGTTGTCCCGGTCGCTTGAGCTCTTAGAAGCACAACCAGCGGAGAGCAGCAGCTCGGAGAAGTCGTCGAACCTGTGGAGAGGGTTGACGGAGGAACAGTGCCATAAGCGCATTGCTCTGTACTTGGTGCTCGCTCGCAACTATTACCAGTGCAATCAAATGGAGAAGGCCATTCGCTCTATGGAGGCTGTGTTCGACCTTGATCCCCTGCACGCGGAAGCTCGCGCAAGTCTGGTCGAGTGGTTTCCAGCGAAATGGCAGTAAGTTATGTGGCGTACTGGCTGATAACGTTGATGCATGCACCATTTTGCGCTGACTAATGGCAGCTACGTAACAGATACCGACTGGAGCTGGAAGACGCCAGCCAGGTGCAAATCGCTCGCGTACTGCGAGGAATATGGGACCGGAAGCGAGCTTTACTGCGTCGTCGGGAGGTGATCCGTGCAGCTGAGCAGAAATATCGCGAGAATCCTTACCACTTGGGCTCTCGAAGGCAACTACTTCGACTACTGCGCGACAAATACGCTTCGTTGTTTGCTGCCCAGGATCTCGCAGCTCGCAGTATCCAACGAGGCGCTCGACGATATCTCTACTACGCGCGTATGCGGTGGAAGATAGAGGGCCAGCGTGAAAAAGCTCTGCGCGAGCTGGTGAGTGGCATTAATCGTGTAGTAGGGACAGGCAGGACCTTCATGCTAACCCCAAATGGTTACTGTTTCCCAGAAAAGCAAGTACCAGACACGAAAGTACCGATACAACCGCATCGTTCGAAGTCAATTGGCGGCTTTGCTACCAGATGAATACGACCTCCGATTCTTCCGTGAAGACTGCAGTGCGCTTCGTATCCAGGTACGAGGTGGCATCCTCGCAGACTGAAACTCCATCGACTAATCACTAATCGATATCTCCTCCACAGCGATGTTTTCGAGGTAGACGCACGCGAACAGACTATCGACGTCTTCGGGATGCCCGGCGACAGCAACTCCAGCGGCAAAATGAAGCAGCAAAACGTATCCAGCGATTTTCCCGCCGCTATTGCCGTCCACAAGCTGCTGCTCCCCCGCCAGTTGATGAGTTGCTCTTTCGTGCACAGCAGAAGATCGCGCGCGCTAAGGAGCGACTTGCACTGATGCTGCAGCGTCTCTACAGGCGGTGGAAAGCCGGCAACCCGCACCGACGCTCCTCTTTGGTCAATATGATTCAAGCTGAGGCGAACGAACGACGTCGAGCGCTCCTGGAGCGTTCGAGTATTCTCAAGATCCAGCGACTGTGGCGAAGGTACACGGCCGGTAAAGCGATGGGCGGGAGGGTCAGCAGCCAAGCGCAGGTCTTCCTCGTGGAAAATCTTTTCGCGGCACAGAGACGGCAAACCATGATAGGAGTCGATCTCAACCACGCAGCGCGTAAGATCCAAGCGCTGCACCGCGGCAAGATCATGCGTCGCTTTCTCCAACTTCTGCGGCGACGAGTGTTGGCCCCGCGCTGTGCGAGTCCAATTGGAGTGTTGATCTCAAAGTGTGAGAGGAATCACCAGGCAGGGACCGAGACGATGGCAGAGCTGCACTCGATCGACAATCTGGACGAGAAGCGGTCTCTGTTCGACCACCCGGTTCTGGTATTGCGTGGTGCGCGCGTCTCCCAACGACCCGATTCTCCGTCAACAGACGAGAGTTTCTCTCTCCAGCACGTTGTGTCCGCGATTCAGTACAGCGCAGTGTTAAAGTGCTTGATCTGCGCGAGTGGCGACTTCAAAGGGGACCGGATCTCGACGCTTCTCCAGGCTCTCCAGACGCGGAGAAATCTGCGGGTGCTGGCGTTAGGCGAGATCGCCACCGACATTGGCAAAACACCTACAAACCAAGAGCCAAACGAGCAGTCAATACAGCCGACGACGTGTTCTGGGTGGAATGTAGGCGACGACAACGATAGGAGTGCGCATACTTCGCCGTCTTCACCACGGGGTCGGCGCCTGTTATCGCTCCTTCGCCTCCGTCGTCGCCACAGCCGCACCAAAAGCGCCAACTGAGCGCAATGCACACGCTCTCCAGGCGCTGTGCACGTCAAACTTTCTGCTCGAGGAGCTGTACTTCGAACGGAACTCGCTGCTCGTGAGACCCCAAGAAGGCGCGGTGCTGGCTGGGATTGTGGCCGACTACTTCTTCGCCAGATACGGCCACCTCCACACGTTGGTCGTGGCGCACATGCGCCTATCAGATGAGAACGGCGCGCTGCTGGGCGCGGCTCTAGCGATCAACACCGTCTTGCAGAAGCTGGATCTCCACGGGAATTTACTCAGTGACGGCGCCGCAGCTGCGATCGCCAATGGCGGACTTGCCCACAACAACACGCTCCGGTACTTGAACTTGGCTGAGAACGCAATTGGGAGCGTTGGGGGCAAGGCGCTGTTCAAATGCTTGGGCTCCAGTAATCGGTCACTGCAGACGCTGATCCTGCGAAACAACCACCTCATGAGCGACGTCATGCCCTCTCTAATTGAAGCGTGGCAAATGAACGCCGTGGTCGAAAGCGTGGAGCTGGCAGGGAACCTCATCAACGATCGATACGTGGCGGAGTTCCAGGCCGCAGCAGCTGAGCGTCGTGAAGTTACGCCAGCGAAGGAAAACCAGGAGCTGCGTCTGCTTCTAGCAAGAAAACGCTTCGGAGTCCGCGATGTCCGGTCTCCGATCAGTAGGCGGGGGATCGGGATCTTCTCCGCGCCCGTCACTTCACCGGCAAAGAGCGGCGGTCTCAAGACGAAGAAAAAGAAGAGCGCGCCGCTGTCGCCGAAGAAGTGGTTGAGTGCCAACACACCCACGATCATCTCCCCCATCGCCTTCCCCACGTCAATGAACCGACAGGCAAACGAAGTACCACACGCCGCGACAAAGTTCTCCCTGGAGACTGTGTACTCACCTCCAGCTCGACCACGAAAGCTGCTGAAAGCCTCGTCACCTGCTCGACTGGTTTCACCCTCAAAGCTGCCAGCGTTGTCGTCTGTACCCGGCAAGAAGCGGGTAGCATGGGGGAGTAAGTGAACAATGAAAAATATTACATGTTTGTTGCTGTTTTCACCAATACATGGACACAATTTCCACACTGGAAGCACCACCGTTGCGCCTCCGAAAAACTGCGGTGGTTGCCAGCAGCTCAGTAGGTCGACGCTGCCGCGATCGTGCCGACCCGCATGACGAAGGTGCCCATGAGAATGAACCCGTTCTGGAAGACGATGGCGGCGCCCGGCCACGCCGACTCGTTGAACTCGTTGTTCACGTACGTGCGCGAGAACACGAGCACAGAGCTCACGAGAGCGGCCACGGACAGCGCCATGCAGAACAGCACGAAGCACCTGCAGCAACGGAGCCATAATATTAATACGAGGTGAGCATTGTACTACTATATGAATCATCAATGCTCGAAGATCCAGCCGCCGACCCTACCGAGCTCGTGTGGCCACCTCGGACCCATAGGCGAAGCGCGCGTCCTCCGATAGCATGCCCCAGTCGACCGTGTTGACCCTGGTAGGACATTCATCATACATTTAGATTCGACCTCCTATTATATATGCCTCAAACTACTATGGATACGATCGCTCTTACAGGAAGAAAGCGAGCGTCGAGACGATGCCCGGCAGGTACTTGACGAAGTCGAAGGGGTCTGCGAGTCGTGGTACGCCGCGAAGGCCGCGCCGTCCGCCAGCACCCACCAGCCCGCGCCCACCAGCAGCCCTGCCGCGTAGCTCCCGGCCTTGCCCGGATCCACGCCCATAGTAACGACACCTAAAGTTGAAGACTGTCACGTTGATACGCATCGGCGGTCTGAAAACAGAATAGTATTAACAGCAATGGTATCACTACTTGTTCAATAGTACTACAATAATAAGCTAATAATTTAATATAACAATACCTTTTCTGAGAAACAAGATTATTATTTGTATTATTAACTATAGTAGTAGTGGCACAACTCGGCGCACAGCCACTTGTCGGACTGGGACGGGAGCGCGTGTTCTTAGAGGTTCCTGTTACGATCTGGGTCGGTCCACTCCACGCAGTGAGGTCACGACCTCGAGGAAGACTGAGGAGGCGAACACCCGCACGACTTGACACGCACTTGGTAGATATTAGACTGAGCTCCTACTCCTACTGCTACACATGCACACTGGGCAGCGGCTCCAGCGCTCCCAACCACTCGTTTCACTTCAACTCCTGTCTCCTGCTGTCCTCCTCTCAGGACCTTGTATCTCCTTCCTTCGGCTTCTTCCAGGACCGTGTCCGCACCGTCGCTCCTGCGACGCCCTCCAATGCACCAACGCACCACCGTGTGCGCCAACGGCTGCAACCGGAGGCGATTCATAACACGCCCCTCCGACGCACTGCGCCGGAACCTCTCACCCGCGCTCGCCTTGATTTCGTTGACGTCCTTGCCCTTGTCCTTGACGTCCACGTCCCTGTCCGTGCCCATGCTTGGACACTCGCTGAAGCGGTGGCCAGTCTGGTGGCAATTGAAGCAAGTCCCCTGCTTCCAATCCGCCGCTCGAGTCGCTCCATGCGCTCCTAGCAGGTTACCACCACCACTCGCACCTTGGCCGTCTGCACCCAGCACACGATCCTTCTTGTTGTAACTCTCCATGCGGAGAATCTGGTCCCTCGCTTTCTCCGGCGAGTCCATCTTCTTCGACCCGCTCTCCATCATGCCCTTGAGGCGGTCGAAGCGCTCGTCTTTCGGCAACGACTGCACCAGCATCTGCGTGAAGATCGGCCCTCGCACGCCCGCATTCAGCGCCTCCAACTGCGCCTTGATCGTGAACATCTTGTCCACGTGCTGGCCGACGTCCTCACCCGCCTTGCACTTCGCCGTCTGCAAGCGGTTGAACAGAATAATCTCCTGGTTTGCCCGCGTGGCCGCATTCGTCTTGCCCTCGTAGTAGTCCTCGAGATACTTCCACATCTCGGTGCCGGTCTTGTTCATCATCACCTGCTGCCCCAATTCCATGGACAGCGACGCCATGATGATCGACTTAATCTTCACTTGAACTCCGTCAAACTCCGCCTGGTCCTTCGCGTCCGCGAGCGTTTTCTTGCCCGTCGCGAAGTCCAGCACGTCCTTCTCCTCGAACGCGATCATCATCATGCCCTTGTAGTAGACCCACGACTGCCCGTGCCAACCCACCGGTCGCCCGTGCTTGTTGATCTCCACCTTGTCCGACATGATCACGCTCTGAGCCACACCTTGGCCCCTCCCCAACAGCACTCGGTCACCAGCCAGCGGCTGATCGGACAGTGAGTCGAGGTCACACTCGGTCACCAGCTACAAGCTGATCGGACAGTGCTTCTTCTCCGCTCGGTCCTCAGGCGACGGCTGGTCGGACGGCGGGAACTTCTCCGCTTGGTCACCAGCCACCGGCTGATCGGACAGCGGCAATACGCGCTCGGTCACCAGCTCCCGCTGATCGGACAGCACGCTACCCCACTCGGTCACCAGCTACGAGCTGATCGGACAGTGGTCGGAGTCTTCAATCCACGCGTTCGGCCACTTGCTGACCTTGGGCTCTATAACCCTGTTACGATCTGGGTCGGTCCGCTCCACGCAGTGAGGTCACGACCTCGAGGAAGACTGAGGAGGCGAACACCCGCACGACTTGACACGCACTTGGTAGATATTAGACTGAGCTCCTACTCCTACTGCTACACATGCACACTGGGCAGCGGCTCCAGCGCTCCCAACCACTCGTTTCACTTCAACTCCTGTCTCCTGCTGTCCTCCTCCCAGGACCTTGTATCTCCTTCCTTCGGCTTCTTCCAGGACCGTGTCCGCACCGTCGCTCCTGCGACGCCCTCCAATGCACCAACGCACCACCGTGTGCGCCAACGGCTGCAACCGGAGGCGATTCATAACAGTTCCTTCAAGACTTATTTTCATTGTTCAATGAATGACAAATAGTGAGCTTGAAGGCAACTGATGAGGAAAGCGTATCGTATGCACCGACAGTGTTGGCAGTAGTGACATAGCAGAGATATAGTCTTAGTGCTATTCAACTCCAATAGTAGTATGTTATTAAGCTAGGTTATGTATTATAATTGGCTACTGCTACTATTAATGTGTTTATTTAGTGCTAGTATTTGATGTTTTACTAAACAAAGCTAATACATTTTAAAAGTGAATATATTTGAGACAGCGGCAAACAAAACGTTACTTCTTAACCTAAGTACGAATCGCGATTTAATGGCTTTAACGGAAAGAACAGTGTCTTGCGCACAATTTAAGCCCTTCCTTGCTCCAAAATGTTGGCAACTGGTGGAGTGGCCATCACCTGAAAAATATATCTCCATTTTGGGGTGGCCAAATCACGCACAATACAGACAGAGTATTATACAGACATCTGCTTCAATAAAGAACATTTAAAAAATAGCACAATACAGACAGTATTATACAGACATCTGCTTCAATAAAGAACATTTAAAAAATATAACTCTCGATATTGTATGGACCTAGATGCAAATTTTACTATAATGCTAACGCAATATTCAATTACCTGGAACAATTTTGTACATATCAGGTGTTCTTAATTGAAGCAGATGTCTGTACATGCATGTGGCTCTAAATATATCTGGAATGTATCTGAACCCGTATCTGAGCCTGGGTTTGTTTTGATTCTGAAACCTGTACAGAACCGATTCACTATCCAAAAGTGAAAGTCTCACCAAGCCATCAAGTATGGAGCTGTCCCGCGCCGAGAGCGCTCTGCGCACGCTCAAGAACCGCCCCAAGGTGCCCGCGGACGCCATCGACACTGCGCACGCCGTGCTGCAGCTTATCTCGCCGGCCAAGACGACGGCGACGCAGCCCGAGTCGCCCACGCAGGCCAGCGACCTGTCAGCTTCACCCTCCTCAGCAGATGAAGAGACCCGGCGCGAGCTGCTGCAGCAGGAGCTGCAGACGCTGCTGCTCTACGGCAAGGAGCGCTGGGAGCCCGTGGCCGTCTTCCTCGTAGTGGTACGCGACCTGCTGAGCCGCCGCCTGCAGCTGCCCGACCTGGACGCCAACACGGACTTCTGCCTGCCGAGCGCAGCGGATCTCCCGCTCTACGTGTCGGAGATCGCGCCGCTGTCCGACGCCTTCGTGACGCAGACTGTTAAGCAGGCGGTGCACCAGCACATGGAGTTCTACGAGCCGCGCGTGCGCATGGCTGTGGCGCGGCTGCTGGGCGTGCTGGCCCGCTGGGACCTCGGCTGGGTCACGCAGGAGTTCACGCCGCAGATCATCGACTCGGTCGTGAGCAACCTCAGCCGCTCGCCCGACTTCGAGGAGACGGGCTTCGACGAGCTGGACGACAACGTGAGCCAGAACGGCATGCTCACGCCCCCGCAGAGCCCCGAGAGCACGCCGCGCACGCCCTCCACGCCCTACCGCTTGGACGACGTGAGCGGCTGGAAGGCGCTCGAGAGCTCGCTCTGTGCGCTCAAGTACATCATCAAGGGCAGCGGAGAGGCCTTCCTGGAGCAGCAGCAGACGGACGACGGAACCACCAAGTTCGTGTACCTGACGCCGCAGATCCTGGAGCTCGTGGCCACCAAGAGCTGCTTCCACATCAACCGCCACGTGCGCGTCGTCGGTCTGGACACGATCACGGTGCTGGCAGACATCGCCCCCGTGGGCTTCCTGGAGGCGCACCAGGCGGACGTCAGCGACGTGCTCAACAAGTGCATCAAGCGCGGCATGGAGGACAACTGGTGCCAGGTGCGCTACGCCGCGTCCATCTCGGCGCGCACCTTCCTGCTCAAGCTGCAGGAGCAAGGCCGCGCCGCGTACCTGCCCGTGCTGCTGCCGCGGCTGTGTCTGAACCGCTACTACATCGCCGAGCGCGTGCAGAAGTACTCGCAGGAGTCGTGGCGCCTGATCATGGGCAACCAGGGCCGCGAGCTCGTGGCCAGGTACGCCAACGAGATCGTCGACTACTACGTCGAGATGACCAACCACTGCGTGCGCGAGTCGGCGTGCCAGTGCATCGCTGAGCTGGGGATGAAGGTGGATCCGACGGCCATCCGTCCGCACGTGGCGCGCCTCATGCAGGCGCTGCTCATCTGCTTCTACGACGTGTCCAACCTGGTGCGAGACGCGGCGTGTCTGGCGTCGGCGCAGCTGGTGCTCGGCTTCCCCGAGGAGTGCCACCCGTTCCTGGACGAGCTCTACCACCTGTGGATCGACCACCTCTCGGACGATATCTGGTCGGTGCGTGAAGACGCCGCCATCGCCCTGGGCAACGTGATCCGCGCGTACGGCCAAGAGGCGCTCGACCGCGTGGTCAAGATCACGGAGGAGTACCTGCCGCTCGCGAAGAAGCAGCCGGCGATGACGCAGCAGGAGTACGACGAGCTCATGCGCTCCGAGAAGAAGCACCTGAGCAAGCAGGCCTTCTCGTGCTGCTCGCTGGAGCCCAAGCTCTTCGAGCGCCACGAGCACCGCGACAAGGAGCCGTGGGAGCACACTGACGGCGCCATCTACATGGTACGCGAGCTCTGCGACGTGGCGCCTGACGTTGCGGTGAAGTTCCTCCCGCAGGTGGCAGACATCGCGATCCTGCGCCACTTCCCGCAGACGGCCGTGCTGCAGGAGACGATCTGGAAGCAGCTGCCGCTCATGTGCGAGGCGCTGGGCAAGAAGGTGTTCAAGCGCTACCTCGAGCTGTTCTTCGACCCGCTGGTCTTCACGCTGCAGGGCACGAGTCGCCTGGCCAAGTTCGCGGCCCGCGACTGTGTTGCGCAGATCAGCAAGCAGATCGGCCCCAGCATCTTCCTCGGCCGTCTGGACGCGAACCCGGCCTGGAAGGAGGCGCTGGGCCCCGTGGTGCCGGTGCAGTCGTACATGATCAAGTAAAACAAGTACTGAAGAGCGAGAGCCTCCTCCTCCTATGTATTGCGCATCTGCTGTGCTGTAGTTGCTGGTAGCTCAGGGCGTCGTGCTGTTTGTACCCCCGACAGTCGAATTAACCCGAAGAGTAATATTGCAGACAACAAAAACTCTCAAGTCGATTCACTCATCACGACTACTGTAGATCTCTGGGTGCTGCGTCTTCACTCCGTGGAGCGGACCCTTCCTTGCGAGTCGCAGCATTCGGAGGTTGTCGACTTGGGGTCGTCTGCGAGTCAGGCACGCCGATACTCCACGGGACCTTGGGGCGTCACCATAACGGGCACTTGCGCTTCGTACTGCGGCATCTGCTGCTGCTGCAGCTTCTTCTTCTTCCGGTACACGGCGCAGTACCACATCGAGGCGCCTCCCGCGAAGAAGGCGCAGATGACCAGGATCAAACCCACCAGCATTTCTTCTCTTCCTTCTTCTCCTCGAGTTTCGCGAGTGCTGGCTGATGAAAAAGCAACGGGAAATTACGGGACGTGGCGTATCAGCATTGGATGTCAAGTTCCATTTCATTGACGAGTTATCTAACGAATTCGGATATGCGGATAGATACCCCTTTTGTTTTTACGAAGCAAACGTCTTTTGCTATTTCTAACAGTTCGGCAACCGCTTCCCATGGGCAGCGTGGCTTCTCGCTGCGTCTCGATCCCCAGCGCGAGCCGTGTGCGCGAGGGAATTCTGGTCGCCTTAGGTCGTCACTTCAGTGGGAACCAGGACGTTTCCGGTCAGTCAGCCCGCTCCTGGCTAAGCGCGTGCTTCCAGCGATACGACGAGGTACGGAATTCACTTTGTAGACTTCCGCCGCTTCTTAGTGAGCACGTCCTATTTGTCGAGCAGAGCGCTTCTGGGTTTGTGTCGTGCGATGCGGTGCTCAACGTGGTGGCAGAGCTCACGCTCTTCCGAATCCACGAGTGGTCGGCGAACGAAGTCTCGCAGTTCTGCGCCTTCTTCTTCCGAGGCGAAGACAGCGAGCAGAACTTCGACTACCAGTTGTTCCTCGACTACCTCTTCTTCCCCGTCAACCAGCACGCGCCTCGGATCAAAGCGACGAAGCAGATCGCCACCGACGATATCTTCACTATCCACGAGGGGAAACTGTATCCGGCACCTCTCGGGCCTGAAGAAGAACCTGAAGAACGTGCGTCTCACGCTGTTGTTCTCAAGCAGCTCGACCTGACTAAGCTGACAGTTGAAGCGGAGAAGAACCCGCAGTATGGCGGCGCTGCAGAACTCGTGGTTCAGTTGCGCCACCGAGTGAACGAGTTGCGGCTGCTCACCCACCCGAACCTGGCGGGATTTCAGACGACGCTGCAGAACGGAAACTCGCTGTATTTGGTCCAAGAAGAGCATCAGATCTGCTCGTTGCGGACGATTCTCGAGTCGTTCGGACCGATGAAGGAGCCGACGATCCGCCGCTACCTGTTGCAGATTCTTCAGGCCGTGTCCTTCCTCCACGGCCACGGCGTGCAGCACGGGTAAGCCTCAAGGCCAGAAAAGATTGCAATTATGTAAAGTACCAACTACTCACGAGTTCTTTGTAGGAATCTGAACATGCAGGCCGTGCATATCGACAGCTACGGGCTCCTCAAACTGACGGACTTTGGCCTGCGACGCTGTTTGCTCCCCCTTCTTACAGCGAAGAACGCTGCTGCCGCCGACGATTTCGCTCGTAGGAACTTGGTACGTTTGGATAGTGATCCCTACTGAAGTGTGTATCTAACGACGCCCTTGCGTTGCCAATGCAGCCCCCTGAAGTTCTTCGGGACTTCCGTCTCTGGGGCGAGAAGGCGGACGTCTGGTGCGTCGGCATGTTGACACTCCAAATGGCAAACGGCCTCGTGAAATACTCGGCCGAATACTCGTTGGAGAAGCCGGCGGATAGAAACCCTTCGTTGCGTCACGCTCGTTTCCAGTCCAGCAGAGCCACCCAGTCTCCTATGAAGAAGCGAGGAACCGAGTCCCCCGAAGCCCTGGGAACGTCTCGACTCCCGTCACTACCAGAGACGGCATCCAAGAACCTGAAGGCGTTTGTCCGTGTCTGTCTCCAGCGCGATCCACGCAACCGGCCAGCAGTGCGAGAGCTCATGGAGATGGGATTCTTCCGCATCGACCAGGCCAAAGAGACGAACGAGGTGCTGCGGACAGTGTGCACCGACTTGGACGCGACAATCCGCAAGCTCATGGCGTCGTCTCCGAGATCGGTACGCCCCAAGACGAGGAACTAGCATATCATACGTAGCCTCCAGACTAGAATACTGTAGGAGCGTTTATTTGGCAATAAGGTCGTTGATCTTCGAGGAGTTCGCGCGGACTGCTGCGACGATTTCTTTGGCTTGTCTTGTGAGTTGCGGGTCCAGTAGTGCCCCCGTTGTGAGAGCCGCTTTGACCGGTGACTTGATGGCGCTGAGCTTGGATTTCTTCCGAGCTTTCCCGAACGCTCGGGCTTTGGACGGAGAAGCGGAGGAACGGTGCTGGCCATTCAGACCTGGGGCCTTCACGGGCGAGCGGAGAACTGGAGCCGAAGCAGACGCGTTGAGAGTCTGATCATTGCGTGGGGGTGGCTCCAAATCTGCAGTGGAGAAATGTTTCTGGATCGTCTCCTTGATGAAGTCGCGCATGTTGGAGTTCTTGGCGCCCGTGGGGTAGAAGAGTTTCACCTCGTCGCTCTTGTCCACTTTGCTGAGCTTCATCTTGGTAGGGGGCTCTCCCCCAGGCTTGGACGTTGATACTGCTGCAGGTGTCACGGGTCGAAGCAGCGACGTGGCAGGGTCGAACACGCCGGTGTGGCTCAAATCCGGCAACTGGATTGGCTCCAGCAGTAAGTGGACGGACGACAGCAGCGCATCGAGTCGAGACGCGTCCTCTTCTGCGCTTAGGAAGGTCTTGGTGGAGCTAGCGTTTGACTCTAGTCCGTGTTTCTTCTTCAGTTGGCGTTCGTGGGCCTCAATGTCCTTGCGAGCGACTGGCAGCAGGCGACTGGAGTGGAATGTCAAGACGTCCAGGAACGGGGGCGGGTCCACGTACTTGCGGTTCAGTACCAGCGGCTGACCTATTGTGGTTGGTACTACCGCTGGGGTGGCCTCCACATCCACAGCTTCGGGTTCCTCCTCCTCTTCTTCTTCGCTTTCGGAGTCATCGACCTGTTCGTCTTGCATTGCTTTTGGCGAGTTGAGGGGACGCGAATAGAAACGAATAGTAGTAAGTTGTAGTTAAAAGGCTGTATTTTTTTTTTGGGGGGGGGGGGGGGTTGATCTAGAATAGAACATGAAGTACTTTGTGGTGGCGACGAGCTGGTGGCTTGGGATATCAGCGAGTTGAATTAAAGGGTTTGACGTCATACTGTGCTCAGCACAGTCAGACGATGTCGGCAACTTTCGGATCGTCATTCTCCCAGACTTCAGCAACACACACCACCGCCATGAAATACGCAACCAACCTACGGTGCATACAGACCGAGTACTGTAAGCCTTGACACCACCGGAGAGGAAGAGTGGAAAATTGGAAATGAGGCTGTAGCTCCTCCAACCGCAAAAACCTGCAGCCCACGCCGTCGTTCTCCCGAACAGTGAAGACCAACGATGTTTCACTACCATCTCGCACTGGTACCGGTACTAAAGCTCTTGTATTTACAACAAGCGATTGCGTCTATAGTAATCACTCGTTGAGGTATAATCTTGCCACGAATAATCATGGCATGCCTTGACCGCACGGAACGTTCCGCTTGGTAAGATCGATCATGCAAGTTTCACCTAAAAAAATGAATAATGCATGCCACATTGTAGTATTTGTCACGAAAGCTGCATCCTTCTGCACTACTCTAGTTCGTTCTTTTTATCAGTGCCTGTACAGTCGTGCACCTCTAATTCGGCAGGGCGGATCATATGTAGAACGAGAAGTGATGCTTTCTTAGATGGTTTCATGACTTAAAAAGTGTTCAAATCTGAATAGATTATCCTAAATTATAAGGTTATACCGGTGCCGAATTAGAGGTGCACGACTGTAATGCCTAGAGATTCGACTGCTCTCGTGCCTTTTCTTCCCCTTTACACACCAAAGTGGGGCCTTTAAGCTTCACAGCAGCGTAAGTTCTACAGATATCCGTGGAAGAACGGTGGACAACTTGTCCAAAGTTGTACTACTACAGTACGTGATATGTAGTTCATGCAACTTTCTTTTGCTTTTACTTCTGGAAAATCTGTTGGAGAATGTTTGAGCCTCCAACCCTAATACTGTAAAAAAACTTACAAGTGCAGAGTTTTAACAAACCATACCATCACCACCACCGAGTCGGTGTCGGTGGCACCGACACCAGTGCGTAACCCACAGTCCGACTACATGTAACCATTCCCACAAGGTTCCGTGTGGTCAGAGCATGGACATGATTATTCGGGTCAAGATTATCCCCCACCGAATGATTATTAGGGACGCAATCGCTTCAATGACGAATGAGAAGAGCTGCAGCATCAGGGCGAATATGACACTGATGCATCGTTGGCCTTCGCCGCTCGGAGAACCACAACGTGGGCTGCAGGCTTTGCGGCGGAGGTACAGCCTCAGTTTTCAATTTCCTTTCTTTCGCAGCGCTGCTGTTTTAAGGCTCCGGCCTGTATATTCCACTGCACGTGTATGCATGTTGCGTATTCATCGTGGTGGCGTGTGTTGCTGAAGTCTGGGAGAATGACGATCCGAAAGTTGCCGACATCGTCTGACTGTGCTGAGCACAGTATGACGTCAAACCCTTTAATTCAACTCGCTGATATCCCAAGCCAACAGCTCGTCGCCACCATCACAATGTAAAGTAGACAAGATCCGATCCGATTTTATACATATAAAATTATTAATACAACCAAACTTTCAACCATTTAGTATTCTACTCCACGTCCGATTTGCTTCCACCTCTGGGCGCCCTGGCACCAACTACATCTCTAACGACGTTCTTGGCGAACAACCCCCAGCCAAGACTAGCTTCTGACATGCCTCCGAACGCATGTCAAAACCGCACCCCGGGCGAGTTACAGGATCTTGTGCCGGCACTAGCAGGAACTGGGGGCTGTAGGCAGTCGCCAATTGACTTTCACGCCTGTGTGAGGAGCTTCAACGCTTGTTGGGACCTCGAGAGGCAGGCGCCGGTCTCGATCCAGCATCGTGTAAGAGCTTGTACGTGGCGCCTGCGAGATTGGTTTCAACCGCCACACAAGGAGTGTAGTTGACGCGTCCATTGGTTTGCCTTCCAATCGATCTGACCAGGGCCATGGCCTCAGCAATTGGGGTTCCCAATTTCAAATTTGGAGTATCCTAGTATCGCCATTGGATCCCCGGTGGTAGATGATACCTCCGCCTTGGGTGGTCGGACCGCCCGCCGAGTGTCGGATGGAGGTACTCGCGCGGCGGCAGCTCCACGAGGACAATTTTCCCTTCAATCCACTCCATTTTGCCACACTTGGTCTCCTCACTCCCCATAACATAACCCAGTCAGCGCCGCAGACTTTGTAGACTTCGCCTGGTGATCCGGCTCACTGCCATTTGATACGACGATCAACAGCAGGTACGTCTTGGAGAGCGCCACCACTACGCGCTTCTTCGCCGCCGGCGCTGCAAGCAATGGGCTCTCAATGGTCAGTCTCTGACAACTAACGTAAGTCACGTCTCGTCGCAGACAGCGCTCAAATCTCGCCGTTAAGATAGCTATAGATGAGATCATCACTCGAATTGCTTTGCTCGACCGGAAATCGAGTGGCAAGCATCGGGGCCGACACCGTCCTGACCATCGACTCGTACGCAATCCTGGAATACGCCCGAGTCGGGGTTTCATACGTCTTGCTTGAAGGCTGAATTAACGCTTTGCTTTTCCCTACACTGGCGCTGATTAATGGACTCCTGATACAGCCCTCACGACTTGAACAAGCATTCAAATGCCTGCGTGAACTCTCTAAATGAAACGCGCTGCTCTTTCATCCTGTCTGTCGAAAGGATCTTGTTCTCCTGCAACCGTGCTGCCATATCCTCATAACCGACAGTCGGTTGGTCCAGCGGGGCGAGCGTCTGGAACGCAGTCAAAGCCGCATCCAACGCCACGCAGCCATCCCTCGAGTCCGGGCCCAAGCGCAGAAAGACGCTGCGCAGCAACACCTGCGAGTCTTCATACCGCTTCAACTCCTGCTGCAAAGCGGCCAGTCGGTTCTCCAGCGGCGCCAGTCGGGCCTTTTCGCAGTCGATCCTAAGCTCCCACTGACGGAGTTCCTCTTTGTAGCGCTCGGCAGTGATCTCTAGACTCGTCAACTCGCTCTGAAGCGCCGACTTCGTAGCCGAAGCTACATTAGCCCCGATCTTGCTGCTCGTCACTAACTTCTCCTCAACACGTGAAGAAGAGCGCGGGGACTGAGACTCCAGCGCCCGCTTCTCCTCTAATAGCCTTGCAATTTCCACCTGAACATCCACCAGCGAGAGGAGATGGCGGCGAGGCACGCGAGCCAGCTTCGCACTCATCTCGTCCCGACGTTTCTGCTTGCGCTGGAGTGAAAGTTGCTTGTCTTGCGCCGCCATCTTCAGCACGAGTAGATCCTCAGCTAGATTTTGGTTCTCGAGCTTCTGGTCCAGTACGCGCTCGCCCCACTGCGCTGCCGTCTTGGGCTTCGGAAGGCTCTTGAGCGTGCCGCTGGAGCTCCCACTGAGCGTCGCTGAACGCGGCACTTGGCGCATGACGTTGGCCAGCGCCGCGCTCGTCTTCAGCTGCTGCAACTCGCTCTTGATCGCAGCCGACACCTGCTCCTTCTCGGCGAGCTGCATCGCCAGCGTCTGCAGCTGGTGCGCGAGCGCCTTCTTCTCCTGGCGAAGCTCCTGCCGCATCTCTCGCAGCGTGTCCTCGTCGCGGAAGAAGGCGGCGGAGGAGCGCATGAACGCTCGAGCGGGTTTGATGGGTCTCTGCTGCTTCGTCGGCTGTAGTGGCGGGTCTTCTTGCTCGGGGGTCGGACTCATGGCTACATCCACTTCTTCCTCCTCCTTCTCCTCAGTCTGCTCGACGTCGTCGTGGTCGTCGTCGTCTTCGTACTCTTCTGCGCCGTCTTCGTAGTTGGCTGCATTAGGAGCGTCATCGTCGTCGTCGTTGTTGCTGCCTGTTTGATCCTCTTGATCCTCGCCAGCTCGAGCTTCTTCAGATCCTGACAGGAACCTGATGGCGTGTTCGCCGGCGTCCAGCTCCCACTGCTCCTCGCCGTCGTCGTACTTGACGTAGAAGCCTCTCTCCGGCGAGAAGGCGTCCACCACGCCCTCGAACCACTCGTCCTCGCCCTCCCAGTACACCTGCACGCGGCTCCCAACCGCCTGCTCGCCGCGCATTGCTGCAAATGGCTACACAAAACTTCAACAACTGCCGACCATCACTCTTATGGCACAGTGTACCAGTATCTCAACACCCCTTGCCAAGGGCGCATTATCGGTCCGTAGCCGCAGGCGTAGCCATGCTGCTCAACGTGAACGTGGGCGTGCTGGGGCACGTGGACAGCGGCAAGACGAGCCTCGTGCGCGCGCTGAGCACGCAGTTGTCCACGGCGGCGCTAGACAAGCACCCGCAGAGCCAGCAGCGCGGCATCACGCTGGACTTGGGCTTCTCCAGCTTCGTCCTGATGGGTACGCAGCCATCTCTCCAGGTCACGTTGGTGGACTGCCCGGGGCACGCGTCTTTGTTTCGGACAATCTTGGGAGGTGTTGCCATCATTGACGCTGTACTTCTTGTGGTGGACTGTCGCAAGGGGCTTCAGCCCCCGACCATCGAGAGTCTGTTGCTGGCAGCGTTGGCGGCGAAGAAGCGCGTGGTGGTGGCACTCACCAAGACGGACCTGCTGGCCAGCGTCGACTCTGAAAAAATGGCTACAATTAATGCAGTGACGGCCAAGATACGGGCGTTTTTGGCTTCATACCTGCAAGTCGAAGCTGAAGCTGTTCCGGTGGTTCCTGTGGCGGTAGCGGTCGATCAAGAGCCTCAAGGGATTCAGGAGCTTCTGGAGGTGCTGAGAACCAATTTGCAGCCTCCAGATCGAGATACAACCGGAGATTTCCGCCTAGCAGTTGACCACTGCTTCGCCGTGCCTGGTAATGGCACTGTGTTGACTGGAACCGTGTTGTCTGGAGCTCTAACGAAGGGAGACGAGCTCGAGTTGCTGCCAATTGGAGTAAGGGCCAAGGTCAAGACGCTGCAGGTGTTCAAGCAGGAGGTGGACAGGTGTGCACAGGGGGATCGAGTCGGAGTTCGGGTGAACGGACTCGACCCGACACTCGTGGAGAGAGCGCTGGCGGTGTCGCCCCCTGGCAGTTTGGCTCCAGTGGCGCAGGTGGTGGTTCCAGTCACGCGGGTGCCGTTCTTTCAAGGCGCGGCGTGTAAGAGCGGCGGCAAGTGTCATGCGACGGTGGGGCACACTACCGTGATTGCAACAACCACATTCTTCTCGAGATTGGGAGGCTCAAGAGAGGCGAGAGAGGAAGAAGGAGCGGAATTTGACCCGTCGGCGTTGTATGAATACATGGCGGAGCTCGACTTTAGTCGAGGTGATGACGGAGGTAAGCGCAGCAGGAGTGAAGGGTCCGTGTTTGTGCTGCTCCAGTTTGAGCACGCTGTCTTCTGTCCCCCGAACGCTTTGGTGGTGTGCTCGCGTCTGGATCTGGATGCGAAGCGATTCCCGTGTCGGTTGGCGTTTTACGGCGCTGTGAAGAGCGTTGTTGGCTCGAATGCCGAAGAGTTAAGTGTACTGGCTGGTGTACACCGGTCTGTTGTGGATCTGACCGAGCTGCAGATCGGCCGAGTCAAAAGTCGAGAGGGTTTCGTGGACAAACTGGTGGCTCCAAGAGGTGGCAACAACTGTGATACACGCGAAGTCATCGGTCGTGATATGTTCGCGAAGGATGTGAAGTGGAGCGTGTACCAGGACGCGGTTGTACTCTTCGAGCAGGCGCGAGCGCTTGGTGCGATTCTCGGGCCCTTCGGTAAGGCTGGCAAGTTCCGCATAGCGTTAGAAGCAAGTGCGCTGTTTCGATCGCCGCCTGTACCAGGGGAGCGGTTCGTGCTGCGCTTTCTTAAGCTGACGACGCTGAAGCCTCCCAAGTTTAAAGGGAAAGCAACGCCAGCCAAGATGGCTACATCCAATACCAAGCCCAAGGCCGCCACAAAGGATAATGCACGACCATTTCTGCAGGACAAGCGTCTACTTTACCCTGAGGCTTTCACGCCACTGCCTGCAGCGGAAGCGAATAAGGCGGATGTTGAGACTGTGGCAGCACAGACAATCAAGTTGTCTATTGCGGATGCTCCTGTTAGCGAGGATGAAGGAGCGACTACCATCCCAGGGATTGCTACCCGGAGGGGTCGTATCGAGCGACTGAAGGGCGAGACGACAGCTGGTGGAAGGAACCCTTTTGCTATTGTCGCTGGCATGTTTACTTCGGAGCAAGAAGCGAAGGAAGCTGTGGGGTGCCGTGTACGTTGTGGTCACAGTGATGGAAACGCCGACTTCGGGGTTGTAGAGAAGCCTTTTGGCAAGGCCGGCAAGATTCGTGTTGACTTTCAAGAGTGTGGGGGTACAATGGGCCAAGTGGGGGATACCGTTGAACTGTGCTGAGCATCAATCAACAGAGTTTATAATCGACGCCCTAGATGTTTGCGCACACCCAACGCTTTCACTGTTACTGCTGGAGGAATGATTCAAGCATTCACGCAAACTGACTCAACGGCCTGGAGAAAAGTACGAGTTATAGTCGATCGATTTAATGTTGTCACTTTCTCGGATGACTCAGCCGTAGAAGCAGCACTCACGGCGTGTGGTGCATGGCGGCTTCGCGGCCTCTTCTGGCGGCAGTAGCTGGAACGTGTTGAGCACTGAAGCCCGGGTCTGCGAACTGGCTGGACAGGGCATGCAGACTGCAGCTCCCTTCGTGGCGTAGGTGCCTGGAAGACAAGGATTCAAGCGGTAGTCAGTCGTGGCGAACGGACAGAAGTAGCCCGCAGGACACCAGCCACTGCACGACGCAGCGCTGAGGCCTTCGACGCCGCCGTAGGTTCCTTCAGGACAGCGAATGCGGATTCCCTGGCGGCAGTAGAAGCCCTTCGGACAGATCTTGACGTCGTTTTGAGTGGCATTGCGGCCGTCATCGGCCATTCCAGTGGTCAGGACGCTGTAGTACCCGCTCTTCACGAATTTGGGCTCATTGCCGGTGCCTTCCGGGCAATAGACAGAGCTGTTGCCACACTCGTTCTGCAAGCGCGAGATACTCGGCGGATTCGGGTACGACGGGCAATAGTATCCTGGAGCACACAGCCCAGAGCACGCGGCTGTGCTGAGGCCACTTGTAGCGCCGTACGTGCCCGCGGGACACTGGTACTTGATGCCATCGATGCAGAAGTACCCAGGCTCGCACGGTAACTGGAAGAATCGGGTGGTGTTGGTGACGCCGATGGAGTAGTAGCCCACCTGGATGGGCTGCGGCTCGGGCGACCCAGTTCGACAGATCAATCCGTCTGCGCCGCACTCACGTTGCGTTGGAGACGTGCTGCCTTTGGGGCAGTAATATCCTCGCGTGCACAAGCCTGTGCAGAGCGGCGACGTCTCGCCCGATGTGGTGCCGTACCGGCCCGCGGGACACAGGTACTTCTTGCCATCGACGCAGTACGTTCCAGGCTCGCAGATCCGCTGGCCGTCGCGAATATCCTCGTTCTTCGGCGCCTGTTCTCCTGTCGAATCAACGCTGTAGCCTTCAAAGCCAACGTCGGATACCAAGAGGCTGTCAGCTCCGAAGGGGAGAAGGCGGACGGAGTAGTAGCCTGACCAAACGGGGGTGGGGACAGCGCTGCCGCTTGGACAAAAGACGTTGGCGTCTCCGCAGACGCGAGCCGTGCTGTTTCGGCTCGCGAGGGGGCAGTAGAACCCTGGTGAACAGACCCCAGCGCACGTCGGTCGCGTCTCGAGATTTCCATCGCCATAGTAACCTGCCGGACAGGGGGAACGCACTCCATCGACGCAAAAGTAGCCTCGTTCACACGGAAACTGCTCCGATCGCGTGTACACGGAGTCGTTGCTGGCAGCGCCATGGCCGATGGACGCGACCAGCGCCTTGGGCACGAGATCACAGGACAGCGTGGCTTTGTCGAAGTACAGAGCGAAGACTGACTCGTCAAAGCCTTCTCCTCCAGCTAGACGGAAGCAAGTGCACGAGCGTCGGTCACTTGTGCTGACGGTCGTGAACTCTGGACATGGCTGGCAGAGCTCCAAGTCGTCTCCGGTTCCTGGTTTGAACGTGTTGACTGGGCATGGCACGCACTGAGCTACTGGGAAGGAATAGTCGCCGTAGTCGACGCTGATCGGACTGCGGCCGGTGACGACGTCCATGAAGGCGTTGACCGTGGTGGAATAGTCCCGATACCGGCCAGGCTCGCAGCCAGGCGCTTGCGTCGTATTCGGAGTGATGGAGCGAACTTGCAGCGATGTGTAATAGCCCTGGAAGACATCCCAAGGGTTTCCCGATGCTTCGGGACAGAAGACGGATGCAGAGCCACACTCGCGTTGCATTGGGGTCGTGCTTCCTGGCGGGCAGTAGTATCCAGGAGTGCAGGGACCTGAGCACGTCGTTCGTGTCTCCATCTCTTCCACGCCGTATGTCCCCGCCGGACAGGGATAACACGTTCCTCGCCACGCGAACTCTCCAGGTGTAGCCTTGCGCTGATCGTACCATCTCGCTCCAGCAGCATTGCCCAAAGCGATGGCGCAGTATCCTCGATCCGTTTTAGTTGGCAAAGCAGATCCTTGTGGGCAGAAGGCGGCACTGGCAGCGCAGGCCACGGCTTGGGCGACGATGCTTCCTTCGGGGCAATAGTATCCTGCTGCGCATGGCCCCGAGCACTCAGGCGTGGTGAGACCCGCCTTGTCTCCAAATGTGCCTCCAGGGCACGCGAAGCGCTCTCCGTCCACGCAGTAATGGCCTGGTTCACAGCGACGCTGAGCTACACGAGTCATTCGGTCCGTCTCGCGCTCTGCTGCCAATGCGTCTACCGTTAGTGAGCCTTTCGCCATCACGAGACCCCCGACAGTGTAATATCCTGGAGATACTCGGGTCGGAAGTGCCGAGCCAAGTGGGCAGAAGACGTCTACGCTGCCGCACGGAAGCTGCGTCGCGCTCGTGCTGCCTCGTGGGCAGTAGTATCCAGCGAAGCAGGGCCCTGAGCACGCGGCACTCGTAAGACGCGTGGAATTTCCATAGGTTCCCTCTGGACAAAGTCTGGAGCTTCCTGGCGCTTCGTCCGGGCTGCAGAACGACCCGAGCGGACAAGCAGCTTCCTCTGTCGCCGCGATTTCAACGACGTGAGCTCCTGGACGCGGTGCTTGTGGCTCGGCGCTCCCTGGAGGACAAAATGTGCTGTGGCCGCATGGCCAGGTTGTAGCTGATCCCGTGCCTTCAGGACAAGCGTATCCGACTGGACAAACGCCGGAGCAGCTCGCGTCCGTGAGGCCTTCGGTAGCACCGAACGTGCCTGCGGGGCACAGAGTGGGCTTGATGCTCGCCTTGGGGCAGTAGTGGCCTACGGGGCAGCGTCCGGAGCACTGCGGTGTCGACAGGCTTGATTCAGACCCATAGGTGCCGGCAGAACACGCTCGCGATGATCCTCGCACGCAAAACGAGCCTGGATTGCAGGGGCTGATGCTGCTTCGGCGTCGATCTGTCGGCTCGCCTCCTATCGCGAAGAAACCTTCGGGCACCGCTATCGGCTGCGTCGATGCGAGCGGGCAGTACTTGTCTGCTGATCCGCACTCGATGGGGCTGGCGGTTCCTTCGGGGCAATAGAAGCCTTCAGGACACGGAGCTGTGCACTGCTTGGTGCGCAATCCTTCCTCAGCGCCATAGACGCCGGCGGGACACGGCCGACGTTCTCCGCCACTGCATCAATCAACAGACCACGAGGAGGGTTAGAGCTGTCTAATGAAAATAAACTCCGTAGCGAACGTACGTGCAGTAGGAACCGGGCGGACAGGGCATCGTGCCTGGACATGGTCGCGTCGTGGTAGCTCCGGGGACCGAGTAGTAGCCTTCGAAAGTGCACACGCGCTCCACTCGACGGCCCGTTGTCCACGCACTTGCAGCGTCTCCAGCATGAACTTCACATATCGACAAGACCGCAAGTACCAACAGCCTCCAAGCGTCGGCAGTCTGCATCCGTTCCAGCGAAAGATTGCGAGTCTGCACGAAGTGAAGACGATGCTATCAGAGCAGGCCTATGGAAAAGTACTTCGAACAGTTTCAACAGATTCAGGCAAAAAGCAATTTTACGTATGATGAAAATGTCCAATCACTTGGAAGGAACGAAGAGGGCGCAGGCGTGCGAGCGCACCGCTGATTCGCTACATAAGCTACACTACCGCTTGTGCTGCACTCTGCATGTCCAGCCTTCCCGTGTCCTTCGCCCCGACTGGCCACCTGGGTCTTCATGACAGTCCGATACTCGCCTAAGACGAAGTGGAACCTGCTGTGCCCTGGGCCACCTGGAGGTTGCCCTCGTAGTAGACCTGCCACAGCTGCACGAACACCACGATGTACACCACCAGCAGCGAGCCGAACACGTTGGCTGTGAACGTGGCAGCCGTGTGGTCCCAGCCACAGTACTCCGTGATACTCATCTTGACCATGGGGTAGAACTGGCTCATCACGAAGAAGCCGAAGAACATGGCAGACACGTAGTTCCACGGGTTCGTGGCGTTCTCGTACTCGAAGAAACGGATCAGCGCCACCAACTGACTGAAGAGAAGCGTGAAGAAGAAGAGCACGTTGGGGATTTCCGTCCACGACGTCTTCTGACCGGCACCCGTGTTGGCCCACGACTTGTCCTTGCCCGTCACACGCGCCTGAATAGCCTCCACAATGGCCATCATCGTGATGAAGGAGAAGGAGAACCACGTCTGCTGCGCACGCCACACATCGTTGTTGTCGACAGCGCGGTTGGCCAGCAAGTTGAGCACCCAACGGCAGAACGTCACGGGCAAGAAAGAGTACAGGAACTTGGTACCGCGAGCGTAGATGGGAGCGTCACCCGTGCACAGGTAGTAGATAGCGATAGCCACGTAACACAGGGCGGGGATCGAACCGAACGGGTACAGCACCGAGTCGTAGAAGAACATCTTACGCGGGAACGCAAGCGACGGCTTCGGGTCCGGGGCAGGCACACGCGGCGGACGCCAGTCCGGGTCCACCTCGCTCTCATTCTTCATGAGCAGAATCTGCACGGCACCCTTGGCCCAACGCTTCTTCTGACCCATGGCGGCAGCGACCGTTTCGGGCACGGCACCTTCACACAGACGGATGCGGTCCTTGGCATCGCCCTCGAAATCCTTTCGGAAGTACACCGAGTCCCAACCGGAAGTGTGCAGCACGTTACCCGTGTAGGCATCTTCCGTCTGGGTACCGTACTGAATGCCACCAATCGAGTCGAAAGCCTGGCGACGGAAAACGGCGTTCGTACCGGCAAAAGCTGCCGAGTCGAAACCGTCACGACCACACTGCACAGCGTCGAAGAAAATGGTGTTCTTGTGTCCACAGGGGTCGCCCATGATCGTCAGCTGTGGCGTGTCCTCGAAGTACTGCGGCGTCTGCACGTACGACACCTGGTTCCAGGAAATGTCGTCACTGTACTGACGACCTCCACCGTCCACGGCCTCGCCCTCCGAGAAGAAGAACGGCAGCACGGCGAGAAGGAACTTCGGGTGCGGCTTCATATCGTTATCCAGAATCAGCAGGTACTTGCCGTCGGCACCTTCGTTGAAGAGGGCGTTGTTGATGTTACCGGCCTTGGAGTGGTGCGTCTCGGGCTTCATGCGACCAATGAAAGTCACACGCGGAATACCGCGGTCACGGTAGTCGTAGTCGTCCGACAGCGAACCGACGGCACAATCACGACGCTGCACGCCCTTGCTGCCTTCCTTGCGGAGTTCGCGCACAGAGCTGTGCTGGCGACGCCACGTCTTCAGGGACTGGTCGTCCTGCACAGGGCCAACCACACGCTCGTGCATGATGCGCGCGACGTCGCCGCGCAGGTCACCACAGATCTCAATCACCTTGGTGTTTACCGTCACCTTGAAGTGGTTGTTGGCGTCCCAAACGGACTTGGCGTAACCATCGTCAAGGATGAAAATGTGCAGCAGCTCCGGTGGGTACTGCATCGCGAGACAGTTCTTCAATGTAGCCATGGAGTCCGTCACCGGTTCCATGTAGTGACATAGGAAGATGTCGACCGTCGGCCACTGCTCCTTCGGGATAGGCGGCTTGAAGTCGTTCATGTAGCGAGCGCCACGACGGATGGGGCGCCACATACTAAAGTTGAACAGCAGACCCAGGAAGTAGTTGAGGAACTCGCTGAAGATCATCATCGCGTACATGAGCCACGACATAAACGGCACGTCCTGGATGCAGTAACCCTCGCCAGAGTCGGAGTCGAAGTTGACCGTCGAGCTGTAGCAGCCCGAAGTCTCACTGCTGGGCAGCTCACTGCAGGGAAGCGTGGGGCGAGCGTGGTCACAGAAGTACTCCTGAGGGTACATCGTAGTCAGGTAGTACAGCCAGAAGACGCCCGTAGCAGCCGTGCCGAAGTAGAAGACGTGGAACATGCCACTGCCCGACATCTTGTACTTGCGGATGTTGGGCGTGTCCACGGGCTCAGCCGCGCGATTGGCGATCGAGTACGTCGACATGGCAAACGAGCGGAACGATGGCTCGTAGTAGTTTCGCACGCCGGCGATGGAGTCGTTGTACTGGCTCATCTTGCCGTCAGGTCCTTGCACGCCAGAGTCCATGAAGCGGATGCTACGACCGTTGTCCTTCATGCTCACGCCGCCCTCCTTGGCGTGCTTGGGGTCAACGAACGAGGTCGTGCTCAGGTACGTGCGGTGCGGCACCTGCTGCCAGCGGTCGGGGACCTGCGACTTGTTGTTCATTGTGACCGACGGCATCTGCGCCTGCGAGATACTGACGTTCGGGTCGGCCTCGTCCGAGGGCATGGCCTCGCCACATTCGGTACAGAAGGCCGTTCCACTGGGAACCGTGGCGAAACAGTTCTCGCACACAAGGCGGACGCGCTCGTTCATGGTCTGCGCGGGCAGAGTGGCGCCCGTGGGCAGCTCCGGCATCTGCTCCTCGACGGGGCCCAGCTGTGCGTGGGCGCCCACGCGGTTGTAGCACATGAGTCCCCAGCGCATCGAGAGCTGGTTCAGTCCGCCAACAACAAAGACGGCGCCCCAGATCAGGAACATAAGCGTCTGCGCGCTGCCGTCGATGCCCTTGAGTGCGGCCGCGCCGCCGTCCTGGATCGAGGTGTAGCCCACGTCCGAGAGCACGGCGGACGAGTCAATGAGACGGGAAACGCCGTCCGAAGCCATCCAGCCACCCGTGATGGCCGAGAAGATGATGTACTTGAAGCGGTGGTTCTCCAGCTCCGACGTCTTGGAGGACGAGCAGCACACGAGCTCGAAGATGATCATGAAGGCGATCACGAACTCCTGGCGCGCCAGCTGGTTGTCGGCCGGGAAGAGGTTCACGCCGTCGTAGGCGTCGATGAGCAGCAGGTAGCACGCGATGATGCCGCCCGTGACCAGGATAAGAACGTACGGTCCGAAGATCGTCATGAAGCCCACGATGAGCGCGATGACGAAGCCCGCGCCGCCTCCGGCAGCGACAGCGATCCACTCGTTAGTGTCCGTCATCGAAGAGATGGCCGTGAAGGCAACGACGAAGCCCCTGTTGTTAGGACACACAAGTCAGTTTCGGTTTTAATATAGAACAGGGCGTAACGACACCCTTATAGAGCGCCCTTCACAGAATAGAAGGGCAGGAGTGATTGTCGCTGGAAGGAAAGCAAGGCACGTACATGGCGAAGGCCGAGAGGAACTGCGTCGTGACGAAGAGGGAGCGCGCGCCGAGGGACAGCGACGACCAGCCGCCGCACGAGAGCGACACGCCGCCCAGGATGCCCACGACGGAGGCGATGATGCCCGCGCCGGTGAGCCCCATGATGGTGAGTGCCCGGTGCTAAACAGTCGCTGTGTAGTCCTTTGGGAGTGTCTTCTGTCTTGGTCCGTCCGACACGAGAGGGGTAAGGCGCCGCTCAGTCGGTCAACTCGAGGGGGTGTCGAGTCGAGAGGCTGTCGGGGGCGCGCTTTGGTCTGCTGCCGAGTGAACACAAAACCAGAAATGAGGGCTTCGAGAGAGCGCGCTTCGCTGGCGGGGTGTTTTCTCTGGGGTTGCCCCGGCCGTTTCCCTGGCGTGCGCTCGAAGCGATAAATTACCGATAAATTACCCCAGAATCCATAACCGAAAAAGGCACTGGGCAGAGACGGGGCCCAACTGGCTCCTTACGACTCAGGGATCGCGAGGAGTTTCAGCGGGCCATCTTCGCAGCTTTTGGCTGCGCCATTGAATTGCTCTGCTGGCAGTGGCGTGTGTGAGTTCGCCTGCGATGATGGCTACGCTGTTTGTAGGCCTTAAAAGTGAAACGTCCCGCCGTGGTGGGGACGAAGCATGTGCGGCTCAAGGGGGCTCAAGGCTGAGCCCGCGGATATGGTATCTTGGCGGCATTGCCTCACCAGGCTTTCCCCGCCAGCATTGCATGCGGCCTGTCACCGCCATTACCGCGACAACACGACTAGCGCAGGACAGCGGAAGAGACTGGATCCGCATGCACGCACGCACGAGGCGGCCGGCGCACTAAGACTCGCCCGCCTTGTGGCGGGATCCACCATCGCCAAGGGGTCCGTGGGGCCAGCGCCACGAATGCTGCGAGCCGATGGGCCCGCACCCATATGACAAGTGTGATCTCACAGCCGTCTTGCCGCCAGCGGGCTCGGCCAGCGGCTCGACGAGCTTATCCGCATCTGGTTCAAGCTGTCCTGTGGCCCCGGCGACAGCTCTCGTCTCGTCGTGACAGGCGTGCCGTCGAGCGTCGGCCGCGAGCCAACGAGCCCGCCACGAGCCGACGAGAGCACTTCAACGTGCCGCGCCGCCGCTGCTGGAGCCTCGGAGCCTCACAGCGCTGAGCGCAGCCAGCCAATTTCGGCGGGGCGGTGCCGCCCCGCCACGTCTTGCTCGGCTCTCGTTGCGCCGCAGAATTCAGGCCGCGCTGATGGGCATCGCCCCGTAGCACCTCCATCGCGGTGCCCAAATATTGCCAAGCAGAAAAATCCACACTCCATCTGCGCTCGGTTGCCAAATCCCTCAGCTGCCGGCCAGTCTGGACAGCACGGCACGGCACGGCACCCGCACCGCGCTGATAGCCGCGGAGCTGCACGCGCAGAGCTGCCGGAGCCTCCTCCTTCCCTGCGAGACAGTAAATGCGACGGTGCCGCGGGCACACCAAGACGCGGCAGCTCTTCACACTGCTGCCACCAGCTTCACCAAGACGGGCAGCAGGCATTTGGCTCGGCCGGCGGTGGTTTCCAAAATTTTCGCCGTGACGATCGCGTCAATGGGTGAACCGTCGCTGGCCATCTGGCCGGAACTGACTCGCAATCTATCGGTAATTTACCGACTGCGATTTTGATGCAACCGCCGCCTAACGCAGGACGTCCCCCACTCTGTATTTCTCTTGGCGCAGTCGCAAGGCGAGGTCGCAGAGCTCACCACCTCCTCCGAGTTAGCCTTTATCGCGGCGGTGGTCCATAGTCCAGCCCCAGGCGCAGCTAGCGAAGCACACACGCAGAGAGAGAGAGAGACCGCCCACACACACCCTGGCCGTAGCATGACTCCGCCGCTGCGCGCTGGCGCTGCTGCTCGTGGCGCAGGCCGCGCAGGCCAAGAACTACTTTAACCAGTCGGCGGGCTACGTGATCGAGATCAACACGGACGACTGGAGCAACTACGACTCGAACGGCGGCTGCGTGACGTGCCCCTACACGTGCATCGCCCCCACGGAGAGCTACGACGGCACCACCATCAACTCGAGCAACACGACGCAGACGGCGTCGCTGCCCTCCATCTACACGCAGGTCAAGAGCAACGGCTGCTGCTACGCCGCGTCGGCCACGACGCAGCCGTCGTGCTCGAGCGAGGCCAGCCCTCGACGGCCGAGAACTGCGGCTTCCTGTACGGCCCCACGCTCGAGTGGCGCATCAACAACGCGCTCAAGCCGCTGAGCGACAGCATGACTGCCATCCTCTTCGCCTCGACCGACTGCGAGAGCTTCTGGGCCGTGGGCAAGCAGGACATCCGCTACACGAGCAACACCAAGAGCATCAAGGGCTCCAAGATGATCCAGCACGGCTGCTACGGCGACCCGGACGGCACGCCCATGGTGCTCAGCGGCTGCCTCACGAGCATGCTCGAGTACTCCAAGACCAAGACGTACACGTGGAAGAACCTGGCCGAGAAGTGCGAAGGCCTGGCCGGCCGCTGCGTCATCACGAACGCAGTCTGGGAGGAGCACCTCGAGTGCTGCACGTCGCGCACGGGCCTGGCCTCGGACTGGGATACGACCTACGAGACGTACACCAAGACGCCGGCCAAGACCACGACGCTCAGCGGCGCCGCCATCACGGGCATCGTCATCGGCGGCGTGGCGCTGCTCATGTGCCTCATCCATTTCGGCGCCAAGGTGCGCGAACGCGCTCGCCAGACGGCTCTGATGCGCGAGCAGGAGGCCACGGACGACTACGAGGAGATCATGACGCCGCTCACGACGGCCGACAAGCAGCCCGTGGCGCTGCAGCGCCCCATTGGCCCGGCCAGCCTCGACGTCTCGCTCCACGAGGGCGACCAGATCTACCGCAAAAAGGACGACGAGGTGCTCTTCGAGGGCGACATGTACTAGGTTTCCATATTCCTCCTCCCTCAAGGACAGTGCAATGTCGTTTGAAATTGCCGCTCGTCTCGCACACAAATTCATCCCTATTTTGTTTGTCTAGCGTTTCTGTCTGCCTGCGTGTTTATTGTGTTGCAGTGAAGAGTGTGCAGGCTCTCGACACGGGTCAGACATACATGTATAAGTAGCGGTGAGCACCATGGTGCTTCGAGTAGCATTCAAGCCAACGAGTAGCTAAACATGGACTCGAGAGGGGCAAGTGGTTTGATCTTGCATGATCAGTCTCAAAGCTTACCGAAGACGACAGGCTACGCTAGCATCCATCGCGCGCAGACAGTAAACTAGTCTGCTTGGCTTTAAATTGGACTAGTCTGCTCGGCTTTAAGCTGGTCTTCAAGCAGAAATCGGCGTCGAGCTCGGCCTCGACGTCATAGTTGTCGGGTAACCACTGTTGAATAGCTTTGTACGTGCCGATAAGATATTTCAGCCCCTGCATCTCGTCTGGAGTTGGTTGCGTCTCCAACAGCTGCAAGTGGGGCCAGGGCGCGTCGCGGGACTCGTTGACAAGCCGAGTGCGTTGAGGCTCTGCAGGTTCATATCGGCGCGACAGGAACTTGGCTAGACGCTTGTTGCCCTGCTTCCACACGACGTGTAGCCGTATTAGTTTTCGGGGCGCGCGTTCATGTCTACACCCGGCCCAGCTCGAGCGAACGTTTGGCGGCGAACGTAAGGTCTTGAGCCTCTTCCAGCCTTCACCGCGGCGATTGGCAGGCTGAGAATCTTTCGCTTTGGCGGGCAGCACCAGTTGAAGCTGAAGTTTCGCCATCTTAGCGGCCACCAGTGCCGACTTGGACCGGTCCATGCCTGCCCCCATCAGCGCCGCCATCTCGTCGTTCAGATCGACTTGTGGGGCGTCGTTGTCGTCCACTTCTTCGTCCTCGAAGATGACACTTCGCATGCCGGTGCGGACTGTGGCTCGAGACGTCGGTCGAGAGCGTGACGACAAGCCCAGCTTCGCCTTTAACTGCTGCAAGAACTGCTCGTCTTCAAGTAAGGCCTGTATCAGCGCGGCTTGAGCCTCCGAATTCGCTCGTTGCTTTGCAGTGATTGAGGAGGCGGCCGAACTCGCTGCTGAGAACTTGGAAGCTGCGGAAGATGCGCTTCTAGTGTAAATGGGTGACTCGTTCGTGACATGAATTTCATCAGCGAATGGTTCGTTTTTGGCCGCAAGCTCTTCGTTGATCCCCATGACTTCGGCCGCATGTTGTTTCTTGATCACCCTGGCCTCGGTTGCATGCTGCTCCTTGATGCAGTGATTTCGTCGCGCAGGATCGCCACTTGCGAATCGAATTCTTTTTTATCTTGGACACGCCGCGCCACCAGCTTACGAAGCTCGGCATTCTGGTTGCATTCCTCTGACTGATTATCTTGGCCAACCTCAGCGGAAGCTTCTTGCACAATCGTCTGCTTTGCCGTTGCATGCGTCGCCTCGTGTCGCCATGTTTACGGCTTAAGATCAAGCTTGGGCTTGGCCGCGACGTCAAGGTGCAGCGTGCTGCGTGGCGGAGCCCAGTAAGAAGGACAGGAACAACGGGGCACACGCGCGGCACCTATGAGCTACGGCAAGGATTACGGCAGGAGATTCTACAGGCTGGGTGCACGAGGCACAAGCCGTAAGTGGGCGAAGGCACACGCTCACGACTGCATGAAGACTGGATCTGAGCAAGAGAGCAAGAACGACAACAGGAGAGAAGCTAGTTCAGGTCCCTGCATTTGTTTGGTTTGCTTTTCCTCATTAATAAACTTTCCTCTTTGGAAACACCCCGGGTTTCGCGACAAAGCTAGCTTTGCGCTCTTCGAAGCGTTCAGTTTGTTGATCCCGGAAGTCGTCGACTGTCCGGAACTTCGTCTCTTCGGTGCGCGTGGCGACCAAGAGTTCCCTGTCGTCGTTGGCCAAGAACTACCAAGCAACGTCGACTAAGTACGAGGTGGAGGACCTTCATCACTCGGCTAATTGCGGTTCGACTAAGTTCGCATTAGGTTCGAGTGGAGTGGACCTTAACCATGCCGGGCTACGCGGTGGACTCCGACGGTGATGTGGAGATGTCCCTACCGCACCCCATCTTCGAGGTCATCAGGGCTCCTGAGCTGTCCAGTTGGGACCATGCTGCGCTGATTGAGTGGCATCGCGAGTGGGAGCGCTACGTGGAGAAGATGCGCCACCGATGTACCACTACTGGCGAGACGTTCGAGAACGTTGTTGCCACTGTCAAGGGCTCAGTGAGGCCTGAGACGCTGAAGAACATGGCCACCTATGTGTTGAAGAAGCCAGTGGCCTCGGTGACGGACGCTGACATCATGGCGGCCGTGCAGGCACGCTGTCGCACGCTCAAGAATGAGTTTGTGCACGATGTCACTTCTCTGTTCCGCCAACAGCTGAAGATGGACCTAGCGATCGATGATTGTGATGCTCGGATCTTCCGTTACTATGAAGACTTCAACGGCATCGTGGAGGACAACGGACTCCAAGGGCTGATCGGAGCAGGTGAGGAAGCTGCTGCGGGCTACAAGAACAGGATGAAGGCTCGTTGTCGTCTACTGATTGAGAACCTGCAGCCTCCCGTGCTGAAGGCTCAGATCAGCCGACTTATCGACTTAGAGAGGCGTGACTGCAAATCTGATGATGTCGCCCTCTTTGATTTGATATTGGAACATGCGAAGGTGCAACAGCGGTTTCATCGGATGTCACAGGATTATGCTGGAAGAGGGGATTCTAAGTCGGCAAAACCGGAACAGAAATCGCAGCGGGTCAGCACCAGCAAGAGTGGCTCGACGCGCTTGACCGCGCCCATCGCATCGGCGCCGCCAGTGTGGTGTAGCGGGATCGGCCAAAATCTGGTTAAGGCTTGATCGAGCTTCCCACCAGCGCCCAGACACCGACTAACGGAGGGGGTCCCCCAACGATCCGTGATCGGCTGAACTTGTTCTCACCTTGTGTACCCGTCGGCGGGCTGGATCTGCTCTCTCGGGGCTCCGAGGATGCAGCACTTGGTGAAGATCGAATGTCTTGGCGTGACGCGGGATAGTCCGTGAAGCAGCGCGGGAATCTTCGCTCTGCGTCCGAGTATTCGTCCCGATCGAGGGTTGTTCGCTACGATCGGTCGGCCTGGAGTCGATCCAAGGCCTGTGGTTGCCCTTTCGGGTGCGTTCCTTCCTTCCTTGAGTTGCTTGCCGCTTCCTATAGCGGGATCGAGGTTGATCGAGAAACGCAGCGATCGCCGGCCAAGCACTGATATCCGGTCGATCGAGGGTTCGCACACAAGAAATAGATCACTAGAGTAGGTCAAGCTGGCCAATGTATTAATCCAGTCTTAACCGTACCGCTAGTTCACTACCCAAAGTGTCGATGCTTGCCGAGGCCAATGTAGTTCCTGGGACTTGGTGACTTGAGGGGACTTGTGGTCTTCTGTGCAAATTGCGCTCTGATTTATGTTTAGTTGGCTTCTCCCTCTACCGCTACCATCTTGTCTACCATCCTACAACCAAACAACAACTGGATTCCTGTCCTATCTTCGCCCCTCTTGTGCTTCCCATCTTGACCAATCGGCGATCCCGATCGGCGATCTCGTTCGGCGATCCCGATCGGCGATCTCGTTCGGCGATCTCGATCAGCGATCCCGATCACCGATCTCGATCGACTCTCGATCGAGGACTTGAGCGCATCTTCATTCACCGTCGATCCGTCTACTTCCATCCTTGATCGTTCCGGATCACCGGTGTTCGCCTCTAGTAGGGCTTGCGCCTATGCCGATCTTGAACATCCATCAGGGATCGATAGGGCGCGATCCACCTCTGCACCATCCGTCTCTGCACGATCCGCCTCTGCATATGTTGTACCCGACGCGCCGGCGCCACTTGATCTCTCGCCGATCTTCAGTCCACGCCTGATCCACCCAGCCTGTCTCTCGATCGCTGATCGATTGTCGATCTTCCATTCGGGACCTCTGTCGACCGGCCTTGCCGCCTTTCTCGGAGAACACTTTCCGTTCGAGACGGATTTCTTATTCGGTGCTTCTCCACATCCGCCCCCTGTCCGGAAGTTGTGCCGCACGGCGGCTCACTTCGGACAGCGTGCCCCCGTTCATTCCTCAATCCGCCGGCTCCCGCGCAGATCACCCACGATGAGCACGCCACCGTCCGGTCCTCCCGCACAGCCACCCCCACCGTCGGAGGGTGACGGGTCTCCGCCCGGCTCGCCTCGACCAGCTCACTCGACACCTCGATCGACTCGTTCAACGGCTTCTCGACGGGCTGCGGCTTCTCCGGACGCTGCCCGCCGGATCGCCCGGCTGGAGGAGGAGCTGACGCTTGCCTACGCTTCTCGGTCCACCATGATCCGCGATCGGGCCCGCCTGGACGACACTGTCCGCGAGCTGACGTCGAACCTGCAGGACCTCGAGCGCTACCGCGGGTCCCAGGAGGACGAGATCCGCCGTCTCCAGACCGAAGTGAGTGACCTCCAGCAGAGCGCCCAAGGCCAAGGACCGCAACTGATCCAGGATCTCCGAGGCCAGATCGCTCAACAAACCGCTGAGATTCAGGACATGGATCGCCGGTTGACACGCACCCAAGATGAACTCGCAGACGCGATCGCCACCCGGGACCGCTTCGACCACCAGCTAGACCTCGCCGCCACGGACATCTCCGATCTCCGGTCACAGATCACACGACAGGCCCATGATCTGGACATGCTGCAATGGGAGTTAGACACGACGCGAGGCAGCTTCGATCGTGTTCAGGCGGCACTTCAGACGGCCGAGGCGGCCCTGGCCCAACGAAGCCCGTCTTCGGCAGCCAGCGCTCGGGCCAGATCGGCCTCTCCGCCCCGGCTTGCCCCCACCCTGATGTCGATCGGCTGCAAGCCGACCTCAACCGGACGGAGGGGGAACTACGCACGGCCCGTGCCGCCCTTGATCAGGCCAACCAAGATCGCGACGTCGCGCTTCGAGAAAACGCCGATCTCCGTACGTAGATTCTGTAGCCATCGTTCTCTTGTTGATCATCACTGACGCGATCGTCGTGCTGCAGGTGCATGCGTCGAAAGCGCGCAGCAAGTGATCCGTGCACAGGACGCCCACTTCGTCGACGTCCAAGACGCCTACGCCCTGCTCCGGCGTGTCAACGATCGATCCAGCGAAGATCTCGACACCATCGCGGACACCCTATCCAGCGTAACACGCTGGATCGCACTGCGCCAGCGTAGACCGCTCACACCTGCTCGCCGCAGTCGTAGTCCTTCCGGATCACCCGATCGCACTCCGCGGCCCCCCAAGCGTTCACGATCGGCGCCTCCATCACGCAGCCGATCGCCGAGCCGATCGCCCCCTCGTTCTCCGTCGCCGGCCTTCTCACTGCCGGATCATGACCTAGGACCGCCCGCCGAGAGCCAGCCGCAGTCCGATCGCCGTAAGCCCGACGATCAACATGAGGAGGAGGAATCGGATCAGGAGGAAGAGGAGCCGGATCAAGAGGAGGAGGAGCCGGATCGAGGAGAGGAGGAGCCGGATCAAGAAGAGTCGAGCCCGGCTAGTAGTGCGAGCGCTGGCCAGTCGCAGAAAGTATCGTCGTCGGCCGAATCCGGTTCCGACGAGGAGGAATCCGAGTCCGAGGGCACGGATCAGGATTCCCTCGCCGCGTTGGCTCGATCCCGGGCTGAGGCTCGGCGTCGTCAATCCGCTTCGCCAGCTCGGACCCGTACTCCGCCGATCCGTTCACGATCACCGTCGGTCATCTCAATACACTCTCGAGCCGGATCGGCGCGTTCCCGGTCGCCCCCAAGGTCGCCTCCAGGATCGCCTCCAGGATCGCCCCGGGATCGCCGCCAGGATCTCCGCCGGGATCGCCCGGACGTCAGCCTCTGGTTCCGCCACTGTTCCCGATCGGCACCATGATCCCGGGGTTCAACGCACCCCGAGCACTCGCTCCCGGTGACGCGGATCCGTGGCCCGTGGGACTGGTAGGTCAGCTGCAGATCACCGGCATGATCTTATCGACATTGACCCACCACCTGCTCCTGCCTGCGAATTGGCTCTTCCCAGCCGCGGTTCGCGGTGCTCGACAGCCTGCGGCCGGGATCGGTTACCGGGATGACTTGATCACCGGGCCGAACATCAACGCTCTCCTGGCCGATCGCCCGTGGGAGGCCCTCCAGAACCCGCGAGATCCATTGACATTTGATCTGGCACTCCACCGAGGCGCCGCAACTCCGTTGGGTCGGATCGCCACCGCCTACCTGCAACTCGAGGAGCAGCATCGTCAGGCCTTCTGGGAAACGACCCATTACCTCCCGATCACCCGTGGGCAGCGTCAGGATCCGGTCATCCAACAGTACCATGCCGAACGTCGCACCCGGCGGATCCGCCTCGGCGATCGGTGGCGCCAATGGTTGGACACGACGTTGCCGATGATGAGAGCGATGTGGGCCGACATCGATCTGCTGTTGGATCCGTTCTTCTTGCACCTTCCAGTGCGTCCGCGAGACTCGGTGACTTGGTACCCCGGGGCGGTGTCTCGCGCAGCCAACGCCAACGACCCCACCCAGCATCAGGGTGAGCCGACCGACCTCCGAGCTGCCCTGATCGAGGCTGACACGCACGATCCCTGGCGCAACCAGTACCGCGATCACCCTCAAGACCACCCTGCCAGGCGGATCCCACGTCTTCGCAACAAGTTCAACCCCAACATCGGTGCCCAGCAGCCGTGATCTAGCGTTCTCGATACCCGTTTAGCTCGCGCGATCAGATCTAGCGATCGATGCGTCGATCGGCAAGTCCACTCCAATTCATAGTCATTCAGAAGTTGATCTACTCCAATAGCCGTTCCACCATTCCAGATCCACCCTTCCCATTGTAATATCTCCTTTCTTGCGCTGGGCGTCACAGCCCTGGGTCGATCCACTCCTTACCTGACATGATCAATCCGGATCTTCCATCGATCCACCTCTCAGCGACTCCATAATCTCACGATCTGCACCTTCACACGCATACACATTCATATACCGCCCTTTCCTCCGATCGACGGCCTCCCCATCGATCCGCCACCAATCTCGCTCACCAAGGCGACCAGCTCGCCCTGGCGGTCCGATCTCACTCCTCCTCGTGAGACTGCATCGCATTGAATCGGTTCCGGTTCACACGATCTCGAAGGAACTCGTGCAATAAAGCTCCACAGTTGAGATCCGCTTCGTCGATCCAGTCAGGATCGCCGTAACCCTTCCAGTGTACCAGGAATTCTCGATACGTCCGGCCGTACCGTGTCCTTCGACCCGTTCGCATATCCGTGATCTTCTCCACTTCATACTCGTTCGCGTCTCGATCTGGAGCCCAGCTGTCCTCCGGAAGTAGGATCTCGTCGAAATCAAGTCGATCTGCCTCGTCCACCGTGAGCTCGATCCGCGGTCGATCGGGAAGTCTCTGACCAACTTCAGCTTCGAGACATGCACGATCGGGAACAGGTGATAGTCTGTGCCAGCGATTTGAAGCTTCATCGTGTACTCGTTCACCTTCTCGGCCACACGGAATGGGCCATGCCACAGGTGAGCTAGCTTCCGGGCGTACCCCTCCTTCACACGATCCAAGTACAGCCACACCTGGGATCCAGCCTCGATCGAGTGCGGTCGAACCTCTTCGTTGTGTCGATCGGCCCGATCCGCGATCGCCTCGCGTAGACGAGCATTCACCTGACTTCGAGCCTGATCATAGTGCCTCTGGATCCGATAACGCCACCGTCGCGGGTTCCGATCCTGGATTCGAGTGCTACCCAAAGGGATCGTCGCCTCCAGCGTCGATCGAGGATCCCAGCCGTGTACCAGATAAAAAGGAGAGTCTCCTCGAACGCGATCATGAGCCGTATTGATCGCGAAGGTCAATCGCTCGGCGTACTCATCCCAATCCCTCTGATCCAGATCTTCCACAAACATCTTCAAGGCTCTCGTCGCCGTCTGCACCATTCGTTCCGCAGTACCGTTCGCTTGGGGTCGATAGGCCATCGTCGCTCGCTGACGCATACCTAGGATCTTATTAAAGGCGCGGAAGAAGTCAGCCATAAATCCCGGTTCGCGATCATGCCTGATCACCTCGCTGGCACCGAATCGCCGGAACACACACTCTTCGTAGGATTCGGCGATCGTCTGCGCCGTTCGAGAGGAGCTGGCCTTCGCGATCACGTATCCCGTGAACAGATCGACCCAGATCAGCAGTTCGGTGTTGCCTTTGTACGACTTGGGCAGCGAAGGTATGTGATCCATCGCTATGATCTGGAACGGGTACGTCGCCTGGATGTTCCCCGGCGACTCGCCCCTGATCGTGGGTCGCCCTTTACCGGTCTCACAATCGACACACTCTCCGACATACTTCTGCACACTCCTGAAGAGACCCCTCCAGTGAAAGTGATCACGGATCCGCTGATAGGTACGTCCGATCCCTTGGTGGCCACCTTCCACAGTAGAGTGGTAGTGGTGCAGGATATCCTGATGCAGCGTCTCCGGAGCGACCAGCCTCATCAGCCCATCTCGATCTGCCTCCGATCTCTTGGAGGGGGAACAGTAGAACAGCAGATCATTGTTATCGATCTCGTAGTCTGCCGCAATGTTGCCATAAGATCGGGCCTCATCCTGCGTTAGATCAGCCACGTCTCCCATCAGGTACTTCTTCAAGCCCACGATCCACGTCTCTTCATCTTGCGATCGACGGATTCGGTCGATCCGTAGTCCCCGCACAAATTCTTCCTGTAGGACAGTCGGATTCGGTCGCGATCTGGCGTTTGATCGAGTAGTCATCGGTGATAGCCGGGCGATCGGTTCGTCAGATCTGACAACTAGGATCTCATCGAGCCGGTTCAATGTCGTCAGATCCACGTGATCGGCCTCATCCTCGACGACCACGCCACCTTCACGTTGAAGCGCTGCGCTAGCCAAGCTGTCTGCGCTGCCGTTCCAGTCCCGTTTCACATGTAACAGCTCGCGATCTGGCCAGTTCCGTAACCGATCCAGCACCTTCTGCTTTAGTAACGTCAACTTGGGTGCTTTGCAGTCGATCTCACCTCGCACTTGCCGGATCACCAAGTTGGAATCACCGCAGACCACCAGCCTGCCTCGATCAATGCCGTCCAAGAGGTCGAAACCCAGCAACAGACCATGATATTCCGCTTCATTGACGGTCAGTCCCTCGGCATAGCCCGATCGTGCTCTCACCACACTCCACTCAGGTAGCTTCCATAGGATCGCACTGTACGCGCCCCCACCTCGCTTGACGCGGGCTGATCCATCGAAGCTTATCACCAGCAGTTCTTCATCCGCGCGTACAGTCGGGATCGGGGCTTGGATCTTCCGCCGGGGTTCCTTCTTCGGCGCGATCGCGATCAGCGCCTCGTCGACATCCGATCGGGGTGTAATACTGGCGGCGATCGCCCCCAATATCTCGTCCTCTCCCTTGGTGCACTTCGTGATCTCCAACGTCCAGGGCGATAGGAGTGCGGCCCACTGACCCAATCGGCCCTGAAGGCCGGGTGATCGGAACAGCCACGCCAACGTCGAGTGTCGAGTCAGGACCCGGATCGATCGTCCAACCAGCATGTTATAGTTCAGATCTAGGATCCGTAACAGAGCCAGCACTTCTTTCTCCACCACGTTGTAGTTCAGTTCATTCGACTTCAACGTTCGACTGGCGAAGGTAACAGGGTGATAGATCTGGTCGTGTTCCTGCATCAGTGCGGCCGAGATCGCCCAGTCACTCGCGTACACGATCACCACCGGAGTCCGATCGCGATCGAAATGCCGCAGGATCGGCGTCGTCGCGATCTTCGTCTTCAGTGTCGAGAAGGCGCGATGAGCACGGATCCAGCGTTCGTCGCCAACCTCGCCTCCATGAACGAACGGTGCCCGATCGGGGTCTGCCGAGTTCCGATCTACTGCGTTCGACACTTGACCATCCATGATCCGGCGCAGATCTGGACGCTTCTTCAACTCGGCGAAGTCTACCTCGCGCAGTTCATACAGGATCGCCGCGTAGATCGCGTAATCCTCCAGGAAACGGCTGTAGTAGTTAAGACTGCCCAAGAAAGACTGCATTGATCGGAGCGATCCAGGGAACGGTAGATCTGTCAGAGCCGCGAGGTCCTTCGGGTTGGCCTCCAGTCCATCGTTTGACACGCGATGTCCTAGATAGTCCACCTTGCGCATCCCCAAGAGCTCTTCTCCACACTGATCGAGAGGTTCCACTTGTCACAGGCGTCCAACAGGTGATCCACCCGATCACACAGCTCATCCCATGATCCTGCCGTCACCAGAATGTCGTCGATGTACGATCTGCGGCCTAGCACTGACGGACGCCCCGGATCTTCTGGTTCGCCCGACTCGATCAGGTCCGTGGTGACTTCCGAGTTCGACGATCGCGGGATTCTGGTGAACCCGTACAACGCGTCATCCAGAAGTCGCTGATAGATCTGAGGAGCGTTCTTCAGGCCGAACGGCATCCGATTCCATTCAAACAGACCCATGTGGGTGATAAAGGCCGAGATCGCACGAGCTCGATCGGTCATTGTGACCACCCAGAATCCACTAGCCATATCCAAAGAGCAATACCAGAGCACCTTGTCCAGATCTTCCAGCAGATCGTTGATCAGGGGCATTGGATACACCATGAGCCGGGTCAGACTGTTGACGAGCCGATAATCGATGCAGAGTCGGATATCCACGCCGTTCTTCTTGATGATCACGACGATCGGCGAGGCCCACGGTGATCGGGACTTCCGGATCATCTTGGCTGACAGCAGTCCCTTGATCAGATCCGACACCTTCTCCACAAACTGAGGGCGACCTTCCGGACTCGTTGGGCGATCGGTTTCGCATCGCCGACGTCGATGTCACATGTGACGCCCCTGGCTGCTGGGGGAAGTGCATTGCCCTTGCCGATCAGCAGGTGTCTCCGATGCCAGATCTTCCTTCGCAGTCGATCGATCTCCTCCGGGGTGTTGAATTCCAGATCTCCCACCTTGATGTCGTCGATCTTCACCTCATCCGTCGTCGAGATCACAATTTCCGGAAGCACAGCCAGTTCGCCTTCGACGTCTTCGGCTGATAGACTCCCGCCCTCGTGGTAATGGACTTGATCATCGGCGTCAACATCTCGATCTGGTTCAGCAGCAGCAGGATCACCCCGATTGACAGTGGGTTTGGTCTCTATTTCCCCTGATCACCTCCGTCGATCGACATCGGAATGTCGTCAACTATGGTGTCGCCTCTTGATCTCGACTCTTCCACCGTTAAGGTCGCCACATGGGGTACCCGATCAGCACTCCCGCCCCGAGATCTGGTTCGACGGCACAACCGTCGACCTGATCGGCCGATAACAAGTGAGGGGACATCGTTTCACCGTTCTCCTCCAGATCACCAGTGCAATCATCTCGCAGCTTATCGTCATCCATCGCTTCATCCTCTGGGCCGGCGGTCGGCGAAGACCGGTAGCCCACAAGCACCTGTCCCTGCTCCGGAAGGCATTCGCCCTCCGATCCGGAGGATTTGGCCGACGACCTTGTAGGATCCGACCGTAGGTCCGTCCGTTCTCAATTAAAGTGGTTGAAGTAGACGATCTGGACTCTTCGGCCACGCGATCACTCTCCAGCGGCGACCCGCCCCTGATCTAAGCATATCGGCAACAGCTACCTCCAGATCAGGGCTCCTCGCCCCGATTCGGTTGTGGGGTCGGGTAGACTAATCGAGCGATCGACGATCAGGAGACCTCGGATCTCCGGAGAATCGCTCGGGGTGTCGGATACGTTGGTCGGTCGACAGCTGATGCTGGTGGTACGACTGACGCCTCCTCATTAGCTCGCGGTTCCTCCGTCGTGGCTTGGAAGGCCAAGTTCTGCCATTCCATGTAGCGACGGGACCCGATCGACACATACCCTGGCACCCGGGGTACCCGATCTCCGGCCAACCACATGGCGATCCGTTCATTCCGGTGTAGAACGATGTCCTTGTCACTGATGTTGGTAACCTGGAGATACCTGATCCGGCCAGGTCCTCGAACTACAGTCGGCACCCAGCGATCTCCACGAGTGACCCATAGCTTCTCGCGATCTGTCACCTTCATTCCGGGTGGCAGTTCGATCGAATCGCCGATCGCGATCTGCATCCCTTGATCCACACACACATGTCGGACGTTGTCGTTGTACAGTTGTCGCCGTCCGCTAAGTTGGATCTTGACTTCATCAGGGAGGCAGATGGAGCCGTCTGCCAGATCGAGGCGGATCCCCGCCGGGACCATAAAGTCCATACCCAGGATCGCATCTTGTCCTGATAGATCGCCAACCCAGATATCGAAGAAATACACCAGCGATCCTGCCAGCGTAACCTTGATCCTGGTCTTTCCTTCCGTCATGTACACGCTTTCGCCAATCCCCACACATTCCTGGCTCTGACTCGTGTCGACATAGCACCCCACCTTACGAGCAAAGGCGGTGTCCACGATGGACACCTCGGCGCCGGTGTCTAAGAGTAAGATCGACTTCTCATTGTTGATCTTGCCAGCGATCTTGGCCTGGCGGAACCATTTACCCGGCGAATGATGTTTCCAGTACCCTCTGGACTCTCCTGGGAGGAGATCGGGTACCACATCGCCAGATCTGCGGTGTTCACTGACGCGAGGCAGACTTCGATCGCGATCATGTTTCGGGATCTCGGCCGTCAACTCTCCGTCAGCTGGCGTAAACCATTCTTCAGGTCTGCGTTGCTTCCAATAACCTCGAGTTTCTCCAGACTGGAGATCCAAGGGCACTTCGGCGTCAGAACGGCTGAAGTCGTCCGATCGGTGTAGACTTAAGACCTTGGCGGCAGATTTCTCATGCAGATCACATGTATTACCGCGTAGATCAGTCCGTCCACTTACTCGATCTACCGTGTTCTTGTTCACGTATGCATAGATGCAATACCTAGAACGCTCGGCTCGTACCGGATTCCAACCCGGCGAGCGTCCTAGTTTAACATCTTCTCGGCGATCGCGGGCAGCATGCCTGCGTGTTTCACCAGGTTGAACCATTGACGGATCTGATTGTAGAATTCCTCCATCCGACACTTGCCCATCTCGTGCAGCTCACCGCATCCACGACACACAAACAGGCAGCGATCCGCCGGATGTCCTCGCTTTCCACACTTCTCGCACGTCAAACGTCTCCAGCAATCCAGATCCGTGTGCTTCCGTGATCCACAGTGCGAGCAGCGGTTCGATCGGTCTGATCCATCGGGCGACGATCGCGATCTTGGGTCTGATCGAGGTGAGTCATGGCCGATCGGTGCTTGTGTGCTGCGATCCTGCTTCGTCGTGTCGCCCCCGCATTGCGAGACTTGTCCTCAGCCGACGCTAGGTAGACGCGACGTAGATCACCTTCCGAGTCCGATCCGTCCGATCCCGTGTCCGATCCAGACTCTTGGTTCGCGATCTGGACTGCACGCACTGCCCGCTTGGTGGCAGCGGCCGGAGCAGAGGTCGGGGCTTTCTGGCGATACTTCGATCCGAAGGCAGATCGTTTCTGTCTGCTCTTCGCGCGTTCTCGAGCGCGCAGGACTTCCTCCAGATCTTCGGCATCCGCGAGCCGAAGTAGGGTCAACTGATCGGCCAGATCGGGGTCGCCCAGTGTCTCGATAAAATGTTCGACGTGTTCTCGACGGGCCTTGGAATCTCCGTCCTTGATCTTCAGTCTCGCTCGCAGAGCCGCCACATTCAGTCGATAGAGGTAATCCAACGGCGATTCGTCCGATCGCTTGCGAGAGTGATAGTACTGCCAAGCCACCGATACTCCTAGGCCGCAATACTGGATCTGGAAACTCCGAAGCAGATCGCTCCACTTGTTCCGTGTCGATCGTCCCAGCTGGCGGTACCAGTTCTTCGCCGGCCCTGTCAGCAGATCCGCGAAAGTCAGGCACTTCTCTTCATCCGTAGCTTGATCGCGCATGAAGGCCGATTTCACCTTGCTGATCCACGATCGGGCGCGATCTTCGTCCTGATCTTTGCCGCTGAACTCCTTAAGATCCGACATCGCCGAAATCCGCACGCGCTGGATCAGTGAAGACCCGACGGACCCCGATGCGGCGGTAGCCACCACGGCGGGAGCTGAGCTCGGTAGATCGATGTCGTCCGGATCATATTCCCACTGCGAGACGTCTCGATCCGGTGATCCGGCGGACTCCATCTCCACGTCCTGTGATCCGACATTGTCTGTGGTCACTGGGGCAGGTGTGGCCACTGTGCTCTGCTGTTCCTTCAAGAAACGGGCCATCGCGGCCTGGAAGTAAGTTTCCAGACTGCCGTTCGACTCGTCCGCCCCAGTCGCGCTGGTCGTCCGATCGATCGACTTAGGTTTCGGCTTCCGAGGTCCTGATCGCGTACGTTCCTGACGCTGACTACGTGATCGAGCGTCCAGCATAGCCGATCCGGAAGGACCAAGCGGCATTCGCTGGGGTTCCGACGACGTGTCGGACACATGTTCGGCCGCCGAGACGTACGGCGATGATGATCGATACCCTGTCGATTCAGCCCGCGTCGACACCACTGGAGCTGACGGCGCTTGATCTGGGGCGTCTGGGACCTGATCGTTCGTGATCACGTCGACGAGGGGTCTCAGCTTTTCGACTAATGTCTGGATCGACGTCTGGATCACTTCGAGTTCTCGATCGAAGAGGTCATTCGCGTCAAAGGCTCCAGCCACCAAGCCGGCCTCCTTCAGCAGCCCGAGCAGGTTCTTCACTGCCGTCAACTTGTTGTCCGTCATCCGGGGGCCGAGATCGAGCCCTTCGGGTCGCCGATCTGCTCTGGCCGCACGATGATCATGACGGGATCTTGACGTAAGAAGTCCCGCAATTCTTTCAAGTGATACTGACGTTCCAGGTCAGCTTCAGACCAGTCGAGCACCAGCGATCTGGGATCTTCGTCGTCCATGCCTGGCGCTCGCAGTTTCCTTCGCGCGATCTGGGCCTTGTCCGCGATCGCGTCCAGGTAGTCGGGATCGAGCCTGATCGGCGAGTCTGCGAATGCATATCGGTCCGATCCGGCCTTGGTTTGTTTTGTTAGTGAATCTCGGTTCGCACCGAGATCCACCGGGGTCCCCGAAGGGACCTGGGGAGGATGTTGAGGTTTCTCTTCTAGATCTGTTTCCAGATCGCCCTCGATTCCGTCGACAGAAGTCCTCCGAGCACTCTGTCGATCCGCGGATCTCGTTTTGTTCAGCAGCGTCTTCGTCGATCCGATGTTCGACGACGCCTCTTCCCCTGGTTCTTTCTTCACTTGCGCATCTTCTGCGGACTCACGGTGAAATCCGGAGTCCCCAAGAGATCCGGGCACGCGCACCATTGTGGTGTAGCGGGATCGGCCAAAATCTGGTTAAGGCTTGATCGAGCTTCCCACCAGCGCCCAGACACCGACTAACGGAGGGGGTCCCCCAACGATCCGTGATCGGCTGAACTTGTTCTCACCTTGTGTACCCGTCGGCGGGCTGGATCTGCTCTCTCGGGGCTCCGAGGATGCAGCACTTGGTGAAGATCGAATGTCTTGGCGTGACGCGGGGATAGTCCGTGAAGCAGCGCGGGAATCTTCGCTCTGCGTCCGAGTATTCGTCCCGATCGAGGGTTGTTCGCTACGATCGGTCGGCCTGGAGTCGATCCAAGGCCTGTGGTTGCCCTTTCGGGTGCGTTCCTTCCTTCCTTGAGTTGCTTGCCGCTTCCTATAGCGGGATCGAGGTTGATCGAGAAACGCAGCGATCGCCGGCCAAGCACTGATATCCGGTCGATCGAGGGTTCGCACACAAGAAATAGATCACTAGAGTAGGTCAAGCTGGCCAATGTATTAATCCAGTCTTAACCGTACCGCTAGTTCACTACCCAAAGTGTCGATGCTTGCCGAGGCCAATGTAGTTCCTGGGACTTGGTGACTTGAGGGGACTTGTGGTCTTCTGTGCAAATTGCGCTCTGATTTATGTTTAGTTGGCTTCTCCCTCTACCGCTACCATCTTGTCTACCATCCTACAACCAAACAACAACTGGATTCCTGTCCTATCTTCGCCCCTCTTGTGCTTCCCATCTTGACCAATCGGCGATCCCGATCGGCGATCTCGTTCGGCGATCCCGATCGGCGATCTCGTTCGGCGATCTCGATCAGCGATCCCGATCACCGATCTCGATCGACTCTCGATCGAGGACTTGAGCGCATCTTCATTCACCGTCGATCCGTCTACTTCCATCCTTGATCGTTCCGGATCACCGGTGTTCGCCTCTAGTAGGGGCTTGCGCCTATGCCGATCTTGAACATCCATCAGGGATCGATAGGGCGCGATCCACCTCTGCACCATCCGTCTCTGCACGATCCGCCTATGCATATGTTGTACCCGACGCGCCGGCGCCACTTGATCTCTCGCCGATCTTCAGTCCACGCCTGATCCACCCAGCCTGTCTCTCGATCGCTGATCGATTGTCGATCTTCCATTCGGGACCTCTGTCGACCGGCCTTGCCGCCTTTCTCGGAGAACACTTTCCGTTCGAGACGGATTTCTTATTCGGTGCTTCTCCACACCAGCACAAGCGCGAACTCCGCAGCCCACACGGGCCACGCAACCGACTCGCTCTCCGCCACATGACGGCTGCTTGGTCTGCAAGGGGCCCCACTGGCTCAAGGACTGCCCTACCGCGACGGAGATGCAGCGGGAAGAGGCTCGGAGGAAATTCCGCGAGGCCAAGGAGCAGCGCTCGGGCGCCGTTCGGTCGAAGACTGCGCGGTACGCTACGCCCTCGGGGTCAGTGCGTATCAATGGGCTCTTGGAAATGCCCTACTCGCCTGACACGGGTGCTGACAAGAGCGTTGTGCCCCGCGACGTGTTCGACTCGCTTCGTGCCATGCAGCCCAGCCTCCAGGCGATGACACTCATGCATGCTGTGGAAGCTGTGATGGCCGATGGACGTACCCAATTGTGTGATCAAGAAGTCCTGTTGGATTTGGAGCTGACCACGTTGGCGGGTCGGGTATCGCTGCACGCGGTGCCGTGTCTAATTTTGGCGGGGGCAGGTGACGAGTTTCTGCTTGGTCGTGACGTCTTGAAGGGCCTCGGTATTGATGTTGAGCAGCAACTCGCCCAATTGGCCGGTCCGTCCCTCCTGGAGGGTGAAATGGACGAGTTTCCAGTTGGCGACGCCATTCCAGACCCCCAAGACGCCGCTGGACGTGTCAACGGGTTTGCCCCGCTACTAGACCGAGCTGCAGCTAATGGCATGCCGCCAGAGCACCTCGACACGCTGCGCGAGATACTTGAGGCCTATCCTGATGTGTGGGGTGAGGGCGTGGGATCGGGTCCGCCTGCTAACGCCGAGCCGCTTCGGGTCACGCTAAGAGCAGATGCGGTGCCATATCGAAGCCCGCCGCGCAAGTACGCGCCACTTCAAGCTCAATTCATTCGCGAGTATGTGCAAATTCTGGTGGATAACGGGCTGGTGGTGCAGAACAATTCATCTCGCTGGGCGAGCGCTGTCGTGCCGGTACGCAAACCTGGTACGCAGGACCAGTTCCGGCTGACTATCGACTACAGACCCGTCAATGGCATGACGGTTCCCATAGCGGGCACAATGCCCTCTGTCGCCACGACGACCGATGGCTTCCAGAACAAGAAGGTCTTCGGGCGAGTCGACTTCACTCAGGGTTTCTGGCAGCTGCCGCTAGACGAGGCCAGTCAAGAAATGTTCTCCTTCATTACGCCAGACGGTGTATTTACACCGAACCGGGTCCCGCAAGGTGCGATGGATTCAGCCCTACACTTCCAGAGCCAAGTGCAGACCAAGCTGGCTCTGATACCTCACTCGGCGCTCGTGTGGGTAGATGACGTTATTCTGTTTGCACCAACCGTGGAGGAGTTCTTGGTGACTCTCCGCGTTTTCTTCGAGATCGTTCGTGATGCCAACTTCAAGCTCAACATGGCCAAGTCTTCGCTGTTCGAGCTAGAGATCTTGTGGTGCGGGCGTCTGATTTCGAGCAAGGGCATCCGACATGACCCAGCTCGTGTGAGCGCGTTAGTCCAGCTACCTCTGCCAGCTACTGTTGCCGATCTCCAGTATTTTGTCTGCGCTACGAACTGGCTGCATGATTCCCTACCCGACTACGCTCGAGTCATCGCCCCGCTGCAGGACAAGTTGAACTCGGAGCGCGCTCGGATTGGTCGCCGCAATCGCAATGCGTTGAACGTTGCTACCAACTGGGACTCCGCTGGGCGAGCTGCATATGCAGCAGTGGTGTCTCTGGTTGCCGACTCGGCGATGATGGCATTCCCGGACCCGGATGCTGAGCTGCTTCTCTTCACGGACGCGTCTGCCACTGGATACAGCATTATTGTAACGCAAGTCCGTCAGTGGGACGCATCGCTGCCCGTGGACGAGCAGAAGCACGAGCTTATTGTGTGTAAAGGAGGTATGTTCAAGCACGCAGAGCTCAACTGGACGGTGGTGGAGAAGGAGGCGTTCCCCATTGTCAAGGCCTGCCACGACCTCGACTACCTCCTTCTCCGCCCGAATGGATTTCGCCTTTACTGTGATCACGCGAATCTGGCGTACATTTTCGCGCCGAGTGTGGAGCTGAAGAAGCATGTCCGGGACCGCTTACAGCGCTGGGCCATGCGGCTGTGTGGGCTTCACTATACTATTGAGCACATTCCAGGAGAGAAAAATGTCTGGGCAGACATCGTCTCTCGCTGGCATGCCCATGATACCATCAGCGTTGCCGCAGTGCGTACCCGAAGCCACCAAATTGTTCCTGTGGACGAACTATCTCGGCTCCGGCCTCTGGTAGCGGCTGAATTTGTCTTTCCTACTCGTAACGACGTTCAAGCTGCTCAGCAGGCCGCTTCTCGTGAGCGCTCGCGCCTGCAGATTGCTTCGGAGGAGGTGGACGGTGTGGTCCTGATCGACAACCGCATGTGGATCCCGAGTAACGCCAAGGACTGGATCGCTCGGATCTTCGTGGTTGCCCACTGCGGCTCGCAAGGACACCGCGGCCAGGAATCAATGCTGCTGGCGCTGAAAGAACGGTTTTACATCACGAAGCTCGAGGACAAAGTGGCGAAATTTGTCCGGCAATGCCTACTCTGCAAACATTTCAAGGGCCCGCGTCAAATTCCGCGTCCGTATGGCCCGCTGCTACAGGCAAACGAGCGGAACGAGATAGTTCACTGGGACTTCCTGTCGCTTGGCGAAGGTTTCGGTGACTCGAGCTATCTACTAGTGGTGAAAGATGGGCTCTCACACTTCTGCGAGCTTTTCCCGTGTGCCACGCCAACGGCCTACGTCGCAGCGGAGGCAATTACACTTTGGTATGCCCGGTACGGGATGCCCAAGACACTGCGGTCGGACCAAGGCACGCACTTCCGAAACGAAATGATGAGGCATTTGGCTGCGCTGCTGAAAATGGAGCTGAGTTTCTCGCCGGTCTACTCGCCATGGCTCAACGGAACGGTGGAGAGACTGAATAAGGACGTGCTTCAGGTGTTCAGGGCGCTGTTGATGGAGTATGGTCTCGACCAGCACGAATGGCCGTATCTACTGCCAGCCGTGCAGGCGAACCTGAACCACACTCGGGTTCAATCGCTTGCAGGCCGGGCCCCAGTCGAAGTGTTCACAGCGCTGCCAGCTTCGTCGGCTCTAGATGTGATGGTGGTGCCTGCCACGAGTGAACAAGGCGAACGAGTGGTTGAGCTGGGTGATATTGATGAGCATGTGGACCGGCTCCGGGCGTCGCTGCATGAAATTCATCAAGAAGTGGTCGACGTGAAGGAGCGACAGCGGTTGCGTGACATGGCAGCGCACAATGGCATTCCTGCCAACTTCGATGTCGGTGACTTTGTTCTATGGTCAAGAATTGACCAGCGCCTGCCAAATCACAAGCTGCTGGGTCACTGGGTTGGCCCCTTCAAGGTGATTGCCGCTCTACCACACTCGTTTGAAATTGAGCATCTAGTGACGGGACGGAAATACGAGGTACACGCTTCCCGACTGAAGTATTACGCCGACGCAGAGCTGGACACGACAACGGAGCTGCTGGAGCTCGTTTCTAGCCAAGGTATGCTGCTCGGCGTGGGGAAATTCACGAATCACCGCTTCAACCAAGAGCTGGGACGCTGGGAACTGTTCGTATCGTGGCTGGGCCTGCAAGCCATTGAGGATTCCTGGGAACCTCTCGCAACACTTCTCCAGGATGTGCCTGCAAAGGTGCGAGACTACGTCGACTCAAGTGACGATGATGAGCTTGGTGCTCAACTCGACGAGTAGCGAGACGTCGCTGCCGTGACCAAGCTTTGGAGGCCAGTGTCGCCATGTTTACGGCTTAAGATCAAGCTTGGGCTTGGCCGCGACGTCAAGGTGCAGCGTGCTGCGTGGCGGAGCCCAGTAAGAAGGACAGGAACAACGGGGCACACGCGCGGCACCTATGAGCTACGGCAAGGATTACGGCAGGAGATTCTACAGGCTGGGTGCACGAGGCACAAGCCGTAAGTGGGCGAAGGCACACGCTCACGACTGCATGAAGACTGGATCTGAGCAAGAGAGCAAGAACGACAACAGGAGAGAAGCTAGTTCAGGTCCCTGCATTTGTTTGGTTTGCTTTTACTCATTAATAAACTTTCCTCTTTGGAAACACCCCGGGTTTCGCGACACCTCGTAGATCACTTTTTCATCGTCCTCACTTGCCTTCCAGCAGCACGTCTACGTCTACTGAAGCAGCAGCACTCTCAGCATACTCCGTGCGGGCGTGGCTTGCCCGCACGGCGGCTTCGCACTGCTCATCACTTGAACATTCGGCAACGACCGCGGCAGCACTCTCGGGCGTGACGCCCAGCAGCTCGTCCATCCACGCCTGCACATAGTGCTGCAGCACGGGCAGCCTCCACAGCGGCACCCTCTAGCATTGGACATTTGCCATGCCTCCGAGGTTGAGAACGACCCCAAGTGCAGTGTATATCTAGGCGGAAAAGTTGTTAGCGTGCGCATTACAGATAAAATAGGTGGTTGGGCTGCGGCAACCGAAACAACATGAAAAGCTGAATCCGTACTACTACTAGTACGACATAGCTTGGCGCATCCGGAAAGGGTGAGTTAAACACGAACACGGCTATAAGTTCGACGTTTGAACAAAAAGCGCCGGTCGTCGCGGCTCACCGGTGCGTGCTGCTTGATCACTGTCGCGCAGTGCGCTCGGTTTCAGTGGTGCGCGCACCTTTCGCTGTATGCGCCGTGGCGACCAGCCTTCGGCTCTATGGCTACTCCTGCCGATGAGACTCCACCAGGCGGTGGAGCCCCTCCTCTCATTTATGTGACTTGCCGCTATGGACTGCATCTTGGCCATGAGTGTCACCCACGCCAATGTCGACTCGACCGAGACGATGGAGACGGTGACGGTGACGGTCAAGGTGGTGAACGCGGCGACCGACAAGGCTGAGCGATGACGTTCACTCGTTGCATGACTGAGCGCTGCGGTTACGCTGCGACGTCCATCTGGACAAGCGGCACTAACGCGACCCAGCAGTCTACGGAGACCACCGAAAGACGGAGGCATTTTGATGTAGAACATGCTTACCCAAAATACGGGCTGCCTCGACCCGCTTAATCCAATGAAATTGTACTCTAATTTGCGCTGGTTTTGGTACAAATAAGCATGCAGTGGACCTGGGCTCGAGGGTCCTCGGGAAGTAATTCAACCACAATGGAACCTGGAGCCCGTCCAGGAATCGCATCGTTGAACTCTGTGCGCATACACTGTACTTAGGCAGACTTAGGTAGACATATTTTGACCAATAGGAGTATCCACTTATCGTCGGCTACCGCCGCTTACGCTTTCCCGGAAGGATGCGATCCCAACTGCCCTATAGTGGACCTCAGTCAATGTGTCATACTCCAAGGGGTGGGAATACACCAATTCCGGAAATCATAAGCCAATCCGCCTACGTTTTGGCGGAAAGTCCCATATGTAACTTACGTAAATACGAGAATGAGCAATGTTTCATTTGGATCGCCATATGGTGTATCTTCAACTGGGGCTCAAAATGTGCGCAAGACAGCGCTCTTCCCGATAAAGCCACTAAATCGCGACTTGTACTTAGGTTCGTAAGGAGTTTTTTGTATGCCGCCGTCTCAAATGTCTAAGCTTATGCTTTAAGAAATCAGATGTAATATTATTGGTCAAAATATGCTGCTAATCCGAGCAAGATTTATTTTTAAAAATTGAAACCAAATCTATGGATTCAAGCGGGTAATGGGATGATAAACATTCGCATCAATTAAGATGTGCATTACAGTACTTGTACAAGTAATGCCAGATTTGGATAGAAATGCCTTTAGTATTTAATTAATACTAAGTCCATCAATGCCTGCTGGAGAGGGGCTGTCCTAACTGTGCGTAGCACAGTATAGGACTCGCCCCCCTGCCCCGGATTTGTACGATAATATAATAATACGATTAACGCTTCCGCTTAACTAAATTGAGACGAACAGCAAATAACACAATACCATGCAAAGAAAAGTTGTCGAGTCAAGTATGCTCGTTGCTCGGCAGGCTGCGTGGAGATACTGGTCGATATGTTCTGCTCGGCCATGAGCTACCTGTCGCTGCTAGCCTCGTGCTACCCGCTTCGTGGACTTCAACTGCCAAGTAGTGCGTAGTAAACTTTTCAAAAAAAAAACACCTTTTGTGCGGCCTACTTCGTACCAACGTGTAATCAAATCCGAGCGCAGCTCCGCTTTCCGTTTTAGCGCGAGGACAGCACGCCAGCTTACGTAGCCATAGAGATCTTAGAGGTCCAACTTTGATTGCCGTAATTCCAGCTTTGAGTGCGTAATTGAAGTTGGTAATTAAACTTTTGCAATATGAATTTTGCGACTTTCGGATTTGATTACACGTTGGTACGAAGTAGGCCGCACAAAGGTGTATATAGCGCCGTGACTTATAAGTCGCTGGCATTCGAGAAACTCCGCTGCCGCCATTATCCTGTAGCTTCAATCCAAGCTAGCCCTAAATATACTTCCCATCCCAGATTGGGGGGTATTTAAGAGCAACGCGAAGTAAGGACACGTATGAAATACCGTTTTGCCAAGCTAACACCTTACTTGCGAATGTTCCTACAGTCCCTCCATGAGGGACACCACGGCCGACACCTGTCCCAGCCCCCTCTGGTTAGCGGCCTGACCTAGTCCCATGCCAGTGTTGTGGACCAAAAGAAAAGCAAAAACTTCAGGTTGGTGAACGCAAAGCAAGTAAAGAGAAGGACGCCGGAAACTCTGCATGCAAGCTCACAGTATTGGGGCTTCGCCCAATGATAATTACGTCGGTCAAGCGCTCAAGTTGCAATGTCTTCGTGTTGCAACTTAAGCTAATGGTCACTCGTAGCAAAACGTTTTCAATTTTTGAAGTTTATTCCAATATTAGTGTTGCCGGAATATGTTACCGTAAGTTAATTAAACTTTCTTTGACAAATATAGTTCTTTTCATAACAATAGACTAAATCCGATACAACCCACTAAGTATATCAATATATTACCGGAAAATTACATATATTCAAAACAAAATCGTTTTCTAGTGAAATATAACCCAGTGGGGCATAATGATATGAATATTGGATATGGAGGCATCGCGAACAGCGACAAAAGTGGTATCGACAAAACGGGCAACGGGGTAGATCTGATATTTTGCCAAATAAAGCTTGTTGAAGAGGAACTGTGTATACGAAAACAACCGACTGCAACGGAGACACGAAAATGCCAAATCTGCAAGTGATGACAAAGCGCAGGGGGCCGTGGAGGCGTGGAAGGCGGCAGCAACTGATAGTGTTGCTGATGCTTATTCTGAAGATCGTGAAGATGAATTGACCGAGGAGCCGCTGGAGGTCGCCGTGGAGGCGTGGATTGCCCGTAATCGCTGGGTAGCTACGATCGCGAGTGCTGGCGAACGTGAAGCAAGCTGAGGAGCCGTACGACGATGTTGCGCGGTCGCCGCGGTCACGGTGGAGCACAGTGAGTGAAAACGATTTTGATTTTGATTATGGAGGCTACGGGACCAGCGATGAGATCGAGAGTGCTGTTGGTGTCCATGCTGGAGGAGCAGGAGCTGAAGGCGGCGCGGAGGTGTCTCCGCAACGGGGCAGTGCAGTGAATGGGAATGCTTTTAACATTGGCAACGACGGCTATGCGACCAGCGATGAGAGCAGCAACAACGCCAACGTGGAGCAACACGATGAAGCTGCTGAGGTCGTCGAAGAGGAGCACGTTGAGGAGGAACCTCGTACTGCGAAACCCCTCGAAGATAGCGGCGACGATTTTGGTGCGACAGACCCCGGGAACAGTAGCGACGAGGAGACGGATGATGAATCCGATAACGAGGCAGAACCTGTTCGCGACGTTTTTGCTGCGATGGCTGCAGGTGTTTCGATTGCCCTTGCTGTACTCATGAATGCCGTGATGAGCGAGCACATTGGAGAGGGGGTGCCTCGGACGCGCACCACAAATTGGTTCACGTGCAACGGAGTCTACTGTGTCAGCTTGGGTGCCTTAACTACTTTCGACGCTGATGGAAATGCCATCTTTTCAAAGATTGGGGTACGGTTGGGGTCGTTGGGCGACGACTCCACCGTTTGGAAGGGTGTGTATTTGTGCAAGTTTGGATATACAACTAAAACGTTCTACAGGCGGTTTAAAAAGATGAGAATTGAGCTACGAAGATCTGGCTTTCCGATGGACGAGCTGGAGATCAAGCTCAAGTACATAGCGGTGGGCCTTCCTCGGGACAGGAGGGTATTGAAGAATGTGGAGCAGAGCGTCCACAATTTGGCGTCCGATCGAGCCCTCCGACTCTACCATCACGCAGATGAAGACGCTCCAGAGACACCTCCGCGGTATCGAACTCGACGCTCCAAAATCTTCGAGCTGCTCAAGGATGACGGGACGAGTGCGTTGTGGAAGCTGTATCGGGACTCGGCCAACAAAATTCTGGTGCGCAGAGGATCCGCGCCGTTTTCAAAGATGGAGCGCGAGCGGGCTGCGAGGGTCTACCACATGAATCATTTGCGAGGCGAACACGCGCGGATTGAAGAAGAGAGAGAGTTAAGGCGGCAGCGTCAACGCAAGGAGCGCGAAGCTTGTCGGAGTCACCATGCAGCACGTCGGAATCAGCGGCGACCAAGTCTATCGACAACGATGATTCGATGGACGGCTCTCATGAGCTTGTCGAGGATGACCCGATGGATGGCTCTTACGAGCGTGTCGAGGATAGCTCCACGGCCAGACAGAGCGGTGACGCCATGGTTTTGTCCGACCGGGGCCTCGCGGAATTCATCGTCAGTGTCGACCTGGCCGATATCAACGACTTGCCGCCGGCCGTGGCGACCGTGACGCACGAGGGGCAGCTCGTGCGCCCCGCAAGTGTCCGCCAAAGCCCTGCCAATCCCGTGGGCACGCTCGCACGATATCATCTAGCCAAGAATCAAGTTCGACAGCTTCGGAGCAGGTCCGGCATCAACACCAGCGAGTATCGTCGTGCAATGTGGAAAATGCTGCTCGAAGAGAGGAAGTTGAAGAGGCATTTCCAGTTTGCTAGTCGTAGGTGATAAATGGCTACCCCGATAACGTGACATGGATACATTTTCGCTCTACAACTTGTCTACAATTTCTAAACTAAACTGGCGTTGCACTCACCTCGCCATGGCGGCAAGGAGCTATCCACTCTCGCTGGAGGAAAAGAGCAAAGGGCGTGAGCACAAGCACAATAATCCGCAGATCTCGAACCAAGAGCTGCAGACATGGGCGCAGGACGAGTTCAAGCACCCTGTGGGTCTTTCCACTCTTCGCAAGATAACTTCGGCCGCGGCAACTACACCTACACAGGAATTTCCTCCGGCGCCGTTGGCGCCTATCGCGTCACACGAGCTTCCGTTAGCGCCTATAGCTACACCTTCGTCGCAAGAGAACAACGACCTCGACCACCAAGAAGAAGAAAAACAGGAGGAGAGTCACGAGCGCGATGGTGCCGGTCGCGGCGTCTGCGTTGGCGTTGAACAGAGACTCCATCTCGACTCCCAAGTAGACGAACGCAAGTACCGAGACCGTGCGTTGTCAATGGCCGACAGCGTGCTGATGATCGCGGTAAATTCGGTGAAGCCGTGGACGTTCCGGGGCGACGAAGGGTGGCAGGAAGTCAGCGCCCAGCTTCAAGAGCTTCAAGAGCACTAAGAGCTGCAAGAGCACCAAGGGCTCCACGAGCTTTAAGAATACCATAAAACTGTTTAGACTTGTGGCAAAAAAAGATCTCGAGCAAAGATAGGATGAAGGTGAGCTTGTGGCCCCTTAAAAAGATCTCGAGCGGCGTGTTCACTGTCTGCTGCGCAGCGCGCGTTGACATTGGTGCACCAGCCACGCTCTGGTCCGCATGCTCCGCAGTATCGGCGGGGCTTGGGTTCCGGTTTCCCGGCGTGGTTGATCTCGGGCTCTCTCTTCTCGAGCTCGAGCTCTTCTGTCGCGCATTTGCCGGTGGAAGCAACGCCCTCCACTTGCAGGCTCGTCCGAGTCAGCCCAGCGCACTGTTACCGCCGTCCTCACCATAATACCAGCGGAGAATCGACTCGTACGGGTAAAGCACGTTGTCAGCAGGGTCTTGGTCGACACGCACACGCCGGGCTCGCGGGCGAGCATCGACTGGAATGACCACGGGCGCTGCTCGGGCAGCTTGGTTGACTGGCACTCGAACGGGTTGTTGCTCGGGAGCGGGACGGGGGTCGTGTGGCGTTCGGGTGGCGCGATGTCTTGAGCTTGTTGTACTCGAGCGGGACGTGTCGGCTGGCTGCTCAGCCTGAGCCGGTCGTTCTTGTTGGTCTCGATCGAGCTGCGGTTGACGACCGGGAGCATCTGCTCACGAGCGGGGTGAGCGTGCTGGAGAGGTTGAGGACGCCCCTCACGCCGTACTGCACGTGGAATGGCAGCCGGGGCTCGCTGTGCTGCTGGTGGGGTGTCTTCTCGTTGGTCTCGCTCTAGCTGTCGCGCACGCCCTTGGGCCGTAGGGTTCTGCTCGTGAGCAGGATTATCACGCTGGGCAGGCTCAGGACGCCGCGCTCGTCATCCTGCACCCGGAAACGCATACCACACGTTGCCGCGAGTGATACGTCGTGGACGTCCGCGCAAGAATCGCTGTATCTGGTCAACCATAGCGCCTTGATCCATACCTTGATTCAGACATGCAATGCGTAGCGCGTCCATTGCACTACCCGTGATGCTCACCCCGTGGGGGCAAGCGCGCTGGCACTCAGTTCGAAACCGCGAGCGCGACTTCAGAAAATGGGAAGTTCTCGAGAACGGCGAAATGAGAGAGTGAAAGCTCTTGACGACTGGGAATTTCTCGACTCGGTCCCCTTCCCAGATTTCCCCAGCATACGAGGTACTCGGGCATGAATGCTTTACTGTACGGCGAGAGTAAAGCATTCATGCCCGAGTACCTCGTGGCGTCCGTGTCCAAGCCAAGCCCGGGAGCTTGTCGTGGCGTCTTCGCTGACCCCAGCCCGGCAGTTTCTCGCGGCTGCCCCATGCCCGAAACCTCGTGGCGTTCAGCGTGAATCTTCGGTCCGCAAAAGGTACCAGCGGCCTGCAGCTGAAGGACGCGGCTGAGAAGAAGGAGCTGCCGAACCAGCGCAAGCGCATCACGCTCAAGCTGCACAGAAGCTGGTGAGCGTTGGAACAGTTCGACTTAGAGCTAAGAGTTGCTGTTTACCCACTTTGCTGTGCATCATATTTCCAGTTCTCATCAGTCGACTTCGAGTGCGAGGGCATAAAAGCAAGCAGTCTCCATTGGGGGCGTCCCGCTACGGTAAAAGGCCGTCAAGATCAAGTGATTCGTGAGTTACAGGTGTACGCGGATCTGGACAGCACCATCGTCAGCTCTGCGGCCGACGCCAAGTTCCTAGTCTGCTCACGATGGCCTTTTTCCTGATCTGCCGCTGCTGCCTCAACCGATGAAGAAGGACACACGTGCATGCAGAAGTTCCGGTTCGTGCGGAAACGGCTGCTCGAAGCGAGGAAGTTGGAGAGGCATTTCCAGTTTGCTAGTCGTAGGTGATAAATGGCTACCCCGATAACGTGACATGGATACATTTTCGCTCTACAATTTGTCTACAATTTCTAAACTAAACTGGCGTTGCACTCACCTCGCCATGGCGACAAGGAGCTATCCGCTCTCGCTAGAGGAAAAGCGCAAAGTGCGTGAGCACAAGCACAATAATCCGCAGATCTCGAACCAAGAGCTGCAGACATGGGCGCAGGACGAGTTCAAGCACCCTGTGGGTCTTTCCACTCTTCGCAAGATAACTTCGGCCGCGGCAACTACACCTACACAGGAATTTCCTCCGGCGCCGTTGGCGCCTATCGCGTCACACGAGCTTCCGTTAGCGCCTATAGCTACACCTTCGTCGCAAGAGAACAACGACCTCGACCACCAAGAAGAAGAAAAACAGGAGGAGAGTCACGAGCGCGATGGTGCCGGTCGCGGCGTCTGCGTTGGCGTTGAACAGAGACTCCATCTCGACTCCCAAGTAGACGAACGCAAGTACCGAGACCGTGCGTTGTCAATGGCCGACAGCGTGCTGATGATCGCGGTAAATTCGGTGAAGCCGTGGACGTTCCGGGGCGACGAAGGGTGACAGGAAGTCAGCGCCCAGCTTCAAGAGCTTCAAGAGCACTAAGAGCTGCAAGAGCACCAAGGGCTCCACGAGCTTTAAGAATACCATAAAACTGTTTAGACTTGTGGCAAAAGATCTCGAGCAAAGATAGGATGAAGGTGAGCTTGTGGCCCCTTAAAGATCTCGAGCGGCGTGTTCACTGTCTGCTGCGCAGCGCGCGTTGACATTGGTGCACCAGCCACGCTCTGGTCCGCATGCTCCGCAGTATCGGCGGGGCTTGGGTTCCGGTTTCCCGCCGTGGTTGATCTCGGTCTCTCTCTTCTCGAGCTCGAGCTCTTCTGTCGCGCATTTGCCGGTGGAAGCAACGTCCTCTGGTCGCAGGTTGCTTGCAGGCTCGCCCGAGTCAGCCCAGCGCACTGTTACCGCCGTCCTCACCATAATACCAGCGGAGAATCGACTCGTACGGGTAAAGCACGTTGTCAGCAGGGTCTTGGTCGACACGCACACGCCGGGCTCGCGGGCGAGCATCGACTGGAATGACCACGGGCGCTGCTCGGGCAGCTTGGTTGACTGGCACTCGAACGGGTTGTTGCTCGGGAGCGGGACGGGGGGTCGTGTGGCGTTCGGGTGGCGCGATGTCTTGAGCTTGTTGTACTCGAGCGGGACGTGTCGGCTGGCTGCTCAGCCTGAGCCGGTCGTTCTTGTTGGTCTCGATCGAGCTGCGGTTGACGACCGGGAGCATCTGCTCACGAGCGGGGTGAGCGTGCTGGAGAGGTTGAGGACGCCCCTCACGCCGTACTGCACGTGGAATGGCAGCCGGGGCTCGCTGTGCTGCTGGTGGGGTGTCTTCTCGTTGGTCTCGCTCTAGCTGTCGCGCACTACCTTGGGCCGTAGGGTTCTGCTCGTGAGCGGGATTATCACGCTGGGCAGGCTCAGGACGCCGCGCTCGTCATCCTGCACCCGGAAACGCATACCACACGTTGTCGCGAGTGCATTGCATGTCTGAATCAAGGTATGGATCAAGGCGCTATGGTTGACCAGATACAGCGATTCTTGCGCGGACGTCCACGACGTATCACTCGCGGCAACGTTTGGTATGCGTTTCCGGGTGCAGGATGACGAGCGCGGCGTCCTGAGCCTGCCCAGCGTGATAATCCTGCTCACGAGCAGAACCCTACGGCCCAAGGGCGTGCGCGACAGCTAGAGCGAGACCAACGAGAAGACACCCCACCAGCAGCACAGCGAGCCCCGGCTGCCATTCCACGTGCAGTACGGCGTGAGGGGCGTCCTCAACCTCTCCAGCACGCTCACCCCGCTCGTGAGCTGACGCTCCCCGGTCGTCAACCGCAGCTCGATCGAGACCAACAAGAACGACCGGCTCAGGCTGAGCAGCCAGCCGACACGTCCCGCTCGAGTACAACAAGCTCAAGACATCGCGCCACCCGAACGCCACACGACCCCGTCCCGCTCCCGAGCAACAACCCGTTCGAGTGCCAGTCAACCAAGCTGCCCGAGCAGCGCCCGTGGTCATTCCAGTCGATGCTCGCCCGCGAGCCCGGCGTGTGCGTGTCGACCAAGACCCTGCTGACAACGTGCTTTACCCGTACGAGTCGATTCTCCGCTGGTATTATGGTGAGGACGGCGGTAACAGTGCGCTGGGCTGACTCGGACGAGCCTGCAAGTGGAGGACGTTGCTTCCACCGGCAAATGCGCGACAGAAGAGCTCGAGCTCGAGAAGAGAGAGACCGAGATCAACCACGCCGGGAAACCGGAACCCAAGCCCCGCCGATACTGCGGAGCATGCGGACCAGAGCGTGGCTGGTGCACCAATGTCAACGCGCGCTGCGCAGCAGACAGTGAACACGCCGCTCGAGATCTTTTAAGGGGCCACAAGCTCACCTTCATCCTATCTTTGCTCGAGATCTTTTGCCACAAGTCTAAAGAGTTTTATGGTATTCTTAAAGCTCGTGGAGCCCTTGGTGCTCTTGCAGCTCTTAGTGCTCTTGAAGCTCTTGAAGCTGGGCGCTGACTTCCTGCCACCCTTCGTCGCCCCGGAACGTCCACGGCTTCACCGAATTTACCGCGATCATCAGCACGCTGTCGGCCATTGACAACGCACGGTCTCGGTACTTGCGTTCGTCTACTTGGGAGTCGAGATGGAGTCTCTGTTCAACGCCAACGCAGACGCCGCGACCGGCACCATCGCGCTCGTGACTCTCCTCCTGTTTTTCTTCTTCTTGGTGGTCGAGGTCGTTGTTCTCCTGCGACGAAAGTGTCGCTGTAGGCGCTAACGGAAGCTAGTGCGACGCGATAGGCGCCAACGGCGCCGGAGGAAATTCCTGTGTAGGTGTAGTTGCCGCGGCCGAAGTTATCTTGCGAAGAGTGGAAAGACCCACAGGGTGCTTGAACTCGTCCTGCGCCCATGTCTGCAGCTCTTGGTTCGAGATCTGCGGATTATTGTGCTTGTGCTCACGCACTTTGCGCTTTTCCTCTAGCGAGAGCGGATAGCTCCTTGTCGCCATGGCGAGGTGAGTGCAACGCCAGTTTAGTTTAGAAATTGTAGACAAATTGTAGAGCGAAAATGTATCCATGTCACGTTATCGGGGTAGCCATTTATCACCTACGACTAGCAAACTGGAAATGCCTCTCCAACTTCCTCGCTTCGAGCAGCCGTTTCCGCACGAACCGGAACTTCTGCATGCACGTGTGTCCTTCTTCATCGGTTGAGGCAGCAGCGGCAGATCAGGAAAAAGGCCATCGTGAGCAGACTAGGAACTTGGCGTCGGCCGCAGAGCTGACGATGGTGCTGTCCAGATCCGCGTACACCTGTAACTCACGAATCACTTGCTCTTGACGGCACTTTACCGTAGCAGGACGCCCCCAATGGAGACTGCTTGCTTTTATGCCCTCGCACTCGAAGTCGACTGATGAGAACTGGAAATATGATGCACAGCAAAGTGAGTAAACAGCAACTCTTAGCTCTAAGTCGAACTGTTCCAACGCTCACCAGCTTCTGTGCAGCTTGAGCGTGATGCGCTTGCGCTGGTTCGGCAGCTCCTTCTTCTCAGCCGCGTCCTTCAGCTGCAGGCCGCTGGTACCTTTGCGGACCGAAGATTCACGCTGAACGCCACGAGGTTTCGGGCATGGGGCAACCGCGAGAAACGGCCGGGCTGGGGTCAGCGAAGACGCCACGACAGCTCCCGGCTTGGCTTGGACACGCACGCCACGAGGTACTCGGGCATGAATGCTTTACTCTCGCCGTACAGTAAAGCATTCATGCCCGAGTACCTCGTATGCTGGGGAAATCTGGGAAGGGGACCGAGTCGAGAATTTCCCAGTCGTCCAGAGTTTTCACTCTCTCATTTCGCCGTTCTCGAGAACTTCTCATTTTCGGACGTCGCGCTCGCGGTTTCGAACTGAGGGCCAGCGCGCTGGCCCCACGGGGTGAGCATCACGGGTAGTGCAATGGACGCGCTACGCATTGCATGTCTGAATCAAGGTATGGATCAAGGCGCTATGGTTGACCAGATACAGCGATTCTTGCGCGGACGTCCACGACGTATCACTCGCGGCAACGTGTGGTATGCGTTTCCGGGTGCAGCACGACGAGCGCGGCGTCCTGAGCCTGCCCAGCGTGATAATCCTGCTCACGAGCAGAACCCTACGGCCCAAGGGCGTGCGCGACAGCTAGAGCGAGACCAACGAGAAGACACCCCACCAGCAGCACAGCGAGCCCCGGCTGCCATTCCACGTGCAGTACGGCGTGAGGGGCGTCCTCAACCTCTCCAGCACGCTCACCCCGCTCGTGAGCAGATGCTCCCGGTCGTCAACCGCAGCTCGATCGAGACCAACAAGAACGACCGGCTCAGGCTGAGCAGCCAGCCGACACGTCCCGCTCGAGTACAACAAGCTCAAGACATCGCGCCACCCGAACGCCACACGACCCCGTCCCGCTCCCGAGCAACAACCCGTTCGAGTGCCAGTCAACCAAGCTGCCCGAGCAGCGCCCGTGGTCATTCCAGTCGATGCTCGCCCGCGAGCCCGGCGTGTGCGTGTCGACCAAGACCCTGCTGACAACGTGCTTTACCCGTACGAGTCGATTCTCCGCTGGTATTATGGTGAGGACGGCGGTAACAGTGCGCTGGGCTGACTCGGACGAGCCTGCAAGTGGAGGACGTTGCTTCCACCGGCAAATGCGCGACAGAAGAGCTCGAGCTCGAGAAGAGAGCCCGAGATCAACCACGGCGGGAAACCGGAACCCAAGCCCCGCCGATACTGCGGAGCATGCGGACCAGAGCGTGGCTGGTGCACCAATTTTAACGCGCGCTGCGCAGCAGACAGTGAACACGCCGCTCGAGATCTTTTAAGGGGCCACAAGCTCACCTTCATCCTATCTTTGCTCGAGATCTTTTTGCCACAAGTCTAAAGAGTTTTATGGTATTCTTAAAGCTCGTGGAGCCCTTGGTGCTCTTGCAGCTCTTAGTGCTCTTGAAGCTCTTGAAGCTGGGCGCTGACTTCCTGCCACCCTTCGTCGCCCCGGAACGTCCACGGCTTCACCGAATTTACCGCGATCATCAGCACGCGCCGGCCATTGACAACGCACGGTCTCGGTACTTGCGTTCGTCTACTTGGGAGTCGAGATGGAGTCTCTGTTCAACGCCAACGCAGACGCCGCGACCGGCACCATCGCGCTCGTGACTCTCCTCCTGTTTTTCTTCTTCTTGGTGGTCGAGGTCGTTGTTCTCCTGCGACGAAGGTGTCGCGGTAGGCGCTAACGGAAGCTCGTGTGACGCGATAGGCGCCAACGGCGCCGGAGGAAATTCCTGTGTAGGTGTAGTTGCCGCGGCCGAAGTTATCTTGCGAAGAGTGGAAAGACCCACAGGGTGCTTGAACTCGTCCTGCGCCCATGTCTGCAGCTCTTGGTTCGAGATCTGCGGATTATTGCGCTTGTGCTCACGCACTTTGCGCTTTTCCTCTAGCGAGAGCGGATAGCGCCTTGCCGCCATGGCGAGGTGAGTGCAACGCCAGTTTAGTTTAGAAATTGTAGACAAGTTGTAGAGCGAAAATGTATTCATGTCACGTTATCGGGGTAGCCATTTATCACCTACGACTAGCAAACTGGAAATGCCTCTCCAACTTCCTCGCTTCGAGCAGCCGTTTCCGCACGAACCGGAACTTCTGCATGCACGTGTGTCCTTCTTCATCGGTTGAGGCAGCAGCGGCAGATCAGGAAAAAGGCCATCGTGAGCAGACTAGGAACTTGGCGTCGGCCGCAGAGCTGACGATGGTGCTGTCCAGATCCGCGTACACCTGTAACTCGCGAATCACTTGCTCTTGACGGCACTTTACCGTAGCAGGACGCCCCCAATTGAGACTGCTTGCTTTTATGCCCTCGCACTCGAAGGCGACTGATGAGAACTGGACATATGATGCACCGCACAGTGAGTCAACATCAACTCTTAGCTCTAAGTCGACCTGTTCCAACGCTCACCAGCTTCTGTGCAGCTTGAGCGTGATGCGCTTGCGCTGGTTCGGCAGCTCCTTCTTCTCCGCCGCGTCCGGCAGCTGCAGGCCGCTGGTACCTTTGCGGACCGAAGATTCACGCTGAACGCCACGAGGTTTCGGGCATGGGGCAGCCGCGAGAAACTGCCGGGCTGGGGTCAGCGAAGACGCCACGACAAGCTCCCGGGCTTGGCGGACACGCACGCCACGAGGTACTCGGGCATGAATGCTTTACTGTCGCCGTACAGTAAAGCATTCATGCCGAGTACCTCGTATGCTGAAATCTGGGAAGGGGACCGAGTCGAGAATTTCCCAGTCGTCCAGAGTTTTCACTCTCTCATTTCGCCGTTCTCGAGAACTTCCCATTTTCTGAAGTCGCGCTCGCGGTTTCGAACTGAGTGCCAGCGCGCTTGCCCCACGGGGTGAGCATCACGGGTAGTGCAATGGACGCGCTACGCATTGCATGTCTGAATCAAGGTATGGATCAAGGCGCTATGGTTGACCAGATACAGCGATTCTTGCGCGGACGTCCACGACGTATCACTCGCGGCAACGTGTGGTATGCGTTTCCGGGTGCAGCACGACGAGCGCGGCGTCCTGAGCCTGCCCAGCGTGATAATCCTGCTCACGAGCAGAACCCTACGGCCCAAGGGCGTGCGCGACAGCTAGAGCGAGACCAACGAGAAGACACCCCACCAGCAGCACAGCGAGCCCCGGCTGCCATTCCACGTACAGTACGGCGTGAGGGGCGTCCTCAACCTCTCCAGCACGCTCACCCCGCTCGTTAGCAGACGCTCCCCGGTCGTCAACCGCAGCTCGATCGAGACCAACAAGAACGACCGGCTCAGGCTGAGCAGCCAGCCGACACGTCCCGCTCGAGTACAACAAGCTCAAGACATCGCGCCACCCGAACGCCACACGACCCCGTCCCGCTCCCGAGCAACAACCCGTTCGAGTGCCAGTCAACCAAGCTGCCCGAGCAGCGCCCGTGGTCATTCCAGTCGATGCTCGCCCGCGAGCCCGGCGTGTGCGTGTCGACCAAGACCCTGCTGACAACGTGCTTTACCCGTACGAGTCGATTCTCCGCTGGTATTATGGTGAGGACGGCGGTAACAGTGCGCTGGGCTGACTCGGACGAGCCTGCAAGCGGAGGACGTTGCTTCCACCGGCAAATGCGCGACAGAAGAGCTCGAGCTCGAGAAGAGAGAGACCGAGATCAACCACGCCGGGAAACCGGAACCCAAGCCCCGCCGATACTGCGGAGCATGCGGACCAGAGCGTGGCTGGTGCACCAATTTTAACGCGCGCTGCGCAGCAGACAGTGAACACGCCGCTCGAGATCTTTTTAAGGGGCCACAAGCTCACCTTCATCCTATCTTTGCTCGAGATCTTTTTTTGCCACAAGTCTAAAGAGTTTTATGGTATTCTTAAAGCTCGTGGAGCCCTTGGTGCTCTTGCAGCTCTTAGTGCTCTTGAAGCTCTTGAAGCTGGGCGCTGACTTCCTGCCACCCTTCGTCGCCCCGGAACGTCCACGGCTTCACCGAATTTACCGCGATCATCAGCACGCTGCCGGCCATTGACAACGCACGGTCTCGGTACTTGCGTTCGTCTACTTGGGAGTCGAGATGGAGTCTCTGTTCAACGCCAACGCAGACGCCGCGACCGGCACCATCGCGCTCGTGACTCTCCTCCTGTTTTTCTTCTTCTTGGTGGTCGAGGTCGTTGTTCTCCTGCGACGAAGGTGTCGCGGTAGGCGCTAACGGAAGCTCGTGTGACGCGATAGGCGCCAACGGCGCCGGAGGAAATTCCTGTGTAGGTGTAGTTGCCGCGGCCGAAGTTATCTTGCGAAGAGTGGAAAGACCCACAGGGTGCTTGAACTCGTCCTGCGCCCATGTCTGCAGCTCTTGGTTCGAGATCTGCGGATTATTGCGCTTGTGCTCACGCACTTTGCGCTTTTCCTCTAGCGAGAGCGGATAGCGCCTTGCCGCCATGGCGAGGTGAGTGCAACGCCAGTTTAGTTTAGAAATTGTAGACAAGTTGTAGAGCGAAAATGTATTCATGTCACGTTATCGGGGTAGCCATTTATCACCTACGACTAGCAAACTGGAAATGCCTCTCCAACTTCCTCGCTTCGAGCAGCCGTTTCCGCACGAACCGGAACTTCTGCATGCACGTGTGTCCTTCTTCATCGGTTGAGGCAGCAGCGGCAGATCAGGAAAAAGGCCATCGTGAGCAGACTAGGAACTTGGCGTCGGCCGCAGAGCTGACGATGGTGCTGTCCAGATCCGCGTACACCTGTAACTCACGAATCACTTGCTCTTGACGGCACTTTACCGTAGCAGGACGCCCCCCCCCCAATGGAGACTGCTTGCTTTTATGCCCTCGCACTCGAAGTCGACTGATGAGAACTGGAAATATGATGCACCGCAAAGTGAGTAAACAGCAACTCTTAGCTCTAAGTCGAACTGTTCCAACGCTCACCAGCTTCTGTGCAGCTTGAGCGTGATGCGCTTGCGCTGGTTCGGCAGCTCCTTCTTCTCAGCCGCGTCCTTCAGCTGCAGGCCGCTGGTACCTTTTGCGGACCGAAGATTCACGCTGAACGCCACGAGGTTTCGGGCATGGGGCAGCCGCGAGAAACTGCCGGGCTGGGGTCAGCGAAGACGCCACGACAAGCTCCCGGCTTGGCTTGACACGCACGCCACGAGGTACTCGGGCATGAATGCTTTACTGTCGCCGTACAGTAAAGCATTCATGCCCGAGTACCTCGTATGCTGGGGAAATCTGGGAAGGGGACCGAGTCGAGAATTTCCCAGTCGTCCAGAGTTTTCACTCTCTCATTTCGCCGTTCTCGAGAACTTCCCATTTTCTGAAGTCGCGCTCGCGGTTTCGAACTGAGTGCCAGCGCGCTTGCCCCCACGGGGTGAGCATCACGGGTAGTGCAATGGACGCGCTACGCATTGCATGTCTGAATCAAGGTATGGATCAAGGCGCTATGGTTGACCAGATACAGCGATTCTTGCGCGGACGTCCACGACGTATCACTCGCGGCAACGTGTGGTATGCGTTTCCGGGTGCAGCACGACGAGCGCGGCGTCCTGAGCCTGCCCAGCGTGATAATCCTGCTCACGAGCAGAACCCTACGGCCCAAGGGCGTGCGCGACAGCTAGAGCGAGACCAACGAGAAGACACCCCACCAGCAGCACAGCGAGCCCCGGCTGCCATTCCACGTACAGTACGGCGTGAGGGGCGTCCTCAACCTCTCCAGCACGCTCACCCCGCTCGTGAGCAGACGCTCCCCGGTCGTCAACCGCAGCTCGATCGAGACCAACAAGAACGACCGGCTCAGGCTGAGCAGCCGACACGTCCCGCTCGAGTACAACAAGCTCAAGACATCGCGCCACCCGAACGCCACACGACCCCCGTCCCGCTCCCGAGCAACAACCCGTTCGAGTGCCAGTCAACCGCTGCCCGAGCAGCGCCCGTGGTCATTCCAGTCGATGCTCGCCCGCGAGCCCGGCGTGTGCGTGTCGACCAAGCCCCTGCTGACAACGTGCTTTACCCGTACGAGTCGATTCTCCGCTGGTATTATGGTGAGGACGGCGGTAACAGTGCGCTGGGCTGACTCGGACGAGCCTGCAAGCGGAGGACGTTGCTTCCACCGGCAAATGCGCGACAGAAGAGCTCGAGCTCGAGAAGAGAGAGACCGAGATCAACCACGCCGGGAAACCGGAACCCAAGCCCCGCCGATACTGCGGAGCATGCGGACCAGAGCGTGGCTGGTGCACCAATTTTAACGCGCGCTGCGCAGCAGACAGTGAACACGCCGCTCGAGATCTTTTTAAGGGGCCACAAGCTCACCTTCATCCTATCTTTGCTCGAGATCTTTTTGCCACAAGTCTAAAGAGTTTTATGGTATTCTTAAAGCTCGTGGAGCCCTTGGTGCTCTTGCAGCTCTTAGTGCTCTTGAAGCTCTTGAAGCTGGGCGCTGACTTCCTGCCACCCTTCGTCGCCCCGGAACGTCCACGGCTTCACCGAATTTACCGCGATCATCAGCACGCTGCCGGCCATTGACAACGCACGGTCTCGGTACTTGCGTTCGTCTACTTGGGAGTCGAGATGGAGTCTCTGTTCAACGCCAACGCAGACGCCGCGACCGGCACCATCGCGCTCGTGACTCTCCTCCTGTTTTTCTTCTTCTTGGTGGTCGAGGTCGTTGTTCTCCTGCGACGAAGGTGTCGCGGTAGGCGCTAACGGAAGCTCGTGTGACGCGATAGGCGCCAACGGCGCCGGAGGAAATTCCTGTGTAGGTGTAGTTGCCGCGGCCGAAGTTATCTTGCGAAGAGTGGAAAGACCCACAGGGTGCTTGAACTCGTCCTGCGCCCATGTCTGCAGCTCTTGGTTCGAGATCTGCGGATTATTGCGCTTGTGCTCACGCACTTTGCGCTTTTCCTCTAGCGAGAGCGGATAGCGCCTTGCCACCATGGCGAGGTGAGTGCAACGCCAGTTTAGTTTAGAAATTGTAGACAAGTTGTAGAGCGAAAATGTATTCATGTCACGTTATCGGGGTAGCCATTTATTACCTACGACTAGCAAACTGGAAATGCCTCTCCAACTTCCTCGCTTCGAGCAGCCGTTTCCGCACGAACCGGAACTTCTGCATGCACGTGTGTCCTTCTTCATCGGTTGAGGCAGCAGCGGCAGATCAGGAAAAAGGCCATCGTGAGCAGACTAGGAACTTGGCGTCGGCCGCAGAGCTGACGATGGTGCTGTCCAGATCCGCGTACACCTGTAACTCACGAATCACTTGCTCTTGACGGCACTTTACCGTAGCAGGGCGCCCCCAATGGAGACTGCTTGCTTTTATGCCCTCGCACTCGAAGTCGACTGATGAGAACTGGAAATATGATGCACAGCAAAGTGAGTAAACAGCAACTCTTAGCTCTAAGTCGAACTGTTCCAACGCTCACCAGCTTCTGTGCAGCTTGAGCGTGATGCGCTTGCGCTGGTTCGGCAGCTCCTTCTTCTCAGCCGCGTCCTTCAGCTGCAGGCCGCTGGTACCTTTGCGGACCGAAGATTCACGCTGAACGCCACGAGGTTTCGGGCATGGGGCAGCCGCGAGAAACTGCCGGGCTGGGGTCAGCGAAGACGCCACGACAAGCTCCCGGCTTGGCTTGGACACGCACGCCACGAGGTACTCGGGCATGAATGCTTTACTGTCGCCGTACAGTAAAGCATTCATGCCCGAGTACCTCGTATGCTGGGGAAATCTGGGAAGGGGACCGAGTCGAGAATTTCCCAGTCGTCCAGAGTTTTCACTCTCTCATTTCGCCGTTCTCGAGAACTTCCCATTTTCTGAAGTCGCGCTCGCGGTTTCGAACTGAGTGCCAGCGCGCTTGCCCCCACGGGGTGAGCATCACGGGTAGTGCAATGGACGCGCTACGCATTGCATGTCTGAATCAAGGTATGGATCAAGGCGCTATGGTTGACCAGATACAGCGATTCTTGCGCGGACGTCCACGACGTATCACTCGCGGCAACGTGTGGTATGCGTTTCCGGGTGCAGCACGACGAGCGCGGCGTCCTGAGCCTGCCCAGCGTGATAATCCTGCTCACGAGCAGAACCCTACGGCCCAAGGGCGTGCGCGACAGCTAGAGCGAGACCAACGAGAAGACACCCCACCAGCAGCACAGCGAGCCCCGGCTGCCATTCCACGTGCAGTACGGCGTGAGGGGCGTCCTCAACCTCTCCAGCACGCTCACCCCGCTCGTGAGCAGACGCTCCCCGGTCGTCAACCGCAGCTCGATCGAGACCAACAAGAACGACCGGCTCAGGCTGAGCAGCCAGCCGACACGTCCCGCTCGAGTACAACAAGCTCAAGACATCGCGCCACCCGAACGCCACACGACCCCCCCCCGTCCCGCTCCCGAGCAACAACCCGTTCGAGTGCCAGTCAACCAAGCTGCCCGAGCAGCGCCCGTGGTCATTCCAGTCGATGCTCGCCCGCGAGCCCGGCGTGTGCGTGTCGACCAAGACCCTGCTGACAACGTGCTTTACCCGTACGAGTCGATTCTCCGCTGGTATTATGGTGAGGACGGCGGTAACAGTGCGCTGGGCTGACTCGGACGAGCCTGCAAGCGGAGGACGTTGCTTCCACCGGCAAATGCGCGACAGAAGAGCTCGAGCTCGAGAAGAGAGAGCCGAGATCAACCACGCCGGGAAACCGGAACCCAAGCCCCGCCGATACTGCGGAGCATGCGGACCAGAGCGTGGCTGGTGCACCAATTTTAACGCGCGCTGCGCAGCAGACAGTGAACACGCCGCTCGAGATCTTTTAAGGGCCACAAGCTCACCTTCATCCTATCTTTGCTCGAGATCTTTTTGCCACAAGTCTAAAGAGTTTTATGGTATTCTTAAAGCTCGTGGAGCCCTTGGTGCTCTTGCAGCTCTTAGTGCTCTTGAAGCTCTTGAAGCTGGGCGCTGACTTCCTGCCACCCTTCGTCGCCCCGGAACGTCCACGGCTTCACCGAATTTACCGCGATCATCAGCACGCTGCCGGCCATTGACAACGCACGGTCTCGGTACTTGCGTTCGTCTACTTGGGAGTCGAGATGGAGTCTCTGTTCAACGCCAACGCAGACGCCGCGACCGGCACCATCGCGCTCGTGACTCTCCTCCTGTTTTTCTTCTTCTTGGTGGTCGAGGTCGTTGTTCTCCTGCGACGAAGGTGTCGCGGTAGGCGCTAACGGAAGCTCGTGTGACGCGATAGGCGCCAACGGCGCCGGAGGAAATTCCTGTGTAGGTGTAGTTGCCGCGGCCGAAGTTATCTTGCGAAGAGTGGAAAGACCCACAGGGTGCTTGAACTCGTCCTGCGCCCATGTCTGCAGCTCTTGGTTCGAGATCTGCGGATTATTGCGCTTGTGCTCACGCACTTTGCGCTTTTCCTCTAGCGAGAGCGGATAGCGCCTTGCCGCCATGGCGAGGTGAGTGCAACGCCAGTTTAGTTTAGAAATTGTAGACAAGTTGTAGAGCGAAAATGTATTCATGTCACGTTATCGGGGTAGCCATTTATCACCTACGACTAGCAAACTGGAAATGCCTCTCCAACTTCCTCGCTTCGAGCAGCCGTTTCCGCACGAACCGGAACTTCTGCATGCACGTGTGTCCTTCTTCATCGGTTGAGGCAGCAGCGGCAGATCAGGAAAAAGGCCATCGTGAGCAGACTAGGAACTTGGCGTCGGCCGCAGAGCTGACGATGGTGCTGTCCAGATCCGCGTACACCTGTAACTCACGAATCACTTGCTCTTGACGGCACTTTACCGTAGCAGGACGCCCCCAATGGAGACTGCTTGCTTTTATGCCCTCGCACTCGAAGTCGACTGATGAGAACTGGAAATATGATGCACCGCAAAGTGAGTAAACAGCAACTCTTAGCTCTAAGTCGAACTGTTCCAACGCTCACCAGCTTCTGTGCAGCTTGAGCGTGATGCGCTTGCGCTGGTTCGGCAGCTCCTTCTTCTCAGCCGCGTCCTTCAGCTGCAGGCCGCTGGTACCTTTTGCGGACCGAAGATTCACGCTGAACGCCACGAGGTTTCGGGCATGGGGCAGCCGCGAGAAACTGCCGGGCTGGGGTCAGCGAAGACGCCACGACAAGCTCCCGGCTTGGCTTGGACACGCACGCCACGAGGTACTCGGGCATGAATGCTTTACTGTCGCCGTACAGTAAAGCATTCATGCCCGAGTACCTCGTATGCTGGGGAAATCTGGGAAGGGGACCGAGTCGAGAATTTCCCAGTCGTCCAGAGTTTTCACTCTCTCATTTCGCCGTTCTCGAGAACTTCCCATTTTCTGGAAGTCGCGCTCGCGGTTTCGAACTGAGTGCCAGCGCGCTTGCCCCACGGGGTGAGCATCACGGGTAGTGCAATGGACGCGCTACGCATTGCATGTCTGAATCAAGGTATGGATCAAGGCGCTATGGTTGACCAGATACAGCGATTCTTGCGCGGACGTCCACGACGTATCACTCGCGGCAACGTGTGGTATGCGTTTCCGGGTGCAGCACGACGAGCGCGGCGTCCTGAGCCTGCCCAGCGTGATAATCCTGCTCACGAGCAGAACCCTACGGCCCAAGGGCGTGCGCGACAGCCAGAGCGAGACCAACGAGAAGACACCCCACCAGCAGCACAGCGAGCCCCGGCTGCCATTCCACGTGCAGTACGGCGTGAGGGGCGTCCTCAACCTCTCCAGCACGCTCACCCCGCTCGTGAGCAGATGCTCCCCGGTCGTCAACCGCAGCTCGATCGAGACCAACAAGAACGACCGGCTCAGACTGAGCAGCCGACACGTCCCGCTCGAGTACAACAAGCTCAAGACATCGCGCCACCCGAACGCCACACGACCCCGTCCCGCTCCCGAGCAACAACCCGTTCGAGTGCCAGTCAACCAAGCTGCCCGAGCAGCGCCCGTGGTCATTCCAGTCGATGCTCGCCCGCGAGCCCGGCGTGTGCGTGTCGACCAAGACCCTGCTGACAACGTGCTTTACCCGTACGAGTCGATTCTCCGCTGGTATTATGGTGAGGACGGCGGTAACAGTGCGCTGGGCTGACTCGGACGAGCCTGCAAGCGGAGGACGTTGCTTCCACCGGCAAATGCGCGACAGAAGAGCTCGAGCTCGAGAAGAGAGAGCCCGAGATCAACCACGCCGGGAAACCGGAACCCAAGCCCCGCCGATACTGCGGAGCATGCGGACCAGAGCGTGGCTGGTGCACCAATTTTAACGCGCGCTGCGCAGCAGACAGTGAACACGCCGCTCGAGATCTTTTAAGGGGCCACAAGCTCACCTTCATCCTATCTTTGCTCGAGATCTTTTTTGCCACAAGTCTAAAGAGTTTTATGGTATTCTTAAAGCTCGTGGAGCCCTTGGTGCTCTTGCAGCTCTTAGTGCTCTTGAAGCTCTTGAAGCTGGGCGCTGACTTCCTGCCACCCTTCGTCGCCCCGGAACGTCCACGGCTTCACCGAATTTACCGCGATCATCAGCACGCTGCCGGCCATTGACAACGCACGGTCTCGGTACTTGCGTTCGTCTACTTGGGAGTCGAGATGGAGTCTCTGTTCAACGCCAACGCAGACGCCGCGACCGGCACCATCGCGCTCGTGACTCTCCTCCTGTTTTTCTTCTTCTTGGTGGTCGAGGTCGTTGTTCTCCTGCGACGAAGGTGTCGCGGTAGGCGCTAACGGAAGCTCGTGTGACGCGATAGGCGCCAACGGCGCCGGAGGAAATTCCTGTGTAGGTGTAGTTGCCGCGGCCGAAGTTATCTTGCGAAGAGTGGAAAGACCCACAGGGTGCTTGAACTCGTCCTGCGCCCATGTCTGCAGCTCTTGGTTCGAGATCTGCGGATTATTGCGCTTGTGCTCACGCACTTTGCGCTTTTCCTCTAGCGAGAGCGGATAGCGCCTTGCCACCATGGCGAGGTGAGTGCAACGCCAGTTTAGTTTAGAAATTGTAGACAAGTTGTAGAGCGAAAATGTATTCATGTCACGTTATCGGGGTAGCCATTTATTACCTACGACTAGCAAACTGGAAATGCCTCTCCAACTTCCTCGCTTCGAGCAGCCGTTTCCGCACGAACCGGAACTTCTGCATGCACGTGTGTCCTTCTTCATCGGTTGAGGCAGCAGCGGCAGATCAGGAAAAAGGCCATCGTGAGCAGACTAGGAACTTGGCGTCGGCCGCAGAGCTGACGATGGTGCTGTCCAGATCCGCGTACACCTGTAACTCACGAATCACTTGCTCTTGACGGCACTTTACCGTAGCAGGACGCCCCCAATGGAGACTGCTTGCTTTTATGCCCTCGCACTCGAAGTCGACTGATGAGAACTGGAAATATGATGCACCGCAAAGTGAGTAAACAGCAACTCTTAGCTCTAAGTCGAACTGTTCCAACGCTCACCAGCTTCTGTGCAGCTTGAGCGTGATGCGCTTGCGCTGGTTCGGCAGCTCCTTCTTCTCAGCCGCGTCCTTCAGCTGCAGGCCGCTGGTACCTTTGCGGACCGAAGATTCACGCTGAACGCCACGAGGTTTCGGGCATGGGGCAGCCGCGAGAAACTGCCGGGCTGGGGTCAGCGAAGACGCCACGACAAGCTCCCGGCTTGGCTTTGGACACACGCACGCCACGAGGTACTCGGGCATGAATGCTTTACTGTCGCCGTACAGTAAAGCATTCATGCCCGAGTACCTCGTGTGCTGGGGAAATCTGGGAAGGGGACCGAGTCGAGAATTTCCCAGTCGTCCAGAGTTTTCACTCTCTCATTTCGCCGTTCTCGAGAACTTCCCATTTTCTGAAGTCGCGCTCGCGGTTTCGAACTGAGTGCCAGCGCGCTTGCCCCCACGGGGTGAGCATCACGGGTAGTGCAATGGACGCGCTACGCATTGCATGTCTGAATCAAGGTATGGATCAAGGCGCTATGGTTGACCAGATACAGCGATTCTTGCGCGGACGTCCACGACGTATCACTCGCGGCAACGTGTGGTATGCGTTTCCGGGTGCAGCACGACGAGCGCGGCGTCCTGAGCCTGCCCAGCGTGATAATCCTGCTCACGAGCAGAACCCTACGGCCCAAGGGCGTGCGCGACAGCTAGAGCGAGACCAACGAGAAGACACCCCACCAGCAGCACAGCGAGCCCCGGCTGCCATTCCACGTGCAGTACGGCGTGAGGGGCGTCCTTAACCTCTCCAGCACGCTCACCCCGCTCGTGAGCAGATGCTCCCCGGTCGTCAACCGCAGCTCGATCGAGACCAACAAGAACGACCGGCTCAGACTGAGCAGCCGACACGTCCCGCTCGAGTACAACAAGCTCAAGACATCGCGCCACCCGAACGCCACACGACCCCCCGTCCCGCTCCCGAGCAACAACCCGTTCGAGTGCCAGTCAACCGCTGCCCGAGCAGCGCCCGTGGTCATTCCAGTCGATGCTCGCCCGCGAGCCCGGCGTGTGCGTGTCGACCAAGACCCTGCTGACAACGTGCTTTACCCGTACGAGTCGATTCTCCGCTGGTATTATGGTGAGGACGGCGGTAACAGTGCGCTGGGCTGACTCGGACGAGCCTGCAAGCGGAGGACGTTGCTTCCACCGGCAAATGCGCGACAGAAGAGCTCGAGCTCGAGAAGAGAGAGCCCGAGATCAACCACGCCGGGAAACCGGAACCCAAGCCCCGCCGATACTGCGGAGCATGCGGACCAGAGCGTGGCTGGTGCACCAATTTTAACGCGCGCTGCGCAGCAGACAGTGAACACGCCGCTCGAGATCTTTTTAAGGGGCCACAAGCTCACCTTCATCCTATCTTTGCTCGAGATCTTTTTTTGCCACAAGTCTAAACAGTTTTATGGTATTCTTAAAGCTCGTGGAGCCCTTGGTGCTCTTGCAGCTCTTAGTGCTCTTGAAGCTCTTGAAGCTGGGCGCTGACTTCCTGCCACCCTTCGTCGCCCGGAACGTCCACGGCTTCACCGAATTTACCGCGATCATCAGCACGCTGCCGGCCATTGACAACGCACGGTCTCGGTACTTGCGTTCGTCTACTTGGGAGTCGAGATGGAGTCTCTGTTCAACGCCAACGCAGACGCCGCGACCGGCACCATCGCGCTCGTGACTCTCCTCCTGTTTTTCTTCTTCTTGGTGGTCGAGGTCGTTGTTCTCCTGCGACGAAGGTGTCGCGGTAGGCGCTAACGGAAGCTCGTGTGACGCGATAGGCGCCAACGGCGCCGGAGGAAATTCCTGTGTAGGTGTAGTTGCCGCGGCCGAAGTTATCTTGCGAAGAGTGGAAAGACCCACAGGGTGCTTGAACTCGTCCTGCGCCCATGTCTGCAGCTCTTGGTTCGAGATCTGCGGATTATTGCGCTTGTGCTCACGCACTTTGCGCTTTTCCTCTAGCGAGAGCGGATAGCGCCTTGCCGCCATGGCGAGGTGAGTGCAACGCCAGTTTAGTTTAGAAATTGTAGACAAGTTGTAGAGCGAAAATGTATTCATGTCACGTTATCGGGGTAGCCATTTATTACCTACGACTAGCAAACTGGAAATGCCTCTCCAACTTCCTCGCTTCGAGCAGCCGTTTCCGCACGAACCGGAACTTCTGCATGCACGTGTGTCCTTCTTCATCGGTTGAGGCAGCAGCGGCAGATCAGGAAAAAGGCCATCGTGAGCAGACTAGGAACTTGGCGTCGGCCGCAGAGCTGACGATGGTGCTGTCCAGATCCGCGTACACCTGTAACTCACGAATCACTTGCTCTTGACGGCCTTTTACCGTAGCAGGACGCCCCCCCCCAATGGAGACTGCTTGCTTTTATGCCCTCGCACTCGAAGTCGACTGATGAGAACTGGAAATATGATGCACCGCAAAGTGAGTAAACAGCAACTCTTAGCTCTAAGTCGAACTGTTCCAACGCTCACCAGCTTCTGTGCAGCTTGAGCGTGATGCGCTTGCGCTGGTTCGGCAGCTCCTTCTTCTCAGCCGCGTCCTTCAGCTGCAGGCCGCTGGTACCTTTTGCGGACCGAAGATTCACGCTGAACGCCACGAGGTTTCGGGCATGGGGCAGCCGCGAGAAACTGCCGGGCTGGGGTCAGCGAAGACGCCACGACAAGCTCCCGGCTTGGCTTGACACGCACGCCACGAGGTACTCGGGCATGAATGCTTTACTGTCGCCGTACAGTAAAGCATTCATGCCTGAGTACCTCGTGTGCTGGGGAAATCTGGGAAGGGACCGAGTCGAGAATTTCCCAGTCGTCCAGAGTTTTCACTCTCTCATTTCGCCGTTCTCGAGAACTTCCCATTTTCTGAAGTCGCGCTCGCGGTTTCGAACTGAGTGCCAGCGCGCTTGCCCCACGGGGTGAGCATCACGGGTAGTGCAATGGACGCGCTACGCATTGCATGTCTGAATCAAGGTATGGATCAAGGCGCTATGGTTGACCAGATACAGCGATTCTTGCGCGGACGTCCACGACGTATCACTCGCGGCAACGTGTGGTATGCGTTTCCGGGTGCAGCACGACGAGCGCGGCGTCCTGAGCCTGCCCAGCGTGATAATCCTGCTCACGAGCAGAACCCTACGGCCCAAGGGCGTGCGCGACAGCTAGAGCGAGACCAACGAGAAGACACCCCACCAGCAGCACAGCGAGCCCCGGCTGCCATTCCACGTGCAGTACGGCGTGAGGGGCGTCCTCAACCTCTCCAGCACGCTCACCCCGCTCGTGAGCAGACGCTCCCCGGTCGTCAACCGCAGCTCGATCGAGACCAACAAGAACGACCGGCTCAGACTGAGCAGCCGACACGTCCCGCTCGAGTACAACAAGCTCAAGACATCGCGCCACCCGAACGCCACACGACCCCGTCCCGCTCCCGAGCAACAACCCGTTCGAGTGCCAGTCAACCAAGCTGCCCGAGCAGCGCCCGTGGTCATTCCAGTCGATGCTCGCCCGCGAGCCCGGCGTGTGCGTGTCGACCAAGACCCTGCTGACAACGTGCTTTACCCGTACGAGTCGATTCTCCGCTGGTATTATGGTGAGGACGGCGGTAACAGTGCGCTGGGCTGACTCGGACGAGCCTGCAAGCGGAGGACGTTGCTTCCACCGGCAAATGCGCGACAGAAGAGCTCGAGCTCGAGAAGAGAGAGCCCGAGATCAACCACGCCGGGAAACCGGAACCCAAGCCCCGCCGATACTGCGGAGCATGCGGACCAGAGCGTGGCTGGTGCACCAATTTTAACGCGCGCTGCGCAGCAGACAGTGAACACGCCGCTCGAGATCTTTTAAGGGGCCACAAGCTCACCTTCATCCTATCTTTGCTCGAGATCTTTTTTGCCACAAGTCTAAAGAGTTTTATGGTATTCTTAAAGCTCGTGGAGCCCTTGGTGCTCTTGCAGCTCTTAGTGCTCTTGAAGCTCTTGAAGCTGGGCGCTGACTTCCTGCCACCCTTCGTCGCCCCGGAACGTCCACGGCTTCACCGAATTTACCGCGATCATCAGCACGCTGCCGGCCATTGACAACGCACGGTCTCGGTACTTGCGTTCGTCTACTTGGGAGTCGAGATGGAGTCTCTGTTCAACGCCAACGCAGACGCCGCGACCGGCACCATCGCGCTCGTGACTCTCCTCCTGTTTTCTTCTTCTTGGTGGTCGAGGTCGTTGTTCTCCTGCGACGAAGGTGTCGCGGTAGGCGCTAACGGAAGCTCGTGTGACGCGATAGGCGCCAACGGCGCCGGAGGAAATTCCTGTGTGTAGGTGTAGTTGCCGCGGCCGAAGTTATCTTGCGAAGAGTGGAAAGACCCACAGGGTGCTTGAACTCGTCCTGCGCCCATGTCTGCAGCTCTTGGTTCGAGATCTGCGGATTATTGCGCTTGTGCTCACGCACTTTGCGCTTTTCCTCTAGCGAGCGGATAGCGCCTTGCCGCCATGGCGAGGTGAGTGCAACGCCAGTTTAGTTTAGAAATTGTAGACAAGTTGTAGAGCGAAAATGTATTCATGTCACGTTATCGGGGTAGCCATTTATTACCTACGACTAGCAAACTGGAAATGCCTCTCCAACTTCCTCGCTTCGAGCAGCCGTTTCCGCACGAACCGGAACTTCTGCATGCACGTGTGTCCTTCTTCATCGGTTGAGGCAGCAGCGGCAGATCAGGAAAAAGGCCATCGTGAGCAGACTAGGAACTTGGCGTCGGCCGCAGAGCTGACGATGGTGCTGTCCAGATCCGCGTACACCTGTAACTCACGAATCACTTGCTCTTGACGGCCTTTTACCGTAGCAGGACGCCCCCCCCCAATGGAGACTGCTTGCTTTTATGCCCTCGCACTCGAAGTCGACTGATGAGAACTGGAAATATGATGCACCGCAAAGTGAGTAAACAGCAACTCTTAGCTCTAAGTCGAACTGTTCCAACGCTCACCAGCTTCTGTGCAGCTTGAGCGTGATGCGCTTGCGCTGGTTCGGCAGCTCCTTCTTCTCAGCCGCGTCCTTCAGCTGCAGGCCGCTGGTACCTTTGCGGACCGAAGATTCACGCTGAACGCCACGAGGTTTCGGGCATGGGGCAGCCGCGAGAAACTGCCGGGCTGGGGTCAGCGAAGACGCCACGACAAGCTCCCGGCTTGGCTTGGACACGCACGCCACGAGGTACTCGGGCATGAATGCTTTACTGTCGCCGTACAGTAAAGCATTCATGCCCGTACCTCGTGTGCTGAAATCTGGGAAGGGGACCGAGTCGAGAATTTCCCAGTCGTCCAGAGTTTTCACTCTCTCATTTCGCCGTTCTCGAGAACTTCCCATTTTCTGAAGTCGCGCTCGCGGTTTCGAACTGAGTGCCAGCGCGCTTGCCCCACGGGGTGAGCATCACGGGTAGTGCAATGGACGCGCTACGCATTGCATGTCTGAATCAAGGTATGGATCAAGGCGCTATGGTTGACCAGATACAGCGATTCTTGCGCGGACGTCCACGACGTATCACTCGCGGCAACGTGTGGTATGCGTTTCCGGGTGCAGCACGACGAGCGCGGCGTCCTGAGCCTGCCCAGCGTGATAATCCTGCTCACGAGCAGAACCCTACGGCCCAAGGGCGTGCGCGACAGCTAGAGCGAGACCAACGAGAAGACACCCCACCAGCAGCACAGCGAGCCCCGGCTGCCATTCCACGTGCAGTACGGCGTGAGGGCGTCCTCAACCTCTCCAGCACGCTCACCCCGCTCGTGAGCAGATGCTCCCCGGTCGTCAACCGCAGCTCGATCGAGACCAACAAGAACGACCGGCTCAGACTGAGCAGCCGACACGTCCCGCTCGAGTACAACAAGCTCAAGACATCGCGCCACCCGAACGCCACGACCCCCGTCCCGCTCCCGAGCAACAACCCGTTCGAGTGCCAGTCAACCAAGCTGCCCGAGCAGCGCCCGTGGTCATTCAGTCGATGCTCGCCCGCGAGCCCGGCGTGTGCGTGTCGACCAAGACCCTGCTGACAACGTGCTTTACCCGTACGAGTCGATTCTCCGCTGGTATTATGGTGAGGACGGCGGTAACAGTGCGCTGGGCTGACTCGGACGAGCCTGCAAGCGGAGGACGTTGCTTCCACCGGCAAATGCGCGACAGAAGAGCTCGAGCTCGAGAAGAGAGAGCCCGAGATCAACCACGCCGGGAAACCGGAACCCAAGCCCCGCCGATACTGCGGAGCATGCGGACCAGAGCGTGGCTGGTGCACCAATTTTAACGCGCGCTGCGCAGCAGACAGTGAACACGCCGCTCGAGATCTTTTAAGGGGCCACAAGCTCACCTTCATCCTATCTTTGCTCGAGATCTTTTTGCCACAAGTCTAAAGAGTTTTATGGTATTCTTAAAGCTCGTGGAGCCCTTGGTGCTCTTGCAGCTCTTAGTGCTCTTGAAGCTCTTGAAGCTGGGCGCTGACTTCCTGCCACCCTTCGTCGCCCCGGAACGTCCACGGCTTCACCGAATTTACCGCGATCATCAGCACGCTGCCGGCCATTGACAACGCACGGTCTCGGTACTTGCGTTCGTCTACTTGGGAGTCGAGATGGAGTCTCTGTTCAACGCCAACGCAGACGCCGCGACCGGCACCATCGCGCTCGTGACTCTCCTCCTGTTTTCTTCTTCTTGGTGGTCGAGGTCGTTGTTCTCCTGCGACGAAGGTGTCGCTGTAGGCGCTAACGGAAGCTCGTGTGACGCGATAGGCGCCAACGGCGCCGGAGGAAATTCCTGTGTAGGTGGAGTTGCCGCGGCCGAAGTTATCTTGCGAAGAGTGGAAAGACCCACAGGGTGCTTGAACTCGTCCTGCGCCCATGTCTGCAGCTCTTGGTTCGAGATCTGCGGATTATTGCGCTTGTGCTCACGCACTTTGCGCTTTTCCTCTAGCGAGAGCGGATAGCGCCTTGCCACCATGGCGAGGTGAGTGCAACGCCAGTTTAGTTTAGAAATTGTAGACAAGTTGTAGAGCGAAAATGTATTCATGTCACGTTATCGGGGTAGCCATTTATTACCTACGACTAGCAAACTGGAAATGCCTCTCCAACTTCCTCGCTTCGAGCAGCCGTTTCCGCACGAACCGGAACTTCTGCATGCACGTGTGTCCTTCTTCATCGGTTGAGGCAGCAGCGGCAGATCAGGAAAAAGGCCATCGTGAGCAGACTAGGAACTTGGCGTCGGCCGCAGAGCTGACGATGGTGCTGTCCAGATCCGCGTACACCTGTAACTCACGAATCACTTGCTCTTGACGGCCTTTTACCGTAGCAGGACGCCCCCCCCCAATGGAGACTGCTTGCTTTTATGCCCTCGCACTCGAAGTCGACTGATGAGAACTGGAAATATGATGCACCGCAAAGTGAGTAAACAGCAACTCTTAGCTCTAAGTCGAACTGTTCCAACGCTCACCAGCTTCTGTGCAGCTTGAGCGTGATGCGCTTGCGCTGGTTCGGCAGCTCCTTCTTCTCAGCCGCGTCCTTCAGCTGCAGGCCGCTGGTACCTTTTGCGGACCGAAGATTCACGCTGAACGCCACGAGGTTTCGGGCATGGGGCAGCCGCGAGAAACTGCCGGGCTGGGGTCAGCGAAGACGCCACGACAAGCTCCCGGCTTGGCGGACACGCACGCCACGAGGTACTCGGGCATGAATGCTTTACTGTCGCCGTACAGTAAAGCATTCATGCCCGAGTACCTCGTGTGCTGGGAAATCTGGGAAGGGGACCGAGTCGAGAATTTCCCAGTCGTCCAGAGTTTTCACTCTCTCATTTCGCCGTTCTCGAGAACTTCCCATTTTCTGAAGTCGCGCTCGCGGTTTCGAACTGAGTGCCAGCGCGCTTGCCCCACGGGGTGAGCATCACGGGTAGTGCAATGGACGCGCTACGCATTGCATGTCTGAATCAAGGTATGGATCAAGGCGCTATGGTTGACCAGATACAGCGATTCTTGCGCGGACGTCCACGACGTATCACTCGCGGCAACGTGTGGTATGCGTTTCCGGGTGCAGCACGACGAGCGCGGCGTCCTGAGCCTGCCCAGCGTGATAATCCTGCTCACGAGCAGAACCCTACGGCCCAAGGGCGTGCGCGACAGCTAGAGCGAGACCTACGAGAAGACACCCCACCAGCAGCACAGCGAGCCCCGGCTGCCATTCCACGTGCAGTACGGCGTGAGGGGCGTCCTCAACCTCTCCAGCACGCTCACCCCGCTCGTGAGCAGACGCTCCCCGGTCGTCAACCGCAGCTCGATCGAGACCAACAAGAACGACCGGCTCAGACTGAGCAGCCGACACGTCCCGCTCGAGTACAACAAGCTCAAGACATCGCGCCACCCGAACGCCACACGACCCCGTCCCGCTCCCGAGCAACAACCCGTTCGAGTGCCAGTCAACCAAGCTGCCCGAGCAGCGCCCGTGGTCATTCCAGTCGATGCTCGCCCGCGAGCCCGGCGTGTGCGTGTCGACCAAGACCCTGCTGACAACGTGCTTTACCCGTACGAGTCGATTCTCCGCTGGTATTATGGTGAGGACGGCGGTAACAGTGCGCTGGGCTGACTCGGACGAGCCTGCAAGCGGAGGACGTTGCTTCCACCGGCAAATGCGCGACAGAAGAGCTCGAGCTCGAGAAGAGAGAGCCCGAGATCAACCACGCCGGGAAACCGGAACCCAAGCCCCGCCGATACTGCGGAGCATGCGGACCAGAGCGTGGCTGGTGCACCAATTTTAACGCGCGCTGCGCAGCAGACAGTGAACACGCCGCTCGAGATCTTTTAAGGGGCCACAAGCTCACCTTCATCCTATCTTTGCTCGAGATCTTTTTTGCCACAAGTCTAAAGAGTTTTATGGTATTCTTAAAGCTCGTGGAGCCCTTGGTGCTCTTGCAGCTCTTAGTGCTCTTGAAGCTCTTGAAGCTGGGCGCTGACTTCCTGCCACCCTTCGTCGCCCCGGAACGTCCACGGCTTCACCGAATTTACCGCGATCATCAGCACGCTGCCGGCCATTGACAACGCACGGTCTCGGTACTTGCGTTCGTCTACTTGGGAGTCGAGATGGAGTCTCTGTTCAACGCCAACGCAGACGCCGCGACCGGCACCATCGCGCTCGTGACTCTCCTCCTGTTTTTCTTCTTCTTGGTGGTCGAGGTCGTTGTTCTCCTGCGACGAAGGTGTCGCGGTAGGCGCTAACGGAAGCTCGTGTGACGCGATAGGCGCCAACGGCGCCGGAGGAAATTCCTGTGTAGGTGTAGTTGCCGCGGCCGAAGTTATCTTGCGAAGAGTGGAAAGACCCACAGGGTGCTTGAACTCGTCCTGCGCCCATGTCTGCAGCTCTTGGTTCGAGATCTGCGGATTATTGCGCTTGTGCTCACGCACTTTGCGCTTTTCCTCTAGCGAGAGCGGATAGCGCCTTGCCACCATGGCGAGGTGAGTGCAACGCCAGTTTAGTTTAGAAATTGTAGACAAGTTGTAGAGCGAAAATGTATTCATGTCACGTTATCGGGGTAGCCATTTATCACCTACGACTAGCAAACTGGAAATGCCTCTCCAACTTCCTCGCTTCGAGCAGCCGTTTCCGCACGAACCGGAACTTCTGCATGCACGTGTGTCCTTCTTCATCGGTTGAGGCAGCAGCGGCAGATCAGGAAAAAGGCCATCGTGAGCAGACTAGGAACTTGGCGTCGGCCGCAGAGCTGACGATGGTGCTGTCCAGATCCGCGTACACCTGTAACTCACGAATCACTTGCTCTTGACGGCCTTTTACCGTAGCAGGACGCCCCCCCCCCAATGGAGACTGCTTGCTTTTATGCCCTCGCACTCGAAGTCGACTGATGAGAACTGGAAATATGATGCACAGCAAAGTGGGTAAACAGCAACTCTTAGCTCTAAGTCGAACTGTTCCAACGCTCACCAGCTTCTGTGCAGCTTGAGCGTGATGCGCTTGCGCTGGTTCGGCAGCTCCTTCTTCTCGGCCGCGTCCTTCAGCTGCAGGCCGCTGGTACCTTTTGCGGACCGAAGATTCACGCTGAACGCCACGAGGTTTCGGGCCTGGGGCAGCCGCGAGAAACTGCCGGGCTGGGGTCAGCGAAGACGCCACGACAAGCTCCCGGGCTTGGCTTGGACACGGACGCCACGAGGTACTCGGGCATGAATGCTTTACTGTCGCCGTACAGTAAAGCATTCATGCCCGAGTACCTCGTATGCTGGGGAAATCTGGGAAGGGGACCGAGTCGAGAATTTCCCAGTCGTCCAGAGCTTTCTCTCTCTCATTTCGCCGTTCTCGAGAACTTCCCATTTGCTGAAGTCCAACGTGAAGAATGGACGAGTGGTCAATTGCCTGATTGACGTGCCGTGACCGGCGCGTCTAACCTTAAGGGGGGATGGTGTAACGGGGTTACACGCACAAGTGGCTACAGTCACTTGTAACTCTAACTAGCTGTTAGAGAATGGTTACTTCCTTGGCCTTGATGTACGTTACATCAAGTGCCACATTCATTTACGATCACCACGAGGGGTGGTCCATACACAATTAGGATTCCTATTGGTTGAAAGCAGCATCTTTTAACCAATGAGCGACATGCATAGCAAAGGAATTCTGCCAACCAGCCGTTGGCAGATTCCCAACTTAGAATATTATATTTAGAGGAAGTCAGAAACGTAAAACAAAAATAACAGTTATCATTTCAACCCAAAAACATTATTTGGATCGTTTATTTAGATTAATCTATACTCGGAGGCCCGAGTATAATTAACTCTAGTTTAAACTAAGCTACGCTTCCTCATACACGAGCGCACACGTGTAAGCTGTTGTAGTGAGCCCATTACAATCGCGGTAAATTCGGTGAAGACGTGGACGTTCCGGGGTGACGAGGGGTGGCAGGAAGGCAGCGCCCAGCTCAACATTTATCAAGAAAGGCCGTCGGCAGAGTTCTGTCAAGCCCGTGCTGCTCTGCTAGAGAAGCACGGGCGCGTGGGAACTCTACGCTCCCTGGTAAGTAAGAGAGTTGAAGTACGTTTCAAGCCAACTCGCGCTTTGGTGGAGAAGATGATTGCAGCGCAAGATGCTTTCGCTGAGAATGGCCAAGACAATGAGTCCAAGGAGCTCATCGCCAGAGTTTGCCACAAAAAAACGAGATAATCACAAGCGGAGCACGTGCGGATTGGAACTCTAGCCTCCCTTGTTAGTGATAGTGTTGAAGTAGGTCTTCGAATGCCAATGTAACTGAACCCATTTTTTTCTGTGAGATACGGTACGCAAGCTCTATATTCGGTAAATACCGTTTTGAATACTGCACAGTACATTCTACTGGGTCCAACATTTTTCTATCCTTTTTTAACATAGATTATTCAGTTGTTTTATTTTAAGTTTTAAAAGTATAATTTATTATTGCTTAGTTTGTAAAACGAAGTAAAAAAAGATTGAAAATTATTTGTAAACTACCGAGGTTTGGAGTGCTTACTGTTAGTGGGTAATATTGAATATATTTTTTCAGTTGCGTGTTGGCTAGTAATCTTGATGTGTTTGGAGAATACTATTAGCACAAAAAAGTTCTATGAAACTGGGTGTCCTGTTTGTTAAAATGGGCGTATGGTTTAAATCTCAAATTTATTTTGCGAAGTATGGTAGTATAATAGTGTTTCTCACGGTTCGAAGGTATGAAGGTTGCAGGTATGAATGTCGCCCGAAGGTGCTGCTGCAAAAACCGTACCTCACCTGCAGGTAATTTTTTTTTTTCAATCAAAGGGCTGTACTTTTGAATTTCAGCCAGTCAAAAAATACCTGCAGCTCCTTTTGATACCTTCAGCCAAAATCGCTGAAGGTAAAACCGGATAAAAGGGGCATCTGAAGGAAAGCCGAAGGAATCGCTGATTGGCTAGTTTTACCTGCAGGATGCATACCTGCGAACCGTGAGAAACACTAATTTCTTTTGGAATAGTTAAGTATGCAGAAGTCGATACAATCCGACAAATCCAGAATATATTGTGTATAGATTACTATTTAAACTACAAAATAAAATACTTCAGTTTTAAATTATAGGCAGGGATCGATGTCAGTCCTACAGCAAGTCGAACTTTCCGAAGTCGAATGATTGAATCGACCGAGCCAAATCGCCAGCAGGCTGCCCGAAATTTCGATTTGACTTGAGTTTACTATGTACGCAATAAAGTACGAAATAAGAAGTCCGTCTCGGTCAGACTTGAAATTTGTATTCAGCGATTTCATATATGGTAAAAACCGACCCGAATCGGCAATATTCGCCAGAATTCACAATACAGAACATGTAGCCTACTGTTAGTACAGTACTGAGGTGTATCGATGTACCGGGGGGGGGGGGTATAAGTTGCAGCCGGAGGATTACCATCACATTTGCGCGCTCAAAACTTTATCCCACTATGTCTACAGTGCTGCGCACTTAAATGCTGTCGACGTCGGTCTGACTGAGACCTTCGTAGCACGTGAGCCCAGCGGTATTCTGCGTCGTGTCGACGGCGCCCTTGGCCTTGAGGTACTCGGCGAGCTCCTTGTGCTTGTACGCGTACAGGTAGTGCAGCGCCGTGTTGCCGTTGAGGTTCTGCAGGTTCATGTCGGCGCGCCGGCGCAGCAGGAACTTGGCTGGGCGCTTGTTACCCTGCTGGCACACGAGGATGAACAGCGTGTTGCCGTGGTTGTCCCGCGTATTGACGTCCACGCCCTGGTCCAGCGCCAGCTCGAGCTAAGATAGAAAATGCACACGCAAAAGTTCAAAGACATGGGGTGAGACCAAGCATGGATCACAAGTTGAAGGCGAAGGAGCAGACAGCGTACGCCTTCGATGTTGTTGTTGCGGGCACAGAGCAGAGCGCGGGCCTCGCGCTGTTCCTTGGTCTCGTTCTGCTGACTCGGGTCGGGTTCGAACATATCGTCGGCCACTTCGCTCTCGTTCTTGGCCACAGCTCCGCGTCGAATGACAGAGCTGGGGGTGCCGGCCGCCTTCTGTGCGCGTAGGAATTCAGCCCACTGCATCTTCTTCTCCTGCAGGTCCTCTGCTGGACGTGGCACGAAGTGTGCGCGCAACTCGGGGATAAACTCGGGCGGCTCGTACGGGGAGCAATCGGCGGGGTCCAGCATGCCGACGGGTGTGGCGTGGTTGGTCTGGTTGATGAAGCTCGAGCGCGGCCCCTCCGTGTGCGCCTTGTAGACGCTGCGAGCGAAGTTTGGCGGCAAGCGCGATGTCTTGAGCCTCTTCCAGCCTTCACCGCGGCGATTGGCAGGCTGAGCGCCTTTCGCTTTAACCGGTTGCACCAATTGAAGCTGAAGTTTCGCCATCTTAGCGGCCACCAGCGCCGACTTGGACCGGTCCATGCCTTCCCCCATCAGCGCCGCCATCTCGTCGTTCAGGTCAACTTGTCGGGCGTCGTTTTCATCCACCTCTTCGTCCTCGAAGATGAGACTTCGTCTACCGGTGCGGACTGTGGCTCGAGACGTCGGTCGAGAGCGTGACGACAAGCCCAGCTTTGTCTTCAACTGCTGCAAGAACTGCTCGTCTTCAAGTAAGGCCTGTACCAGTGCGGCTTGAGCCTCCGAATTCGCTCGTTGCTTTGCATTAATGGAGGAGGCGGCCGAACTCGCTGCTGAGAACTTGGAAGCTGCGGAAAATGCGCTTCGAGTGGTCGTCGGTGGCCTGGAGGCCTCGCCGTCGTCCATGTCGTCGCTCTTCTCCCACTCCTCTGGAGGTTCCCATAGAAATCGTCGAGCCACAGGCAGCCCCGAATTGAGCGAGTGGTAGAATACAACGCCGCTGTCATCTACCGTGATCTCCCGCATCTCCCAAAAACCTTGCTGCTCTAAGACGGTGGACCCCGCCAGTCGGTGGGTCCATTCCTGCTCCAACGCTTCTTCCGTCGCGCTGTTGATTCCACCTTTGCTCCGAGCCTCGGCTTGAGCTGCCGCAGCTTCGAGTTCCTGCTCCAACCGCTTCTGCTCTTGTCGCTTGGCTTCGAGCGCTAGTCGACCCGCTTCAAGCTTCTGCTCGATCTCGTAGAGCTTCTTCTCGTAGGCCGCTCGAGCCTCGCGCTCAGCGACCATGGCCAAGTAGCTCGACAACCGGGCGCCCAGCACGTCCACCATGATCTCGTGACTCATGGCCACGCTGAAGTACGTCGGGTCGTTTGGCCCGCTGGTCAAGTGGTTCTGGATCACATACAGCAGGTCCTTTTCCACACGACGTCGGCACAGCTGCATCTCGACCGGGTCGGTCTCATGCCAGCAGTATCGTCCACAGACTCCAGGGGCATTGGGATGGGCCGTGGTGACGCTGCAGTACTGCGCTACCACATCGTAGCGCGGGGCCATGGTGCGTCCTTGAGTGAGCAGAAACCACTGCCGGAAGTTGCGTCTATCCGTGAACTCGCTCCAGCCTCGACGGTGTCCGACGGGTGCAGACGGCAGCTCCGTTAGCTGTAACCAGTGGTCCTCTTCCTGCGCAGCGTCGTTGAGCAGCGCGATCGTTCCAGGCAGCAAGTCGTCGAGTATTGACTCCAGCCGTGTACTCAACAGACTTCTCAAACAGGGCGAGACGAAGGCCATGACCCGCCCGCAGTTCGTTTCGGCCTCTGCGAGTGTGTAGAACGCAGCTTCGAGCTCCGGCGGCGGCATCTTGGAGCCAACGTGCCACGCAAACCACAACGGCGACAGTATCGGAGCATCTAGAGCCAACACAAGCATCACGAGGATAGAATTCGACGAAGACAGCACACTGTTTCGGGCGAACAGAGCGACCGCCTTGGTATACTCTGGCGGAGGCACGCCCTCCTTTGAAACTTCGTGGTCAGGCTCGTATCGCCACCAGAGAACGGGTCTGTTGCCCACTAGCGTCACGCCTGGAACTCGTTCGAGGGCATTAGGCTGGTTTTCAGGGTCCCATCTGCCGCACACGAGTAAACTCAGAGGACGGAAGGGAGCTCCTCCTCCTCCTCTTGACGCCGTTTTCCGCCGCCGAGAGCTTGGAGAATGCACCAACGAGGCTTGGGGTCCGCTAGATGGCGCTTTACCGTAGTAGGACGGCCCCCCTCCAATCGAGACTGCTTGCTTCAATGCCCTCGCGCTGGAAATCGACTGGATCTGCGAGTATCCCTCTCGAATGGCTTGTTCATCTCGTCTCCCGCTTAGTGAATGGCTCTCAGGGTCGACCAGTTCGCGTTCATCCTCTGGGGCCTGCTCTAGTATTCGATGCCTCGTGGGTCGCTGGTTGAAGTGGTCGAGGTTGGTGAGCCAGATGTGGTTCACGTCGAAGATGAAGGTCTTGGTGAGGTTGCGCTTGCGGGTCTCGGCCTGCGTGCGCAGATTCTCGAGGTTCTGCAGCGTCTCGAACAGCGCGCATATCGGATGCCGCGTCACAATGGGGATCACCGCAAGACTCGCCTGCTCCTTGGCATTGGCGCTCCCGCGCGTCTCGATCTCTTGCTGCTGCCTCTTGAGCTCCACGAACGCAAACCACAGCTTCTCTCGGTCGTTCTCAGACCGGTACTTGACGAACAGGTCGTCCGACAGCCAGCTAGTCGGTCCCTGCAGCTCCAAGCTCGTCAGCAGCGCCAGCGCGTCTCCCTCGATACTTTTCGCGCTGCGGCCCAGGAAACACGCGCGGGTGGTGCTCGCAGCCCGTGACCTTGTCAGGCTTGGCCCAGCACGCGTTGCACATGCGTTTGTCCACTGCGTGGTCCGCTCGGTGCGCTGGAGATCCCGCTCCTGTCGGGTCATGCAGGCCCATCTTGCGCAGCAGCAGCGCCACGTTGTCCACCTCACGCAGCGCCTTCTTGAGCTTCGGACCTGGTGGAGTGCCCGCGGGCACCCCGAAGCCTCCGGGGTCGGCTCGAAGCTTCGTCAGCGACTTGTACAGCGGCGACTCGAGCAGCTTGAGCGCCGACGAGCGGTGGTTCGAGCCTGGAGCTGGCTTCCCCTTGCGGTTGATCGCTGGTAGTTGCAGCGGCGAGTAGATGCTGCCAGGAGGGACGGAGGCCACTGGAGAGCGTGGAGGAGGCAGCCTCGGCAGCAGTCCGTCGTCTGTCGCCTCACTGCTCGAGTGCTCGCTCCGACTGGGCGAGCGCGGCGGCTTCTGGTTGCTCGTGGGCACCGTGATGATGAGCGAGCCGCCCGACGCGTACGTCACGCGCAGCTCCTCTCGCGTGGGCGTGTTGCTGGTCTCCGCTGCATTCTGCTGCCGGGCGGACGCCTTGGCGAGCGCCACGCGATCTCTGGCGGCCTGCTGCTGCTGCTTCTTGTTCTGCTGCTTAAGGATCTTCCGGGCCGTGGACTCGACGCTGTTGAGGAACGTAGTGAGGTCGTCCATGGCGTCGTCTACATGCACAGGAAGCAGGCGCCGGTCATGGCTGAGCAGCTCAACGCGAGTGTGGTGCACATGAAGAGGCACTCCAAACCGTTACCCACGGACAGTGTCGCATGGCCCGACCGCCTTGGGATCAACTGATAATGAACGCCTCCTACGAATGCTCGTACTGTGTGATACGCTATGCTTCATTCATTCAAATCAATCAATACCTGTGCATGCCGCCACCAACCTGCTTCGGGCCTCGCCTGCCTGCCAGTCGTGCGCTACGGGAACCTACCTACGCTACCTACGTCCACCACCGGAACGCGGTCAAATAAAATCAGGTCAATAACTCATGGGGCCGCCTCAGTTCTTGAGCGTCACGCGCGACTTGAAGGCATCGTAGCGACACTTGCCGTAGGCCAGGAAGTCGAAGTCGATCTCGGACTGCGCCGCCTGGATGTAGCCCCAGATGGCCCAGAACATGTGAGATGCCAGCGAGTACGTGTTGGCCTCCAGTCGCAGCTGCTCGACCTCGTTCTCGCTCACGGCGCTCTCGTCGCCGTCCTTGCCGGCCAGGTACGCGCGGCAGAAGTTGCGCTGCTGCTCCTCCGTCGGGTACCTGGAAAAGTCGCCCAGGTGCGCGTTCACCGTCTTGTGGTAGTCATACGCCCACTCGCAGAAGTGGTTGCCCAGGTCGTAGCCGCGCGGGTTGTAGCTCGTGTACTCGAAGTCGATGAGCACGGCGTCGCCCGCGTCGTTCTTCATGATGTTGCCGTACTGCAGGTCGTTGTGGCTCAGCACGATGGGGGACGGCACCTGCGCCAGGACCTTCTCCAGCTCGTCCACGTCTTTGGCCAGCTGCTTCAGGTCCAGCACGCTCTTGAACTTGTCGGCCGTGCATTTGACGCGCGCCACCTCCAGCAGCTTGCGAATGCTCGTGAGGTACGTGGGCTTGCGGTCGATGTCGATGTCCAGCTCGTGGAAGACGCGCAGCTGCTTGGCGATGATGCGGGACTCCTCGGGCTGCCGCATGCGCTTGCTGGTGTACGTCGTGCCGTGGATGAGCTTCTCGGCGCGGCCGTTGGCGAACTGGCCCAGCAGCTCCACGCCGATCTTCTTGTCGCTCAGCAGCTGGAACAGCCGCGTCTCCTCCACGCGCGAGAAGAAGGACTCGGTGCCCTCACCGTACACGCGCACGAGGACGTCGCGGTGCTTGCCTTCGGGCTTGTGCACGGCGAAGATGAGGTTGGTCATGGCGCCGCCCAGGTGCTCGACGTCCACGCTGTCGGGCTCGACGTCGCTCCAGCTCGGGATGCACTTGGTCAGCGTGGCCACGATGGAGGCCTGCAGCTTGAGCTTGGCCTTGTCCACGACGGCGACGGCCGCCAGGTAGGGCGCCACGACCACGGCGGCCTCCGTCGCGTTGTTGTTGCTGCTGCTGTTGTTACTGAACGCCATGGTCCGTGAATGTGAATGCGCAGTGGGTCCCTGCAAGCGGCGACTTCGACTTGGGCGGCGCGAGGCAAAAGGAGGAATGACGCTGCGCTACACTGCGCCACGGCCAGCGTATCTCTTAAATTCGTACTTAATCTGAACTATACTGAGTTCTCGTGAGTTTCTCATTTGCTAAACAGCTGGCCCGAGCCGAGTGTCGGCGGATAGAGCACGAGTTCTCTGCCCCAGGCTGAGCTGGGCCTTGGTCCGAGGCGGCGACACCTGCTGGCGGCCATCGCCGCCGCGCATGCACAGCCCGCGAGAAGCGAAAAATGCCATGTGCGACGAGAGAGGAGCCGCGATCAGCACAGGAGCGAGCGAGCCCAAAGGAAAAACAGGCCGCAGCGACGGCGCCGGAGATCTGAGTGAGTGGCTTCACTTCAACGCCCGAAGGTGGAGCCTTGTCGTGGCGCCGTGCTCTCAAGCGCGTGTTTATCGTAGCGAAGATGCCCGACGGCTCCGGCTCAGCTTCCTGGGATCGGTGAGCTCTCAGGTTCGCTGGCCGAGTGGCAGGATGGCTTCAGGCGCCATCGCTGCGACCACGTCGGGCTGAGCGCTGCCGTTGCCCCGACGCTGGCCGAAAGCTGGCAGCCACCATGCAGGAAACGTGATGCAGAAATGGCCGTGTCCAAAACCAGCTGGGCCGGGGCGTCCATCCTCCCGGTCCGTCCAGCAAAAAGTGAAGTCAACCAGCATGCTCTCATAAGCGTTATTGGTGACTACACATCGATTCACAGCTTACGTGTGGCTCGCGCACAAGCCAGCAAGCAAGCAAACAATAGTGCCGCACTGTACAGTATGTACAGCCGCTCTGCATCGGCGGAAATGAGAACCGACTCGGCAATTTGTGCGCGCGCCGACGAGCGTCAAATCAGCTGCTTGTCCTCCGCGCAGCCGGGACTGCACGTTGCAGTCTGCAAAAGGTACAGTATCAATTTGCGAGCTTCTTGTTCAAACGGGTAAGATGTATTAGTGCACGACGTACTAGACGGTGTACTACACGTAGTGCCGTGGCCATAGGGAGCTACACGCGGTGGAAGGAGCCGCGCGCCGACCCGGGAGGGGTAAGAACCATCCCGATCCGCTCCTCACTGAGCGCGCGGCGCTGGTTCTGGCGCTTGTGGCGGGACCAGGCGACGGCGATGCCCGCGATCACGGCCGCCACCGCTGCAGCAGCGGCGACTCCAGTGGCCCAGGCCCAGTCGCTGCCTCTGCCGGTGCCTGTCGTGTTTCCGTCCGAGGTGTCGATCACGTAGGACGCGGCGTTGTCGCTGCTACTCCAGACACAGCCCCACGTGCCGGTCGTAGCCCTCATGCACACGCCGTCGCTCGCGGCGACGCACTTGCCGTTCAAGTAGCTGGCGAGGTAGTCGTGGCAGTCGCCGACAGCCACGTCGCCCATGACGGGGCAGCGATCACCAGCGGGCGAGTCCCGTCCCCGCTGCAAACGACGCCCGCGACGCAGAACGTGGCGTCTCCGTCGACGCGGACGTTCGTGCACTCAGCAGTGTCCGTAGTGGTCTCGTTGCCACTGCAGCTAGCAGCTGATGCTTCTCCTTTACCAGCGCTCGTGTTGGTGTTGGTGTCTCCTCCTTTCGAAGTGGTGGTGGCGGTGGCATCTTCTAGTTGGTCGTCCCAGACACATCCCCACGAACTACCGGCGATCTTCTGGCAGACGCTGTCACGTGGGGCCACACACTCGCCGTTCAGGAAGCTCCTCATGCTGGCTTGGCAGTCTTCGACAGCGACCTCATCCTTGAGCGGGCACGCATACCCTACAGGCGCGTCGCCTACACCGCTGCATACTTGGTCCTCCGGGAGGCAGTAAATAGCGTCGCCTTGGACGCTGACGTCCGTGCACTCGATATACCCCGAGTCGGAGAACGAATCTCCATTGTACGGGGTTTGCTCGTTGTGGTCGGAGGCCGCTGTATCACTGTCGCCTGGGCTGCCGCTGATGTCGGCGCTGTCAGAGCCCAGATCGTCAGTAAATAGCCCCCCTTCCTCACTGCCGTACGTGCTGTCGAAGTCTGCCGACTCTGTACCAAACTGGTTCATGGTGTTGGTAGGAAGTAGCCTCTGGGTAGACTTGTGCGGATCCGAGCGAATGGAGAAATGAAGTCGCCAGCCTAGAGCAGCATCAGCAGCAAGGCACGAAGGACTGCAAGGTTCTGAGGAGCCGCTGTGTGGCGATGGCGATATGGATGGGAAACAACGCCAACGATACATGGAAAATTGTCAAAATTAACGGCATTGTTCCGCTGACCAGAACCGCCGGAGACGTTGTCACCGGTTTTCAGAGAATGGGATGAAGTCTCACAGCCAAATTAGCTCGGTGTCACACTACGGACTCGACAATGGCGCCTTGATGCGGATGCAAAGAATGGATACGCATTCTGAGCGCGTTACGCGGCCGAATTGTCTATTTGAGACGGAATCGCATGCGCTCCCAATGTAACGTTAAGTAAATTGTACACACTCCAGCAGAAGTAAACAAGATGTATTGACCTCAAGGGCAAGAATAAGTGAATTGATATTGTTTGTTATCAGCATTAGCTGGGATTTTTTTTCTATGACAACGCTAGCGTCATGCTGGTAGTCGAGCCGCTATTTGGCGTTTGAGACCGTTGCAGCTACCGCTGGGTCAAGCAGCTCCTTGACCCCATCGTCGTCTTCTTGGTCGTCATCGTCATCAGCAACTTCATCCAGAGGCGTCAAGATCGTTAGCACGCTGGTGGTCACATTGCGATACCCCTGGACAGTTGTGACGACGATGGTTGTCTCGTTAACCAGGTACGTGGTGGGGCTGTCGTCGTCAGTCTGAGGATCCGCGGTCGCGTCGGGTGTGCCGCTCAGTGAAGCATCTCCGTCCTCTCCTTCTTCCTCGACCAGCTCTTCCTCCGTCCTAAGGACCGTAGTGACAACCGTCGTGGTTTCATTGACAAAGGCACTGGTAGTCACCGTGCGGTTCTCGAGTGCACCCGAGGCGACAAGTGGCGCAGGCGTGGGGTCGCCTTGCTCACCCTGCGCCGAGACCTGGTTCAGCGGCGAGGCAACGCTGGCAAGCGCCAAACCGAGCAGGAGCGAAGAGGTGGCGAGCTTCATGGCTGAAACTGGATGTTGGGCTGGCGGCGAACGGAAAATGACAGTCGGCAACCAACAGCAGCTAGAAGATGGCTCCATTGCAGAGTTCGTAATTAGAGCACGCGTGCAGAAATCCAGGAGGCACTCATGCGATGAAGTGCACTGCGATGAGGAACCGCTCCCCTTGTCGTAAGGCTAGCTCCTTGCATGTTCCTGGACCCTGAATAGTCACAGCCTCATAGGCTTTGAAGCCTGCCACATAGCACGCCTACCAGCGACAGATCAGGAAACGAGACAAGCAAGTTGAAGTTTGAGGCTACTATTGAGGATGGGGCTTCTATTCGACCCCGTCAGTGTTGACCACACCAATCGAATCAATGTGCCATATAACAGGTACACTCAGTGCTCTGGCGTTTACCACTCAGCCATGCCGCGTAGCGTCAAGGTGTCGGCGGACGCGCCGGGCGTGACGGTGAAGTCCTCGGACGGGCGCGAGCTCACATTGCGGCGCGGACTGACGTTCCTGGACCGCCCCACGGCCACTGCGTTCTTCCAGGACTTCGCCAAGGCGCAGGGCAAGCGGCTGGTCATCAACAAGAAGAAGTCGGGCGGCGCCCAGTACGAGTACGTCTGCGCCAGCCGCGCGCCGCCCTGCGGCTTCCGCATCAAGCTGCTCAAGAGCCGCAGCGCGCAGAGCTCGCACTTCTTCGTCAGCTCCTTCGAGGCGCAGCACGCGCCCGACTGCGCCGGCGCCCCGAAGCTCACGGTCCGTCAGGCCGCGGCCGTGCTATTGGCCGACGCCGACAACGCGTCCAGCTCTGCGGCCGCCAGCGTCAAGGAGCTACAGGAGCGATTACAGCAGACCAGTGGAGAGGCCATATCGGCCAGGAAGGCCTACCGCGTGCGCGACCGCCTGCTGCGACTGGCGGCGGGGCAGTTCACGAAAGGATTCCAGCGCCTCGAGAGTCTGTTGCGAGGCTTCCAGAGCAAGAACAACGGCGCCCACGTGGCGTTCGAGATGGACACAGCGTCCAACGTGTTCAAGCGGGCGTTCCTGTCGCACCCGTTCCTCAAGGGTACCAGGACAGGGGGCTGCAGCCCGTGTTCGGCCTGGATACAGCCCCGCTGGTGAGTATGAACTACCGCGGACAGATGTTCGTGCTGCTGGGCAAGGACGGCAACAACGAAGTGCTCCCGCTGTGTGTGGCCGTGGGCGCGCAACCGGACGCGGAGAACTGGAGCTGGTTCTTGATGCACTGCCAGCAGGCGCAGGTGGATTTCTCGAGAGCTGTCGTGATCGCGGACAGAACGAGAGGCTTGGTGGCTGCTGCAGAAGGACTGGGTCTGCCCTTGAGGCAGTGTACGCAGCACATTATCGCCAACTTGAAGGTAATGGTGAAGAACTTAGCGACCGTGCAGGTGGAGGACTTGGTGTGGCGCGCGCAGGCTGCGGACAGCGACGCAGAGTTCAATTCGTGCCTGAGCATGATCGGGCTGACGTGTCCAGCAGCGGAAAACTATTTACGAGGACTGGATCCGCGCACTTGGACGTTATTTTGTGTCGCGCAGCAGGTCAAGCTCTACGGGTGGAACACGACGATGTTCTCAGCGGAAGACAACAAGACGCTGCTGGCATTACCGCCGTACGACTTCATGCAGTACTACATGGAAAAGTTCATGACGCATGCCTACAACCAGAGCGTTCACGCCAAGAAATGGGTAAAAGAGGGCAAAGTCTTCACCGAGTATGCAGAGAAGCTACTTGCGGAGCAGCGCGAAGCTGCCAACTTCCAGGTGGTGCAGCCCAGCGATGAAGACGTGCTCTTCGTGACCGAGTCTCGCTCGTTCCCGCCTCGGCGCTACCGTGTGGACTTCAGCCAACGTACTTGTTCATGCGCGTACCTGTTCCAGATGGGGGTGCCTTGCCGGCACTTTCTTGCTGGACTGGCCTTCTTCAAACGCTCGGGCGAGGAGTCGGGCTACGTGGACGCGTGCTACAGCGTCAGCGTCTTCGCAGAGCAGTATGATCTTCAGCGCACAGGCAGCATTGAGCTGCTGCTGGACTCGGAGCTGGAGGAAAACCACGCGGTAAGAGCCCCTATCGTAGCACGCAAGCGCGGCCGCCCCAAATCGAAGCCGTACCCGACGAGCGACGACGCACTAATTACTCCTGCGGTCGCGAGCGCGATTTTGAACGGCGACAGCAGCATTCCGATTGGCGAGAACAGTGCGAGGCAGCGCGGTCAGCAAGGGCAGAGCAAGCGCGCGTGCGACCAGAACGTGCCGCCGACGCCGTCGATGGTGGGCGAGGTCGCGCCCAACATGATGGTCTAGATGTTAGGATGTGGTTGGCGGGGCGGTATGACCCCGAGAATGTACGAGCAGTTTGATGATCAGTTTGATGATATCGAGCGATGGCAACTTGTTATTGGAAGCAGCAGCATTATAAATTGTAACGTGACGCTGTGCTCGAAGGCAATTCATCCGGACGTATCATTGCTCGACGTTGCTCGACGGAGGCAATCAGGTACAGTACAGTACAGAGGGTAGCGGCAATAAGAAAGGGTCAACAACTTATAATTCCAAAATCTTATAACTATGTTATTACACAGGCCCTTTGTTGATGTATTGAGTTTATTAAAGTGATGTGGTACACCGCAAATCAAAGTTGCCGCGCATTTGTCCTGGGACAACGGCTGCGGTCCAGTGCTCCTGCCTCACTCGCTCTCTCGCCCCCATTGCCTCGCATATCGCCCCTACAGAAGACCACGAGCGCCTGTAGGTTGACGTAGAGATGACGTGTAAGAATACACACGCCCAGCGAGCTGCCGCACAGAGCACACGAGGCGTATCTAGTCACTAGATACGCACCTAGATTCTAGTGCGAGGCGCAGGCCATGGACATCCAGGCCAATAAGACGCGACCAGTGCACTTAATTGCCGAGGGGAGGAAGCCCACAGACGATGAGGATGGGAGTGTCAACCAGACCATCGCCATCGGCGCGGCGGCGACGCAGGTGTTAAGCAGGTCGTGCTTCCGACCATGACGTAAAAAGCGTACCTAACGCGATTCATTTATCTCGTTAAGTCAGTACCTATGAAGCTCTGTAAGATTTGATTTGACTTGGGTTTAGTATATCCCTTCAGTACTTGAATCGTTGAACCCTTTCTTATTGCCGCTACCCTCTGTATGTATCCGATTTTCTGAACACGCCGAATCAATCACAGGAACACGCCGTTCTGCAGGCTTCTCCTTTGTGGAGCCACACTCATAAATCCTGCGATCGATTCCTCGCAGCGATTCGAGCTGCATTTGCTCTGGCAGGCCCCGAAGCAGCTCGTTGCCTCCTTGACCGCGGACAGAGAGGTCTCTCTCCAAATTAATATTGTGCCAGCTGAATGCGCGCAATATCAGTTCAGAGAGCTCTGTGCGCAACCAGGGCTGTGTGGCGGCGTGACTTCCCCTCTCGCCACTTTGCGTGCATGGAGCCCCGCCCCATCTCAACGGACGCGACGCTGCGCGTGGGGCCCTACCTCGAGGCCGCGGCGGCTCTGAGCCGCGCCAAGCTGGACCTGCAGGCGTCGCTCGTGTCCGCGCTGACCAAGAGCGTCCCGAGCTAGAGCGACGTCGAGCCCGACAGCGTGGACGTCGAGCACCTGGGCGGCGCCATGACCAACCTCGTCTTCGCCGTGCACAAGCCCGAGGGCAAGCACCGCGACGTCCTCGTGCGCGTGTACGGTGAGGGCACCGAGTCCTTCTTCTCGCGCGTGGAGGAGACGCGGCTGTTCCAGCTGCTGAGCGACAAGAAGATCGGCGTGGAGCTGCTGGGCCAGTTCGCCAACGGCCGCGCCGAGAAGCTCATCCACGGCACGACGTACACCAGCAAGCGCATGCGGCAGCCCGAGGAGTCCCGCATCATCGCCAAGCAGCTGCGCGTCTTCCACGAGCTGGACATCGACATCGACCGCAAGCCCACGTACCTCACGAGCATTCGCAAGCTGCTGGAGGTGGCGCGCGTCAAATGCACGGCCGACAAGTTCAAGAGCGTACTGGACCTGAAGCAGCTGGCCAAAGACGTGGACGAGCTGGAGAAGGTCCTGGCGCAGGTGCCGTCCCCATCGTGCTGAGCCACAACGACCTGCAGTACGGCAACATCGCATGAAGAACGACGCGGGCGACGCCGTGCTCATCGACTTCGAGTACACGAGCTACAACCCGCGCGGCTACGACCTGGGCAACCACTTCTGCGAGTGGGCGTATGACTACCACAAGACGGTGAACGCGCACCTGGGCGACTTTTCCAGGTACCCGACGGAGGAGCAGCAGCGCAACTTCTGCCGCGCGTACCTGGCGGGCAAGGACGGCGACGAGAGCGCCGTGAGCGAGAACGAGATCGAGCAGCTGCGACTGGAGGCCAACACGTACGCGCTGCTGTCGCACCTGTTCTGGTCCATTTGGGGCTTCATCCAGGCGGCGCAGTCCGAGATCGATTTCGACTTCTTGGGCTACGCCAAGTGCCGCTACGATGTTTTCAAGTCCCGAGCGCTGCTCAAGAACGACTGAAGCAGCATAATACCCCGGGTCGTAGGTAGATTTAGATAGGTGTCACTACCAATCCCATTTTGTGTAGAGGAGAAGAGAGCGTTTTGCATCCCTTCAAAATACACTGCGTTGAAGGCCCAACTTTTTTTCACGGCGACGTTCTCACGACCGACTATGAAGGAGAACAAGAAGAGAACTTGACGAGAACCCAGTGCCGGCGGCTTACACACGGCTGCACAACAAAGCCTGGCATCAGCGCCCCATGCTCAAAACGAGGCCACCACCATCGTCACGACGCTCAAGGCTTCGCACAACGAGAATACGACTTCCATCGCGGTCTCTCGAAAAATTCACAGCGACGAAGGCGGCAACCATGGTGGTGTCATCCTCGGCACCTCGACGGCTCCTTAGTATGTAGAGGAACGTGCAGCTCGTACAGTATCGGAGAAGCATCAACCATGATACACTTCGTACACACGTGGTCTGGATTTTGACAAAGCAAGTATGCCGACATTAGAGCATCTCCACCGGTGGCGAGTAAAACTAAAATTTGTTTTTTTTATGAAAGGATTTACATTTAAGTTTAGTTTTGCGTACTCCACCGGTTTGAGTAAATTACGCGAGATTTGCTCAAAAATTTAAGTGGACCGCCGATTTGAGCAAACTTGCTCAAGGAGAGCACTTTGCGTAAATCCATGAGCAAATCGCAGCCAGCCTCTTTCACTCTCCTGGTATTACACAAAACCCAACTCTAGCTGCGTCGCAATGGAGTACCGCCCCCGACGCCTATCAGTCTCGCCCAGGTGGCAAATGCCCCCTTCGCCCACACCCCCAGCTACCGTTGATGTCTACGCTGCGGGTATGAGCTTTAGTTTTACTCAATTGTATGGCTGGACACCGGTGCAGCACTGCCCCGTCTTTCACAGTGTTGTGATGTCGACAGCTCGAGTTTTGCGTATTTTGCTTTTAGTTTTACGCTTTGCCGGTGGAGATGCTCTTAGAGATCACATATGCTGTTGATGGAATTGCGCAACACTAGTAGTACTTCGGAGATCTCGACCAAGGCGTCGCTTAATTGCCGCTTGCTTGCCATGGCGTCGATGATGATTCCTGTGAGATCTCAGCTCCGTAATGCCCATGTCGGAGCGTGCAACGCTCTGAGCGAAATGCGGCACAAGTATCAGGTGACAGTACCACTGGACACCGCGTCATCAAGTCTAGGGTCATCTTCTCTACTTCAAGGAGGTCAGGCGTCTGAGAGATCAAGAGGCACGAAGGTAAGACACAGGACGAACTCCAGGGCTGCGCGCAGGTAGGCGGACAGGCAGCTTTGCATAGCTCTCAATTCAATTCACTTTTCCTTTCACCGTCTTCCACTCAAGTGCCTCTCAAGCTTCCTACCTACTCGACAGGTTATGAGTTCCAACACCACGACCGCCTTCACGACCAAGCTTCGCAAGTTCGACGGCTCCGGCTATCGCGTCTGGGCTCGGCAACTCCAGCTGTATCTGGAGGTGAAGGACGTGTGGGGCGCTGTGCTGAAGCCTGCACCGACGTCGCTGCAACTGGCGAACGAAGAGTCCGGCCAAGCTGATCGCCCGTTACAGCAAAGAGAGCGGCCGCTGCATCAACTGGAGCTTCAGCAGAAGCTTGCCATGACGATCATCCTGTCGGCGCTGACGGACGACCAAGCCGCGTTGGTCGCCGATCTTACGCACCCGCAGGAAATGCTGCAGGCGCTGCAGAAGACGCACCGTCATGTGTGTGACACGACCGTTGGAGCTCTCAAGCGACAGTACATGTCCCTGTACATCGACGCTGGCGGGGACATGCTGGAGCACATCCGGCAGACTCGCCTGATGCTGGCCGAGTTGGAGTGCTACAAGGTGTCGCTATCCGACGCAGAGAAGAAGAGTAACTTCTTGCAGAGCCTCGGTCCGGACTGGAATGGCTACATTGGTGCGTTGGAAGCGTGCGGCTCGATGGAGGAGCTTCTCATCAAGGCGGCGGCTGAGGCTAGACGCCGCTTGACGCAAGCTCAACGGAGCAAGCATGGAGGAAGCCAAGCTGTCAGCAGCGGCAATGCGTTCGCTGCCTCATCGCACGGGAAACAAGGGACGAAGAAGGGCAAGTGCTACAACTGTGGGAAGCGCGGCCACTTCAAGAATGAGTGCAAGTCGAAGAAGCAATTTGGAGGCGCCTTTGGCAATACCGCTGCCCGCGAGGACAGCGCTGACGAGGCCGAGACGGGCTTTGTGTTCCAAGTGTCCACGCAAGCGGCTGGAGCTGATTGGATCATCGACTCTGGAGCATCGAGCCACATGACGGGCACGAGTGGTCTCCTTTCGAACCTGCACGAGATGACCAGTAGCGTCGTTGTCACGACTGCTAGCGGCACGACTCTGACCGCAACGCACAGTGGAAAGGCTCACCTCCCACTGATTACTGGAGGGTTCTGCACGCTGGATAGCGTGCTGTATGTACCAGGGCTGCAGCGCAATCTCGTCAGCTTAAGCAAGGTTGGGGCAGCCGGGCTCACGGCCACATTCGACCATGAGCGGTGTGTGATCAACAGCGGCAGTGCAAAGCTCGTTGCAACACGTCGCAGCAGCGGACTGTATGTCGTAACGACGCCCAATGCCGGCAACAGTGCGGAGGCCGACTACGCGTCTGGTGAACCGGACGATTTGACAACGTGGCACGCCAGGCTCGGACACCTAAACGCGCGAGACCTCAAGGCGTTGCTGAAGGCCAGTGGTATAGCCACGACTTCCCAGCAGCTGCGACCGTGTGAAGGGTGTGCAGCTGGAAAGCTGGCCAGTCGTCCATTTCCAGCGAAGAAGCCGCGCGACCTAAAACGTGGCCAAGTGCTGATCACAATCGACTATGTGGGGCCAATGGAGACAACGTCGCGGGACGGCTTCACGGGCATGGTGAGCATGATGATTGAGCCGTATCATTTGGCGGCAGTGTACCCTGTGAAAGACAAGAGCTCGGCCACCCAACTCCGCGCTCTACGAGACTGCATCGCTAATCTCAAGGTCGAGGTTCCTGATGCGCGCGTTGCTGTACTGAAGAGTGACAATGCTGCGGAGTACATTCGCGGTGAAATTGCAGAGTTCTGCAATGAGAACATGATCGCACAAGAGTTCAGTACGCCGTACACCCCGCAGCAGAACGGCAAAGTTGAGCGCAGCAACCGAGTTGTCGTTGAGATGGCGCGCGCCATGCTACAGGCTGCTGGTATGAGTAAGCGCTTCTGGAGTGACGCTGTCAAGACTGCAGCGTACATCCGAAACCGCTGTCCGTCCAGAGTGCTCGCAGGCAAGACGCCCATTGAGATGCTGACGGGTCACGCCCCTGGATTGAACAAGCTGCGCGTGTTTGGCTGTGATGCTGAAGTGTTGTTGCCGAAGTCACAGCGACAGAAGCTGGACGCCAAAACTGCAAAAGGCGTCTTCATTGGGTATGAGAAGAGCGGGGGCTACCGCTTCTGGGTGCCCAATGGCCACGGAGGCAGTGGGAGTGTTGTTTCGTCTCTTACTGCGGTCTTCTTCGAGTCCAGCGTTCCGAAAAGCATGACTATCACGCTGAATGGCGACCTGCCAGCGCCGGTGCAACAAGAGGTGACAAGTGACCAAGTGCCAACTGGTTTGGACGCCATCCAAGAAGACATCACAATGGAAAGCGGAGGGGCATCTGCTAGCGAGCAGTCGCGGGAGTCTCTGGTTGACCCTCGGGTGGAGAAGCAGGTCGTGCGTCGCAGCACTCGCATTAAGAAGAAGAGCGTGCGACGACTCGAGTTTGAGGAGTCGCACAACACGCAGGAGTTGGCTCTGGTGAGCGAGCTCCAGGACCCGCTGACACTGCAGGAAGCCATGGCCCGACCAGATGCTGAGCAATGGAGGCAAGCCATCAACGAGGAGCTGGAGAGTTTGCGCCGGAACGGCACGTACGAAGAAGTGTTTCGGCCTGGCAACGTGCGACCTGTGCAAACCAAATGGGTTTTCCGCCGCAAGACACTGGCAGATGGCTCACTAGACAAGTATAAGGCGAGACTTGTGGCGAAAGGCTTCACGCAGCAGTTTGGGGTGGACTACACGGAGACCTTCAGCCCCGTCGTCCGTCACGACTCAATCCGGGCCATCCTTGCTCTCGCAGTGCAGCTGAACTGGGAGCACCTCCAGCTGGACGTGCAAACTGCGTTCCTGAACAGTGACCTCTCCGAAGCCATCTACGTCACGCCACCCACCGATGAATCTGAGGACAAGGTATGGAGATTGCGTAAAGCCCTGTATGGATTGAAGCAGGCGTCGCGCGCATGGTACGAGACCGTGACCAAGTTCTTGTGCGACGCTGGCTTTGTGCAGTGCCAATCGGACACGTGCGTGTTGGTCAAGCGCACCACTGACAGCATTGTGGTGGTTCTCCTGTATGTAGATGACATGCTGATTTTCAGCAACGCTGCGTCAGAACTGGCTTCGTTCCAAGCCAACATCACCCGTCGATTTGCAATCAACGAGTGCACTGCTTCCAGCGGCTTCGTGGGAATGGAGCTGTCATGGAGCCGCCAAGGGGATATGCTGACGATTTCACAGCAGAAGTATGCTGCAGCAGTGGTGGAGCGCTTCATGGGCCGAGATGACAAGTCGCAGCCACGCACCCCGATGGTGTGTGACTTCCAGCGCCAAGTGACCGATGATTCCGAGTTGATCGACGAAACGTTCCGCCCTGCCGTCGGATCATTACTCTACGCATCGACTGTGAGCCGCCCTGACCTGGCTACGGCGGTACGTCTCGTTGCCCAAGAGACCGAGCAGCCAACACGCACCGTGAAGGACGGGATTGGCCGTATCATCGGCTACTTGAAGCGGACTGCCGACATGGGGCTCGTGTATCGACAGTCAAACAAGCGCGGCCTGCAGCTCGAGGTGTATTGCGATGCTGCGTTTGCCTGTGAAAAGGAGCGGAAGTCGTCGACGGGCTTCGTCGTGTTCCTCAACGGATGCTGCGTTGCTTGGGGTCGAAGAAACAGCCGATCGTCACGCTGTCGACTACTGAATCCGAGTACGTCGCTCTAGCGCACGGCATCAAGGAGTGTATTGGGCTCAAGCAGCTGTTTTTCGAGCTGGGTTTCGACGTCGGCAAGGTAATTGTCCATGAGGACAACCAAGCCGCTCAGCATGTTGCGGAAGGCAAGGGGGTTTCGCAGCGTTCGCGGCACATTGATCTACGCTACCACTGGGTTCGAGAGCAGGTGCAGAAGGACATCGTGCAGATCAGCTACTGCGCGACGGCGGTCATGGTTGCAGACTTGTTCACCAAGCCGCTGCCTCACGACAAGTTCAACTTGTTCGTCACGCGGCTTGGTTTGTGCCGAGTGGGAGTGTCGGAGCGTGCAACGCTCTGAGCGAAATGCGGCACAAGTATCAGGTGACAGTACCACTGGACACCGCGTCATCAAGTCTAGGGTCATCTTCTCTACTTCAAGGAGGTCAGGCGTCTGAGAGATCAAGAGGCACGAAGGTAAGACACAGGACGAACTCCAGGGCTGCGCGCAGGTAGGCGGACAGGCAGCTTTGCATAGCTCTCAATTCAATTCACTTTTCCTTTCACCGTCTTCCACTCAAGTGCCTCTCAAGCTTCCTACCTACTCGACAGCCCAGATCCAAACAATACTCGCCACCTGATCCCACGAAGCGTGTCATATTGATTAAGAAAAAAAAGATCCAAAATAGTTGGCCGAAGAAGGCGCTAATAATGAAGACGCTCGCTAGCTACCTTCTTCGTCCGAGACGCGTCCAAGCGTAAGCGAGTGAGCGAGAGAGACCGTAGGCGACCTACCGCCTGTACGCCAACACCCGCTTACGGCGTCACCACGTCCACGAACGTCTCGAGGCGTGCACGCTCGGCCGCCTCAGCCGAGTGCTTCTGGTACTGCTTGTACAGCGTGAAGCCGGCCACAGCCGCGACGCAGCCGGCGGCCGCAGCGATGGCACCGATGGCACCCGCCGACAGGCCAGTGGACGAGGAGGCGGCCTCCTGTGCGGCCAGCACCGTCGCGTTGACGGCACCGCTGCCGCTGCCGGTCTCGCCGGCGTCGGTCGCACCCTCACCGCTGGCGCTGCCGCTCGAGGAGAGCACGCAGCCCCAGGCGCCCGTCTTAATGATCTGGCACGAGGAGTCCACGGGCAGCACGCAGCTGCCGTCGCTGCCGTAGCTGGCCAGGTAGTCGTGGCAGTCGGCCGTGGCCACGGCACCCTTCTTGGGGCAGAACGAGCCCTCGGGCTCGAGGCCGGAGCCGCTGCAGATGGGGCCTTTGATGCAGTAGGTGGCGTCGTGCTCGACGCTGATGTCCCAGCAGCCCGAGGTCGTGGTCGTCGTGCTGGTGCTGGTGCTGTTGGAGGTGGAAGTGGTGGTGTTGTTGGCCGCCGCCGCCGTTCCTGCCAGGATAGCCGCCGCTAGAGTCGTGATCGCTGAGGTCTTCATTGCTGTCTGTGTGTTGTTTGCTGCTGGAAAGCTGTTCGCGCGCCACTGCAGATTCGAGAATGGACGGTGGCGGGGACGGAGACCGTCGAGGCTCGACGGCTCCACTCGAGCCCGTGAGAAAAGATGTGGTGCAAGGCCGCAGAGATGGGAGCCGGCCGGATGATCGGGCGAGCATACCATCGTGACACGCTGCAGGTCGAACCGTTTGATCGCGTCGCAGCAACGCTCCCTGAGATACAGACATCGCCTTGCCGCCTACAATGCACAGCAGCCTGCAGTCGCAGCAACCTTGCTGCCAGCAAGAAGACCATGGACGACTCCATGGCGATCGTCGCGCAGCCGTCGGCCACCACTTTCGGCCAGCATCGCTTTTGTTAAAGTCCGGGTTAAGTCCGATTACGGCTCCATCACGGCCCTCGTCTTTGAAGATTTGTCGTCTGACACCATATTGAAGCCACCATCGGCGTGGACTCGCCGGCCTCGACCAGCTCGTAATGCCGGGCAGTCGCCAGCACGGTCGGAGGGGCTGCTGCCGCCTTGAAAGCTCTCAAAGCGCTACATGTAGCGTATCATCGTAGCGATGTCAAACCTACATGTACCGTACTGTACGTTGGAGACTGAAGCAAAAGTGCAGGTGTACCTTTGCCTTTGCGGCGCAATCCTGATCTTCAGCTTAATTTTTGATTACATGTACGGGAAATCTACGTGTTGCGGCAAGAGACGACTAGGGGAAATCCATCGCGCATTGATCCAACGTAAACTCGAGCCAAAACTCCCCCAGCAGAAAGAAGGCAACAGGCTATAGCTCTCTTCGACTTCATCAGCAAATGCAAGCTCAACGCTTCGCCCTCAAAACCGGAAATCAAACGAAAAAATATTAATTCTGAGTGGGCTTAGACGAATCCTAAGTAGCTACACTACGATGGCATACTTCTGAGCGGGGGAGGAATCATGAGCGGGGCAAGGGGAGGAATTGCGAGTGAAGGATGAATCCTTTGTCTGTACCAATTGTACTTGAGACCTCTACATTTATCGAGTGGCAGCAAACAGGCGATATCAACAATATCCAACCGCAACACATCATGCAGAGAGCAAATGGTATCATTTTGCGGATCATTGTTCGACCCTAACGTGGCCGTGACCAGCCGTAGCTGTAGCGCTTTGGCCTTGCTGGTACAGCCAACAGAGTTGTAGCGCCGTGACTGTACAAGCGCACGCCGTGCGTGAATTGCGAGTACGTGCAGCGCCAGCCAACGCCGTGGCGCACGCAGCGTCCTGGTTTGTGGCTGCAGCTGTTGGCTTGCCGCCTAGCAATGCGAATTCAAAAGTGCCAAAATGAAATTATTAGTGCGTTAGCTTCTGCTATAGGATAAGACACGCACACACGCACACACGCACATACTCCGAGGTGTCGTCTTCAGCCACCTAGCGCTTTGTTTTCCTTCAAACTACTCGCTTAGCGTCTAAGTACGCCGTAGGTGCGCACTCAAAATTAATCCTCCGCTCATAAATCATCTTGGGTAAAAACGTGTACGCTCAGGATTCTACTTTGTATAAAAGATCCAGGAGTGTCATCCTTTTTCGTGTAGCCACTCGGGATTCGTCTTCTATGCACTCAGGATTAATCCACACCCAAGTCAAACGCGAAAGCAAACGCGACAAACCGGACCCCTGACCCCTCATCCGACGCTTTACGGGGTGTCACGGCCCCCACACACCCATGTCGTCTGGGGCAAGAGTCCTGGCAGGACAATGCAGGACTCCTGCATCTTCTTGGGGTGAAGATGGCCCACGTCGGCGATAGCTGCCACAGCTGCCGCAGCGAAGCACCGATCACACCCACTGACACGCCGTCGGACGAAGCTGCGAGACGATTTCATTGTCGGAGAAGCTGTCGGTGCCGCAGATGCCTTCAGTGCCGTCGGAGATGGGACACCCCACGCACTGGTCTTGATGAATTGGCATGTGGGCTACACAAGCAACACGCAGGTATCGACGTTGGCTGGGCGGTGCTCCTTGATGCAGTAGGTTGCATCGTGCTTGACGGACCCTCGTTGTTGATGGACGAGGCTGTGCTTGGAGCAAGCGTAGCGTTGATCAAGGCTTGAGTGGATATATCCGAGCCCAAGATCGAGGTGTCTGAGCTTGACAAAAAGCTATAATACCCGATCCAGACAAGGAGGTGATCGCGGTTTGTGGGCCCGTTTGGGAGACCATCGGCGTGAGCAGTAAAGTGGCCAGGTGCAGACGATCGAGTTCTTCTTTGTTGTTGGTTGTTGGATTTGAGCCGAGCTGAGCTGACGTCGAGGTATCGAGTGCTGGGTCCTGCCGTGCTCGCTGAAAAATGCACAGATTCTGGTGTCTGTGTGAGTGTAGACACTACTGGGCAGTGTACGCAGTATGTCGAGCTAAGTTAGAACAAATGCTGGGGTGGCAGGGCGCATTGCAGCAAGATGCGTCGGAATAGTAGTACTTCGAAGTAGCTTTTTATACCAACTAGCAGAAGATCGCCATATGTGCAACTTCAACCATTAAGTGTCATTAGCATACGCATTGTGGTAAAATATGATGGAGAAATTAGTGGTGCATTTATCCACGTAAACGCTTAAAGCCCAAAACTAAAAACTCAAAAGCAGGAAAAGTAGGAGACTCAGCTCACTGGTTCTTGTCATCGTCGTACAGCTCGCCGCTGTCAACACGTTCGCCCTTAAGGCGTCACGACCTCCACCATCACGCTCTCCTTCTCCTCCTGCGCCCTCTTGACGTGCTGTCTGTAGATGGCCACACCGGCAATCGCCGCCACCGCTGCTGCAGCCGCCGCAACAGCGCCGATCACACCTGCCGACACGCCGCCAGATGAAGCTGCCTCCGTCCCTGGCACCTCAACAGAGATTGTCGTATTGTGCGCGCTGCCGCTGCCGGCGGAGCTACTGCCACCATTGCCACTGTTGCCTCCATTGCCACCATTGCCTCCGTTTCCCCCATTGCCGCCGTTTCCTCCATTGCCACCATTGCCGCCGTTGCCACCATTGCCACCTTGGTTGCCTCCGTTGCCTCCTTGGTTGCCGTTGTTGCCTCCGTTGTTGCCGTACTTGGTGGGCGCCGGGGTGGGGTAGTCGTGCTCGTACTTGGTCGGCGCGGGCGTCGCGTGCTCGTACGTGGTGGGGGCCGGCGTCGGGTATCCCGGGATGACGCAGCCCCAGGCGCCTGTCTTGATGACCTGGCAGGTCGCGTCTACGGGCAGCGCGCAGCTCTCTCCTCCCGTGTAGCTGGCCAGGTACGAGTGGCAGTCGGCGATGGCTGCGTCGCCCTTGACGGGGCACAACGAGCCGGCGGGGGACGCGCCTGAGCCACTGCAGATGGGGCCGTCGATGCAGTAGGTGGCGTCGTGCTCAACGCTGACGGGCCAGCAGCCGAGCTCCTCGTCGTAGTACGGCTCGGTGGTGGTCGGGGCCGGCGTGGGCTCGTGCGCGGCCGCCGACGCGAGCAGCAGCGCGCAGTAGCTGGAGATCACCGAGATCTTCATTGTTGCTGAGTGTTGGTTGGGGGTTGTTGCTGTCGGTCTCGAGCTGTCGAGTGGGGGGTTCTGTCGCCTTCGCCGCAAAATGCAGAATGAGCTGAGCTTTGGTCTGGCGAGCTGCTTCGATCGAGCTGGCAAAACAGTAAAAGGCAAGCGCGCGTTCTGCGGTATCCAGATCACAAGGAGATGGGGGCCAGCAGTTGCAGCAATTCCTACGAGTCGAGGCAACGCACGTTGGCAAGTGTGAGCCTCTTAGACTAAGACATTGAATAAGAAGAAGACACCGAACGTTGCCTTTTGGCAGAGGTCGGGCGGTTGAAGTGGATGCACAATTTTGCGAAAAGCCTACGGGATCGGGGAATCGATGGTTGTCAAAATATTGCATAAACGCTGAACATTTTGAGTTGTTTTCAGTATTGAGACCGTCCGTGAATTTCGTCAAAAAAGGAAAAATTACCGTAGCTAGCTAAGGTATTAGTAGAGACAATGATAACAGGGCAAATAGAGGCACTCGAATGCAGCGCGGACAGCCTTGGTCGTACGCCCCGCCGACCCAGCAGCAGATGTCGTCGCCGTCTTCCTCGTAGCGAGGAAGAAGATCTTCTCTCCGCGCGCTTTACGGGGTCACCACGTCGACGTGGTAGTGCTCCAGGGCCGCCTCCTTGTCCAGCTTCTTGTTGTACTGCTTGTAGATGGCGGCGCCTGCAACAACAGCGACCACGGCCGCGGCTGCCGCGATGGCGCCGATCACACCGGCCGAAACTCCGCTAGAAGACGACGTCGCCTCGGTCGCCTCGGCCTTGATCGTGTTGTTGCCCACGTAGCTGCCGTTGCCCGAGAAGGAGCCGCTGCCGCTGTGAGTGCAGTTGCCCGTGCACGCAGTTGGCGTCGGCGTCGGAGGCGATGTCGGACTCGGCGTGGGGGCCTCGGTGCAGGTCGGGCACGGCTTTGTGGTCGGTTCCGGGCAGGGCGTCGCCGTTGCAGTTGGCGCCGGCGCCTTGGTGCTTGTCGGGCACGGAGTTGCTGCGGTTGCCGGTGTCGATGTCGGCGTGGTGGTCGTGGTCGGGCATGGAGTCGCGCTGTTCTCCTCGCAGTCTCCGTCGCACGTCTTGGTCGGAGCTGGAGTCGCTTCCTCCTCGCAGCTTCCGTCGTCGCAGGTGGAGGAGATGGTGGTTGGCGCCGGCGTGGCCGACCCCGAAAGCACGCAGCCCCACGCACCGGTCTTGATGACCTGGCACGTCGCGTCCACCGGCAGCACGCAGCTATCGTCGCTGCTGTAGCTCGCCAGGTACGAGTGGCAGTCAGCGATAGCCACGTCGCCCTTGACGGGGCAAAGCGTGCCAGCGGGCGAGGCACCCGAGCCGCTGCAGATGGGCCCGTCGATGCAGTAGGTCGCGTCGTGCTCCACGCTGATGGCCCAGCAGCCCAAGTCGTTGTCGTACACGGGCGTGGTCATGGTCGTGGTCGTCGTCGGGCACGGCGTAGCGCTGTCCTCCTCGGCGGCAGTCACCGCCAGTAGCGCTGCCACGCTGAACGTCGCAATGGCCCAGACCTTCATTGCCGATGAGGATGATGTTGGTGGTGTGGTTGGTCCGGGACTCGACCTTGTCGAGTGAGTGAGTGAGTGGATGTCGCGATGATCACTGCGCAAAATGCAGAATGGAATTGCGATCTGAGAGCGAACGAGCCACCAGCGATCCATCGAGCGGCTGCCGGCGTCGCGGGCGCATAGCGGCGATCTAGGTGCGACTCGAAATACCGGGCATTTTCGCATTGACACTTGCCGTGTGCGTCTCGTGACAAAGTCGCCGCGAAAAAAGAGCGGACGGTTTTTTCGCGGGGGGATGCGCCCCCACAGTACACGGCAATTGACGGTCAGCGGTCACGTACTGTATCAACTGCCTCGCCTTCAGCGGCCCGAATTCGCTAGACCGGTGCCTGCCCTTGTCACTCCGCAGTCTACAGAAGCAACGCGTCCGAGTGAGCTAGCTAGCAGCAGCGCCTGCTACATGCAGCGCGGCATACTGGAGCCCACACGCTCGGACCTGGAGTGGAGCAATCGTTTGTTTGCCAGGTTGAAGTTGGGCTGCACCCAAAAGCCCGGCTCTACACCGACCTCTCCATTGCTGTTCGAGAAGATGAAATGGGTGCGGGACTGCCGATGCTGGCCAGCCCGCGGCAACTGGAGAGGCTCTACTGCCGCCTAGAGATGGATTTTGCGCGCGGCGACGAGCAGTGCTTGCAGTATGAGGTCGGCAAGGCAAAGGGGGGCATCGCTCGGTCGGCTCAGTGAGCTTCGCAGGCTTAGCGCCGTACCGTATGGAGAAATCCACTTGCGAACTTCAGCCGTCGACGAAGCGTCCCACTGTCGTCACCGATAGACGTTCGATGGACAATGCAAAGGAGACCGTCGGCCATCCTTTTTCAGCGCGGCGCGATGCTGTCGGTAGCAGAGCCATACTGGGTCCCTACTAGCAACTCCTTCATCCGCTCGCTCTTCGTGTTCCGCACCGCTTACAAGTGGAGGCGATGCCTGAACGCTCACCGCCGCCGCTGCCGCGAGCGCCGCTGGTGGATGCGCAGTGGGCTCGCGCAAAGACGGCGGACACGATTCGCCACTTGAAGCGACGCGCGCGCGGCTGACGCCGATCTGGCTCCCACGGCAACTTGCCCTCAAGGTGTATGTCGCTCCAGCGGTCGACGACAGCCACCCGATTGCCAATCGGTAGCCTTCCGGTCGGAAGGCGTCGATAGTCCATCGCATTTCATCCACAGCGACCACTGGAGCAGGGCAGGAGACCTGCTGCAGCGTGACAGACCTGGCCTGGAGCTGCAACTTGCGGCTCCACGTGCAGCCTGCAACCGACGCCATTACCAAGCACACTTAACGAAAGCTCGAGATCTGAAGAGACCAACAATTACAACTGGATAGTTGAAACGCGCGGATAGAGTACGCACTGTACGCACCCGCATTGCGAATCCTTGCCAGCAACGAACGCTGCCTGGTGGGCACTGGCAGAGAGGCGGCATGTGTGGGAGGGGCTATGCGAGCCTCGAGTTTTGGGGCCGGCCACCGTACACATCGAATGGTGCAGCTTTGTCTGAGCGAGTTACTCATGGAGGAATCGAGCACTCGCAGCTTGAGCTGAGTCAACGCATACAGTACTAGTGGATCCACTTCAACTTGCCATTGTGTGGTATACACAATGTCCGCTTCAACTTGAGTGTGGTGCACACGATATGAAACATACTCCACGGTGTCCAGGTGCTGCTACATGTTATTAACGTCTTACCGAGCGGTTTGTTGTGACGTTGGCTAGCTCAAACTTGAGGAATCGATCAGCTCGCTAAGTAGCAAGAGCAATGTGACAATGATCAACTTCAGCTGCTCACTGAGCCCGCCAGGTTTGAATCACACTTGGACAGCAAATAAGTAGTCGAGCAGCGTTTGAGTAGTGCTCGCACAAACACTACTGCAGTGTACAGCTAACACTAGCGTTTGCAAACTATTTGCTAGTGTGTAGTGAATCTGGCTAGCATGTTTGTGGAGTGACCTTTTAAAACTATTCATCTTGAAGGTTTTTACTTAGTAACCTGACTTGAGGCTCTCGGAACCCGACTTGTCGTGAAGTTCATCTTCTCTACATCAACTATTATCTCCTCAAACTAAGTAGCATTATATTACTATGGCTACGCCGTCGTGCGCACACTGAATATGGATTCGAGAACGGTAACGGTCCTCTTCGGGTGGTTGGGCATTTTCTAGGTCGTTAGCCACTAAATGACTGTAATGCACCTCACATGAAAAACAAAACAGTCCTCTTAAGGAGCTATTAATTTGACCTCCTAGTGATAGCACAGCAAGCATACAAACGCGTTTGCAAAGAGTACTTATACTGTAGTAAGCTGGTGTGTTGTGAACATCACGAAGATGTTTGCGGAGAATACTAGTTTGAGGCATTCGCAGAGTGAAAACTCAGATGCAGACATTAATTCAATGATTTATTTTCAGATGAGGATTTCTGCCAACTTCAGCTAAATGAACGAACAGGTGAAGCTGCTCGTGCCACTAAAAACCTGAAATCTGTGTCTATGAGTTCTTTACCCAAGCGAACGAGTGGGAACGATACTGTGAGCGGGCGACTTGGAGCATTTGCTACCATTGGAGGTTTGTGGAGAATACTAGTTTGAGGCATTCGCAGAGTGAAAACTCAGATGCAGACATTAATTCAACGATTTATTGTCAGATGAGGATTTCTGCCAACTTCAGCTAAAGGAACGAACAGGTGAAGCTGTTTATTCCGTCCCTCCAATGGAGGACCATTGGAGGTTCGGGTTATTCCGTCCCTAACGTTACTCGAGCATTGACTGCAATGCATCGCGGCTAAGAGCATCGATACCGTAATAACGCTACTGAATCAATCCGTAGATTATAGATTACTTGCGACAATCAGCGTGTATATCTCCTTAGATGTTTTTAACTTAGGTGAAGGAGACGTAAAAGGCTGGCGCCCTAACGCGATCCGAGGACAATACTAGGCAAGTCCTATCTCAGCTGTTTTAAGGCACCACAGGAATAAAAGCTAAAAACCTCACAGCGATTGGGATACCACGATACTCCTACCATATTCGATAGTAGACGTTCTACTGCGGCAACGAGTATTTAGTAGGAAAAATGATAACCCTGGGATATAGCTCCTGATGAAGCAAATGTAAGGAAACAGTTGCCAGAGTAAAATAATAGAAGCACAGGAAGAAACGTCCAGCATCTCTCGATCCTTGAAGGTAATTTTCACCATAGTTTCCAAGGGTTTGAGCGTTTTGCTGCTTACCGGCCAGACACGGTTGCAGTTGTGGCAGCGGAATCCTAGACCTCTTATACCATAATGCTGCGCAATGGGATGGACTTGGCCGTTCTCGAGAGCATTCGTTTTCGAGATCGTAACGAAAATGAAGTACTTCGAAGAAAATATAACTAGGGATGCTACATTCCACTGCGCAAAAAAGAGAACCCCAGTTCAATATCCATTTTACTCATACATTTCAGGACTTATCAATACTTTGACAGCTTTTGAGCACTCGCGAGTCAGAGTAGCAAATAGACATGCTAGTTCAGGCGACGATACGCGAGTTTCGACCTTATTGACAAGCTACGCTGCGTTTTGGATTCGTACTCATGATCTTAACCTACACAAGAACTTGATATTTATCTAGTGCTGTTCACCGTACCGCAAACTCTTCGCGTATCGGTTAATTAAAGCTTGAGCGGAGTGTGTATGAAGCACAAATGGACGACTTGTCCAGTAATGTACCAACACCCTCGCCGGGTCTGGAGTCCGCTGCTGGATGTTCATTCTGCACTCGACTGACCACGCAAGAAAGGCCTCTTGATCCCGCATATCTCGAATGGCTCAGAAGTTTGAGCCGCAAACGCACCTCGTCTCGAGGATACCGGGGTAGGAACTCAGACGCGACGTAAATCGGGCTCCGAGTGCGGAAGTATTTGCGAGAGTACGAACGCTCGAGACTCGCCTCATACGAATGGCATGCGCCACTGCCTCCTACAGAAAAAAAATCTTAGAGGGGAGTGGCGCGCACAGATCATCGCGATGGTGATTCACTCCGTGAAGAGGCACAGCTGATTGGGTGGCCACTTCAACCTGCACAAGATCGCAGCGCTGAACTCATCACAGCGCGAGGTCTACAAACAGCATGGGCTTTGTCGTGGATAGACCCGCTAAAATAGACTCAGCTGCAGAGGATGCTCCGCTCTCCCAACTTCTACAGTCCTTAAGTGCAGGACTGCAGTGAACGTTTGCTCGGCCACCACGAAGCTCGTTTAACACCACTTGTGTTACTCGAAGCTATCTTCAGCATTAGATCTCTCTGTCTGGTTCTGGTAGAATACCGTAACCTCATGTAGCCTCATTTGGCCGCGCAGGCCTGGCCTCGATGGCGAAGGAGTTTGGCTTCCCGCTACACCGACCCCTTGCCGCAACTTGCCCCTGTAAGTTGCGGCAACGCCTTCTTTCGCAGCAGACCAGCTGCAGCTATACCGGCCAGGGCCCTTCCCAAAATTCGTCGGGCCAACTCGTACAGCGTCGACCACCTAAATGAGAGTATCTTATCTTTGGGCCGGGCCCAAAGACGCGCTATAAAGGCGGGAAGCGCGCAAACTTCAGATCCGGCATGCCCCTCCAGTAGACGAAGGGCCAGCACGGCCATCGTTGCGTGTGGAGCTATGTATTAGCTCGACTTGGCCAGCGGCACCAGCAGCACGGCGGCAGCTCTTGCAGGCCCCGCATCTTATCCGGCTGGCGCGGTGACAGCGCGAGCGTCGGAAGGTCTCCTCACGTGGTGGCCCCCGTGACTCACGAGCTGTTGGTCCGCTGCCTCGCAAGGAAGGTGCAGGGATCCGCTCAGCCGCGAGGGAAGCTTGAGTCCTGCCTCAACTTCCGAGTCTTTCTCCTTCGGCAGCGCCGCATTGCGAGCGGCTCTCAGCTGGGACTGCAGCTGCGGCGGCGATGCTGCGTCCCGCCTTTGTGTGTCTTCCGCCGTCGAGCGCCGGGGCGGCCCGCGAATCTTGATGCCCAAATGGGCCGGCCGCACCGGGCCACGCGTGTTTCTGCCTTGGCCGGGCAGACTTCTTCCCGACGGCAGCAACAACCACGGCATCGTGGAGACCGCGAGGACGTACATGCTCATGTTTGACTGATGCATTGCAACCGTCGAGCAGGAGTCAGCTTTGCCGTTACGAGTCAGCGCCGCATCTTGCTCTCTGGCGTGTTAGCACATGGGGCGTTGAAGTTGCTGCGATCCGCCACGGCGGCCCGGGGATCTGGACGGAAGAAAGCCTCCGCGGTCGCGCCCGAGGCCGACGACGAGCACGCACGCAACCACCTTGGGCGCCCAGCAAGCGTCCTGAGGCCCCAACAGCAGCAACATGCAGGGCGTGCTTCAAACCGGCAAAAGCGGGGCGTGTGGGCCAGAAAACCGATCCTCGAGCCTTCATATAACCTAATTCAGTAATCCCCAAACTATCGGCACTTGGTGTTTGTATGCTGCCGGCAGCAATCTGATACAGGATGGGGGAACGTTCCTGGACACGATGGTGCGGGCGTTGATGTGAACATCCGCAGCAGAAGTGCCCGCGCGGCGCCTGGGAGTCGTCATTCTGCATTTCTTCGCTTTGCAAGACAACCAGCCCCGCCCGCCACTTGACTTGACTTGAACTAAAGCATGCCCTCCTCGCTCGCCGCCGTCTTCTGCCTCGCACTCGCATCGCTGCTCTCGTTGGTCGCCGCCGAGGCGGAGCAGGTCCGGAACCTCGCGGGCGCCGGCAGCAGCACCAACGGCGTCCCTCTCGCAGCAGTCGTGGGCATCGCAGCCGCCGCAGCGGCCGCCGTCGTGCTGCTCGTGGTCGTCAAAGTCCGCAGCTCCGGCGGCAGTCGGAGAACGAAGAGCGTGGAGCTGCACGAGGTCGTGATCTCGCCCAGTCAACCGGCAGCGCAGCCGCTCTCCACGACCAAGCAGTTCGTCTACACGGCGCACATCTAACAAAAGTACCTACGAACGGTACCTCACTACCGGGAGCCGCTCCGCAACCCCTTACCTCAAGCCAACTAACCCGAAAGCGGTACTCCCAGAAGATATTTATTAGTGACGCGAGATGAAGAGAGAATTCAGACTTTTTAAGATCACACCAGTTTAGCAACTAACTTTATGAACATCAACCACCCGACAGCAATTTTCGGTCGAACGCATGTCAGTATTCCTTTCCTACTCCAAGAAACTGGGTAGTAGCGACTCACGACCAGTGAACGCAGATACTACGATATTCCAAATGCACTCGTACAGCTTGGACGAGTGCATTTGGAATCTCGTTGGGCTTCTTGGCGTTCTTGCTGGGGTTTGTCTCTGATGGGATGTCTGGGTTCACTATCAGAAAAATTCTACATAGTAGTTGGTAGGTGATGGTGTTGGGATCCCGTCTCGGACTATCCTACCGTCAGTTGATTTTCGTCGCGGTGATGCGCGAGCATCAAAAACATTTTTCAGACCTAATTCTGAAGTAAATTCGTACTGAATACGCCAATATTTTGCTAGCAACTTCTAAGCTGTTCAAGATATCCGTGAAGAGCTTGTGCAAGAAAAATCCGTTACTCGAACGTGGATAGGAGAGGGTCGAGCTACACGAGTATGTTGTTGGAGTCGTAGTTGCAGCTTTCATCGATGTAAACACCAATCCACTTCTAGGGGTTAATGAATGCCAACACGTTGATTTCTAACGGTTTTTCTTCAGAGTCATTTTTTGGTAGTCGTCTGAGCGCCGTGAGAGCGTCTTGATGAAGACAGCAACACTAAAGCTGCCTAGTGCTTCGCCAATACCCCGCTTGGTCTTTGACCGACCACAAGTAATACGACGCACTCTGACATCTGTGCCAATTGAGAATAGTCTACCTAGATAGTAACTTGCAGTTGCTAACTATACATCAGCAAAACGTAACAGGTAGACTGGTGATGATGATGCTATTAAGCGAAGTTCCTGGACGAAATGTTGCCCACCGTGCCATTTTTAAACCTGGGAATGCCATTCCCTCTCATCCGCATGTGGACCCATCGCAATGGTGTCATGTCGAAGCTGGCGAGCAGTCTACGCCTGTTGCTTTCACTGTTTTCTTGTTTTGAAGCCAAGTGGGAAGCCATCCAGGTTGGTCGCCAGGGCAGCTACTCGATCGAGAGACTTGAGAGCCTGGATTACTACTGTAAGACCACGTCGACGTCACGCGCGGTCTTCGTGTGTCTTCTAACTCCGCTGCCGGCCTTAGCAGTGGCTCTACTGCTTGAATCACTAACTCTCCAGCCACCGTCAGCCGGATGGGCTGCAAACTGGGCGTTCTGGGTTCGAGTGACGGTCATCTGCTTTATCCTAACAACTAACGGCATGCTGGTGCTGAGACGACTGGTGGTTGGCCTCCCACTCACCTTCGCGAAGATAATGGTCATCTCAAGTGGTGTAGCTGCAGGCTTTACAGGGTTCGCGCTCCTGCTAGCCAGAGTCGTGGGGTTTCCCGTACCCTTTGTCATGTTGATTGGCGGTATCCCCAACGTGTTCGCCATCGGCGTGATGCTGGTTCTCACGCTTGGTATCTCCCCGTTCCGAAGTTCATCCCCATTCCGTCCTGACTTCCTCAAGTTCCACCACTTTCTAGTAGCCCACGAGACGCTGGTTGCCATTTATCCACTCGTCAAGGTGCTCTACGGCCTCGTCCCTGTCAAGTACCAAAGCCTAACGATGCTTTTGCTGCCTCTGTGGAAGTTTGCGGCCAAGAAATACGTCGCCCGATCAATCCACAGAATGGAGGACTACGTACCAGGCATCGTGGCATTCAATGTCGACTACTTTAGCACGCTCTTTATCTCGGTGAGCATGTACAGTTCGGGAGCGGTTTTGGTATCGGTCCTGGCCGTCCTCTCGGACGCATTGAGCCTGCTACTGGAGTACCGAGAGCTGCGTACGAACGCTCATGTTCTCTACACTTTGATTCAAGAAGACGAAGGCTGGAGCTATAAGCGCTTGCGCCAGGAAAGTCTGCTCACGCTGATTCTTGAGATCGCTCGGAATCCGGAGGCGCACAGGTTGAGATCCCTCCCCGACGTTCGTCTCTGGGCGTGCGGGCCTCACCCTCTTCTCAGTGGACAACTGGAGGCGCTCAAAAGACTTGAGACGTTAAACGTCTACAACGCAGCGAGTCGCCGTCCGACCGACGCCAAGGCACAGACAAACCAGCTGTACAAACTCGCATCGCGACGAATTTCCGTTGTGCCGATCGCGGCGGGCCCCATCGTCGGGAATGCGTTGGGAGAGCGGAAACCTCCCAAAGTCTCTACCGACGGGTCTCTTGCTACTGCTGGAGTCGTGGACGCTGAGAGCTCGCAGAAGATCGTCACGCAGGGGCTGCAGCTACTCTTCCACAGTGAATACCTGGCGCTAGTCGAGTACATCGAGTGCATCGTTCCCATCGTCTTCGTCGTCTACAAGTCGGTGCTTCAGCTGCTACCGAACGTCGTGTACGCTCCTGGCGGCGCTGAAGGCTGGCACATCAGCGCAGTTGGCAGTATTCTGCTTTTTGCCGTGCTAGAGCTTGGCTCCTACATCGCTCTGACGCTGCTACTGAAGCGCAAGTTCGCGTTCCCCCCACTTTTCCAGCTGGCCTACGTCCTGGAGACGCAACTCGAACTGGTTCAAAACGACGTGCTTATCGCGACGTTGGTGCTGCTCCCGTTCGAGCTCGAACACTTCGGTAAGAATTCATCCGTTTGTACTGTTTATTATGAATGGAATGAACTAACACGACATTCTATCGTCGTGTTATAATGGAAGGCATGGATTTCAGCCTTCGCTTTGAGTGGCTTCGGACTGGGCCGGGATAAGCCTATCCGCGCCGGACATATAAATGGTCACATGTTGTCCCATTACTTTCTTCAAGTACTCACACGTCGCAGACGAGATTTAGTGGACAGATTGGTGGTCTCACCTGACACACACTTGGTTTAACTATGGAATTTGGTACAATGCCCCGCTTTTGTGCATAAGAGGCTCCCAGCGCTCAAACAGGCTTTGTATCGGCTTGCCTTCGGACGGTCGGCGTTTGTGCAGAATGAGTCGCTCGCGATTGTGAATGGGCTCAAACTGCTGGGGAGAAGTCCCTCTTTTGAACCATGTGCGCTAGGCTTTGTAGCGAGCAATATTATGGGATCTACGGCCGGGTACCCATTTTCCTTACTGACCTTCACTTGTATACCAGGCACTGACCACTTACATGTCCTGACCATAGTCATGTCCATCTCGGATATCGGTTGTACTGACCGCAACAAGCTCGTCGACCGTGCTCGCTTAATTCTGAGAAAAGCCGACGTCTCCTTGCATGACCGAGTTCACTGCCACCGTGTACGACGTCACCGTCATGGAGGCCTTGTCGGCATGGTACGACTCGGTGCCGCACTGCACCTTGGTGAGGTACTGCTTGGCGTCGGGGGCGACATCCTGCGGCAGGGCCTCGATGAACTCCGTGAGGTCGCCCGAGAAGTTCTCGGTCAGCTCGGTGGCCACGTACGAGAAGACCGTCATGTTGCCGTTGACGCCGTGGTTGAGCATGAAGTCGACGCCGCTGACCGTGATGTTCTTGATGTTCTTGCCCTCGCTCGCCAGGGCCACGCCGTGCCAATCGCCGCCAGCCACACCATGATCTCGTACTCAAAGTCTCCGTCGGGCGTCGAACTGGTGAACAGGTCGTACGCCACGTTGGCCGTGGTCGTGGGGCTGTACTCGTACGTGTAGTTGATACTCGTAGGGATGGACTCGACGTTCGCGAGCTCGATCGGCTTGAAGTGCAGCCCCACGTTCGGGTAGCCCTTGACGTTCCACGTGATGCCGCCCCACTTGTACTCGGTGGACCAGCCGAGCGTCGAGTTGTCGGCACTGCTGTTGAGCAACGTGGTGCACTGGTGGCCGGTGCCCGGGTCGTTCTCCTTGCCCCAGAGGTTGTTGTACAGCGTGAAGTCGCCCACGACGGCCGTGTCCCAGTCGCCGCACATCTTGTTGTCCGCCGAGACGGCTGAGGCCGCGAAGGCCGCGACGACGGTAGCGATACATGTAGGCGAGAGCTTCATCTTAATAAGCTTATAAGGATACAGTGATACCAACGGAGCTGATGTTGCGGATTCAACAAACTATCCGGATGTAGGAGTATCTTTCCGTATAGTGGACGAGCGCGCAGCGCCGTCCGTCATCAAAGCGATCTTTTGTTCAAAAGTCGCCAACAGTCTGGCGCTAATACACACTTCGTTATTTCCCCCCCCGAGCCTCACAAGTCTCCCTCAAGTCCTCCGTTGTCGACCAGTGTCTATTCGAAGTCCACTGGTCTCCAACTCCACGCTTCCTCACCCGAACTCACCGTGAATACTCGCGTCTACTAACGTTGGCCTTATCTGGAGTAGGTGCGACCATATTTGCAACATTGTAGAGCTTTCGTGTCGAGGCAACGATGGACAGCAGACAGGGAGTGAATATCGACGACTTTAATGCGGATCAAGACGGTGCGCAGTCGTCTAGACTCACCAGTAACGAGGTCGGCGCGGTTCGCGACCTTTTGGGCAACTTACCTCGGTGGGAGAACGTGCTAAACACCCTCCAGAGGGACCAAACTCTGCTGACTGAGTCCGTAGCAGCATTTGCGAATCGAGTGGAGGCTTGGCACTATGAGAGTGACGCGCAGGCGGCGCGCACACAACAGCTACTGGATCAAGTGATTGAGCAGATGCAGCAATTTGCCAACCAGAGCAGCGCTACGACAATGGCACACACGGAGCAGTTACGAGCGATGCGCGGGAAATGGACCAATTGCATTCGGAGGTGAGAAGCCAACGGGCCGAGATCGCTGAGCTGCGAGCTAAAGTTGCGACGATGCCAAGTGCGCTGGCTGGAGCTGGAGCTGAATCTACTAACGATTCTGAACTTTATCCTGAGTGGGACGTGCTCGGCAATATGCCGCCAGGCACACCTGAGTACTCAAGTGAAGAACTGGAGTCTCGAATCGCTAAGAGCTTAAGGCAGAAAGAGACCCCCATTTTCGCAGGCGAAGACAACGAGGATATCGATGTCTACGTCCGCAATATGATTTTGTGGTACGGCGGCTTTGGGTTGTTTTTACGGCAGCCACAAGTCGATGTCCGGGTGGGGCAACTAATGATGAATCACACAAAGACAGAGCCAAGGCGTGGCTCGTGCGGGAGTACACTGGGGAGTGGCGTTGGAGTTGTGTCGTGAAGAAGTTGAGGCAGCGCTTCCTGACGAAGTCTCGCGAGGAGGACGAAATTGGTCGTCTGTTCGATTGCACCCAAGGTACTCGCTCGCTGGATCAGTACATTGAGGAGTTCATCCGGCTTTCACGGACAGAAGAAGTCTCTGTGAAGTTCAAGATGATTCTATTCAAGAAGGGTCTCCATTCGCAGGAACTCCGCAACTTTCTGCAGACCAAGCAGCACGCAACGCTAGAAGGGCTCGTGGATGCTGCTCGCTCGATGAACCCACGTGAAAACCCAGCGGACGCTGGGGCAAGAAAAAGTTCCACCTCGAAAAGCCAAGGTGCCCAAGATATGGGTAAAACCCGCAAACCAACCCCAGCTACAGCGGAGAAGAAGTCCGACTTTCCTCGCTGCACGCCGACGTACTGCACCGAGCAAGGTCACGCGCGCGATAAATGCTGGAAATTACACCCCGAACTTCAGCCAAAATGGCTGAAGAACAAGAAAAATAATGCCGCGTCGACGACTTCGGAGCCGCTAAATTCCAATACGGATCGGTTGCTGGAAATGATGGCGTCACTACAGGCGGACATGGCACAGCTGAAGGCGGATTTAAACTAGGAGGTCGCGGAGATGGCATCCCGGGGCCTGACATAGCCAACACACACTCACAGTCTCGAGTGTTCGACCCAGGCAAAGCAGAGAATCGCATGTACTTTCAGAAGTACAGCAAGCTGCCGAAGCCGGCTAAGTATCTGATTAAGGACACCGTGTGCGTGAGAGGTGACCAGCAGCATCCGTGCCGGACGTTTTTCGATGAAGGTGCAGATTTCTGTGGCGTATCCGAAGCTTTTGTGCGAAAGCACAGCCTGGAGCAGGCTGTGATTGATTTGGGGCACTTTGCAGTCACGTATGCAAACGGCAAGACGGAGCAAGTGCCGAACCGCGTCGTTCCTCTGACGATTGTGGTTGATAACATGGAGCCTTTCGTGTTTGATTTCAATATATGTTACGTTCCTAACAAGTGTGATTTGATGCTGGGCGTACCGTGGAAACGGGCAATGGTACCGATCATCGACTGGGAAACAGACAGAATTTATAGCAAAGATCAGTATCGTGCGGAACTGGAGCGGTGGAAAAGGCCAATGACGCGAGCGGGTTGTACTAACGAGGATGGAGATCGCGTATCGCGCAAAGCTGCGACTCTACCAGAGCTACCGACCGAGAAGAGTGTGCATTATTGTGCTAAGTGGGGCTTTACCAAGCACGTTTCGCTAAAGCCGCCCGAAAGTTAGTTCGCAAGTCTGAAGTGGAGTTCGTGGCGTTAATACCTCCTGAAACTGTGAATGCACTGTACGTGGAAGTATTAATGGAGCAAGGGTATTCGCGGTCAGTGGCATCGGCATCTGTAGCAACCGAGAAGCAGCGCCGTCAACTAGTGACGGATCTCGAAAGTTTTAAGGATAACCCAGGGTACCCTCTGCTAAAGGAGTTTCCGATGATATTCCGTGACGAGTTGCCCATCGGGCCTCCTGTGCATGGCGAGCACGAGATGGAGATCAAGGAGGGTACTGGGGCAGTGTATCGGCAGCAGTGGAGACTAAGCCCGAGCCAGGAAGCAGCTCTTCGTGAATGGATAAAAGCCATGTTAAAAGCAGGCCTTATTCGTCCGAGCAAGTCACCACACGCAGCACCCACCTTTTGTATTAAGAAGGCTGTGGGCTGGAGAGTAGTGCATGACTACCGTGCGATGAATGAGCGGACAATCCGCCAGTCCACGCCAATGCCACGTAAGGATGCAATCTTTGACAAAATGAGTGGAGCGTTTTGGCTGAGCTGTTTCGATCTTCTCTCGGGGTACTACCAGCTACGCATGAGAGAAAAGGATATTCCGTACACTGCCTTTCAGACGCCGGATGGACTCTACGAGTATATTGCTATTCCGATGGGATTGAGCAATGCGCCAGCAACATTCAACCGGATTGTGCAAGGTATCTTCGCAGATCTAAATGACGTCGTGGCCACTTACTTTGACGATATCTACGTTTTCACTAAAGAGCAGGACGTGGAGTCACATCTGGCAGCTGTAAGGAAGGTGTTTGAACGCTGTCGCGACAAGAAGTTGTACTTGAAGCTCTCAAAATCAACGTTGTGTGCAGCGGAAATTCCCTGTTTAGGAGATTTTGTTGGTCGTCAAGGTGTGCGTATCGATCCTGATAAAGTTCGGGTCATCCAAGAGTGGCCTGAACCAAAAACTGTGCGCGACTTGCAGTCGTTTCTCGGGACTACGGTGTATGTGCAGAGATTTTGCAAAGCGTACTCGGAAATCAGCGCCCCGCTGTTTGAAATGGTGAAGACACGAAAGAAGGCGTCGCTGGACTGGACCCCAGCACACGCAAATGCGTTTGAAATGCTTAAAAGGGCTCTGAGCAACACTCCAGTGCTCGCCCTACCCGATTTTTCTAAGACATTCTGCATCAGGACCGATGCATCTCGATTTGCGGTGGGCGGGGTGCTATTCCAGCACACGAGTGAAGGTGCGGAGAGGCCCATCGCATTTTGTGGTAGAAAGATGAAGGAAGCGGAATTGAACTACCCCACACATGAGCAAGAAATGCTGGCGATTGTGCATTGCTTGCAGATTTGGAGAGTCTACCTACTCGATGGAGGGTGCCTAGTGGAGACCGACCATCATTCGTTGGAGCGCGTTCTTACGCAGAAGAGCATCAATCGCCGTCTATGTCGATGGTATGATCTACTCGCTGAATTTAATTTGCGTTTCCGATACATTCCTGGGACCACCAACACGGTAGCAGACGCATTGAGTCGACGTCCCGACTTTGAGATCGATTTCTTGCAGCAGAAGCAGAGGCAGATGTGTGCGGCAAGGCGACTGCAGCAAAAGTCGCTATTGTCAATGATCCGAACAGCTCAAGTAAAAGCGGGGTACAGCAGGACCAAACTCCCTGAAAAACCGAAGGGTCCTGGTAAATTTGTGTTCGTCGAAGAAGAAAATCTTATTCGATGGGTTTGTGGAAATGAGTCCCGTATTTTCATACCGCAAGATGCAGAGGAGCTCCAAAATACTATATTGTGGGAGTTGCACGATATTGTGAGTGCGGGCCATCCTGGTGTGGAGAAAACTCTCGCGGCGGTCCAGACTCGTTTTTACTGGAGGCGAATGCACCGTAAAATTCGCCAGTATATTTCCACGTGTGAGTCGTGTCAGAGAAACAAGCATCGCACAGGGAAGGCGCCAGGCTTGTTGCATCCTTTGGAAATTCCCACGGGACGATGGACGTCAATAGGAATGGACTTCGTGACAGGCCTGCCTAAAACTACAAGGGGCTACGACACGATCCTAGTCATCGCGGACAGATTGACGAAGCGGGCCCACTTTATTGAAACTGTGGCAACTATTTCAGCTGAAGACCTCGCAAATCTTTTTGTGAAGGAATATGTTCGACATCATGGACTACCGACGGATATCATCTCAGATAGGGACTCCAAGTTCACCTCGAAATTCTGGTCGTCGTGTGCAGCCATCCTCGGTACGAAACTCAAGTTGGCTACGGCACACCACCAGAGAACTGATGGGCAAGTCGAGCGGATCAATGGCATCCTGTCCGGCTACTTACGACACTACGTGAGTGGTTTTCAAGACGACTGGGATCGCTACTTGGCACTAGCGGAATTCGCTTACAACAATCGGTATCAATCGAGCATTGAGATGAGTCCGTTTGTCGCCGATTTGGGGTATGCGCCCAGGATTCCGACCGATTTAGCGCTTCCTGTGGCCCGACAAGAGCCTGCAACCAAGTTTGTGGTTCACTTGGAGAGTATTTTGCGTTCGGTACAGGCTCAACTTCGATCAAGTGCAGAAAAGATGAAGCTTCATTACGATAAGGGAAGACGTGACCAAAAGTTTGATATCGGAGATATGGTCCTGATCTCAACGAAAGATTTTAACCCTAAGACAGTTGGAGCTGTACAGAGAAAGTTTGCGTCAAAATGGATCGGCCCCTATGAAGTGATCAAGAGCTTTCATGACGGAGCCAGCTACGAGTTGAATTTGCCCCATGAGCTGCAGATTCATCCGGTGTTCCATACGATGGTGTTGAAAAAGTTTGTGAAGGATACTTCTGGGTGTGTTCGTGACTCAACTATACCGCCCGTGCGTCTCAAAGATGGCTCAGAAGGCCATCTCATCGAGAACATTATTGATCACCGAGTAACTCGCGACGGCACGGAGCAGTACAAGTGCAAATGGGTGGGCAGAGCAGACGATATAACCTGGGAACCTACATCTAATTTGCTCTCGGTACCTGGGCTCATTCGAGAGTATCATCGAAAGGCGAATGGATTACCTACGCGGGTCTCTAAGCGGCTACGGGAGCGAAAACAGCAACATTATCGGCACATCGTCCGCAGATGGAGTACGTCAAAAGAAGAGAGGGTTCTTTCCTGAAGGAGGTCGTGTTGCGGATTCAACAAACTATCCGGATGTAGGAGTATCTTTCCGTATAGTGGACGAGCGCGCAGCGCCGTCCGTCATCAAAGCGATCTTTTGTTCAAAAGTCGCCAACAGTCTGGCGCTAATACACACTTCGTTATTTCCCCCCCCGAGCCTCACAAGTCTCCCTCAAGTCCTCCGTTGTCGACCAGTGTCTATTCGAAGTCCACTGGTCTCCAACTCCACGCTTCCTCACCCGAACTCACCGTGAATACTCGCGTCTACTAACGTTGGCCTTATCTGGAGTAGGTGCGACCATATTTGCAACAGCTGAGCTGGTTGAAGCGAATTGCCGAGTGGCCGCAGTCGTGGCCATTACAAGCCTGCATCAAGACAGGGTAAGCGGCATCCGGTAGCGAGGAATCCGCCGTATGTGGCCGTGCAACACGACGAGCGATGTGGCACCCGGCTCGATCACCGCAAAGCCTGCGCATAAAGACGGCATGGAGGGATAGCCTTCCTTCCTCCATGAGAGGGAGGGAAGCTCGGAGCGATCCGTTGCCGCAATGGCGTCTTGAGGAGGAGGAGAACTACATGTAGAATACCAGTAGAGAACTCAACGATTCATGTGTAAAACTTTGGCTTTCTTTATCAAAACTTGTTGCTGTGTTCCCATCGGGGCAGCTTGTTACGCCACGAACATGCATAGATCCGTCCGCGCTGAGGTTTACTGCTGCTGGACCTGCGAGTACTCCGCTGTGTTGACCGCGGTCGAGTACTTGGACACGGTGAGCGTGCCATTGCCGACGAACGGCTCGGTGCCGGCCTGGACATTGATCAGGTACTGGCTCGGGTCGATGGTGAGGTTCTTGGGGAGCACGTCGAAGAACTGCTTGAAGTCGGTCGCGTACCGGTTGACCATCGTGGACGCGACGAACGAGTAGACCGTCATGTTGCCGTTCATGCCGGCGTACAGGCTGAAGTCGACGCCGCCCACCGTGACCTGGTCAACAGCGGAGCCCGTGCTCGAGATGGGGCCCGCGCCGCCGATCGCCGCCAGCCACACCATGATCTCGTACTCGGCGTCACCGTCGGGCGTGGAGGACGTGAAGAGGTCGAACGCCACGTTGGCGATGAGGTTCTCTTCGTAGTCGTACTTGAAGTGGATGGTCGAGGGGATCGAGGTTACCTCGGAGATCGGCAGGTGGTCGAACTGGAGCGCGACGTTGGCGAACGACTTGACCTGCGTCTTGGAGCCCGACCAGCCGAAGCTCGTGTGCCACGCGACGGTGGAGCCTTTGACGCGGTCGAGACCCGTGCACTGGGTGCCCGTGGGGTCGTCGAAGGCGCCCCAGAGGTTGTTGTACAGGATGTAGTCGTCTGTCTTGGTCAAGTTCCACTGGCCGCAGAACTCCTCGTCAGCGGAGGCGGGCGTGGCCGCAAGAGCGAGAGCGGAGGCAGCGAGAACGGCGGAGATCTTCATGGCTGGCTGTGTGTTGGTGGTGCTGTGAGGGACTGGAGGTAAGTTCTGGAGTGAGCAACTCGATCGAGTGGCTCGGTGAGCAACTACATGTACAGTAGAGGCTGGCAATGTTACCATGAACTGGTCTTGCTGGTACAGTAGCTGTACTGTACAGATTTCGCTCTTACTTCTGACCGAGGGTACCACTGTGGGTTTCTCAAGAGCATATGTATTTACACAGGATCGCTATTTTATACAAGTGAGATTGTGATGCGCGCTAAATGATCTCATCGACGCTTATATCCCATCCGTAGCTGCAGGAGGGGCGTTCGTTAGCGCCTCTGAACAGTATACTGGTGTGGTGAAAAAAGTTATGCATTGTTCGGGTCGTTTTCATGTCTTGAGAGGCTCGCAAGCGACCTGGCGATGATCCGCCTCTTCTGGGTGTTTGTTATCCTGTCTGCCATGCCGTCTTGAACGTGCGCAGGTGTGGGGGGAAGTATAGAGCGACTTGAAGTAAAAATACTACGTGAGGCACGCGTTTGGAATAACTTAGGACACTCGCACTCCAGTTCCCGCCCTTCTTCCAGTCTTCAAAAGTCTAAGCGCGAGAATATCCCTGTATAAAATAATATTATCAATGAGACAAAGGTTATGAGTTAATCACGGTGTCAGAAGTGAGAGCGAAATCTGTACAGCTACACGCGCAAGTCTTTTTCCATGATGAGTCTAGGACGCCCAGAATCATCCGTTCCTGGGCTGTTCATCGATCACCGGGAGTCTCGTTACTGCGCCTTTAACGCGACAGCACAACATTGCCTAAACGCCTTTAGCGTCTTTAAGCCAAAAGAGGGGGTGAATCTGCGGTGCTGCAGTGTACCCCGCACTAAGAAAGGTAATACCAAGTTGCGGCAACGGGTCCATCCTCTGGAATGCAGCCTACATCTGCAAAATTGCGCAGACCTGCTGTACGAGCGCTCCGTGCAGGTTTGCTTGCTGCGGCAACGTGTCCTCACAACTGCTCACAGCACGACCAGATGAGTCCATGGCACCCGTCCCTCTGCTATCCGTCAATATCAAATTCCTCATTATTCTGATCTGTGTTAAGCTTTGCTTCTGTACACAGATTTTGCACAGATTGGATGGGCGCCTTTAACGCTACGACACCTTTAAAGTGTGGACCACATGAGGAGGGATGACCTCCGGGCCTGATGGCTTTGAAAATAGGCACCACGAAGGAGTCCCTGAGGAGGCGGAGGTCCTGCTAAGTGCCTACTCATACTCCGCCGACGAAAGCTAGTGCGTTGGATAGCTCTTACATGTCTCTACGAAGTAGGGAAGTAGATAGCACTAAAGGTTTGTCCAGGTGCAGGCTTACGTGCTACGTAGTGTGACTTTGGAAAGCTGAGGCAACAGTCTAGATATTCCCCTCCTACCTGAAATCGGCTGCTAAACTAAAGGCGCCCAAGGCGCCTTTAACGGCGCTGTTGTGACGTTGACATAAAGGTGCTGTAACGACCGGTAATGTATAAGACTGGTTACGTCGATAACGGGCAGTGAACAAACAATTGGGATGGGATCGCTTCAAGACCATTTAATCACAGTCGGGTTTATTGAAGCCGTGTGAGGAGCGAGTACTATGCTGCGCATCAAGAAGTACAGGATACGCATATGCTTGGCCTTTCATCGATTCATGTAAGAATACTACAGTACATGTAGTGTACCCCTTGCCAGACATACATGTAGTGTACCCCTTGCCAGACATAGAGCAGAGAGATTAATTAATACCATATTTAGGCATTGATTGAGTGTTGGAGTCTGGACGACGCTGTCGTTTAGCGTCATCTGTACTTTACCGTGATGATAACGTTAAAGCTGACAAGTCCGGCGCGATTTGATTCGCCGCAGCTCCTTTCCTCGACAGACAGAGTCAATGGAGCACAGAAGATTTCCCATAACGCTGCTGTGCAAGACAAGCTTGACCATCTGGGCAAAGGAACAGGAGCTGCTGCGCTGACCCAAGTTAGCATCCAACCTGGATTCCAGGAGCTTGCCTCGTTCCAACTGGCTGAAACTTCCTCGAGCGGTGTGGAAGTGATGAAAGCACTGCATTATGGTCTTCTTTTTATGGGTTTCTACTGCGGCGGGCTCCCGTTTAGCTGAAGTGGCGAGCTCCCAATGAACAACAAATACTTCGCCATCTAATTTGGTTGATATCTACAGGAAGATCCTATCATTTTTTTTGCGTTCCACTCGCCGAGCTTCCTTCCTCTACATGGCGTTGATGGCATCAGTTGGCGTCGGTGGTGTGGACTGCGGCCGAGTACTTGGACACTGTCAGGGTACCGTTGCCCACAAAGGGCTCCGTGCCGGCCTGGACGTTGATCAGGTACTGGGTCGGGGCGATGGTGTTGTTCGCTGGGAGCTCGTCGAAGAACTGCTTGAAGTCCGCGGAGAAGCTGTTGGTAGAGTTGGCTGCCACGTAGGAGTAGACCGTCATGTTGCCGTTCTTGCCGTGGTACAGACTGAAGTCGACGCCGCCCACAGTCACGTGCTTGATAGCCGAGCCAGTGCTTGACAGCGGCCCCGCTCCACCGATGGCCTCGAGCCACACCATCACCTCATACTCGGCGTCTCCACCGATCTTGGAGGTGGTGAACAGATCGTACGCCACGTTGGCGACAGTCTTGCCCTCGTACTGGAAATCGTACTCGATGGTGGAGGGGATCGACGTGACGTTGGCGATAGGCACGTGGTCGAACTGGAGCGCGGCGTTCGCGAACGACTTGACCTGCCACGCAGTCCCGTTCCAGCTGAAGCGCGTGTGCCAGGAGATCGTGGACCCGTCGACGCTGTCGAGACCCGTGCACTGCCAGCCCTTGGGGTCGTCCCAAGCGCCCCACAGGTTGTTGTACAGGATGTAGTCGTCCGTCTGCGTCAAGTTCTTCTCGCCACAGAACTCCTTCTCAGCGACGGCGGGGGACGCCGCAAGAACGAGAGCGGAGGCCGCGATAACGGTGGAGATCTGCATCGAAGGAGGCACGGGTTTGGAACTGCGGCGCGAATTCAAGACTGACGAACCTCGACCGGCTTCAGAGACCGACAACGTGCAGCTCCTTTTCATGATTAGTCTCAAGATGTTGCAGCTCATAGAACAACATCGATAACCAGACGATCCCATCTCGAGTGCTCGAGTGCCGTTTGACAGCGAAATTCTTGAACTCGTAACCTCTGGGTTCACACGTATTAATACGTGTACGGACCGGGGATAGTCCCGAGCTGCGAGTGACAATCCTCTTTGTAGTGATAGCTTCGGGAGACCATTTTTATCACTATCCAGAGGCATCACTATCTAGATATCTAGATATGTAAGAACGATAATGACAGTACACCATTGTTCAAGGTGACAATTGGTACTTGGCGAGCTTGTATTGTACTCAATATATGGTCAAAGCATAGGATAGAATTTGAGTTTTGATCTGGACATTTTAATACTAAACCTGTATGACGCGAGGGGTGATGATACCCTGCCCACTATTCAGATGAACTTGGAATGACTGCCCGGGCAGCTACAACGCCCAACCAAGACTAGTGTCCAACCTTGTTCAATAAACGCATGTTCTGAATCACATCATGCTATGCAGAATAGTATTTGTGTGAGTGCGGGAAATTTGACAGGGTCGTTCCTAAGCGTGAGGGCCCGTTGAGTCCATTCTAGGTCGCAAGCGATCCATGTTGTGGTTGAGCTTTGCCAGACATGCTTTACGAAATGGACATTATCATAGTTAATGACCTTCTGATAGTGGTAAAGTCAAATCTCGTATCACTAAGCACTATCCGGAGGTTAGAGGATGTTTTGACTTGAATTTGTATACCATCGGTCATCCGGAGACCCTCCATTAATTGCTAACCAGAGGGTATCACTATTCGGGATACCACTACAAAGAGGATTGTCTGTATTGTGATTTGCAAACGTTTTGTCGTTTTGACTTGGAGCTCTCCTCGATTTATAATAGGGTGAGTCGAACCTCAAAAATGGCGACAAAAATATCAGCAGAGAAGGGACCGAATAATCATCAACAGACCACTTTAAAAGTGGCAATTGTCAATTTTTCCACTTTTTGCTTTAAAGTGGCACTTTTCTCTCCAGGAAGTGGACAAAGTGGAACATACATTAACCAAGTTACTTGTCTAGGAAGCTAGCGGCGACAAACGCTGCCATTGTTTGCAGTGCAAAATACCCTCCAGTGCTATGCCTGTTAGTGATGTACGCCTGTTCGTTTTTTCGCATCCAATCAGCGAGAAATCAGCCTCAACAGTGGCAGTGTTGGGAAACACACTGGCGAATCCCACACACAGGCTAGCCAATGTTGGAAACCTCGTAGCAGCGTCGTCAAGCTGCCACATCTGATCAAAGCTGGCAAGGCGGTGGTCAAAGCTGTCAATAGCTTTACGAATCGGTTTGCCATCGATATACTCGACCCCCAGCCGCTTGAATTCTTGTCCGATTTTATCGATGCCTTCATCTCCAAATGTCAGGAGGATTCGCTCGCGATGGGTGTCAATTAGCGACGCCAGGTCAACCAATGAACTAGTCACAAGCTCTTTGGGAGTGACGCGCGGGTTGGTGTCTACAGGTTCCTTGAGTGCGAATATGTTTGAGATAGCGAGGAGATACATTCGCGCCACTGCATTGACGACCAATGTTTGCTGCCCTTCCGCGAGAGTATTAAGGCCTTCGCAGACCCAAATATCGAGGTTGTTCACGTACGTGGCGGCCGCTGCATGGGAAATGGCAAAACTCCCAATGATTTCATACTCGCCACTGTCCAACTCCAGGATAGCGGCTTCGTCCAGGGGACCAAGTGCCCCACTAATGTTGAGGAGGCGTTGCACAAGACCTCCAAAGCGGTCATCTTGTTGTTTGACAAGCGTAGTCATGCCTTGCAACGACACAAACACAGCATTGGCCTCACACGCCAGCTCACGAAGAGCAAAGAGGAAGATCCACCACACCAAGGTTGGGGAACACTCTGCCTCTTTTGCTGACAAGTACTCCCGGACACGAAACCCGTTCACGCACAGCCAATCCGCAACGGCGTACATCGACAACCATCGCGTGCTTGCGAGCGACTCCATTGACACAGCCAACCATTGTTGCAGCTCCGTCGGTCGCGACACCAAGTAGTTGATACCGCCACCGTGGTACAAGAGCATCTAAGAGCTCAACAATAACAGCAAAGATGTTGAGCGCTGTGTGTCGGTCATAGAGTGGGATCGCAAGCAGGTGGTAGTTTTCAAGCGACCCGTTGGTGTAGTATCGGCACCGAACGTCCACATACGACTTGCCCAAGTGAGTCCCGCAATCAAGGGCCAGCGAGAACGCCCAAGTTGCGGAGAGGCGATTTGCCAATGTCTGCAGCGATACAGCACATACGACGCGAGCATAGTGCGCCACTACCCCCTCACTGCAGCCACCATACCGGCCTATGCCCGTCTCCTCCCTTGTATCGTCCATTAGATGGGCTGTCATACGGAACGACGCCCCGCGACCCAGGAAACGCACACAAAGCCGGAATCGAGATGGTCGCTTTATCGTGATTTTGTACTGAGGCCCTTGGGTCGCAAAGTATGACAGTGCTTTGGCGCGAGATTTCCCGTCCACGTCATCGGGGTGAAATAGTAGTCCCCCAACGATCTTGTCCACGATGGCGCGGTTGACGGCAAAAACTAGCACACCTTCGCTCTCAAAGACGGAGTCCAATGTCTCGCTGTACGGCACTGGGACAGACGTGAAATACGCGCGCCTTTCGTCGTCCGTCGAGAGTTCGCAGTACTCGGCCCATTTGGCCGGATGCTGCCCCACCAAGTGCTTTTCAAACAGGTCCGTTCGGAATGAAGAGAAGAACTTGGGGTTGGTTGTCCGTGCGCGTTTTGCATCAGACTACGCTTCCCTACCGAACGTTGTGCAGAAACGACAAATTGCCGTCTCGACCGCACTTGTTTCCGCATCACGGGACCCGATCTTCAAGCCGTACATGGTGCAGAACCTCTCACTAAACTTGGAGCCTCTCTTGGTGACCTTACGGGGTGCTGCCGCTTTGCCCCCGATCTTTGTTTGCCGCATTGTCTTCTTAGACTTCATGGGGATGACGAGTTGAGTCTTGAGTCGGTGCCGGAGAAAGCTAAAGTGAGGTTGAATAAGTTGCCAAAGATAGATGGATGGATAACAGAGGTCTTTAAGCTCTCCAACGAGCTCAGAAAACGCATGAGCTGCATCTGGCCAGCTTCAGCGCTCGAATGGCAGCTAGTACTGGTGGTTAGGATGATTTAGCATCATCTTCAGAGCAGAGAGCCATGTCATTGCCCATCAGGTACTACCACATGACCAAAATCCTTCCACTTTGAAGGTTCAGCTAAAAGTGGAAAAGGTGGAAAATTCTCTGATTTTGCCACTTTTAAAGTGGTCTGATCATCAACTCTCTGCACCAAAATCAACAAAGCAAAATGGGGACCCAAGCAAGCGCGCGTAAGCTCGAGATAAATGCACACATCTCTTCCTACAGTCCGCCTCTGTCTCGGTGGCGGACGTCGTCAACGAAGCGCTGTCTAGAAGATCACAACGGCTCCATCAGCGCGAGTTGAAATCCTAAAACTTCTTATAGTACTAGTGAACATGCTTATTCTGAAAGAATTTGCGTGAAAACTTGTAATGTAATGTATTACGTTTTCGCGTTGCCACAATATGCTGTCGCTAGGCGCTAGGCTCAGCTTTGCTAGTCGACGGCATAAGGTGGTGTCCGCATACGTCGGGTCCTTCTTCGCCGGCAATGCGGCAACTATTGCCCTCTCGAGAGCTTTCCATTTAGCCTTTTCTTGTGCTGCTCCGTGAAAACTTGGCTAAACGAATACACAACATTTTCTAGTTCAAGAAGGTCTCGAAAACAGCTGGTGTTGGTATGAGATCTGGAGGAGGGAACAGGAGGGAAATTCGGGGTGTATCCAGCTACGAAGAGATGCTGGACGAACAGCGAGCCAAAGCCGAAGCCAAGCGCGCGAACGAAGCTGCGAAACAGGCGTCCAAACTGGCCCGAGAAGCTGCAAAACTGTCGAGACCAACAGAAGCAAGAGAACGAGAAAGGATGGCACAAGAAGACAAGTGCTCGCCCAAGAAGTCGAGGAAGCGCTCTCGTCAGCAACGCCCAGCCGAGTTGGAGCCATCCCGCACAAGCAACGTTCAAGTTGAAGCCGATGCGGTGCAGACATGGGTGTTCTAACACCATACAAACTCGTAGATGTTTTTGATTGACTGGCAATGTGTCGCTAATTTCCGTCTGACAATTGAATATACTTGACTTTTGTATTGAGCCCTTAGCTGACCCACTACACGTCTACGGAGGATACCACTTGAACTTTGAAATCATCATGATGATTTCTCAAATCAACCATCTCCGGAGGTGGTTGATTTTGAAAATCAACAGGATTTGGGCGAAATAATCAACAGAAAATCGCACCGGAAATCATCACGTTTTTTGCTAGGTTCGACTTCCCTTAATAAGTCGAGGTTGATTTAATAAAACGAGGTCAAAGAAAGGGACAGATCGATCTATTTAAGCCGGCCAACAACTCGAGCTACGACAAGTCAAACCAGGGCTCTAGGTCGATCTCCTGGCAGATTTGAGCAGAACGAGGTCGATCTACGGCAAATCGATCGCTTTTGCGTTTTCAAAAGCGCAATTCGAGCCGATCTATAATAAACCGAGATCGTCCATGCTGCCCCCTCTGATTTGTGCCCTGATTTGTGGACTGACCTTCCTCCATAAAACGGGGCGACATTTTATCTGCAAAGCACAATAAATAGCTGGAGGATATATTGTGAAAACCGATTAGAATGTCTTATTGGATTGTTAATCTGCCGATTTAGTGGCTTAATAAGACCGGCGGCCCCCGATTTGATAAATCCGACCTCCTAATAAGACTGGGGTACCTCGATTTATACTCAAGATTACTACGTAGGCTGACTTACAGAGTCAGAGCATATGAGTCGGATTTACATTTGCTAATTGGCTGATTAAGCCAGGGCCGGCTGATTTGCTTGCTATTCAGATAGAATGTCCGATGTGCAACCGGCATTCGCTTCTTGTAGGCTAAATCAGCCGCCAGACAACAATCGTTGCAGTCGCTCTTGGCTATGTAGTCAAGGCTACAACACTAACATCATAACTATTAATAAGAAGGAAATATTGCACGTTATAATACGTGTAACTGAGATATGCAGGCGACGCGTTTAAGCGCGGTGTTGTCGCTGCATTTGGCGAGTCTCGGGCCGAGGGTACATTAATGTTGATCGAATTGGCTAGGCTGCACATAATTACGAGAGCGATGAGCGATTTATACCCCGATTATAATTGAGACATCCCCGATTTATTAGTCTTCAAATCCGCTATGAACGATGTTTAACCGGCTAATTCAGCAAGCACAAACTAATCGGTTTTCACAATATTGTGGCTTTCATCCGTCTTGGCAAATCGGGTGGTCCGAGATCCGATATAACAGGCCCGATTTGCTAGAGGGCTCCGATTTAGCAGGAAGGGCTGACGGAAGCTCACTATATCTGACCCGATTTGCGGCTGGAGGCTCCGAGTTGTGAAGCAGGTGCCAGAAATGCCGCTTTTCGCCGGCAAAAGAGGCCGCTGCCAAAGTACTCCTCGGGCCCTATCAGATTGGCGTGGCACGTAGTTAGACGATGGCACAAGTGATTTAGCTGACCATAGTGAAGTGAAATGGATATATACAGGGTACTGTTGCCCTCAATGCATTCTTGCTCTGCTGCGTCCTTAGAGGTTGGGAGTATGGCCAGCTTGGAATGCCTCCCCTCTAGGCCTTATGCTGTTAACTCATGTTGGAGCTCCATTTTATATAAATCGGACTACGTCAAATCGGGCGGCAAAATTGTTGAAAACCACAATAACGTTAACTAACGCTAGGTATTGCAGTCTTTAGTCCAGCCAACTCCCAAGAAAATAGATGGCACAATGCTTGAAAGAGGCCTCAAGCGTTGATGCGCTCATGGTAACTGTTGATGCTGCCTGAATTTATAAAATAAGCACCAGGTTTTTATATTTTTAAAACTAAATTTCGGCGTGTCCCGGCAAATGCGGCTGTAGTTGGATCTTTTGCTCTTCGGGATCAACGCTTCTGAAGCCGTGTGTACCGCCGCCAAGTAATTGGACACGGACAGAGTACCGATGCCGATAAGTGACTTGGTGCCGAACTGCACTTTTCTCAGGTACTGCGTCGGCGCGATCGAGTAGTTGGCGGGGAGTTCGTCGAAGAACTTCAGGTCGACCTTGAAGCTGTTCACCGTCTTGGCGGCCCCGTACGAGAGCACCGTCATGTTTTCGTTCATTCCTTGGTACAGCGTGAAGTCGACGTTGCCGATACTCACAGTCTTGATGGGCTAACCCGACGACGACAGCGGCAAGGCGCCGCCCATCGCGGCAGGCCAAACTATGAGCTCGTACTCGACGTCCACATCAAGTGTGGATCTCGTGAAGAGGTCGTAGGCTACGTTGGCGATGGTCTTCTCACTGTAGACCGCCTCGAACTCGACAGTCGTCGGGATGGACGTGACCTTGGCCACTTGCATGGGCTTAAACTTGAGCGCAGTATTGGCGTACACCTTGACCTGCCACGGGGTGCCGGACCAATTGAACTTCGTGTGCCATGCGATGCTTGAGCTGTTGACGCTGTCGAGACCCGTGCACTACCAGCCCTTGGGGTCGTCCCAAGCGCCCAGAGATTGCTGTAGAGGATATAGGCGTCCGTGTGGTTCAAATTCGTCTCGCTGCAGAACTCCTTCTCAGCGGTGGCGGACGAGATGGTAGCTGCAGTATTGGTGAAGAAGAGCTTTATGGTAAATGGAAGTGTCGCGCTGCAAATTCAGTTCTGAAGAAGAAGAAGAGCAGAGATTAATTACCGGGCTTACGGCGGCGCCACCAGTGATTGCGAGGAACAGTAGCTGCTGCTCCTTTCCACGCGAGCCCGACTATCTTGGCAATTTAATCGAAGCTGCCCGGGTTTCACTTAGAGCGTTATACGCACATCTTGAAAGCTTTCTCCGGGCTCTTCATCAGAGAATACCGTAGTGGTGTCGAAGATCTTGTGAGCGGAGCGAGACGAGAAAGAATTTCGCGTACAAGTCACCTTTCGGCAGCTACAGTAATTGGCAGATTCCGGACCGGAATCCGGAAACCTGTCAAACCTGCAAAAGAGCCACACTGGCGACGCATAAAAAACCTCGTAGCAATCAACGTCGACTTATCCATTCCGGACGGGAGCGTATAGGGCTGGAATTCGTACTTAGAAGGGATGTGCAAATCCTCTCCACTTCTTTCTCATTCGGCGTTCTTGGAGACAGCGCGGTAGTGCGGCAGTACGGCAGGCAGCGGACGGCAGACAGCAGCACGGCGGACAGTCCGCGCGCGCGGTTGCACGCCAGGCAGTGAACGGTAGGCGGCGACGTGGAGGATAGGCGCGCGTGCGGCTGCACGGCAGGCGGTGGACGACAGGCTGAGGATGGCAGACAGAGAACGGCGGGCAGCGGGACGACGAACTGCGCGCGCGCGTACGCAAGCAGACCCGATCAGCGCCAGTGCTGCAGACGACACTGGACTCCTTGAGGTAGGTCTCTCTCTTGTCCACGCCCCCGTAGCTCAGCGGAAGAGCGGAAGGCTACGCCTCCAGGCCGCTGGTTCGACTCCAGCCGGGGGCAAACTGTCTGTATTGCGTATTGCGTATTGTGTATGGTGTGTTGTGTATTGTGTATTGTGTTGTGTATTGTGTATGGTGTGTTGTGTAATGTGTTGTGTGCTGTTTGCAGTGCGGTGATAGCTCGGCTACGCGGTCACGATGAACGCGCAGAGCAAAAAGGAGGCGTTGAGATGACTGAGGCGAAGAGTGACGAGGGGCAGCAAATGCAGATGCGGGGGCAGCGCGTGCCCGAGCATCAGGTGGAGACGGACGCGCCTCAAGAGTGTTGTGCGGCCTACGAGGACTGGCGATGCGGTTGTGCCGAACGATGAGAGAGGAGGTGGGAAGAGGCAGAGGACATTGAAGGAGATGAAGCGGTCGAGAAGGAGCAGGTGCGCGCGGAGGTGCGCTCAGCGGTTCAACGGGATGCAGTGCAACTATGCCAGGTAGAGCATCACACGGATAAGCAGACGCAACAGCAGCAGCAGAAGGAGAAGCTGGAGAGCGCCGAATCAATGGCACTCAGCTGCAGGTGGCACGCAGCAGCGGGCATCGCGAAGACGGAGGCGGGTGCGCCTCCAAGGTAATAACCGGTTCGATTGAGGTACGACCGCTACTTCCCCTCCTTCACTATCGCTGGTGTAGCTCGGCGGAAGAGCAGGAAGTCTCGCTTCCAGGTCGCCGGTTCGATCCCGGCCTCCAGCATCTTGGTTGATTTAACTTGTATGTATTTGTATGTGGTTTGTTTCTGCTATGCATGGTATGGATTGTATAGGCGAAGCGCTACGCAAGATCGTTGGCCGTCCACTGATGCGTTGCAGGTGTGTACTCGTCGGAGATGCAGCCGCTCGCCTTCAACGCAAGATACTGTGCACCGAGTGCTTTGTACGCCTCTGGATGCGATGATCGCAATGCTCGCCAGCGCTTGCGAAGCGACGAAGCTTTGGTGGTCGGCTTCTTGCCGTCGAAGCTGCTAAGACGCTCGTTGGCAGTGCGATCCAGCAAGAGCGCCAGCTCCCAGAGGACGTGCTTCCAAGTCTGGTACGCGTCGCCGTCAGACCGATGCGGTGGCTTCGGGATTGTGCAAGGAGTCTGGTACAGTACAAGCATGATATTCACTGCAGCTTTTGCGTCGGCGCGCTTGTTTTGTTCCTTCTTACCTTTCACAGATTCCCATATTTGGTGTATGTACCAGTTGAGCGCGCAGCCTGCCAGCGTAGAGGCAGTAGCTGGAGCAGGTGGCGGAGCTGGTGCAGCGGGCGAAGTTGCGCTATCATCTGCAACGAGGGCTGTTGTCGATGACTTGGTGGCTTCCAGACGCGCAAGCCGCTCATTTATCTCGACCAACTGCTTCAGTATGTTCTCCATCGTCGATGCGAGTAACGTATCCCCTCCACTAACTGTATTGCTGACTTGTGCGTGGTTCGTAGCTCGCCAATGTGCAGTGAGATGATTGCCCCATTCGCAGCACGTACTGATGCTGATGTGACAACCAAGAAGCGCGTTTGTCGATGCGATCGAGCGATGCAGCTGGTACTCATAGCGCGTAACCTGCACAGTTGGGTCAGCCGGTGTACTGTGTGCGGCGTCGAGGACTGTCTTCAGGTGCATCAAGAGGGCAGCGAAGGTGGCATCTACTACCTCTATGGCCACATTGTACCGCACGTCCGGGGAGCCTAGGACATGCTGATACAGCTCGCCCCGCAATGTGACGACTTGGCCAAACTCGGACTCGGAGAGACGATGCTGCAGATCGCCAATAGTCGGCGTTGACACAGGTAAGTCTGGCACCTTGTACCCTGCCAAAACCTTACCCACACTTTGGTCCTCACGCGTCGTCGTTCCAATGTAGGCAAAGGCCTTCGTCAGCGACTCCAGCAGCCACGCACCTCTCGTAGATATCCACTGAACGGCAAGTTTGGGACACGCGTTGGCATACGCCGCTGCACCGCGCCGCAGAGAGTGGCTCGTCATATTGGGAGTCACAGCCTGAGCTGCGGTAGGCGACATCTTGTTTACGGTATCGCGGATAACCTCAGAAATATAGCTAGCAACACTAGGTCTTTTGCGCTCTTTCTTGAGAGGTGGCTTGGCTGCTTCATCGTTGGCCTCCTCCAAGCTTTCCCAATAAATTACAGCTTGCTCCTGCAAGTACGTGCGACCTCCAGGTAGATCCGAATCGGCAAATCGGGGCACCAAAGGAAATAGATATTCGGAAGGCTGGTCGTAGCACACAAAGAGCATCCCAAATGCATGCAGCATGCATTGCTGCCATCGCTCGGGGGAGTTGTAGATCGAAACACCTTGAACTACGGAGGTCTTAATTCGCGCAATATTCAGGAAGAGTTCTCCTGATGCTGCGACCGTCAACTGCTGCTTCCGGGCGAAGAAAGTGTCAATAGCCCGGCCGAATGTGTGCCACATCATCGTTAATAGAGCTGCATCATGAACATTCTTGAGCCCACCAGCAATATCGGCGTGGATGACTAGGTGCTCGACAAGTGCACACAGGTCATCGACTTTGCACCCAGGTGCATCATGCTTCTGCACATTCGCGCGTAGGTTCCGCTCTTCAATAGCGCTGGCCATTTTGTCGCGTATTTGGGCAATACGTTTGGAGTCGGATAGAGAAGTTGGGTAGCGTTCGCGGAGGAGGTTGAGAACTTGCGAAAAGTAGCCCAGCGCGGTTGACTGAGCGAGTAAGCCATCCGCGGCACGGGCCCTATTGCTCTTTTTCGTCTGTAGAAATATTGGAAAAGCTGTGAGCAATGAATAGAAGTTTTGCGTCGGAAGGCTAATACCGTTTGCTAGCGAGCTATGCATGCTATCTAACATCGCCTTCGACAATCCTGTTGAAGAAAGGAACTCCCCAAACACTTTTTCTGCGGCCGGTTCTTGGCCAATTGTCCCAGCCGGGGTGTCGAGACCGCGAGAAGCTCGCTGCATCTCCTCTCTCTGTCTTGATGCAAGTCCGAAATTGACTCTAGCGCTTCTACGTTGGCCCTCTATATATAGCAAAGCATGCTTTCTCGATGCAAGACTGCTGTGGGCCATCATTGAGCGCTTTGTTCCGGCACGTAGTGCACTTATCTGATAAGAACGACAAACATCTTCAGTTTTGTATGACTACTTATTTGCGCGAAGAAGGAAATTCCGGACGATTCCGGAATTAAGACGGAACATAATAACCCTACCCCTAACGAACAGTGATTGGATGAAAATAGGTCGTTGAGCCTCAAATTGTAAGGAAGATGTCGCTGATTGGTTACAGCGAGGTGGCAAGCTGTTCATAGAGGTCGGGTGTCCGGCCGAATACTACTTATCGTACAGTAACACGAGCTTCACGATAAATAGTTTAAAGTTGTCGACCTCCGCAAACATGTTCGCCAAATTCACTACACACCAGCAAACTGTTTCCAAACGCTAGTGTTAGCTATGGAGTGAGTGTTTGTGCGAGCACTACCTACTGTACCAACAACGAAGTTCCTTACATCGATCATGATACTGTACGTACTACTACGACTTTGCATGACATCTGGACTCAAGAATCGGCAACAGTATTAGCCTTCAAGTTGATGGGTTCTCTGGCGGACGTGTAGTGACAGATCAGCAAACATGCAAACACGTTTGCAAACAGCACTTACAGTGAATTAGTGCGTTTCTATTTTGTGCTGTTGGGAAAACTATCGTTTAGCTGGCTGCTGTATTTTACCACAGTAAATTACCCGCCTCAAAAGGCCTACGCCGACTTGACTGCTACGGAGTACTTGGACACCGTCAGTGTGGCATTCTGGCCCTGGAACGGCTCCGTTCCAGCCTGCACGTGGGTCAGGAACTGGGTGGGGGCAATGGTGTTGTCCTCTGGGAGCTCGTTAAAGAACTGCTTGAGGTCCGCCGAGAACTTGGTCGTAGTGTTCACGGCGACGTACGAGAAGACGGTGGTGTTGCCGTTCTTGCCCTGGTACAGGTTAAAGTCCGTGTTGCCCACGTTCACCGCCTTGATGGGCCGTCCTGAGGTCGTGAGGGGCCACGCACCGCCCAACGCCGCCAGCCACACCATCAGCTCGTACTCGACCGTTCCGTTGGCAGTGGCGCTCGTGAAGAGGTCGTAGGCCACGTTGGTGATGATCTTGCCGTCGTATTTGTAGTCGTACTCGATAGTCGACGGGATGGACGAGACATCCGCCAACTGGACGGGCTCGAACTTGAGCGCAGCGTTGGCGAACGACTTGACCTGCCAGGAGCTTCCGCTCCAGTTGAAACTCGTGTGCCACGCGATGTTGGAGCCGTCCACGCCGTCGAGTTCCGTGCATTGGCCTCCCTTGGGGTCGTCGTGGGCGCCCCAGAGGTTGTTGTACACGGTGTAGTCGTCCGTCTGCGCCGAGCCCCACAGATCGCAGAACTCTTTGGCAACGGCGGGGAGGCGGCAACGGCAGCAGCGGCGGCGGCGGTAGCGACCGAGAGCTTCATGGTTACTGCACTTAGCGAGTGTTATGTAGAGAATTGGAGACTGGAGAAGCCGCGCTCGCGATTCGAGCGACAATTTAACGTCATGGTGATGCTGCTCCTTTTCATGGGGAAGTATCCATGGTGCAGGGCAACCAGACTGGAACTCCGATCTCGGATGCTTGGCCACGACCCGTTACTGACAGTGTCGCGTACTGTATGGTTTGTCTTAGCCTTTGGACTCGAGCGGCAAGCAACAGATGTGTCTCATCTGTCTGTAGCGACACGAGCGCGCGAACACCCGGATCTTCTCCTCCTCTACGGTATGCGATGCGGGCACGGGGAGCACCAAGTCGATTTGCCTCCTTTTGGTCTTTTGAACTGTCTTCGTCGCTCTCTGTTGTGATCCGAGGAAGCGTCCGACTGGAAAATGGCCCATGGTGTTGATCACCGAGCTCCTGAACTAGTTGGGCCTTTGAGCTGATACCATCAAATTCATTTCATTGGAATGGTCGGCGTCTTCGCCGCTGAGTCTTACCTACTGTACTTAGCAATCTACAGTAGACCCTTAGGCCGTGTGCACAGCGGCCGAGTACTTGTGCACCGTGAAGGTGGCGTTCTTGCCCTGGAAGGGCTCCGTGCCCGCCTGCACGTGGGTCAGGTACTGGGTCGTCTCGATCGTGTTGTCGGCCGGCAGCTCGTCGAAGAACTTCTTCAGGTCGGCCTCGAACGTGTACGCGGTCTGCTTGGCCACGTACGTGAAGACCTTGGTCTTGTTGTTCCAGCCCTGGTACAGGTTGAAGTCGACGCCGCCCAGGTTCACCTGCTTGATGGGCTGGCCCGTGGACGTGAGCGGCCAGGCGCCGCCCAGCGCGGCCAACCACACCATGAGCTCGTACGCGGTCTCCCCGCCGATAGTGGGGCTCGTGAACAGGTCGTACGCCACGTTGGTGATGATGTTGCCGTCGTACGTGTAGTTGAAGCTCATGGTCGTGGGGATGGACTTGACGTTGGCCACCTGCACCGGGTCGAACTTGAGCGCGGCGTTCGCGTACGACTTGACCTGCCAGTTGTCGCCCGCCCAGTTGAAGTGCGTGTGCCACGACACCTCCGAGCCGCTGCTACCGTCCACCTCCGTGCACTGGCCGCCAGTCTTATCGTTGTCCTCGCCCCAGAGGTTGTTGTACACCGTGTAGTCGCCCACCACCTGCAGGTCGTTGCGGCCGCAGAACTCCTTGCCGTCGGTGGCCGAGGCCGCAGCGGCGAGTGCGAGAACAGCAGCAGAGAGCTTCATAGTAGTAAATAGCGCGTGTGTCTTGCTTGGTGTCCGAGTCTTGGAGCAAATTGCCGAGTGCGCAGCAATAGCTTGCGGACTGAGTCTCTACGCGAGGATCATGTTGCTTGAGAAGGACGGGAGGAGCGGCCAGCAACAGCCAGCAAACTGGACCGGAATCCCAGCCGATGTGGTCCCCATCCCAAGCAATCGCACACCGAACGTTCGCAAGCCTTGATCACAGCGTAAACTTCCGAAGCCAAAAGCCCGGGACAGCTTGACTCACGCTACGCTGTCGCAGCCTGCTGGGTCGTCTACAAGAGTCGAGCAAGTGGTTGCTCCTCTGCGCAACGCTGACAGTGAACAGCGTGAGAAATCCCCACCGTTTGGCTGTGGGCACGCTTGGGTGGGCTATCAGCTGCGCCAGGCTGCTTGTGCTCGCACTTTTGCGTCGACGGAAACTGAGGAAAGCGCTTGTACCGCCGACGGAGTGGTTGGACCTTTGAGCAACACATCCGTCTACAATGCCATGGAGCAAACTCCATGTACACGCTTACGTACGCCTACCCGACCGTACGAAATCGTCACACTGAACTTGAAGTTGTTGCATTTCAAACATGTTTTTCGACCCTGCAGCTTCAGTCAGTCCGTACATGTGCGTGGATATGGATCCTTTTCAATGTTGGCTGGATGCCGTGGCTTCGATGAGGTTTCAGAATGTCAGGGGATTCAAGTTGTTGACCTGCACCCTGGAAAAGTATACGATCATCTTGGCATTCTTGCCCTGGAATAGCTCCCTTTCCTGCCCCCGCCTTCAGCAGGTACAGGATTTGTTTAGGAATTAAATAACTGCTTGGGGTCGGCTGAGAAGCTGGTGGCCTGCTGCTTGACGACGTACGTAAATACGTTGACCGGCTTTTGTTCATGCCTTGATACAGGGTGAAGTCCACGCCGCCCACAGTCACCCGAAGCAAATAGGTTGATCGCTGGTCAGGCGCCTTCCAGAGCAGCCAGCCACAGCATCAGCTCGTATTCGACGTCACCTGTGGCCATCAAGCTCGTGAACATGTCGAGCACCACGTTAGCGATGATGTTAGCATCATCGTAGGCGTTCAGTTGTTGCATGGTCGAGGGGTCGAGAAAGCCTAGGACTTGACTCACCAATTGTCACCGGGCTAGTTGTACGGTAGCTCGAGTGCCAGGGGATCGGGAAGCCACTGTTGCTGTCGACCACCGTTGTCCGTCCGTGGGTCCTTGCCTTTCCACAGAAGTTGTTTTTCACGAGGCAGACCTCGTCATCTTCTGGTCGTGCGAAATCACCTTCACTTCATTCTGCAGGTAAGGGATACTTAAGTATTGCGTTCATTTCAGCTAGCTATTTGTCTAGTAATGCGAAATAGCTTCGCTGTTTGAGCCTGCAACTTGGAATAGGCAGAAGTGGGGGCAACAACAACCTGTAAATGGATATATGAGCTACAACAACGAGCTCTAACTTTTAGCCTGAAGGGAAGCGTTGACGTCGTAGCCTGCCTTTTATTAAAAGAATAAAGTACTTTACAATGGCTGAGCCACTGGTGACAGCACTTTGAAACTTGTGAAGCATTCTCAGTAGCAAAGGTATCCTTGCTCAGCAACGCTCTTCCCCATCACCTCGCAATTCGCTACGCCAATACGAAACACAACAAAAACCCACGGCAACGAAGACAATGGAGCTCTCGACAGCTGCCCTTGCCGCCGCCGCTGCGTTGACTGATGCCCAGCAATTCTGCTGCCGCAACGTATCGATGCCCACATAGGAGGGGCGTAGTATTGTTCGAGATTTACGCCGATCTTTGATACTTTTGATCAAGCTGGGGGTCGTGTCGTGTTAAAACTGACGAGCTGGGCTGTCAGTATCCGTACCCCAGAGCGCCGTACTGTACGACATGTTAGAGCTCTCGAGGTACGGATTTCGGCATCCAGTCTGTACCGGTCTGCTCCTAGCTTACTCACTGCGCTGACGAAGCTGAGACTTGCCTAACAGTACACTGGATTTCGCTAAGAGGGATCTATTCCTACTGTCAAGTAGTACACGAATAGAAAATGGTGCCCATCGACAAAACGAAAACTTCACGATAACGTATCTCTGAATGCAAAAACATTATGTATTATTTGTTTTCGTAGGGGATGTACAGCGCTGTTTACTTCCAGGTTGCTCCTGGATACGCCAATGCTGTGAAAAAAATTCTGGCCCACCATGTACATGCAGCGATAGGCCAGTAGCCTCGTCGGTGTAGCTTACTTGACCTGCACCGAGTAGGACGACACGACCATCTTGGCGTTCTTGCCCTGAAAGGGCTCCGTGCCGGCCTCCACCTTCTGCAGGAACTGGGTCTGGGGGAGGTTGTTGTCGGCCGGGAGCTGGTCAAAGAAGTACTTGAGGTCCGCCGTGAAGCTCGTGGCCGACTTCTTAGCGACGTACGAGAAGACCTTGACCTTCTTGTTCATTCCTTGGTACAGGTCGAACTCGACGCCACCGGCAGTGATGGTCTTGATGGGCTTGCCACTGTCGGTCAGAGGCCAAGCGCCGCCTAGCGCCGAGAGCCACACCATCAGCTCGTACTCGACATCTCCCGTGGGAGTCGAGCTGGTGAAGAGGTCGTAGGCCACGTTGGCGATGATGTTGCCGTCGTACGTGTACTTGTACGCGATGCTCGTGGGGATCGACGTGACGGCCGACACCTGCTTGGGAGTGAACTTGAGCGCGGCGTTGGCGAACGACTTGACCTGCCACGAGTCTCCGGCCCAGTTGAAGCTCGTCTGCCACGACACGGACGAGCTGGTGCTGCCGGTCACCTCCGTGCACTGGCCACCCTTGGGGTCGTTGTCCTCGGCCCATAGGTTGTTGTACACGGTGTAGTCTCCGACCACCTTGTGATCGTCACGGCCGCAGAACTGCTGGGCGCTGGCGGACGAAGCCAAAGCGGCGACGGCGATGGTGGCGGGAGTAGGAACTTCATGGTCTGGAGAGTGAGGGCCGATCGATGTTGCTGGCGCGAGGCGAATTGGAGAATGAGTTGTTCCTAGTGAGTACGAAGTCAAGGCTCGTGGCTGTACAATCACCGACGCCAAGTCCGCTCTGCCAATCTCTCCCGGTGCCCGAGGCGCGGCACCCCATCTCGAAAATGCTCCGTCCGCACATTTCCAGGCGACGACGTAGATCCATGACATAAACAACTGCAGCCTACTGTATCGCTCTTGGTGTCGCAGGTCAACCTACTGTATTGTAAGCTCAGACCAGAAGGCTCCACTGGAGCCTTCTGGTCTTCTGGAGCCGCTCCAGTGGAGCACAACGTAGAGTAATACGTAAGGCGGTTCGCCCTCTGGTTGCCAAGACACTTGGCGCGACTTCCACCCAAGAAGCTAATGCTTGAGCGTGTGGCCCGAAGACTTGAGGTGTAATCATGGCGGGAGAGCGGGCTAACGTTAACAGCATGTAGCCCGCCCATCCAACCTCCAACATGCAATGAACGACTCACAAACCATTGTAATGTGATGCAAAAACTATAATATGTACGTGTATTGTCCCTTTCACTAATTTTGCCGCTCTACAATGACTTCTTAATCTGACTTAAGGGGTGGTTAGGTTAAGGATAAGCTGTATTCCATGGCAGAGCCAGGGAATTGTGTTTTCCACTCCAATATGTACTACTGGTATACCGGTACATACCGGTACACGGACGGTATCCCGGTAACGCCCGCGGAAGACCAACGGTTGGACGCGTGGCATTCTCCCTTCACTTCGAATCCAGATCAACAAGCCAGCAAGCAAGAAGGGGGTACATTCACCTCTCTCAACTACGACATGATCACCCGCGGAACCACCGACCAAGCCGGCATCCCCAGCACCCCGTCGCCGAGGGCCGAGACGGCTCCGACAGAAAGCGAGCGCACGACTCCTGCTGCCGCCGCAGCTGATCCCGACGTTGTGGACGTCACGGGCGGAGAAGAGCCTTGGACGACGACTCCTGCACGGCGCGTGTCCGACCCGGCTCCGCTACGAGCGAGCAAGCGAGCAGCCTCCAAGGTTGTCTCCGGTGAGGCGCTCGTCGAAGCCCGCAAGGGCAAGAAGAAGCTCGTCAAGCGGCCGACGGCAGCGACCAGCAGCGATGCGCCTCGGAAGACGGCAGCTGTCGGCGGCCACGACTCTGACTCTGATGTGGAGGACAAGGCGCCGGTCCCGCCTGCGAAGAAACCGCGAAAAACGTCGGCTCCTACGAAGACCAAACCAGCGAAGGCGGTGGCGACCTCGAAGCGTGCGGCGCTCCCATCTGAAGGTGGCTTCGACCTGAACGCCTTCATGGCATCCTTCTCGCCTGGCACTGCGGTCGAAGCCAACGACGCGCCCGCCGAAAGGAGCGCACTGGACATGGCAACCGTCACCGAAGCCCCATCGGCTACCGACGATGTTGCAACGCGGGACGATGGCGCTACCCGGGGCCAAGTGAAAGCTCTACAAGAAGAGGTCGAGCGTCTGCGTGCGCTGGTGGCCGGACAGGGTCTGGCGGAGCTACCTGTGGGCTCTACGCCACGTCTGCATGCGGCTCCCTCGGCTCCCACGGCTCCAAACAACAAGGGCGAGATGCCGCCGCCAGAGGTCTGCTACCTGACGACGGCCAGCTTCCCGAAGGTTCGAAGAAGGCGAAGGGCGACTATAACCCCCCGCAAGCTCATCTGCTAGCGGCGAGCCGAATGTTCCGTGCGTTCGGCACGGAGACAGGTAAGCCCCTGTCTGCGATGTCGTTTGTTTTGTGGATGCGGGAGCTCGAGGCAGTCAAGTTTCAAGCTACTCCTGCGGTGCTGATGGCCATCTTCAGCGGTCGCCTGGGTTCACGTGGGCTCACCGTGATGCATTTCAAGGAGACTTCGGAGATGCTGACGTTGGAGGCTGGCTCGTCGAACGCGAACTTCTCCAGCGACTTTAGCCCGTCGGCTGCTTTGCCCCCGGCTATGATCAAGTGCGATAGCTACGAGGACATCCTGGACGCCCTGCATGGCCTCAATGCGCTCGGTCAAGAAGTGTGGTACGACCACATGCGCAAGCTCACGTCAAGGCTGCGCCTCTTCGTGTCGAAGAACAAGTCCGCGGATCCCGACAATTCCCCGGCTCGCGTCCGGCTGACGTTGCTGTACGTGAACAAATTCATCGGATCGGCGCTCGGGTTCATGCAGCTGGATGACCCCCAGTGGTGGAGCGGCTTTTGTGAGGCGTTGCGAGCTATCGACTACCAGTCGCCTGTGTGGACGATGGCGCTGGTAAGCGCGCTGTCCCAGTCGAAGGTCGGAGGTGCCGACGAGCGCATGATGAAGCCCAGGCGCGACGCTGGTCGCGACCAAGTGAGGCGGCCTGCGATCCCAGACGTCATCCGGCGTCTTATTCCGATCAACCGGCGCGGCCAAGAACCCTGTCTGCTGAACGTGGCCGGCCTTCCGTGCTCAGGTGGCACTCGTGACCGCTGTGGCAACGCACGCCGTCTCCACAATTGGCCTGAGCCCCTACCTGCTCGCCTCCAGGATTGGGTTGACCGTACGTACGGGTCTCGCAACTCCAACGATGAAGACCGTCGCTGATGGGGCCGTACGGATGACAGCTCGACATCCCCACGGTCCGAGTCGCAGATTAAGCAGTTAAATACATCAAGCACTGCTGACGTCATGCATGAGAGCACAGAAGTTGAGGCGCCGATGACGGCGCCGTCTCCGCGCAGCACCTGGCGCGGGGAGGCGGATAGGGTGGGAGCGAAGCGGCGGGGGACGAAATCGGCGCGCGAGCGGGAATTTTTCCGCGCGGGCACCTGTTTTGCCCTTCGTACGACATCGTCGACCACCGGAACAACGACTTCACCAGGTAGCCGGGAGGGCACCAGCGGAGCCAGCGCCGCTTGCGCTGGCACTTTGACCTTACGGTCCGGGTCGGCCATACAGCCACCTACAGCTATACAGCTACCTTTGACTATACAGTCCGGGTCGACCATACAGTCACCCACGGCCATACAGCCAGTGCCGGCCATACAGCCGGTGCACCAATTAACCCATATACGTGGAGCGTCAGCTCTTACTATATCCGAAGGTGTTACGTGTCCATTACTACGCGGCAGTAAGGTGAGAAGTGCGGCGACTAAGCCGGCGTCACGGCCAGACGCCTCGGGGGAGACGTCATCGTGCTCTTCGAACCGAGCCATCACCTGCTATCCTATAGAAGACGCCAAGATGTGCAGTGCAATCACGTCAAGACCAAGCTACCTGCGCCCCGTCGTCAGCGTCCAGGCTGCGGCGGCTATGCACGTGAACGCCCGTGCTCGGAGCGATTTACTGCGCGCGGCTGGCAGAGCGACTCTGGCCCAAGCTATGGCAAAACGGGGTATTGCCCTGCCGTCGGACAATTATCCGCTGTCGCGTCAAGGCACCTCGGGACCCGAGTTCCTTCTGAACACTCCGTTGCAAAAGGCGCTATCCAAATATGCGCGACAGTCGGGCATGTCACTGCCAGCTTTCGTCGAGCTGGTGCGCGGACAGACGGTGGACGACTATCGCCCTAACAAGAACCTGGTCCCAGACGTGCTGAACAAAGTGTGCAAGGGTTACACACATTTGGAAGAGCTCCAAAAAATCGTCCAGGGTGGCGTTGAAGTTCGACTACGCGAGACACCTCCACGCCAGGTCCAGCGGCCACCAAATCACGGTTCGGCGCGAGATCGCCTTAACGTTCTTCGCAAGAATATCCGCAAGGAGCAGGACGCCGGGCGGTGTCTTGTTCTCGACAGAGATCTCCTCAAGCAATGGCCTGAAATTATTATCAGCCCCTTCGGGGTGGTAGACAAGGGCAACGAGGATGCAGACGTGTCGGGTCGGACGATTCACGATCTGTCGTACCCAGAAGGTGCCTCCATCAACGACTTCACGGATCAAGATAGCATCATCAAACCGGAGTACGCTCACTGCGACGCGGTGGCCACTGAAATCCTGAGATCCAAGCGAGCTCATCCGAAGGCCCGGGTGTGTGTGATGGCTGGTGACGTGGCATCTGCTTTCCGCAACATCAGCATTCACAGCAAGAGCGTGTATCTTTTCGCCGGGCACATCGAGGAGGACGATGTCATCGTGATCGAGCTCGCCGCACCATTCGGCTGGACCGGATCACCGGGATTCTACGAGATTGCTGGCGGTGCCGTCGCTCACGTGCACGGCGCACACACGACTGGCGTGTTCCCCGATGGTATCTTCAATTATCACTGGGTTGACGACCACATCAATGTGACTGCGGACATTGGCACCTCATGCGAGGACATTGACCGGTCTCTGAGGTATGCTATGGTAGCCGTTTTGGGAGCAGACGCCATCAACACTAAGAAGTTCACCGACTGGAACACACGCCAACGTGTACTGGGCCTCGTGTTCGACTCGGCGGCAGAAACGGTATCGATGCCACAGGAGAAGATACTCAAGGCACGCGGTATTGTGGCAGCTGCGTACGCTGCCCCTGCACTTTCAAGGCAAGCCTACCGGTCGCTGATGGGTAGCCTCAGGCACGTCGCGACATGTATCCGTGCTGCACGGCCGTTTCTCCAGCGTCTACGCCAACGCGAAAGCCACCTGCAGCGGTTTCAGCGTGTTATGATTACGTCGGACATGCAGCAAGACCTGCTATGGTGGTGGCGTGTGCTACACACGCCTCGCTTAAACGGCGTTTCTCTGGAATACTTCAATGCTCTCCCAGCTCCTGATATTGTTGTCGAGATGGATGCGTCCGATTATGGTTTGTGCGCGCTGGATGTTTCATCGCAAGTGGCCCTCACGTACCAGTTTTCGGACAGCGAACGGCAGCTGATTGCGGCATTTAAGAATGGCGAGGCCAACGGCTTCGATATCAACTTCCGGGAGCTGCTCTCGTGCGCTTTCGCGGTCCACGCGTGGGGACGTCGATGGGGCTCTGGTGTCTCGACCAACGCTCGCCCATGTCACGTTCGATTCCGCATCGACAACACTTCTGCTGTCGCGTGGCAAAACAAGCTCGCCTCCCGGAATCCCCGCGCCCAAGTGATTATCCGGCTCCTTAGCTTGTGGGAGACCTCATTCCAGCTTCGATTCTCGGCAGCTCACGTGGCCGGCTCCGACAACGAACGCGCCGACGCTGGCTCCCTCATTGCCGCTAACCCATCGTATGCCGCCAACTTTGCGTCACTAACGTCAGGATGGTCGCAGGTTTCCCCGACCGTGGATATTCAAGGCCTGATCGCGATTTGGCAGCGTATCTCCGAGCGCACTCCGTTGCCGACTCCACGTTCGAGCAATATCGCCGAGCCTTGACCAAGTGGACGACCTGGACGTCCCGCCACGGCATTTCGCCGTCGCTTTCCGGTATGGCTCTCGTCGCCCAAGTGCAACACATCTCAGATTTTATTCTCCACGGCTTCCAGTATGGCTTTGGGTCCGGCGGGCCCATTCGCAGCGACTCGATCATGGCTGTCCTCATCGGTGTTCGGCACTTCTTCGCGGCAGCTGCTCTCGAGTTTCCAATTGCACACCCGCACATCCGCATGTTGCTCAAGGGAATCAGCCGCCTGGACTCGCCACCTCGTCGGAAAGCACCCGTGTCGATCGGCCTCCTTGAGGCATGCTTCCACAGCCTCTCGATGACTGAACCCTTTGCGCAAGCCTTATGGGGGGTCATGTGCCTGGCGTTCTTTTTCCTCCTCAGGCGGTCGGAAGTCGTGGCGATTACCGGAGGTTCCTTCAAGTGGTTTGCAGTGCGAGCACAAGACATTGCAGTGGTGGATGTGGAAGGCAACCCAACATTGTCTCCATCCAAGGCACATTCGGTGTGTATCCGTCTGATCGGCTCCAAGACAAACCAAGGTGGTTCTCCCACAACACGGATGCTGTCGCGCTCAGGACATCCATTTCTGTGTCCCGTGTTTGGCGCCCTGATTCTCCTCCAAGTCCGGAAAAATCTCCCCTTCAACATACCGGCCGCAGTGTACCTGGACCGCCACGGAAAGCCAGCCTGCATCGCTACGGCCGACATGGCAGATGCTATCAAGCGGGCGGCTGCAAGCACTGGCGAAGACCCGCGCCGATTCAGCTCTCATTCTCTCCGGGCCGGCGGGGCGACCCACATGTATCGAGCTGGCACGGATGCACTCACGATCCAGTTTCACGGTCGGTGGGTTTCCGATGCATTCAAGACCTACACCAGGCTCTGCAAGGAGTCGGTCGCTTCTCTGGCGGCGAACATGGTTACGGGCCCACGGGGCGATTCGACGTTGCATTAGTGGGGCTGACTGCATGACCATTTGGGGGCACCGCTCTCCTCGTCCCTTATCGGATTGAGCTGATGGTCATTGCGTAAGCTCCATTAATGAAACTTCGTTTGACCCCCAATGTAGTGGAAAGCTGTATTCCATGGCAGAGCCAGGGAATTGTGTTTTCCACTCCAATATGTACTACTGGTATACCGGTACATACCGGTACACGGACGGTATCCCGGTAACGCCCGCGGAAGACCAACGGTTGGACGCGTGGCATTCTCCCTTCACTTCGAATCCAGATCAACAAGCCAGCAAGCAAGACCCGCCTCTCCTCGTCCCTTATCGGATTGAGCTGATGGTCATTGCGTAAGCTCCATTAATGAAACTTCGTTTGACCCCCAATGTAGTGGAAATCTGGGATTATCGATTTTCCAAAACTGACGTCGACTGGATGTATAAAATTAGCCTCGTCGCCTCCTTTGTTCTACCACCGTCATTTTTGGTTGTGGCAGTGCCATGCAAGCACTCCTATCCGAAGACGAAGATGAAGACACTCTACCTACTGTGTTTCGCCACCGTGACGAGCGTTGATTCTCTCGGATCTTCCTATCCACGTTGCCCGTCGACTGGAAATGCTGCAACCACCTCCTCAATGTGCGTTTGTCAATACCGAGCACGTCGGCAACCAGCACAACGGGCACGTCGTACGCATACAGCAGGATTACTGCCCGCCACCTTAAGTCTTCCGAGTAAGTCATTGTAGCCGAGAAAAGCCCGAATGACTCTATGCTTAGTGGCATTCGGGACTTTCCGTTTTGTAAAGACTTATGTCTGAGCTATCTTTCCTTTAAACTGAGTCTAATCGGTAGCACAGGTCAGAACAAAGAAGACGAAGCACCCTAATCGCGCATGTGTTAGTCTGAGTTTAAGAAGTCTACTTGGACAAAATGGGTGAAAGGCACAATACCGGTAACGTTAATGCAACGCGAGCCTATCCATGATCCGTATTTTTCGGACGTCATTCAATCAACAGTGGCACTGTTGCCGATCGTCAACAGTGGCCAACAGTGCTCACTTGGTTTATGTATGGGGAGGGGGTGAAACGGCCCTCCCAGGGTTGCTAAAACTAAGCCTCCAATTCATTAACTGTGTGGGTGGTGCACGGGTTTGAGCCCAAGGGTCAGCTTCACATGGATTCACTCGTTCTGAGGAGGTGTCGGTATCCCCAGGGCTTCCGCTGTGAGTGTTTGGGTGTGGTGGTGCAGTCCACACCTCGGGCGTTTGGAGATTTGACGCCCATGGCACCCGTCCCCGAACAACCTGTACAAAATAGTTTTATTGGCTCTTTTCTGAAATGGTTATAAGGAATAGCAGGTACTGTTGCCGATCGACCACAGTGCCACTGTTGGTCTAATCAGTGCCGTATTTTTCCAGTCACTGGACGGTGCTTGCAATGATTTTAGGTTTGGTAATCCTCTCCGTAGTGATAGTCTCGGGTGTGGATGGGTCACTTGTGTAAAAAAACACAGCCTTCGTAATTTAAAGGGTATACCCCCGATTCAAGCTCGATTCACAAGGGAATGGTATCGGAAAAATTATTGGTTTGTGAGGCAGCCCGACTCACAAAATTTTGCCGAAGCTTGTTTAAAAGGCCCAACTTTCAAATCCATCTCATTTGAGTATATCGAGCTGGATCACCTTTTGGGTGTTTCAGATTGCAAACGATCTGGATTAAGAAAATCCGGTTGTATGTAGCTAAAGCAACTGCATGGGGTGCAAGTCGAACACGGCCATAAATCCTCCGTAGACTTGTAGTGGGTCAGCTAAGGGCTCAATACAAAAATCAAGTATATTCAATTGTCAGACGGAAATTAGCGACACATTGCCGGTCAATCAAAAACATCTACGAGTTTGTAGAATGAATATCATCAAACTGCCGACACATTAAAGACTTGATTTTTGTATGGTCCTGTGAACCAATAGAAACACAGCTGAATCCTTTTAACGAATTATACGGCGTTCCAGTGAAATTTTAGCCAATTAAAACACTATAGGGTTAGGGTTACAGCTACCGACACGTGGCCGACGCACAATGTCGGCAGCGACAGCTAGACATTTGAGCACCGATTCAAAAGTAAGTCATTCACATATTTGCTGGATATCAAGAAGCCAACCGACACTAGACTCGAAATCAATGAGCCTGCAAGACCTCGCTCCAGAGAATACGAAGCGTGCGCAAGCAACAGCAGTCAACGTCTTCACGGCTTTCCTCGCCTCCGAGAATGTCACTCTCAAATTTATCCGCGCTACCCTCCTGGCAGATGCCAGTGGCTCGGTGCTTGTGAAGTTGCTCGACCGCTTCGCAATGCACCTCGCGTTTGCTCATGGCCGAAGCGGTGATCTGCGCAAGCGGGACACCGTGATGAGCTACTACCGGAACGTCAAGAACTCGCTGCTGGAGGATTTCCCCAGCACCGCCACATTGCGGAGCAGCGGCTACTCAAGATGGGTCGCATTTTGGAGCGGCACTGCCTCAAACGGCAGCAAGGTGCTATGGTGACGAAGGCTCCCGCATGCACCAAGGGCGACTTGCGCTCTCTGATCGACGGAATGTACTTTGATGGGAGTTCTACCAAGGAGTACCAGGACGCTGCGCTCCTATCCATCATGTGGTACGCGCTTGGACGCGCTTCCGACCTCGCGTTTATCCAGAAGCGAAACCTTTCGGTCGGCTCGGGCAACGTGCTATTCTTTCGCCTGATCCGAGCAAAACGTCCGAGGAGCAAGTCCTCTCTCTCTTCCCAGACAAGAGCTCCTTCATCACGTGTCCGCTCCACGCCATCGCCATGGCACTGGCGATGCAAACATTCCCAGTGTCGTCTGTACTCGACCTTGAGCACCTTTCGGGGCTGACCGTTGGAAATGAAGCGCCAGCAACGGAAAATACACCACTTACCGATGCGCTTGTCCACTGCAGCGATGATGATGAAGCTGCCAATGCAACGCCGGAAGCCGCCTCTTCGAGATGTAAGTCTACCCCGCTGAAAATGCAAGGGTACGTCAATCGAGTGCTCAAGACCGCAAGCGCACGTCAAGCTGATGCTGGTGTTTTAAGTGGCCTTTCGTCGCATTCTTTCCGGCGGGGTGGCCCGCAGCATGCCAACGAGGATGCTTCGCTAAGTCCTCAATGGATCTTCGACCATGGCAGTTGGAATATGACGGCGACGAACAAGGCGTTCGCCTACGTTTTCAACACCACGAATGAGGACAGGAAACTATCGAAAGTGCTCAGCGACTGGAAGTCAAACGACAACCCGACCATACCTTCGGCTGCCGCATTCGACTCCGCAACGACGACGAAGCTTCGCAGGCTTGGTCATATTTTGTTTGCGTCCAGCTTGGATCTTGGGGACGCCTCATTGGTCGTTGACGATCAAGTCGCAGACCTGCTAGTGGCATCATTGGTCCAGCACTTCCCTGAGGACAACGAGAGGTACCCGATGAGCTCATATACGTCGCGGATGCGCATGTGTCTTTTCCCTCTTCAAGTGGCGATGCCGGAGCTGCTAGACTGGAGTGTGGAGCTGAAACGAGAAGCAAGTCAAGGTCAAGAAGAAGAGGAACAACCCTTCACACGTGAGCTTCAGTTGATCAACCATCTCAATGCAGTCATAGCCCAACTCGTGGAAGCGAATAAGGCGCAGTCTGACCGCATTGCAGAGTTGGAAAAACGGGTGCCGGTTGTTGGTGCAGCTGCTTCCCAGGCCGGCTCAACGCCAGACACGAGCACTGGCCGTACCGACCCCCCATCGGCATTGGACACCCCGATGCAGCCAACCAAGCACAAGGTCCGCTCAGCCTCGAAGACCGCAGCCGCAACTTGGTTTGAGTGGTACACGAAAACCCCTCGCATCTGGGAAGTCTGTGACGATCGCCAGTACAAGTCTCAGTCAAAGCAGATTGTCGCCTTCATGAAGCTGTTCTTACCTCTGGGATTCAGCCTTGACCCCACCACTGGAGGGTACGCGGACCGCGTCATGCAAGCTGGTAACACAGCTCAAAATCATATGCATGAGTTTCTTCAAGCGCGAGGCATCAAGCGCAAGTTCGGCTCGATCCTACTGAAACAACTTCGCGCACTTCATCGAGATGGAGCGCTAGACGAGCCGTTACCGGGCAAGTTTGGCTCTTGGCCAGATCACCGACCCTGCTCCTGAAACGACAAAGGAGTGTTTTTAAATGCACTTTGGGATTTTGCGGAAATCATGCGACTTTACGGTTTGATGAAGTTTTTTTAACCCATTAAAGGCATGAGCGTAAATAAGAGCAAATACACTTCCCATGGGTCGTTACACATTCAACCCATTGTGGCATACCTTCACCATTTTGCAATCGCCAATACAAAGCCGATGATTCCCCTCAGCCAAAAGAAATTCAAGCGCGCTGTTAGAGCGTTTATTAGGCGTGAGTTCCCCCTCGCGTATGTTACAGATGAAGCTTTACGCTACCTTCGCCACGAGCTGCGTAACCAGGTTACCGACCCTCCAAGCCCAAGGGGCCCGTTGTTTGACGTCCTCTCGCTGTTGCAACAGCAGACAGGTCGTAGAATCGAAGGCCACCACGTTCAGGCATGGTGCTCTTCGCGACACCGCAGCCTCCGACAACGTCCCAGTACCGGCGTGGATGCATATCATGAAGCTGCCCTCGAGTCGACGCAGGCGCGAGAGACTGACGGGGGCGCCGTTGCCACTATCGCCGTCGCCACTGCTTGGACCAGCACCGTCACCAGCACTGCCTCGGAAGGGATCCCCACAAGCACTGCTGTTGAAGCCACGACCGCCCTCACCACAGCTCCGAAGCAGGCCGCTGACGGTGCTGCTGAAGCGAAGCACGCCACCGTTGTTCCTTCTGCCGAAGAGAAGCACGCTGCTGCTGGTCCTGTTGCAGAAGAGAAGCATACCACCGCTGTCCCTGTTGCCGAAGAGAAGCTCCTCGTCGACGCTGTCCCTGCTGCCGAAATGAAGCTCTCCTTCGCAGCGTCGCCGTCGCCGAGGAAAAGGTGACCGCCGCCGCCTCCAGTGCTAACGCTGCACGACCTCTTGCTGATTCAGGCGACGACTCCAGCGACGACGACGTGGTCTGGATCCCAGCTCCAAGCGGTCTACCTGTCACAACCAACTGGCACCGGTAGCATTGTCAATGCCAACGATGGGCGCGACGACAGCGAGGCAAGCGAGACGGAATGGGTCCCGACGGAAAACCTGACCGCTCCTCTTGCCACAGCCCCGCAGCTCTACAACATCCGCGAAATAACAAACTCATAAATGAGAAACGGTAAGAGGGTTTACCTTGTTGAGTGGGAGCAGACCTAAGAGCCTGCCACGAATCTTCCCCGGAACATGGTTACCGCATACAACCGACGCCGCAGAGCCCTTGTTCGTCGAGCCTTCATTAAAGACCAAGCTAGCCACGGCCGTGAACGACTTCGAAACTCGGAACCTGCACCAGAACGCCGCCGTCGACGACCACTTCGACGGCTTCGCAGAGCTCTACACTTCTAGAAACCACAGGCACAAGACAATAGTCCGAAGGGATCAAGCGCATATATTACCATTGAGGAACGACTACCCAAGTACAACGAGGTTTCGCTGCTTTCGCGGCACAGGTAGTCTTCACCTCGCAGAACAACAAGGATACGCCATAGGATAGCACCCCAAGCTTTACACACCCTCATCACAGCCTACATTTATACATACACACTAACATCAACACCAACAAATGTCAGACACGTGAACGCAATACTACCAAGCTTTCCCAGTGCTTACCTCATCGTATCGCTGATACCCTTGACCCCGAGTCCATGCTGGTGTTGCATGCCGGCCGCGCGCCTGTGCTGAGCTGCTGCTGCCGCGGGGGACCCGCCTCCCCCCATGCGCGGACACCCCTTGCTCGCCGGCGCCGCTCCCGCTGTCTGTCTGCGTTCTGGTTGAGATGTGTGCTCTCTGTGGCCTGTCCCGAGCGACATGTCGTCCTCGAGTTCTTTAAGCCAATGATATTGGTTTTAATATTAACAAATCAGTGTCAATGCTAGTGAAGGTTTTAGCCAATAAGATTGATGTCGGTCATGTCGGCGGCTGTCGACACCGCCACGCTATGGTGTTAGAATACCCAGGTCTGCACCGCATCGGCTTCAACTTGAATGTTGCTTGTGCGGGGTGGCTCCAACTCGGCTGGGCGTTGCTGATGAGAGCGCTTCCTCGACTTCTTGGGCGAACACTTGTCTTCTTGCGCCAGCTTTTCTCGTTCTTTTGCTTCTGTTGGTCTCGACAGTTTTGCAGCTTCTCGGGCCAGTTTGGATGCCAGTTTTGCAGCTTCCTTTGCGCGCTTGGCTTCGGCTTTGGCTCGCGGTTCGTCCAGCATCTCTTCGTAGCTGAGCAGCATCGCGCCCGGCACCTTCTCATCCACAAAACCTCCCTTTGGCCGCTGCTGAGGCTGCGGTGCGAGAATCATCTTGAGGGACCAGTGAACGACATTCAACGGTCCAGGTCTAGCTTGCGACGCTTCAGCGCTGCTTGGGTGCGCATACAGCAACGGACAGAATGCAACTGCCGACACAGGAACTGCCACCGGACCAAAGGCGAGGTACCCGTGTGCATAGACTAAGATATCATGCACTATCCATGTCACTCTAAATTATTGTTTTGGCCAATCACATTAGATTTTTGTTTATTGATTATGTTTTCAATACAAACCTTAAGATACTATAAATAAGCGCAAATCTTCATAATAAATGCGTTCACCAATAGAATGCATTTAGCTGGAGCGGCTGTTTCGGTAAGGAACATTGACGGGCGAGGTTAGAGTCGTCACCATCAATCACTACTGGCAGTTACATTCTGTCCGTTGCTGTATCAACGGCTTGACCGTTGAACGGCGGGATCATCATGGAGTGGAAGCGCAGCGTCACCGTGTTAGTAGCTGGTTTGTTGCCCACCATCTTGCTCAGCATCATCTCCAGCGATAGCGGGAATGTGCCAGTGTCTCTAAAGCCGCGCGTAATGTTTTTCACAGAGAACGCCAACTCGAACGGGATCTTGCTAATCTCGCCGACGTCGTCCTTGACAGGAAACGCCGCGTTGTGCGAGAATGGGTACTGCGCCACGCCCTTGTTATACAGGGCCTTGGAGGTCTGGTACACACCGACGTCGAGTGCCTGCAAGAAATGAGAGGTGTGGGCGGGAAGCACGAAAATGTGGACGCCGTTGTCCCCTCGCCACTTGACCGTGGCCAGCGAGATGTGCGCGAAATGGCCGTTGAGAACAAGGTGCTGGGGTCTCACAGGAGGTAGGAGCTCCACACACCACTTGAACCACAGGAGAAAGACGTCTCTGTTGATGTTGGATGACTCAGTAACTGCACACTTCGCGTTGACCGGAGCCATTTTCAATCATGGATAGTACTAGGGCTTCGCGAAGGTTGGGATATGTACAAATGATATATTGGTTAGAATAGTGAAAGGCACTTCATCGGGTGCGCTTACTCGTCGATTGTGCGGTACACCAAGCCCCTGATTGAAAAGCAAGCCTGAGGCTCAGGCCCTGAGCACGATTGAGCTCGTTACATGTTGCAGAAGCAGAGACAGGTAAAACATATTGTGGAAACCGATTAGATTGTCTAATTGGGATATAAATCGGTCGGTTAATCATGTGCTTATGCTAGATCGAGTCGGTTTTGCTAAATCGGACCTCCTAATTAGATCGACAGACTAAGATTCGTACTCTGATTTGACACAGCGGTCTAGTGTGCTTACAACGCCATGCGGCAAGCCGATTTAGCAGCTCTGTGGTTTACAAAGCCCTGGACGGCTGATTTGCATGCTTATCGGCCCGAATGTCCGACATTCACTCGGCATTCGGCGTCCAATTTAAAGCAAAACCGACGGACGCTACGGTTTGACGAAAGGTGACTGCACTCATACATACTTGCACTACTCGTTAAACAGGTAGCAGTACTCATTAATTGCACACTAAAATGCATTTAATGTTCACAATACTGTTGATCAGTAGGTAAGCGAAACATTCAGCTAGTTGAGGTAAAGTGGTCGTTCCTCATATTGCTGGCGGTTCACTACGCATCCCTATTTTATGAACCTTACACTGATTTATACCCTTGTTATTGCCATACAAGATCATAATACTCCCCGATTTAGTACCATTCAAATCTCTCGTGAACGCGGCTTTATCAGCTAATCCGCTCGGACAATCTAATCGGTTTCCACAATAATAGTCAAAAGGTACCTCAATAATGTACGGGCCATGGGCATCTCCTGCGCCTGCTTCGCAGCCGCAGCATCTGCCCGGCCATTAGCACGAACCACGAGCGATTCTCAAGTGAAAACGGACCTTGTGCAGATCGGTAGCTAGCGTCCATCTTTCTCACCAGCTATCATTCTTTCTCGCCAGCTATCATTCTAGCCCGTCAACATCAACCTTAAAACTACCAGTTCATCACCAGTTTGTACCTACGGGGGGACAGCGGACAGCGCCCGAATTAACACTGTGTGGGCTGGGCTGTCAGCACTTCGTCGCTTCCTACCCCAGTACAGATAAAGATGGAAATATACGCCCCATAAAACAATACGCCATGCTACAAATCCAGACTTCTGATCTGATACAAATGAACATATCTATTTTTAACCAATAAGGTTCAGCCTAACACTTCTAAAATTCTTGAAATTTACATAAATAATTGTTGGAGCAGTTCTGCAAGCCTTTAAACACCCCCTTGATGTGAGCATGTACGTCTAAACCTTTATTGAAGTGTACCTAAGGCACTTAGTTTTCACCAGGCTTGGTTTGGGCGATGTTGCTAGCATAGTTCGCCAACGTCGGCTCTGTTTACGCTTGATCACCAAGAAAATAACAAGAACCAGCCGAAAATATCGTGGTTGCTATTGTAGAATGGCGCAATATGTTTACTTCAAAAAAAGCTGCTTCACGGAAGCTTTCAACAGAAATTGACAACTTTTTAAGCTGTCGAGTTCAATATCTACAAACAATATGACCTTTCTCTTGCGGGATCACTCCTCCTTCCATACACTGTCGACCCTTTTCTAGGACGCAAAGCATACTTTCGACCAATCAGCTCTCGTGGCGTATATTTTGGTAGCCTCCGGTCAGCACTGGCGTATTTTTCCGTGGTCATCTGTATAAAAACGACCAGTACAGTACAATTGTGATAATAAAGTGTGCATTAAAAAGCGTTTAATGTGTGATTTTGCCTCTTTTAAGAGAAACATTCACACATATATTTATCTTCAGAAATTTCTGAGTGCCAGACGGGTGTAGACCCGCAAGAAGAAAACTCGAGTCTAGTAGGCTCACCATGATCCTTCACTACCAGATAGTGCCTACTTCAGCTAGTAAGATGAGCCTTTCGCTCCGATATTCTGATCTCGTATTTGCTGCAGCCTTGAACTTGTCTCACGCACGAGTAAGCAAGTCTTAGGTACGAAATCGACGTATGAGCAAGAAAAGTTTATATTTTATTTTATTTTACCTGATCTTGGTCATTTTTCAAGTTTGGTTTTAGTAATTGCAGAAGGCGAGTCAATAGTAGTTCATTTTGTATCCAATAAGAAAATCTGCGGCCAATAGGCGTGGACAGAAGAATAGTCTCCTACCCCATCGATTGTGCATCGCAAAGGTATGGTCCTTTTGATAAAGATCCCGCACCAGCACTTTCCCCCCAAAAAGTATTTGATTTAATAAAAATTGATTTATTTCATCAACATGGTCGTTTTATCACTTTGATACGTTCTAAATTAGTTTGGGGGTGCTAATGTGGCAGGAACATCGTTAAATGTGCCGGATCGGAGTTGATGGTGAAGCCAGCCGGGGGCGGTTGGTCCACAAGTTCGGGGGTGACGCGCTATGCTGCATGCGAGCGCGCGTTCTGGAGATCTAGCGCGCCTTGAAGTCGCTCTTGGCCACTGTTGGCGGGATGGTTTGTATTCGGGTCCGAAAACTGACATGCAGAGGTATCTGGGATGCACGTCGGTTTGCGTCGACCATGGCTGACCGCGTGCTCGAATTGCTGGCGCCCGTGCAGGCGGCGCTGTCCGCCTCGCCCCTGTTCGTGAAGCTCTCGGCGGCTGTGGGCTGCCTGGTGCTGTCTCGCCTAGCGCCGCAGCTGCTGGGCTTGCTCTACACGTTCTTCCTGCGCCCGGCCAAGAGCCTCAAGAGCTTCGGCCAGTGGAGCGTGGTCACGGGCGCCACTGACGGCATCGGCAAGGCGCTGGCCATGGAGCTGGCGCGCAAGGGCATGAACGTCGTGCTCATGAGCCGCACGCAGAGCCGCCTGGAGGAGGCCGGCAGCGAGATCCTGGCCAAGCACACGACCAAAACCGCACGCAATGGCATCACGCAATCTACACTCGCGCTGCGGCTGGAAACCGGTGTGTTTGTTGTAACCTGTGCCCACCCATCTACTGGAATATCGCTCTCCTGTGCCACCGCGTTCGCATCACCGTTGTTGTACGGGGCTTGCACCAGTGCGTTTGAGCACCAGCGCCTTGCCCGTGGTGTCCACCGACCTGTCGCGTTGCCTTGATGCGCATCAGGCGGCGACTAACGCGTGTTCTTTGCACCCGCTGGACCAGAGGTTGCGCCGCGGTCGCCCTGCCCGTTGCCCGGACCCGGCGCATCACCTCCCGTGGGAGGAGCAGGCCGGAAGTCGTTCGGTGGCGAGTGCGAGGGCTCCGCCATCGTACGTACGGCCTCCGTTGTCGTCTATGCAGCTCATGCGGTATTGGAGCGAGGGAGCTTTCATTGTGAGTGTTGCGTTTCTCGGATAAGGAATTTGGATCTGTCACTTGGTGCTTCAATCGTACTTAGAAGGCTCGTCAGTTTAGGTAAGGCGCGCGGCGACAGTTTGATTCGAGATGGCGGGTCGCCCGGAATGGCTGCGCGGCCGTGTATGCTTGCCCATAACCACACACGTCAACGATGTGTCTGCCCGTAGTCAGAAGGGGTGGGTGGGTGACACGAAGCAACTTGAATTTTTGGAGGGTTGCCCACTTAACCTGTCCCGCACCAATCTCTAAGAAGCGCGATAGTGCCGTAGATCTAGGATGACGTCCAGGGGATACCCGAGAGTGCTGAAAGCGAACGTGTAGTTGCGGTGGCAGCTCGCCTTTGAGCGGAGGCGCGCAGCACCCAGTCCGGCCACCGACGTAGTCCGACGAAGTGAGACTGAAAAGTGTCCCGGTGAACGTATCTCGAAGAGCTACCCTTCTTGGGGAGACCAAGGATTTTGCAAGTTATTCCGACTCCTGACAGCCAAGAGTGAAACCACTCAAGCACATAAGCCATTATAAGCCCAACCTGCACTGCCACCTTGATGAAGATGAACATCCCAAATACAACGACTACAAAACCCCCGAGTGTAACCCGCCAACGTGTTGTGGACCTCAAGCAGCAAGGCCAAGTGGTTAGCTAGTGTTCGCTGAGTCGAAGGTAGGCTGGATGGACGACTATCTTCCCGAAGGGTGTTTGACGATAATTATGAAGGACTGAAGACCGGCCTAAATGGACGACGCCCAAATCGATTGTGACTGCCCTGAATAGAGAAGCCTGAAGACACTGCCGATATCGGCCAATGGACGGACGCCCAGGAACGTGCTAAATGCCGAAATCGGCGACCAAGGTGCCAGTTCCAAACGTGACATCATTTTGCTATGGAGGGTGATTTAGTTTGAGCTCCATGTGACAGCATTGCAGCGGATCAGGCATTGTATTGTTATCATGGTAAGCAGGGGTGGCGCGCGTGGGGCAACCCGAATTAACCTTCACTCGGAGCACAACCAAAATTGAGAGGCGGCATATGGGTATTGGTTATTTTGGCAAAGATCTTTGCTCGCGATCGCACTCCCAGTTAGGACTCCCGGAACGAATAGCGTCCGGAAATTCTCTGTATTACTGTATTTCTCAATCGATGCCGATTCCGCTGTTGATACTCGGTCTGCCGAAGTAACACGACAGTTCAAGGTTGCACTCAACCAGAACTTATACTAGATGTAATAGTCCGATCTCCGTGACCTAAACGGGTCTAAGCCTAACGAACCTACACTAGAAACCCTGGACTATAACGATATCCATCCACCCATCTCGTGTCTTCGCCATGCTCATCCGCAGCCCGTCCTCTGTGGCTACACAAGCTATAGGTACGCCGCCAATGGCTCATTGACGGTACATTAGCGCGCAAATCTCGATGACCAGGCGCATCCTATGAGCAATCCCACGCGGCCTGCAACCGCGTGAAAGGCTTCCGCCCCGATTCGCACCTTGATCGCTATCGTTTGCTATATTAACCGTGGCTACTCAAACCCTAGAGCCACAAGCGTTTGGGTGGTAACGCTCGATAGTGCCAACGCTATCAGGCCACTTCAAACAAGCGTCCCGTGAGCCTCCAGGAACTAGGTCGAGCGGCCTCGTATGGCGCATTGCCCCCAGGTGGTGCCCGAATAGTGTCGTATGCACCGCTCGATGGTACGAGACACCGTCTCCCGTCGCTGCTAAGCTAACAAGCCTCTCCACACAAGCTGGAAAGGTCTGAAACACCGCCGTCCAGGAAGCCTCCTAGGTCTCGGTCACGTGTCCTCGTACGGCGGATTGCTGGCCAAGGCGGTTTCCACAATCGTCTTGTAGACATAACTCGATGGTGCGGGGTACCGCCTTCCGTTGCTGCGAATCTTACTTGCCCCTCCACATGCTCTGGTAAGGCCTGCAACACCGCCGTCGAGTGAACCTCCCGGACTTCGGTCAAAATGCCATTAAAGGGAGGTTAGCTGATGCTATCAGGAGACTACGACAGGACAGGCGTCGTACCGTACAGGGGTATAAATCGGACGGTGGTCGTGTAAGAGCATCTCCAACGGTGCACTGTAACGCTAAACGGGAAATTTAAATCGGCAACGTTTGGTGGCCTCTCGGCAAATCACGCCTATTTTTCGTGAGGCCGGAAAGCCCGCTATATCAGCGGTCCCCTAAGATTGGCTCGTACACGATCGCGACGCCCAATTTTATCGAATGGGGATACGCCCGGTATGCAGCAGCCTGCGAGACCGCCTTGATGGTGTTGTGGCGGCGCCCACGACATTAGCGCGTATGCGACCTCGTGTATTCACCTCCATCATAGTGATCACAGCGTAGCTGCGCAGTCTCTGCGTCCTGATAGTGCTGATATGATCTTATTATGCCATTTACCGTGGCTGGCGCTTCACCGTGAGCCTGTGGGAGAATAAGATAGCGTTACGCTAAATCGCCGTAGCGGGAGCGCATATTTCACTTTAGAAAATAACCTTTGCCGTTACCATTTACAATGCACCGTTGGAGATGCTCTAAGGGGGTAGTGGGCAAGAGGGTATTTGTTTCGCCCGCGTACTAGTGGATTTTACCGAATTGTACCCGTATTACTATTAATTAGAGCCCCTGAAAAATTGATCGGCTTTAATGAGGGTGTTTCTATTTGGGTAAGGGCTTTTATTTTGTGGAATCCAGAACGGACTAACCGATAAACGATATCATATGTGTACAAAGGTATTTGGCACGCTTGTTTTAATACAGGCGGCAGTTATCACTAGATTAAACGGAGTGTATTTTGTTGCTGGTTTTAGTTTAAATTAAATAAAATGAACGTTGTTTGCATTGCTAGTATTAGTCTGATTGTCAGGACTAAGTAAATCCCAATATCTGTAAAAACAAGGTTGAAAGAAATACCAACTATCTAGCTTTTGCGATTCTTGGCTCTAAATCATAGGTGCATGGGATCTAATTTATATACTGGTAAGCGTAAAATAGCTGCTAGGTTGCGCGAGGTATAAAACGCACCTAAGTCCGTTTAATTTGGTTTTAGTTAAATCCAGTAGCTTGGGTGGTGGCTACATAGTGAGTGAACATAAGAAAAAAACCGTTGTTTTAGGGAATTATTGTTTTACTTACAAGCGTTGAAGACAATATTTTTGTTGTTCTTCTCAAGGGACTATCTTTATAAACTTCAGGAGTATTTTTACCTATTCTTAGTGCAAGAGATATTTACTTCGTAAGTTTTTGTTAGTGTTTTTCTATTTAGTATCCCGGTTCCGTATTAACCCTATTGTGGTTGGTGATACTAAAACCTTGCAATATGCTTGGTTTTACAAATTTAATCCAATCAAATCACCTCTCTATTTATTTTGACCTATTATATCACTTGCGTAAAACCAAGCATATTGCAAGGTTTTACAACAATAATTGCAATAATTATTGGTAAACCCCTGCATAATAATATATTATGCTGCGGGGTGCGGCGCAAAACCAAACATTTATGCATGTTTTACACTTTACTATGGATACTTCAGTATACAAAAACAAGTATGATTTTGAACACAAGCCATGACCAGCTATACCCTAGCATCACCCATGTAGAGCCCATCTGAACCCAACTCGATAGAGCCAGTGCCAATAGGTATACACCTGAGCTGTATAGCCGGAAGGCAGTGCTTGCCGCTACGAAAGGACGACGGTGGACACGCAAGTTGATGACTAGGTGCGCGGCCTGCAAACAAATCAAACTTACAGATACGAACTTACCTGCTTGAAAAGCGCACTTACATGCTTGAATCGCACTTGGAACCTTAATTTTCCTGCTACCTTAACCTTTCCTCCCCAGGTAGCTATCATACGGGTATCCAGGCACAAAGCATACCGGTATATTTTGCAAAAAAGAGCTTATATACCAAATTTGTTTGGGATAGGCAATTTGAAATCAACTTTACGTAGCAGGTACGTGTAGTAATACTTTGGTTCTAGTGGGAAGGACTACCAAAACTGCTCAGGATTTCCTTCTCTACAACCGAGCAGTAATAGCTCTGCGAAGTTCGGGTATTCCAGGAAAAACTTAATTTTCAACTTGCACCTTTGCTATCAAGAAATGCTTCGTTTCACATCGAAAGAAAGGTCAGTATTCCTATACCCTTCAGGTAGCTCTATGCCTTTGCCCACACACTAAATCGACGTATGAGCCCCACAATCTAATTTTGAAGTCGAGCATACAGGTATGCTTTCCCAATCATACGGGCATACTTATGGGGGAGGAAGGGTTAATCTTGCAAACACATGCGTAGGTAGCGGTATCGCAGACACGGCAGCGTCTTTCCTATTAAGGTGGCCCAGCGGTTCAGCTCCGCAAAATATCTCGAAAGCAATGAACACATACATACCACAGTTGTAGCTATCCGTTTGCACCCCGAGACCCGACGCGTATGTCTGTCGCGCAAACTAATTTCAACGGTACTTGGTAGAAGGGTATTAGCGTCTGCGCCACAGCACGAACAACAAGCAGGTAGGAAGAAGAGCTAGAATCGTAGACGCAAACCTTGCCTTTGGCAAGGTTCATCATGATCCCCGTATCGCCGCCGAATGCTCGGAGTGTCGGCACTGACGATTCCGTCCACGACAACGCCCATCGCAGAAGCATCGAAAACGACAATGTTGGGATCCGGCCCGAACTTCTTGAGCATCACAGTTTCATCACTTCGTCCGTAATAATGCAATTTTTTTACCAGTTATGCCCAGTACTTGAGTCTTCATGCAAAAGAAATCACGACACAAGGCAGTAAAATAACCATAAAACTGAATGAAGCGTGTAACTCAGAAGATATAATTGGAATGGCTTTTAATTTTGCTGGAAGCACAGGGTCTTGTTCAACAGCAAAGCCGGATTGGCGAAGCGAGAAAAGTTTAGCTGCTTCATCCATTTCAACGTCTTCTCGATCTGCTCCAGGGCGTCACACGACCGGTGTCATTTCTTCATGAGTGCGATAGTAGAATTAGCAAACACCCCAACACCGAGGATCCCAAGCGCGATGTTAAGTTCGCGAACACCGGGATGCTTCCGCTGGAAGACCGACACTTTCACCATGCACTTCTTGATCAGGTTCTTGGAGAACACACAAGCTTCTGGTCTCATCAACGGCTTGTTTGCGGGTAGCTTTGTCATTTCATGAGCAAATAGAAGGTTTCTGCTTGCCCACAAAAACAAAAAAACTTGAATGGGAGCAGCTTTTCGTGAGTCGAGTAAAACGTTGGGTTGGCTTCCAGTAGCTGGCACGCCGAAATCAGGCTGAGGCCATTTTCGTGCATGTTGACATCCCCGACGAACCTTCCAGCATTCTCGCTTCTTTTGCCTTTACTGCTCATGTCTTCTGCTTGGGCCGTCCTCGAGGTTTGAGTGGGCTTTCAAGCTCAAAGTCACATGTTGCTTCGCAAAGAGGTAATTCGTGCTGTTGTTTCTTCTGGGCTTGAACTGGAGGTGCAGCCGCCACAGGTAAAATGCTCTCGGCTTCGCTAGAATTGAGGTTCGAGGCCGTCTGGGTTTGTCGGATTTTCATCAGAGACCAGCTGGAATCCATCTGTCCCCAGCTGTAACGGGGTTACACTCAAACTCTAACAGTTACGTTGGCTATTAGAGAATGGTACTTCCTCGGCTTTGATGTACGCAACATCAAATGCCACCTTCATTTACGATCACCACGACGGGTGGTCCATAGACAATTAGGATTCCTATCGGTTGAAAGCAGCATCTTTTAACCAATGAGCGGCTGGACCCAGCTGTCGCAGGGAAACAATGTGCGATGCTACCGTTGCAGTAGAATCGGTCACTTTGCTCGAGAGTGCACGGCCCTCGTGCACCAGCAGGGTGGCTATCGCGGCGATGCCGGGCACCGTCGCAACCAAACAAAAAACGCTGGACGCCAGTAGGCGTGGGGCTCCCTACTGGTAATGCGGTTCCGCGTGTCATCCTTGGACACGCGACACTGATGACTGCAGCCCCCAGTGAGGTTGACTCTCACGGCTAGAACCAAGATGACAGGCATGACCTTGTCATCCTGAATGTGACGTCGTTGAGAGCAAAGGGCTCTCATAGTGCTCTAGTAGATTCTGGCGCGTCGAAGAACTTTGTTCGACTGCGAAGTCTATCAATGCTTGACTTCGAGGATTTAAAGTTACCTCCAAGTCTGTTGGAAGTACGTTTGGCAACAGGTGTCGTCGTGAAGACCGAGAAGCGCATGGTACGCGTGCGTTTCACGTACAAAGGTCGAGTTTATGTCGAAACTTTCATCGTCCTGGATCTGGACGATAAGTTCGACATGGTATTGGGCATGCCGTGCGAGCCACGGCATGATCAGTTAATCGATTGGGAGAAGCGTACTTTAGTGTGCTTCGGTCGCGGCAGTGGAACAGAGAGCGATCGCCCTGTTACCACCACACACGCACCATCAGGTGCGCGCGAATCTCCAGTCGAGACAGCGCCTAATGCCGCTGTCCCGGAACACCCTGGACGCGCACGAGCGCGCGCACAGGAACAGGTAGCGTCGGCGTCGCCACCGACGGCTAGTGAAGAGAATGGGTTGACTTCGGAAGTCAACACCCGCTTTTCAGCGAATCAAAAGAAGTCTCCGGCCTCGAGCGGCGCGGATGATACAAGCGAGTCACACACTTCGGCCGAAGAGGCCGATGCGAACCTGATTGGGCCAGGCCTGGCCAATAATACTAGCCAGGGAAAGGAAACACCGTCGTCTCCTGGAGTCGGTGTCCTGGATGAATTCGATTCGTCGGCTCGGGGAGCCGACGCACCCTCTGTAACGGGAGTCTCCACCAATGAAAGGTGTCGAGGTATTGAAAATCACGTCGGTTCCGGGGACCGACGCTGCGAACAGACATTTCGCGTCGACTCTGGGAGTCGACGCACCCTTTGTAACGAAGTTCTTCGCCAATAACAGGCGTCGAGGTGAAGATGGCGTGTCGGCTCTGGGAGCCGACGCTGCAGGCGGTGCGGACGGTTGCAAACGTCCCGTACCGGAAAAACGTTTATGCTGTCGTGCAGCCGGGCTGCATGATGAAGCGCCGGGCGACTAAGCAGGGCTTGAAGTCGCTCGCTCGCGGGATGAACCCGCCGGCGATACTACGGAAGAACACCCGTCCATGGCTGGGCCTGGACGAGGTCAAGCGTAACGGGGTTACACGAGACTTACCCGAAGGGTTACGAAGGGTGAGACACACAGGCTTGTGTGGTGCATACTGGCTACCTATTTCAGTAGGAGAATCAGTACATGGTTTCAGAGCCACAGATTATGCATATGACCATGGTTCACTATGCTAGATAGTGAACGAGATACGTTTACACCAAAGGCGGCTTTGCCGCGATAAAGAGAAATACATTCAATTTGAGATTCACAGCTAAGATTTAAGGGTTGACTCTTGGAGTCCGTAGGGAGTACGGACTCGTGCGTTCTGGTATTAGAACAGGCTATCTTTAGCCGCGACTCTGCGAGTCTGTTACGTCTTCCTCTGGCGCTAAAGCTACGGCAGCCCCGCTGCACTTGGTAGCACTTCTAGTCAATCCGACACCTGAGTCTGGATAGACTGACCTTCTGTGGACAATGGAGCAGTTCTCTCACTTGCCCCCAAACCAGCAGGATGCGCTTAAAAAGCTTATTTCCTTGGGTGGGCCCGGAGGTCGTGACGCAACTTGCGCAGCATGGCCCGACGCGGTGAATGCGCGTCTCGAGGCGTTTCCAAGCGACGAGAATGCGCTGTTAGAGCACCTCCGGCAGAGTATGGCAACGGCCGCGGCGCCTCAAGCGACCGCTACGTTGTCCGACGCGGGAACAAGACCCAGGCCGCGTGAAGACCTTCGAAGGCAAGGAAGGGGAAAGCTTAATGCGTTGGACCCGTGAAGTCGAGATGACTTTGAGCTCAGTTCTACTCCGGACGGAGTCGCAGCGCGTGGCGCTAGCTATCTCGAAGCTTGGTGGGCGAGCGAGAGAGTGGGCACTAACGTCAGGGACGTTGGTCGACACGGCTTTCCCGACGTGGGACCAGCTGAAGCAGCAACCGTCACGGGTGTTCACTCCGCCTAACGAGGCGTATCGCGTACGCTCGCGTTTCTTGGCTACCCGGCAGGGCAAGAAGGATCTAGTGGACTATGTCCAGGAGTTGAAAACTGTCATTGCGGGCATGTCTGCCGAGCCTCTGGCTGAGGTAGTCATCGTAACGATGTTTATGAAGGGACTTCGCAAGCTCTTTTGGAGAGGCTGTGAACATCGCGTTGAACGCGGAGCACGACTTCAAGTCGTCAAGACTTGGGTGGAACGCTCCCCACACCTGTTCGTCGAACGGTCAAGAGCATATGGACCTCAGCTATGCTGAAGACGAAAGAAGCCGATCTTCGTGCTGCTGAGCATCGGCGCGGCATCCGCCGATGCTTTATCTGTGGTGACACGCGTCACCTGCGCGCCGGATGCCCGCTGCGCTTCCAGCGCCAGGCTTAGGCAAGCCGCGCTTCGGGTTCGAGCCAGGGCTCTGGTTCGTATCGGGGAAACGAGAAAACCCTGTAGGCGCGGGGCGGCCTACTGGGGAAGAACAAAGTTCTATTGAACCTCGGCGAGGTGGAGGTCGACAGAACTTAGCCCCGAAGAGAGCTGCACTCTATAACACAGAACGTGTATGCAAGCCGGGCTTGCTAGTCGTCCAGGTTTGGGTGAAGGGCTTCACAAAGCCATGGACGATTTGGAAGCGTCGGGTAATTACGCCCGGCGTTCGACGATGGACGAAATCAGCTTTATACTGAGGTGCTGGTAGCGCGTGGGAGTGACATCGTCACTGTCCGTCTTGCGACGGGCACTCGTGTCACGGTGCCTAAAGTCCCGGTGAACTTGGGCGTGAAGTTTTTAGACTTTGATCGCGTGGAACGCTGTCTGTTCTTGTACCTCGATTTGAGATATGATCTCATCCTTGGTATGGTGTGGCTGGAACACCACGAGTTTGAATCGATTGGCGGTCGAAGACCCTTGGTATCACGCACTTCTCTCCTGGCGGAGCATTGGCGAGTCAAGAACCCACCTCTACAAGGAAGCAGAAGCGCTTCTGGCGCGAGCACTGGACCGAGTCGGTCAATGTGCTGGAAATCGGAGTTTCCGAGTTGGTGGACGCTGCGTGTGTCGAGAACGGGCGTTCCGAGCGTGGCGCGCGGACGGCAGGTGGAACGGCACGAATTGCGCTGAGAGGGTGTGTGCCGGAGGGCAACGCCCCGCTGTATCCAAGTAAAGACAAGGTCGACATGGAGCCGTGGAGCCATGGGCGAGGCCCGGCTGATGAAGGATGTGCAGCAGCACTAATTCCGCTGAGCGGGTGTGCGTCTGTGGGTGACGCCCTGCTGCGTGCCAGCGACGGCGCGGTCGGCACGATGCTGAGGGACAAGGGGCTCTACCTGGGTGAAGATCGTAGAGTGGCACGTAATCCACTGAGTCTTCCTCGAGATAGGAGGGCATTGGAGAAGGTGGAGTAGACCGTCCAAAGCTTGGGTTCCGACATAACCCTCTGTGTTTATCACCATGCAAATGAAACCCCACCAGTGGTTCCTCCACACTATCATACCCGGTGCTCTGAATAATTGAGCTTCCGAGGGATGATGGGACGAGTGCGCTGTGGAAATTCTATCGGGGCTCCGTTAACAGCATTCAGGCGCGGAGAGAAGCCGCACCGTTTTCGAACTTGGAGCGCAAACAAGCCGCGAGGGTGTAGATGAATCATCGGCAGGGCGAATACGAACGGATAGAAGGGAGAGGGGGCTGCAAACAACTCGCTATGACGACAAGGCGCTATCACCTCTCGGCGGATGGCAAGAACAGAAAGCGTTCCAACACCCTGTCGGTTTGTCCACTATCCGCATGATAGGCGCCACGTCCATTGAGGCTCGCTCGACCGCGCAGTTGGCCACTTCACGTCAATAGGATCTCCCCACCGGGTTGTTGGCGGCAACAGTTTCGCCAAAGCACCATTGTCCCGAGTACAACGAACAAGAATATCAGATGGGGAGAAACGAGCGTGATGGTGTCAGTGAACAAGTGCTGGTCCTTGCCTCCCGTGTAGACGAAGGCAAATACCAAGATCGTCCGTTGTCAGTAGCTGACGGCGTGCTGATAATAGCAGTCACTTTGGTGAAACCATGGACATTTCGGAATGGCGAGGGTTGGTTGGAGGCCAGGCCTAGCTACACTTTATCATGAAAGCCCATCGGCGTCGTTTCGCCAAGCCCGTCGTGGTAAATTTGCGAAATCCGTGAAGATGGGAATTATATGCTCTGTATAAGTGAATGTATTATTGACACGAGGCGGTTTCAGAATTTGCCGACGACGTGCCGTCACTCCTACGACTTGGAGTTTGTATCGAATTGTGATTGGTGAATACCTTGGATGCGGCGCGGCTGTACCCGTGTGACACGGATGGCGACTGTGGGAGAAAAGTGATCCCAGGGGATGAATCCAGTACCTGACCGCAGATGGGCCCAACTGGTTGGAAGTGTGAATCCTGGGAGTGCACGCCCAAGATTTCAGAAGAACACTCAGTCCAGCCGCGGACTTTCCCTTACGATGAGTGCCTAAAGTCTGGCGGAAAGTGTCTTTGGAGAATGTATCCCAGAGTACACCTCATCTTGCTGTGGTCCAGAGTACTACAAAGGGCCAGAATACCCGGAAAACTCAACCCACTACCACCGTGAACATGCGCCGGAGGCCGCTACACCCGCTAAGTGTTTGGATTTGTGGAGATACCCAAGAGTCTGTGAAGAATACGACTTGGCACCCAGAGTGCCACATGGAAACCCTGAGAATCACCCCCGATGAACAGGTGACCCAGGATTTCAAGAGTTGAACCCTGAGTGTGACCATGAATCCAGACTCCCCATATTGAATCCAAGTGTCTCCCAAACCAACACCCAAGAATCACCAAGGATCCAGAAGACTCCCCTGAGTTCCAGTGAATTTCAGAGACCGACCCAGAGTATCAAGAATCTCTGAGTTTTCGAGTCAGTCCGGAATCGGTCTGCAATCAAAGTGATGCGTGACCTTGAAGATACGACTGCAGATCTGCTAACTGGATACTTTCGAGGAGTCGAGAGGGAACCAAGAACCATACAAACCCAAGTCCAAGGACCCACATTTGGCACTGTGGACGTCTTGCGACGATGGAGTCGCAAGCCGATCGCAAGTCTGGACCGCTGAACCCAAGGTATACTGAAGACAAGACATTTGATCCCAAGCATAGTGAAATGAAGATATTTGCCCGTAGAAGAATGCAGAAGAGAGAAAGAAGTAAGAGAGAGAAGTAGCTGATAACAGACAAACAGAGTTCAATTTTCCCTGTACTGCGCAAGTGACTTCGGCCAAGCCTGCCGACGGAAATCCGGAGGACCCGAGACTACGACCGCGGGACGCTAAGGGCACATCAACGGCGAAGGACAGCCGTCTGTGTGGACTCCATCAAACTCAAGTCCAGTTAGGTGGGGACCAGCGACGGCCTCGTGCTTCCTGGAGTGATCCACCTATTTCATATCCTAGTTGGGTCACTTGCTGTGCTCGTGGTAGCCCATTTCATATTATTCCAGAGGGTATTCTGGGGTGCTAGGTAGTCGCCTCCAGGATTGTGTATTGACTGCTTGTGTGAAGGGAAAGGTAACTGATAGTGATTGTATTTTCCTCCTGTACGGGAGGTGGTGCGCGTTTGTGTGAGTCTCAGGGGAGCTAGGCCCCTGAATTTCAGACTCGAGTGAGCCTAGTGTGTGAGTGACCCACCGTCCAAGGGTCCAAAAGAATAAGTGACGGCTAGTTGTAGTGTTTGTATACTCTGTATTTGTTGGTTTTATCGAGCTACGAAGGCATTTGGGTAAGGTGTCTTCTGAGTTCCTCACCCCAGAGTTGACTGAAATCCTGGATCCTGAATTCGTGATATTCTGGATTTCGGGGGATCTGATTCTCTGGGTTTTGCCTCTAGTGTCGAGGTGCGTTCTGGATTAGACGTGCACCTCAGCGCTTCTTCGAGGCTACATTCGAGTTTGGTGAAGTGCCGTTCCGTCAAAGACAAACGAGCCGACAGGGATTACACAAGGTACCCACGCCAACCAAGGAGAGTGATCCTCAGGGTTTAAAGCTTCGCGGCTGCGAACCTCTGGATTTATTTCCTTGCTGTTGACTCTCAAGTCGGTTCTCTGGGTCTACACCCTGAGGACCTTCTTGGGCTGCGCTATACGAACCCCTGGGCGATAAAGGTTTCATCGGCCTCGCCTCAGCTGGTGCGCGTGCCCGGATTTGATTGTCGAGGATTTCACCGAACTCAAGAGTCAAAGAACTGCTGAGTGCCCGTCAACTTCAAGCGAACAAGATGGCTGGAGGACGAGGGGCGAAGAAGAGTGGACGCGGGGATGGAGGACGTGGTGAGGCGTCACGTCAGTCGCGTCGTGTTCAAGGTTTGGGGCCTGAGGAGCAGAAGGATCTGGATACCGTGGTCCGTGACGCTCGGAAGGCGAAGAAGGCTGCTCGCGAGAGCGAGGCAGCACAAGGTGGGGACGCTAAGGCGTCTGCCGATCAAGATCAGTCCGCTGCTGGACCTCCGACGCAGGATGAACAAGCTTCGTCCAGAGATCAAGGTTCATCGGAGGCGGTTTCTGGGTCGCAGACCCTGGAGTCCCAGAGGAGCACACCCGCGAGGGTGGTGCTCAGGCGTCTGAGGAGGCGCCAATGCGGCTGAGCCCCCGGAGGTGATCGATTTGGTGTCATCTTCGGACGAGTCTGTGGTGGAAGTGAAGCCGGAGCCCGTGCGAGCGAAGGAGGAGGCGAAGACTCAGAGTTCCAAGGCGAACTCTGGGTTCGCACCACCCGAACCCAGGGTTTCTGCGTCGAGTTCACAGGTGGAACCCAGGACTGCTTCTGAGAACCAAGTCCGGGATGCTACTGTCTCCGCTCCAGACTCTGAGAACATGGTGTTGTACGTCCGACGTGAAGTTCGACGCTGGGAAGAGGTGAACCCTGGAAAGGTGACGCCCCCGAGTGTCGTCTACGAATGGCCGACTCCGAAACCGGATGCCAACTCGTACTTCGCGGCCGCGTATGCAACTGGAGACTACTTCAAGTGGCGGTTGTCTCTGGCGAACTCAGAGGAAGCCTGGATTTCTGAGTTTCACCTCGCCCGGTGGGGTGTCGGAACTGCCCAGGATCTCATGGCGACTACGATTCCCCAGAGTATCATGACCGCACGCGAGTGCGTCGCCATTCTGCAGACTCTGTTCTTTGAAGCTGGTTTCGAGTTTGTCAACCTGATTCCCGACTGGTCTTCGACGCGTGTATCCAGGATTCCGGAAAGCTTGGTACGCTCTGTCATGGAAGAAACTCAGAATTTCATCGCCGTAGAACTCGTCGAGTGGAGGCTGGTGATCGCTGGTGTACCTTTCAAGATGAACTCTGAGGAGCAACCGGTAACAAGTGTCCCGGAGCAAGCACCAAGACTGGACTACCACAAGGAAGATGGAGACGGTGATTTATTGATGACGGACTACGATGCGGATCTACTGGGACGACAGTTTGTCCTGAGATTCAGAGTCACGGGACTCAGGATTTCACGGAGCCCGCGAGGGTCAAGTGAAGGCGAGCCGCGGCGTAAGCGCACCCAGCACGGACCGCCGCGCCCGCAAGTCCCGTCGACGCCGTCAGCGTTGTCCACACCATCGCTGTCTTCTCTTCCAGCGTACAAGTCCTCGACCGGTGCTTCGCTTCAGAATTCCACTCCCTGAATTCCACGTCCAATGGACGTGATCCTCTGGAGTCGGAAACCAAGGACGCCGCTCCAGACTCTGTGCCAAGCGTGATCGGTACCTCGCGAGCTTCAGATGAGAGTACGGCCTCAGGCGTGCAAACGTCCTATGGCAGCTCTTCGTCTTCGTCGATGCAGTCGCTGGGACAACGGGTCGGAGCTTTGGCGCTGGTAGCTCAGAGTGCAGGTGGCTTCACGGCTGCCGGAGATCTGGGGTTCCAGGTCACGCGCACGGTCATTCCTCCGCGTCTTGTGTCAGTCGACCAAGATGACGTTGAGATGGCGTCGTCCGTGCATTCTGATCCAGAGATTGCTCCCAAGAAGGCAACTCTCTCCAGAGTTCCAGCGACAGCGGCCGGGCCGAAACTCAGGAACCATCCCCGATTTCTGGATTTGGCGGTCCCAAGGATGTCAGAGCAGATGAGCGGAGTCAAAACCACGACTCTAGGAGTGAGGCACGCTCGCGACGCTCGATGAAATCCAGAGGATCAGCTGTGTCGAGCCGCTCGAGTGGATCCAGAGGTCTGGGGTCAGCTTCGTCCGGGTCCGCAAGGTCTGGGCCCGCCCAAATCGAGCTGAATGTCTTGCGACAGCAGCAGGAGTGGCAGGCCCGCATGGAGCAGGAGCAACGTGAGTTCCTCGCCAGAGAACGCCTTGATGCTCTGGAGCGCGAGCGACTCAGGGAACAACGTGACTTGGACGCGCGTCGCCAGATCCAGGAGCTCACCGATCGCCTGGTTCACGCGGAGATTGCCCGAGGAGAAGCTGAACGGCGTGCGCAAGAAGCAGAAGTCCGCCGAACTCAGGATTCCGCGAGGATCCAGAATGCGACTCAGGATTTCACTGAGAATGCACGCCTGGAACGCGAGCGCCTGGAGGCCGCATTCGCTGAACGCTGGAAGAAGCGTGAAGCCGAAGCAGACGCTGAGCGTGCGCGCTGGGCCTCGGAAACGTACGAGAACTGGAAAGCACAAGTGGCGTCTCTGGAGCAGAAAGTTCAGGAAACCGAAGCCGCAAGGGAGCAGGAGCGTGAGTCTTCCCAGAATATCCAGCGCTTTCACGCCAGTCAAGTGCGCGACCTTCGAGCAACATTGGCCCAGGTTCAAGCGCGACGTGCAACCGCTGCCCCTGATTTGGCAACCAATGTGAGGTCGTCAGTGGCTCAAAACCCTGAAATCGCAACCCGACCCCAGGAGTTCAGTGGCGTAATCAATGAGAACGCAAGTGTCGCAGGGCAGAGACGGGAGACAGCTGATTTGAAGAACACTTCCGAAGTCGCCGCCTCCCAGCTAAAAGCGACTCTCGCGCAGCATTCCGCCGACACTTCCGGCAGAACGAAGTACGTCAAGCGAGGACATGGCGCTACGGAGACCAAGGTGACGCAAGACATCAAGCAGGAGCCTGTGTCTCTGGAGAAGACTTCGGATTCCAGGAAGACGTCGACCTCAAAGGCTTCGCAGGACTCTAGGACCGATTCCAAGCGCTCTACGTCTAAGAAGAACCAGCGAAAGAAGAAGAAGCGCCAAGATTTCAACCCGCCCTCAGACTCGGACCCGAGTTCCGACTCTAGTGATGACAGCTCGTCCTCTGAGAGTGATGACAGCTCGGATGAGAACTCTGGAGTTAACCTGGCGGCGACCTCTGCGGCTCAAGCTGGCACCACGCTTCTGACGTTCCGGCCGTACATCAACTCGAATACTCTGGGCGAGTTCGATACCAAGGCGTCACTCAGAGAACGTGTTCATTGGTGGGAGCGTTTCGCGAACATGGCTGCTCAAGGAGGTTGGTCCACGAAGATGCGAATTCAGGAGCTCAAGTTGAAACTCTCTGGAGCTGCGCGTGACTGGTTCAATCAGTTGCCCAAGCTCACTCAACGTGACTGGAAGGAGTTAGCGTCTGCCTTCAGGAAGAAGTACTGCAAAGCGCGCTCGTCGTACTCAGAGCGTTACTTCACGATGGAGATGAGGAACTCAGAGAGCGCTCTGGATTTCTTCTATCGTCTGAATTCTGCCGCAGGTAAAGCGGACATTGACTTTCGCAAGTCATCGAAGCGCCTGGAGAAGCACATCCGGAGGTTCATCACGAAACTCAGGGATACGCGCCTCAAGACATCGCTGCAGGGCCAGAGATTCAGAAGCATCGCCGATCTGGAGTATGCTCTGGAGCAAGATGAAGAAGTCTGGAGTCGCAGTGACCAGGATGCGCCGCCACCCAGAGTTCGCGACTTCCGTGCCGACAACATTCCCCAGGGGCGTTTCAAACCGAAGCGTGCTGGACGCGCGTATGTGACTAGGGGCGATGTCTCTGACTCTGAGTCGGAAGAAGACCCTGAGACTCACGCTCGTTTTCAGGAAATCCCGGATGAACCCAGAGTGTCAACCCGAGCTTCAAGCGCGAACTCAGGGTCAACTCGAGAAATCTCTGGAGAAGACACTACCATGACCAACACTGGCGGTTCGACGAGCATGAAGGATACGGAATGGACTCAGACGCTGACGAATGAGGTGTATCGTGTGATGGATAACATGGGATGGCGTCCACCGAGTGCCCAACCAGGATCAAACATGAACTCTGGATTTCGCTCGCCTCACCGCGAGAATCCGAATTGGGACAAGCTCTGTGAGAAATGCGGCAAGTGGGGACACCCAGAAGAGAACTGCTGGAAGGACATGAAGTGCGACCGCTGTCTCGAAACGGGTCACCCGACACACATGTGCCGTGCGCAGCCATGCGAAAATTGTGGCAAGTTGCATCTCGGAAAACCCTGTGAAGACTGGAAGACGCTGGAAGCTGTGAAGAGACTCGCCCGCCAAGGTGCACTGAAGGACATGCCGAGCCAAATTCTGGATAAACTTCTGGATGGCGAAGCAAATTCTGGGAGGCCGTCAAACCAATAAGCCCGCTGGGTGGGGACCCAGTACGCGCCGGGCTGAGGAAGGCCCCAGAGTTATGTGTTCTAGTGTATGTAGGCCCGGAGCTGAGAACAAGAACCCAAGATAACCAACAATGCATGACTACTTTGATTCAGGATTTCACGACTTCCCCTGAATTTCAACGTCCTGAGCAAGTGAACCCTGGAGAAGTGAACTCTGGAGAAATTACGGAGTACACGCTGAACCTTGGGGAACGCTATGGATGGTGGGAAAACAACGATCCTGATCCGAAGAAACGTGATGTGGTGATGGTGCATGGTGCCGTGAACGATTGTCGGACGAAAGTCCTCCTGGATACCGGTGCGACTGTGAATATTGTGAGTTTCGACATAGCGCGTAAGCTCGGACTCAGACTTAAGTCGCACAAACAAACCAAGGTGTCTGGGATGGGAGGCGTTCCGACGTACATCGGCGCCAGCGCCCAGGTGAAGATCACTCTCGGCCCGAGAGTGGTGTATCTCCTGGATGTCTGGGTGGCTAACATCGGCGAAGGGATCGAAGTACTTCTGGGTATGAGTTTCATGTTTGCAGCCGGAGTGCGGATCAGCATTCGGGAAGGTCTCGTGACGCTCCCGGATGAAGAAGCGATCATGATGTGTGGTTGGAATCCAGAGGATCGTCTGGGTGTCGACATGCCTGTGGAAACTACGGGAAGCTGGTACCTGGGCCCTGGTGAATCCAAGGTGGTGAAGATTTCGTATGGAGCGACGAACCCACAGCGTGAAGTTGTGTGGGCAGGACGCGGTGACCGCTGGGTAACGCACCTGATCTACGCATCAAGGTCTTGGCCAGTCGCTGTGAAGGTGGTCAACATCTCCGACAAGGATGTCTGGATTCACAACCGGACTCCGGTCGCCCGAATTGTGGAATACGGTTTCTTCCCGCGGGCTGGGCGCTTTGTACGCCCCGGTTCCTTTGCGTATCGTGAGTGGCAGACTCTCATTCTGGAGAGCGTTCAATCGCGCGAAGGACGACTGCGCGCAGAGCGCTTAGCTGCGTTGGAGCCATCGTGTGTGGAGACCCCAGAGTATCAGTGGCCTAAGAAGATTCTGTCGCGACCTGCGAAGGGACCCGACATGGCACTGCTGGCCTCGATTCTCAGAAAACCAGAGACTCGTCGTGTGCGGTTCGCTGAAGATGCATCAACTCAAACCGATGAGGTACCTCCGGAGGATTCCCTGAATTCCGAGAAGTTGCTGTCGACACGAGCGACCTAGGTGAGGTTCTCAAGGACACTGTGATTACTGCGACCTCGCAAGCCGATGAAACTCCAGAGCGCACGAGTCCCGAAGGGGATACGGCCGCTGAAACTCTGAGTTCACAAGTCGAAGTTGGCAGTGATTCTCAGGGTCAGCGAAGTGAAGGCAGTGATTCTCTGGATTTCGAAGTGAATGATGATGATTCTCAGGGTGCGGTTGAAGATTACTGGGATGTCTCAACCTCAGGGATGCCTGGGACTCCGCTGGAGAAGCTAAGGCAAGAGTATGAACGTTGCATGAGGATTTCCACGGAGGATCTCGACTATGAGCCTGCAGTTTACATGCGTGAAGGCAGCGAGTTGCTCTCACAGTTGCGTGATCAATTGGTGATGCTCCCTGAGATACAGGACCTGACGCCTGAGTGTAAGATCGAGGAAGCTGACGTTGGGGTCCCTGGGAAGACGACTCCTGAGATGGACAACCAAGTGAGACGAATTCTGGAGTATCATCGGAAGATTTTCTTGGGAGATGGTAATGCTGCACCCCCGCCTGCCCGTGGAGTGGTCTGTGACTTAGATGTGGGCGACGCCAAGCCAGTTGCCCAGCGTCCAAGGTCTATTGCACCACATCTGTGGACCAAGGTGTATGAACTTCTGAAGAAGCTCCTGGAGAACGGGTTGATTGAGACTTCTACATCACCCTGGGCGTCTCCGATTGTCATCGTCCTGAAGAAGAACGGCGTCGACATCCGCATGTGCATTGATTATCGTGTGGTGAATGGCTTCATCAAGCTCTCGCACTACCCGTTGCCGCTCATTGACGACCTTCTGATCGGATTTGAGTCGGCAATGTGGTTCATGAGCTTGGATATGGCGAGCGGTTTCTGGGCCATCAGGATGACTGAGAGAGCCAAGTTGATCTCTGCGTTTGTCTGCCCCTACGGACACTACCAGTGGGTCAGAATGCCCTTCGGTCTCAAGAACGCGCCGCTGATCTACCAGGCAGTCCTCAATAATTGCCTGTGGGGATTCTTGCGACTCTCCCTGAGGAAGAAGCTGAGGTGGACCAAGATGTCTTGGATTTTCTGGGGCTAAACCCTGAGGAACCCAGGATTTCAGGGGACGCTGAGCCTCGGCTCTCAGTGTTGACAGACGAGATGACGGTTTTCCAGCGTAACATCCCGGCACCCTCTCAGATGGGCCCTGTTCTGGGACGAAGCTCGTACATTGACGACATCGCTCACGGTGCACCGACCTGGGATCAGCTGTGTCAAGACCTGAACGCGCTGCTTTTCCGTCTGCGTTACTGGAATATCTCTGTGAGTCTCCCCAAGAGCGAATTCGGAAAGTTGTCGATCCCGTACCTCTCGCACGAGATCAGTGCCGAGGGCATCAGGGCGACTCAAAGATCGCGAAGGGCGTCCAGGACTTGCCGTTCCCGACAACGCTGAAGGGTGTTCAGAGTTTCATGGGAAGTCTGAATTACTACAACAAGTTTATTGAGGACCTCCCTGTAATTGCGGCTGTTTTGTACGAACTAACTGAGGAGCAAGTGAAACTCAGGAGAGACTTGTCCAGAGCTCAGGAAGCCTTTGAGATTCTGAAGCGCAAGATCGTCTCGACTCCGCTGCTGCGGCATCCTGACCGCTCCAGGCCTTTGTGATTATTCCCCACGCGAACCCGTGGGCGGCATCTGCGGTATTGGGCCAGGAGTATGACGGAATTGTGCATCCAGTGCGCTTCACAGGACGAGTTCTGAATGACGCAGAGCTGAGGTACCACATTGCTGAGAAGGAGGTGGTCGCGATCCTGAGAGTCCTGGAAGTGTTTCGCACTCTGGTTGAAGGCAGTCCTAAGATCGTCGTTTACACGAGATACTCTGTATTGAAGTGGTTGCTGACGTCCCAGTCGGCAGACGGCCGGACTGTCAAGTGGGGCCTGAAGTTGTCGCACTGGAACTTGGAGATACGCAGAGTTCAACGCGATGAAGACGGACTGGCTGCGATCCTGGGTGCTGGTATCACTCCCAGGAACACTTGGATGAGGTCGCTGAGAATTTGATCCCAGCCAAGGGGCGTGTCAAACCGCCGGTGCCTATCAGTATGGAGATGCTAGAGGCAGACTACGAAGGTTGCATTCTGAGTTTCGACGGCGCTGCCAAGACTTCCACAAGACAAGGGAGCTGTGGATGCATCCTGTGGCATGTCCCTGGATGGGAGATCCTGGATGCCCAGGGTTTCATTCTGGAGGATGTGACTGTCAATGACGCAGAGTACCATGGACTTCTGAAGGGACTCAACCTAGCGATCGAACGTGGAATTCAGGATATCGTCGTGGTGGGAGACTCTAGGATTGCCATTCAGCAGGCCCAGGGTCTCATCAACTGCAATCAGCCCAACCTCCAGAGGAAATTGGCTGAGTACGGGGTGCTGAAGACGAAGTTCAAGTCAGTCCGCTTAGTGCATGTCAAACGAGAGTTCAACCAGGCCGCAGACTACTTGACATCGAAGACTCTGGCGCTTGGTGAATCCTGGAAAGTCGAAGACGCTGACGAGCGAATGCATCTGCAGTTGGTGTCCAAGATTCATGAGAAGTTGGTGAAACCGAAGGTGTTGTTAAACGTTGGAACTCAGAAGAGCGGTTCCCGGAGGGATGATACTCTGAGTTTCCCTGGACCAGAGTGCGCGCCATTGACCGTGGCAGCCAAGGTTTTCGCTGTCATGACCCGAGCGCAAACTCAGGAGGCAGAGGACCAAGGCGAACCCATGGGTCCCCTGGAATACCAGGCCGAACGCTGGAGACGGATCAAGGTGCACCAAGACAAGGATGACCACCTGCTGCAACTCAAAGACTTTCTGAAGGGCGACGTGAGCAAGATGTCACACGCCCAGGCGAGGAAGCTTGCGAAGGTGGCCGATGACTTTGTGCTGGATTCCAGAGAAGTCCTGTACCGCCTGAGTCGTTCTACACGGGATCGTCCCAGAGACATGGTCGATGAACTCAGGCTTGTGGTTCCAAAGGCACTACAGCCGGACATCCTGCACTACGCCCATGAAGATTTTCAGGGTGGCCACCAGGGGATCACCAGGACATATGAAAGATTGCGCTCTGAGTTCTACTGGCATGGGATGTACGCGGACGTCGAGGTTTTCGTCAAGGAGTGCGTGGATTGTGCTAGCGGCAAGGGGCGTCCTCAGAATGCGGGACCGTCCCCTGGGAACATCGAACCCAGAAGGCCGTTTGAAGTTGTATCCATGGATTTCGTAACGCATCTGCCCAAGTCTGACCGTGGGAACACCTTCCTGTTACTCTTTCAGGACTCGTTCTCAGGGTTCGTCATGTGCAAACCCATGAGCTCAACGACAGCCCAAGATGTCGCTGAAGTGTACGAGGAGCAGGTTTTCAGGAGGTTTGGAGCGAGCTCAATGCTGCGACACGATCAAGACCCAAGGTTCATGAGCGAGGTGTTCACACGCTTCCGTGAGCTCCTGGGAAGCAAGCAGCGAGCCACTCTGGCCTATCGCCCCCAGGCGAACGGACAGCAAGAGCGATCGGTGCAGACCGTGGTGCGCAGCATTCGCGCATACATCGCTGAAGCGGACCAGAGTGACTGGGACGACCATGCTGAGCGCTTGATGTTCGCCCTGAATACCTCCTTCGACGCTACGCGTTTGGATACCCCCTTCTTCTTAGTGCACGGTTGGGATGCACACGGCACTGTGTCCGCCATGCTGGGACCCAGACCATCAAGTGTCCAGGAACGCACTGCGTATGAGTGGCGCAGGAAACTGCAACGCGACTACAGCTATGCACAAGGCTGCGCGGAAGATCTTCAGAAGAAGGCCAAGCGAGCGCGCTCTGCCGAGCAGACCCAGAAGTGGAAGGAGCTCTCGGAACGACTGAAGTCAGGGTTCGCTGCTGGGGATGCTGTCTGGTTGTACATACCCAAAGTGCAGCCTGGGTTGAGCCGTAAACTGGCTCATATGTGGCATGGCCCCTTCAGAATTCAGGAAATCCATGATAATTTCCGCGTGAAACTCAGGGTCGAGAACTCTGGATATCGTGTGAATCCCTGGGTACATGTGAGCCGTTTGAAACCCAGAGCGCTGTTCCCAAAACGGCCCACCGTGGAGATCGACGTGAATGAAGATGATGACTTCGACGCGGCTCTGCTACCTGAGGATAGCTGGGAACCTGACGCAGCAAACGACGAGTATGAAGTCGAGCGAATTCTGGATTTGCGGTGGACTAAGCGAACTCGGACATCAAGGCGAATCCGTGAATATCTTGTGAAGTGGAAGGGCTATGATGAGACCGAGTGGCTGCCCGTGTCGAAGCTCAATTGCGGCGCCTTACTCTATGAATTCAATCAAGGCGCGAGAGCGTGAGCCCGTTTCCAGGCTATGCAAGCCGGAGATGATCACCCAGGAGTTTAGCACTCAGGGAGTGACATTGACCCAGAGTTACATGTGGAATTCAGGGGAAACCCTGAGTAACACGGTGGAACTCTGGGGAAGATCGACGGAATGTATGAAGATTGGAGATGGAAATGTGAACGTGAATTGATATGATTATGGAGAAGGTAACAGTGCTGAGGCTTCGGCGTGGCGCTGTGTGGTGAGCTTTTCGAAGGACATGGAATTAGTGAAGTGAAGTGGAATGACAACTCAGAAGGCAGTGAAACTCTGGTGAAAGAAGAAGACAGTGAGGTGAAAAACCCTGGGTATTCTTAGAAGTTACGCTACGACATATGAAAAGATTAAGCGGATCCCAGGGTTCGACGAAGGCGCACGTATTCAGGAGTGGGTTAGCGACAACGGGTTGCGCTTGCGGACGGCAGGGGACCTGAGGTTGAGCTGGACGTTGCTGGGGACGTACTGGAGCCACTCTTCGTCGTTCGCGGTGTTCCACTGCACGCGAGCTGGCTCGCGCATGTCCAGTGACGCAAGCTGGATGTCGAGGTCGTTGCACTCTGGGCCTCCGAGAGTTTCAACTCTGGGATCCTCCCAGATCCAGGGGCAGCACTTGTCAGGGAACTTCCAGAGACCAGGCTCATGCAGTAGCGAAGGGATGAATCCAGGGTATCACGCGAACGTTCCATGAGTGTCTTGAATGCCCTGCGTAGCGCGTTCCGACGCGCTTTGCGCTGAGACTCCATGGCGATGTCCCTCTTGGACTCGGTCGGAATAGGCACCCAGTGTCCTCGCTCCCAAATGGCCTGCGCATGCTTGTGCATGGCATCCACGATGTCGTCAACCAACTTGAGCGCCTTCGCTGCCAGCATGTCCCGCTCGTGGAAGTAAAACACCCGCACGCGGCCCTGAAGCATGGTCTTCCAGGGCTTCGAGTCCAGGATCTCTTGGTAAGCCTTGCGATCCCAGCGTTCATGAGCAATGTCGTACGAGTACTTGTGAATCTCGTACTCTGGGAACCCAGGAGTCTGGCACGACGCGCTCTTGGTCACACTCGGATACTGCACCAGAACGCCGAAGATTCGCCAAGAGGTCTCATCGTCTTCAGGGACTTCGGCCTTCGCGAGCTCCTCCGCAGCGAGCTCTGAGTACGACTTGCGCGCAAGTGCCGAGGGTTTCTTGGGGCGCGAATGGGCCTTGGTCTCCTGAGCAGCCTTGGAACCCTGAGTGCGGGAGATGGTTTTCTGGGGCCCCTTGAGGCGCTGTTTCTTCGTCTTGGGACCGGAATCCTGGGACTGCTCGCTGGACTCGGAACGCGGACGCTTGGCGGGAGGCTTACACTCCAGAGACTCGTCGGTTTCGTCGCCGTCGACCTCCTCGACCTCGTCATCATCCTCTTCCAGAATCTCAGGGGCGAGGTACTCCACTTCTTCCTCCGAGCTGCTGGAAGGGCTTTCTCCTGGGCTTTGGGCCGGAGGCTGGTAGTCTGGGTCGTTCTCGAGGTCGTCGACTGTGGAGTCAGCATCCTCGTCAGGGTACACCACGTGATCATCGAGGTTGCCCCAGGGTGCCGGGACTTCTTTACGCCGAAGACGCCGATCCAGACGCTCGTCGGCCATCTCGTAATAGGCCTCTGGGACGTACTTGGCCCAGGGAGTCTTGTCCAGCCGACGCCAATACATCATGCTGACCAGCATCTTGATCAGCTGGGGCTGCCTGAAGTGACCGTGAGCAGCACGATCGCTGCCAATCCACTCCATCGCAGTGTCGTATTTGAGCCCCGCGAGAATGGCCTGACGCACATCCGGACGGATCTCCTTCCAGACGACACCCCAGGGAGCATCGAACGTGCAGCCTCCTTGGAAACCACGGTCTTGTCGCCGGCACGACGCACAGAGTCGCGGCCAGGCTGATGATCCTTGGGGCGACGTTGAACCTTGTGCGCCTTGGAGTCCGTAGCTCGCGCTTGAGTCTCTGGAGCGCCAGAGGGCCGCGATGTTTTGGAACCTTGATTTTTCTTGGAGCCTTGTCCCTTCTTGGAACTCTGGGTGTTCTTGGAACTCTGGGAACCGCCGCGAGGCTTGCTGCCAGGACCCGTGAGATCCAGGATTTCAGGTCGACCCGAAGATCCCGACCCCGCAGATGGAGGCATGCGCTTGCTTTTCTCTGGGTATGCGGTCACCACAGCCTTGCGCTTGTCCATCGCAGTGACGCTCACAACCGTGTCCCAGGACTCGGGAGGCTTGGTCTCCTTGATACAGTGACTGAACAAGTCGTGAAGACGCTCCCAATTTCCCGTGAAATCTGTGTGTTCTTGCAGGAAGTCAGAGAACTTCCAGGGATCCACTGTGGCCGACGCCAGACGCGACTTCAGGATCTGCACTTGAGTCTCAGAGTCAGCCAGGCGCGCCTTGAGCTGCGCCTTCTCGGCCTCCAGAGAATCAATCTCATCCTGGTACCGTGCCTTCTGCTCCTGGAGCGCGACCTTCTGCTCGTCTCCCGCGGCTTCCACCTTGCCCAGAGCCTCCTTCAGTTCCGAGAACCAGAAGTCACGTGCAAATTTCCAGGTGCGCTTCAGCTCCGCGTGTCTGCGCCGTACGTCGGCCAGTTCCTCGACAGCAGCAGAATTTTGCTTGGACTCCGCCAGAGATCGCATGTGTCGATAAGCCCCGAGAACGCGACGCAGGTAGCCGGTTGTCTTGAACACGCGCTCTGCGAACCGGGTGCTGTTGAAGTGACACAGCAGCGAAGCCACTTCGCGCCGGATGCCGATGGAATTCAGAGTGTTGTCCAGATCGTACGCCGCGAGAGGTGAACCGCGGGGACGCAAAACGTCAATCCCAGCGCTTGAACCACAGATTTCTTTCAACACCTTAAGGTCGTCGTCGGAGAGCTCCTCAAAACCTACCAGGGTGGTCACACCGCCGTAGCCCTCTGTGGCGAACGCACCCGAGCGAACGTCGCTGGTGACCCCAGGAACTCCCACGAGATACGCGTTGGTCTTGAGATCCGGCGGACCCGGAAGCTGCCAGTGCGGCGGGCGCTCAGGGATCATGAACTCTGGAAGTTCAATCTCATTTTCCTTCAGCATGACCGCGCAGATGAGCCCCTGAATGTCCGTCACCGTCGCGTGGCGGGGCGTCTTGAACTCAGGGGCGGTCACTGTAGCCGAGCTTGAAGATGTTTTCTCCACGGCTGGGGCCTTGGATGCCGAGTTCCCATCCCCAGCACCTGAGGTTGCTGCGTCAGCTGAGGCACCGCCATCAGCCTCGAGCATGTCCGTGCTGGGGGCCTTGTCCTCTGAGTCGGCGAAGGAAACTTGTTTGCCTTTCCCCTTGGAGGCGCCCGTCGAAGCGTCGCTGCTGTCGCCCACTTGCGCGTTGTCGCCGCCCGCTGGCGCGTTGCCATCACTCGCCGGGGCCTTGCCTGCGGAGGTGTCGCCCGCGCGCCACTCCGCCGGAGGAGGCGTGCTGCCCGGAGGCGCTGTCGGCGTCGTGCCTTGAGCCGGCGTCGCCGCCTGCTCGCTGCCGGAAGGTGCGCTCTCTGCCATGTTGACGAGCTGTGAAATTGAGATATGACCTCGAATCACCCGAGAGAACCTTGAAGATTGGCCCCGACCAACCGTTGGGGAGACAGGGGGCCGTCGAAGTGAGTGAAATCCTGGGAGTCGACAGAGTGCAACGGCCGTGTCGATTTCAACGTTGCCTCGGAGTCGGTGTTTGTGTGGCCTGGCCATGGTTCACCAGTTCGGAGCAATTTCCTCTTTGATGGACCCGGACCAGGAGGGGCGGTTGACACGAGGCGGTTTCAGAATTTGCCGACGACGTGCCGTCACTCCTACGACTTGGAGTTTGTATCGAATTGTGATTGGTGAATACCTTGGATGCGGCGCGGCTGTACCCGTGTGACACGGATGGCGACTGTGGGAGAAAAGTGATCCCAGGGGATGAATCCAGTACCTGACCGCAGATGGGCCCAACTGGCTGGAAGTGTGAATCCTGGGAGTGCACGCCCAAGATTTCAGAAGAACACTCAGTCCAGCCGCGGACTTTCCCTTACGATGAGTGCCTAAAGTCTGGCGGAAAGTGTCTTTGGAGAATGTATCCCAGAGTACACCTCATCTTGCTGTGGTCCAGAGTACTACAAAGGGCCAGAATACCCGGAAAACTCAACCCACTACCACCGTGAACATGCGCCGGAGGCCGCTACACCCGCTAAGTGTTTGGATTTGTGGAGATACCCAAGAGTCTGTGAAGAATACGACTTGGCACCCAGAGTGCCACATGGAAACCCTGAGAATCACCCCCGATGAACAGGTGACCCAGGATTTCAAGAGTTGAACCCTGAGTGTGACCATGAATCCAGACTCCCCATATTGAATCCAAGTGTCTCCCAAACCAACACCCAAGAATCACCAAGGATCCAGAAGACTCTGAGTTCCAGTGAATTTCAGAGACCGACCCAGAGTATCAAGAATCTCTGAGTTTTCGAGTCAGTCCGGAATCGGTCTGCAATCAAAGTGATGCGTGACCTTGAAGATACGACTGCAGATCTGCTAACTGGATACTTTCGAGGAGTCGAGAGGGAACCAAGAACCATACAAACCCAAGTCCAAGGACCCACATTTGGCACTGTGGACGTCTTGCGACGATGGAGTCGCAAGCCGATCGCAAGTCTGGACCGCTGAACCCAAGGTATACTGAAGACAAGACATTTGATCCCAAGCATAGTGAAATGAAGATATTTGCCCGTAGAAGAATGCAGAAGAGAGAAAGAAGTAAGAGAGAGAAGTAGCTGATAACAGACAAACAGAGTTCAATTTTCCCTGTACTGCGCAAGTGACTTCGGCCAAGCCTGCCGACGGAAATCCGGAGGACCCGAGACTACGACCGCGGGACGCTAAGGGCACATCAACGGCGAAGGACAGCCGTCTGTGTGGACTCCATCAAACTCAAGTCCAGTTAGGTGGGGACCAGCGACGGCCTCGTGCTTCCTGGAGTGATCCACCTATTTCATATCCTAGTTGGGTCACTTGCTGTGCTCGTGGTAGCCCATTTCATATTATTCCAGAGGGTATTCTGGGGTGCTAGGTAGTCGCCTCCAGGATTGTGTATTGACTGCTTGTGTGAAGGGAAAGGTAACTGATAGTGATTGTATTTTCCTCCTGTACGGGAGGTGGTGCGCGTTTGTGTGAGTCTCAGGGGAGCTAGGCCCTGAATTTCAGACTCGAGTGAGCCTAGTGTGTGAGTGACCCACCGTCCAAGGGTCCAAAAGAATAAGTGACGGCTAGTTGTAGTGTTTGTATACTCTGTATTTGTTGGTTTTATCGAGCTACGAAGGCATTTGGGTAAGGTGTCTTCTGAGTTCCTCACCCCAGAGTTGACTGAAATCCTGGATCCTGAATTCGTGATATTCTGGATTTCGGGGGATCTGATTCTCTGGGTTTTGCCTCTAGTGTCGAGGTGCGTTCTGGATTAGACGTGCACCTCAGCGCTTCTTCGAGGCTACATTCGAGTTTGGTGAAGTGCCGTTCCGTCAAAGACAAACGAGCCGACAGGGATTACACAAGGTACCCACGCCAACCAAGGAGAGTGATCCTCAGGGTTTAAAGCTTCGCGGCTGCGAACCTCTGGATTTATTTCCTTGCTGTTGACTCTCAAGTCGGTTCTCTGGGTCTACACCCTGAGGACCTTCTTGGGCTGCGCTATACGAACCCCCCTGGGCGATAAAGGTTTCATCGGCCTCGCCTCATTATAGTAGGTCTTGGAATGGCTACAGAACAAGTTCAATCCTCCTGTCCGTTTGCCCACTATCCGCATGATCGGCTCGGCCGCGCAGGTGCTAACTACAGCTACATAGGAGCTCAGTCCGGCGTAGTTGACCACTTCACGCCAGCAAGAGCTCCACCCAGTGGTATTGGTCCCTACCGCTTTGCTCTACCTCGGTAGCCTAATTGCGAGCTTTAGAATCTCGAAAAAGGCCCAGATGGTAAATGTAAACATAGTTTTATTCAGACTTTTATCAAATGTACTTCAAATCTAAAGCTCGCAATTAGGCCACCGAGTTAATGCAAAGCGGTAGGGACCAATGCCAAATTGACCACGACGGGCTTGGCGAAACGACGCCGATGGGCTTTCATGATAAAGTGTAGCTAGGACTGGCCTCCAACCAACCCTCGCCATTCCGAAATGTCCATGGTTTCACCAAAGTGACTGCTATTATCAGCACGCCGTCAGCTACTGACAACGGACGATCTTGGTATTTGCCTTCGTCTACACGGGAGGCAAGGACCAGCACTTGTTCACTGACACCATCACGCTCGTTTCTCCCCATCTGATATTCTTGTTCGTTGTACTCGGGACAATGGTGCTTTGGCGAAACTGTTGCCGCCAACAACCCGGTGGGGAGATCCTATTGACGTGAAGTGGCCAACTGCGCGGTCGAGCGAGCCTCAATGGACGTGGCGCCTATCATGCGGATAGTGGACAAACCGACAGGGTGTTGGAACGCTTTCTGTTCTTGCCATCCGCCGAGAGGTGATAGCGCCTTGTCGTCATAGCGAGTTGTTTGCAGCCCCCTCTCCCTTCTATCCGTTCGTATTCGCCCTGCCGATGATTCATCTACACCCTCGCGGCTTGTTTGCGCTCCAAGTTCGAAAACGGTGCGGCTTCTCTCCGCGCCTGAATGCTGTTAACGGAGCCCCGATAGAATTTCCACAGCGCACTCGTCCCATCATCCCTCGGAAGCTCAATTATTCAGAGCACCGGGTATGATAGTGCGGAGGAACCACTGGTGGGGTTTCATTTGCATGGTGATAAACACAGAGGGTTATGTCGGAACCCAAGCTTCGGACGGTCTACTCCACCTTCTCCAATGCCCTCCTAACTCGAGGAAGACCCACGATGATGTACTTGGGCTTACGATACACATCTTGGATGAATGCGCTATGGACAAGGTCTCGGAAATCCTCAAAGCATGATCGTAGCACATCAACATCACGATTGCAGTAGGGGGTGGCGTACATCTCACAATTAAATTTACCTTCGCTGATAGCTCCGATCTTCGTGGCATTGGTGATGATAGTCTCCTTGTCCTTTTAGGAGTTGAGATATTCAATCGGCCAGTGAGATTCGTAGTTGTAATCACTGATCAGATTGTGCAGGAAGCACTCTTTCTCCAGTGAAATCGACTCCGATGCCTCTTTAAACATCTTGGGGAGACTACTGAGGCCTCCAGAGATGAAAGGCATAGCATCCTTAATAACGATCTCACGACCATTGAAGAAGCCGTGCGCTTGCTTAATCTTCGTTCCGCAATCGATCATGTTAGTGTCCTTTGAGCTGAGTGAGATGCGCTTCAGTAGGAAACGAGAATCAAATCCAACGTTGTATGCCCAGAGGAGGTTGTAGATTTTCTCTGGTAGTGCCTCGAGGAATTGCTTCTCGCAGCCGAATTCATAGATGTCCTTGGTATCGCTGAACTAAGGGGTAGAGAATGAAGAGTCATTCACTTCAGCAATACAATATGATACACAGTATGGAACATGAATGCCATCAATGATGAGGGTTTCGAAATCGAAATAGATAACATTGAAATTGCTGACATCGTAGAACCTACGCGTCTTGCTGTTGAATGATCTAAAGGTGGCCTGACCGAGTTTCAGCTCCTTACCAGCAACTTTGCCCATCTCCTTGATGTAAAACCTTTGGGTACCACGGCCTGTATCCTACAGGATATGCACTCATATATATCCTGTATTCTACAGAATAACGATCATGATCACTTCATGATCACCAATGAAACTAATTTGAGTGGCGTTGCACTGATTAGGCGCGTCGTTACAAATGGTTTGTGGTTGTATAGCGACCCTTGACGATAATAATTCCGACCGAGCCGGTTGGCGACTTTTCATCATTTAGACATTTCTAAGTAAGATAAGTCGTAGTGAAATCAAGTTATTTTCATGGTGTATGCTGCAGGATAACTTTGGTCAAAATCTTGGTGTTGAAAGGGTTAACCACCTTCGGATCGACTCCTGCTTTGTGGAAAGCAAAGGGGAAGCAAGGATAACTAATTGCTTGGATGTCAGAATCCGTCTCAGGGTCAAACGAATCTTCAGTATCAGCACCACCAGGGCAGCCAGATGCAGTGTGACGCCGGTGCCACCAGGACCAGCCAGGCGAGCGAGACGCCGGCGCCACCACGACGAGACGCGAACGCTGACGCAGCGCGGGCCCGACACAACTACGACCAGCTAGACGAGCCGTTCGGTGCGCGCGATCGGCCACTGTGTTGGCGCGCCGCGGATACGTGCATTAGCCCGCAGCTCGCGCTCACTCAGGCTAAGGTGAATTACATCGCTCGCTTGATCAGTGTTTAAGCGTGGGATGGCGATGATGGGTGCATTTGTGCCTTGAATTCGATTGTCCATGTTGTATGAATAGGAATGTATTAAACGTTAATACAAGCTGCGTGATCCTACGACTCCAAGTCCTTTTGCTTCCATTGGTGCCTTGCTGGTGTGCAGCGGTCGACGATGCCACCCTTCGCTTTGCGGGTGGTGAATGCTGAGCAGAGAGCGACGTAAGCAAAGCGGTGGTCAACGCGCAGCTTTCTCCAGCGCTTCCGTAGCGACCCCGCGGTTTTGGATCGGCCTTTACCATCGATACTCTCAAGCGCAGCGTTGGCCTTCTTGTCGAAGTCTTCCGCTAGCGTCCAGACACGCTGCTTCCACAGCCGATACGCGACGCCGTCCCGGTCCAGTGGCGCCGTTGGTAGGTCTACCTCTCGCCCTGCTGCTATGACCATGATGTTGACGGCTGCCTTGAGGTCAGCGCGAACAAACTGGTGTTTCTTTTGAGTTGCCGTGTGCCACAGCTCCAGCGTGTACCAATTGAAGAAGCAGCTAGCAAGAGAGTGCGCTTCAAAGACGGCGTATGTGCTCGCCTGTGGGACCTTGTCAGCACAGCGACAAGGGGCCGGACCATCAGCGCTGGCGGACTTCCTCTCCTGGACTGCGACAAGCTTCTGAAGTGTGCGCTGCATTGTTGCGATGGACGATAGCATCTGAGTGACGGCTGCGGCAAGTACGGTGGTGTTTCCATTGCTGCGCTCCCCCAGTTGCCCGAAGTTCTCCGTTTCCCAAGCCGTGCGAAGCTGCCGACCCCAACCAATGCATGTGTCTAGCGAGAGCCGAGCTCCCAGCGCTGTGTTGGTTGCGTCCAGAGCTTCATGGAAGCGGTACAGGTAATGCGATGTGAAGCCTGTAGCAGCCTGCTCCTGCTGGACTGCCGTCGCAACTTCGTCGAGATGGATGAGCAGGGACGCAAGCGCCGCATCCAGGACTAGGCGTCGACGTTGAGCGTTGTGTCCGTGAAGCCGCTGACGTTCTTGAAGAGCTGGCCACGCACCGTTAGCAGTTGGGCATACTCCAGTGGGGGAAGAAGCTCGCTCAAGGTGGCAATCGTGGGCGTGGCGCATGGCAGGTATGGGTCGCGGTATCCAGCGAGGACTTTGCCGACACTCTGGTCCTCGCGAGTGGTGGTACCCACGTACGCGAACGCCTTCGTGAGCGAGTCCATCAGCCAAGCTCCCGGGTCGAGATCCACTGGATCGCAAGCTGTGGTGAGGCGTTCGCGTACGCTGCGGAGCCACGGCGCAAGGAGTGGCTGCTGAATCCTGCAGTGGGGCAGTTACTTGGGCTTGGCGCTCGCAGCCCATGGTGATGACGTCGTTAACCCACCGGCGACCGTTATCCCGATTTTGCTGGGATAAGAAAAACCTCGGGGAAAAGTTCCGGTTCAAACCATACAGGTGGTTAGGGTACTTGCGACTCTTCAAGGTCCCGCCGACAGCGTTTTGACCAATGCGATCTGTTTGCGCCTGCTGAGGTGGATGGGCACCTTCCGCGCCACCATTGGCCACTGCACTAGAATTTACACCCGCAGATTGACAGGTGCCCGCAACGGATTAGCGCTTCCCCGGTATGGTGAAATTCTGAATTGATAAGATGCACCTCTCACTAATCGCTAACTTTATTTCCCCTTATGTATGTACTGAATTATCATTGTCTTCTGTAGGTGCCCACAAGCTCGTCGAGAAGCTACGAGTACGGCTGTACCGGCGCCACTGCGAAGGCCGAGGTGTTCCGATCAAGGCCTGGACGCTCCTGTTCGTGGAGGAGCCCGACCGCTACTTCGGAAATGTACGTGAGGCGTCGGGGGTAGAGGAGCTTTAGCAAAAGGGAGGCTGACGCTGAGAGATGTTGTGGATTCGGTAGGAGTGCGCATCTTCAATTCCCGCTAAGGTAAGGCGGCGTGTTGGCAGCTTTGGCATTCATATCTAGGGGCTCATGCTGGTGTTGTATGTCTAGGGGATCATGCTGGTGTTGTTGTTGTCGACAGGCGTATTTACAATCTGGACGAGCTGTTCACCGGCCACTCCCAGCAGGACTCGAGCAAGGAGGCGATCTTGCGTGTCCGCCGCTGTGAAACCATGCGGGTGATGACAATTCACCCTAACGCGAGTCGACTCCACAGCGAAAGCCTAAGCGCGATGCCGAAGGTACGACGGTGGAAACAAACGGCAGGGAGGACGCCAAGAGCACGACAGGGACAGCGGGGTGTGGCAAGAGTCCAAGAACGACAGATACCACGGCGGCTTGAAGCGCGGAGTCTTCATGGTCGGCTGGGATCTGGTTACGGAGCCCACAATGCCTAAGAACACTTCATCTCGTATTGGGTTCTCTAGACCTCGTATGCATTACGCTGTCAAACTCAAGGGGGGGTCGAAGTTGATTAGAGTTGTGATTGATTTTCATGCAATTAATACATAGTTGTTGGTTTGCCCCTCGGCGGAGATGTTAGAGTGGTGATCGTAGTTACTGCATCGGCCATCTCGGTTCAGCTGCGTACAGGTGTAAATCCCGAAGGGAGCTGCTGTAAGTCATCGGAACCTGAATTGTTTTCAGTAACTTCCACCGCTTGCAAAACGAATTTCGGCACGTATTACGATGCCGCGGACACACTCGTGTTGTAAGCGCCACCAGACGTAGATCAGGTAGCTTCATGCACAAAGAACGCATTGCCAAAACCACATCTTCTTTGAACACAGTGTCGTGGCAAAATGAAAGAGTGGCGGAGCTGATAAGGGAGCTGGGTTGAGCCATCTTCGAGTCTGGGTCAGCACTGATAACAGTATCGCTGCCTTCCGCAATATCTCGGATGTCTGCGGTGACGACGCTGATCTTGAGCAAGTGGGGAAAGCGTGATGCCCGAGACGCAATCAGCTCCATACCCCTAGCGGCCAGGTCACGTTGGATCTCAATACCAACCACACGAAATGCTTGCGTTTTCAGAGCGATTTGAGCGAGAATTTCCCACGCCGGATCCAGCCTCCAGAAACACGTCGTTCATTTGAATATTCGCTTCTTCGATCAGCATGGACACCCCAGTCATTGTAATTTCCCGACGTTCACTCGCGCGGATATCACGCCTGATGAGTAGGTAGAATAGTCCTTCCGTGGCGGTGTAGGTTTCTTGCGGTGATAGGGTCATTAGGGTATGTGGTGAAAGCGAACATCGTAGCAGAGAGGCGGCTTTGGACTGCTCGGTCTGGTAGCGGGCGGAAATAGTGTCGGGGGAAACTCAGCACGTTATTGCCATATCGTCTCTTGAGCGTCTTGATTCGCTGTTGCAGTTTGGCTGCGCTCCATGTTGTCGGCCCCATGTCTTTCTCCACTGACAGCCACTCGATTCGCCTTCCCGCTTGCTCGTACACCGCCGCGAGCTGAACGAGTATGCGATCCTCTTCATCTGAAAAGTCGGCCATTTTTTCGCTTTGGATACTGTCTATACAAACTCAAGTAAAACGACCCTTTAGGGATTCATACTGGAACCGAGTTTTTTTTTTCACTTGTAAGTCAACGTTGGGTCGCTGTCGACTGCGTCAATGTTGACTCGTTCAGAGTCGACGTTGACTTCGCTATTACTGAAGCTAGTATGTTTGAGCCAATGTCGACTTGGCTTAAGTCCATATTGACTTCGCCATCAATAAAACAGGCGTATTCGAGTCACAGTTGACTCGCTCTAAGTCATCGGTGACTTGGAAATGTGTATTCATTCATCGTTACGCAGCGACACACACAACTACAACAGACTAAGGATTAATGGTTTTCTCCAACACGCCCAATGCTTCCATAATCTTCGCGCAGACACGCGCGTATCTGACGTGGTCCATCGGGTGAATGACGGTCCATGTCTTGTCGTGAACCAACAGATTTCTTTTCTCCCAGAACTCGATCGCAAGCGCCTCAAACGCTTGAGCGTCCGCCGTCTTCGAACCAAACGCCTCATTCATTTTGCCCAGAATGAAGTCGCGCTCTTCTGCATTGTGCTCGCGCTACCTACATTTTTTTAAACAGAGACAAGGGAAGTCCATACAATGTCAAACCACACTGAAGCAGAAACGCAAGCGGCTTACCATATTGGATGACGGCGTTCCATTCCGTGACCGCTTCGATAGCTTTCTCGGTCACCGCGCTATGCTTGAACATACTCAAGTACAGCCCTCGCCTCGCGATGGTATCTTGCAATCTGCTACTCTCCGTTTTCATCGCCTCTAGCGCAGCCTTCATCGATTCCAACTCCGATCTCACACGATCCTGATCTGCTTGCTTCGTCGCGCTCTCTTCCTCGACCTGGTTACACTTGGCTCGAAGCTCTTCAAATGCTGGCGGGCACCCGTTGTTCTCGAACTGCTCTTTCAGGAGTTGGGGCTGGCGCTTCATTTAGCATCTTCGCCTGCCTCAGTGATATTCGATTTCCTTGCTGCTTCTCTTGACTCGACTTCTCTCGTTTCTCTTTATCCGCGTTGAACTGCTCCCGCTCCCGTTGCAGGTGATTCGTTTCATTCTAGAGACGCTGGCCCTCCTCTTTGAGCTTGGCCTCATGAGATTGCAGCTCCTTGGCTCTGACTTGTAGTTCTTTATTCTTGACCTCCAGCTGCTTCTCTCGCAAAGCCACCTCCTTCTCCCGGTCATCCAGCTTTTTCTTGCGCTCGTCCAGCTCTTTCGTGAGATTGTTCATGTCATCGTGCACATCCTGGAGAGTTTTGGCATGGTTAGCCTGTGCCTTAACCAGATTGTCTGCGTGCGTGGTGACGGATTGCTTCGACAAATTTAACTCATCTTCCACATGGGCAAGCTTGTTGCGCAAGCCACTTGAAATCGCCCTCTCTTCAGCTAGTTTTGCAGCCGTCTTCTTCCACTCATGCGCTATCACGGTACATTTGTCATCACCGCTCCTATCATTCCTGAGTTCGGCCAGCTCCTTCGCTGTGGCTGCTAGCTGCTCCTCTAATGCCCTTGAGCGTGCCTGCTCCTCCTCCAGCTGTCGAGCCCCTTTCTTCTTTTCTTCCTCCAGCTTCTCTCCAAACTGCTGCCGTGCTTGCGAAATGGAGTGTTCAAGATGCGCATAGCCTCCTCGCAAAGGGTGGCTTTGCACGCTCCCATCTTCGACTTGGGCTGTGTCGGGTGTCTGCGCTTGGACGGAGACTGGAGCCTCTGGACGCGGAGCTTGGTCTGACGCTGACGCTGCTTGGTTTCTGGTTGCAGTAAGCTGCTGAGCCGCCTGGATGTCGCGTTGCTCGACCTCCACTCCGTCATGTTGCGACAGCATCGGCGAACTTGATCCAGCGGTCTGCGCGTGTGCGTCTCCTTTCAGGGCTTGCTCTGCTAACTAAACCTTGTAGAGCTCTTTCAGCAGCGCAGGCTCGTGACGTTGGAGCTCGTCTAGGTTGTCCTTGAACGCACTGAAGTGAGTCGTCTTGCTCAAAGCGCCGTAGTCCAATGCCTTGTTGCTGTTCCTTGCTGTGTGCCTGTCCGCCCACACACGCTTCTGGTAGTTTGCGAGCTTGTACCGATCAGCTGCCGTGTGCCGTGGGCCTTGCCGTTTCTCGCCCTTCTCTTCGTCAAGCTTCTTTTGTAAAGCCAAGCACGCGGACCGGAGCGCGCGCTTGGGAACCAGGAGAATCGTCTCTCCATCTTGAGTCGTCATCTCGTCCTCCGACGCACCCGCGGCGCCCAGCTCGCCCGTCGTCCCCTTGGATCCTTGGCCAGCCTTCCTTGTAGTCTTCCTCCGCTTACTGGGGCTTGGCGAAGTGTCTTGCCCCCTTTCCGCTTCTCCTTGGCATTGCCGGTGGCAGGCGTGGTCTTGGCAGCGCTTGTTGACTTGTCCGTGGGCGCACTCGTCCGTTCTGTCGCTGGCTTGCCCGTCGCCTTTGCAGCTTTCCTACTCCTCGTCGTCATCATCATCGGTGCCTGGTCAGTAGCCCTGCCTGCAGTCTCCTCGCTCTCTGTAGCCTACGATCGCCGCGCCCTGCGCTTTGCCATTAGCACTTAGCTGCAGTCAACGTTTTTAATGTGAGAAAGTGAAACACAAATCCTCACTTGAGAGAAGTTGATTCGAGCCAAATCTAACTGACCCAAGTCAACGTTGACGTGGTTGGAGTTGTTGTTGAGCTAGCTACTAGTACCAAGTAGCTAAGCCAACATAGACCCCAAAGTCGTAGCTGACTCAATATAGAGGTACTAGTAAGTGCGCATGGCTCGCAGCTTTGTGCTCACAAAAAGTAAACTTGGTGAAGACGAGTGCAAAACAAGAGTGGATACGTCAAATTAGAGATTTATTGGAGCTACTCGTCACCTCAACGGATTTGTCGGAGCGACTTAACTATCTGGAATAAACTCCTCCACTGTGATCAGATAGGTGCGTGTCATATTGTTGGTGGCCAGCTCGTCCTCGGTATGCAGCTCGTTGTCGGTGTCCACCTCGTCGTCCGCGCGTCGTATTGCGCTTCCAGATGTTGAAGTACTCCAAAAAAGTGTGACCAGGGATAGCGTGGCCAATACGATTAGCTCGCTCCAGGAGCTTGGTTGCTTCAGCTACACCAGGGGTCATTCGAAAGCAGCAACTGCAAGCTTGTCCGAGGGGATGTGGAGATCCTGATAGCGCTCAAAATCATCCATCCGAAGGTTGGTGTTGTCGACGATAACGATATCCACTCCACGATCAGGGCTGCGCCAGAGCAGTTCTTTGCATTCTTCGTAGCAGCTTCGATGTGCCTCCCAAAGTCGACTTGCTTCGAACACATAGGTACCTCCGCGCTGGAAGTAGTGGTCCGCTGAGCAAATTGACAAGCGGAAATCGAGCGTTGCGGCATAACGAGCGACCTCTTGAGCAAACGTTGTCTTGCCAGAGCCCAGAAGGCCTCTCATGATCACGAAGAGCCGTGGCGGGTACTGCAAATACCAGCGGCAGTCCTCCCTGTACGCCCGGTAGTCGTCTACGATTTGTCGGGCTTTATACTCCATCTCTCACGCGTTGGCCTATCAAGTCACCGTCCTCCGAGATTCCGCTGCTTTCGATGTGGGTCACACTACACGGTCAAAAACCGTGTGGGCCACACCGAACATAATCCAACGTTGAGTCAGCATCTACATCTTGGACAGACTCGTGCGTGGACAACGGTCGGGCAGCGCTCCAGCGGGTACAGCGACAGCAGTGCGGCGAGCGTGGCGGTGGCGGCGAGGGTGACCGTCGGGCAGCGTTCTGGCGAGCATAGCGGCGGGCAGGTGAGGATCAGCAGCATGGCGAGCTTGGTGGCGGCCTTGGCGACGACGGTCGATGCGAACCAGGCGTCGGCATAGTTGGAGAAGCGCTTGAGCAGGAGCTGGCGATTTCGGAAATGAGGTTTGGGATTGAGCGCGCGGAAACGATCTTCTGGCACGGCTCGCAGCGCGAGCGTGGTTGGCCGCGAGATGGCTGGCCAATTACACGTCGCAAATTCAAACGGTGGGGGCGCTGATTGGCGTAGGTACCGGAGCGAACCCGCGGGCGAAAATCTGCGTGTTGCGCGAACTCACGCGCAAGTTGGAAAAGCGCGCGAAAAGCTGTGTGTTGCGCGAAGCTTGACCAGGCTGATACCACTTTGTGTCTGTGACCTTTGGGTGAAGCTGACTTTTGATTGGCTTATTAGCTTCAACTTCAACCCTCGATAAGCACTCCGAATTATAGTAGTTCTCCTAGTACGGGGGCAGTTCTTTTGCAGTTCTATGGTAACTTACTTTTGCACGTTCATCTGCAACAGAAACGATGGCAAACGGTGCCCGAACGTCGCTCGCCTCGCTACCTAGGTCGGTGTGGTGTCCTCACAAAACGCGGTATTCGTAGATATGAAATGCCAACCAATGCGTGCACACGGTTTCTATAGGTGAGCGCTAGCACCATTGATCTTGTCCGTCAAAATACTCTGCTACTCGGTGGTCAAAGCTCACGAGACAGCACACTAATTCTCTCCTGTACCTCGACACACTGATACGAATAGACACCAGTGACTTGAGCTAGGAATACGCCGCGCTAGCTAAGAACACGGATGCCCCCCCTCCTTTATTTTACGGCCATTTACTACATCTAGGAGCCCACACGCCGCTTGACCCCTGTGCCGCGCCACCGGGCGCCTCGGCTGGCGAGGCGGTGAGCCGCAGCAGCGCGGCACTGGTGGTTGGGCCGGCCAAGTCACCACTGACACCTCCATGCAGCCCCCAAAGCTCCCGGCAGCGCTATTGCCAACGGGCGCGAATTACCCTCGACTTTCGCCATATCACCGATACCAGCCACACTCGAACCGCAGAACGCACCTCACCGCCTCGCCAGCCGAGGCGCCCGGTGGCGCGGCACAGGGGTCAAGCGGCGTGTGGGCTCCTAGATGTAGTAAATGGCCGTAAAATAAAGGAGGGGGGGCATCCGTGTTCTTAGCTAGCGCGGCGTATTCCTAGCTCAAGTCACTGGTGTCTATTCGTATCAGTGTGTCGAGGTACAGGAGAGAATTAGTGTGCTGTCTCGTGAGCTTTGACCACCGAGTAGCAGAGTATTTTGACGGACAAGATCAATGGTGCTAGCGCTCACCTATAGAAACCGTGTGCACGCATTGGTTGGCATTTCATATCTACGAATACCGCGTTTTGTGAGGACACCACACCGACCTAGGTAGCGAGGCGAGCGACGTTCGGGCACCGTTTGCCATCGTTTCTGTTGCAGATGAACGTGCAAAAGTAAGTTACCATAGAACTGCAAAAGAACTGCCCCGTACTAGGAGAACTACTATAATTCGGAGTGCTTATCGAGGGTTGAAGTTGAAGCTAATAAGCCAATCAAAAGTCAGCTTCACCCAAAGGTCACAGACACAAAGTGGTATCAGCCTGGTCAAGCTTCGCGCAACACACAGCTTTTCGCGCGCTTTTCCAACTTGCGCGTGAGTTCGCGCAACACGCAGATTTTCGCCCGCGGGTTCGCTCCGGTACCTACGCCAATCAGCGCCCCCACCGTTTGAATTTGCGACGTGTAATTGGCCAGCCATCTCGCGGCCAACCACGCTCGCGCTGCGAGCCGTGCCAGAAGATCGTTTCCGCGCGCTCAATCCCAAACCTCATTTCCGAAATCGCCAGCTCCTGCTCAAGCGCTTCTCCAACTATGCCGACGCCTGGTTCGCATCGACCGTCGTCGCCAAGGCCGCCACCAAGCTCGCCATGCTGCTGATCCTCACCTGCCCGCCGCTATGCTCGCCAAAACGCTGCCCGACGGTCACCCATGCCGCCATCGCCACGATCGCGGTGCTGCTGTCGCTATGCTTGCCGTCAAGGCTTCTGGTGAGCTTCGATTGCTCGCTGATCTGGAGTTCCAGCGCAGTGTCAATGTTGATATCCCCCAGGCCAGCGTTGAGTCCCTCTTCCTTGCGGGTTTCTTGCACGGTGAGTGCGACGCCGAGCGTATATTTATCACTGTAAAAAAAATATTGAGGAACTCTAGAAGAAATGTAGGACATCTAGCAGTACCAGTCTATTTGCTATACCAGAGGAATCTGCTAAGCTTTGCGATGTCAACATTGGCACTTACAACTCAACTTCGAGATATTATTAGCATACGAACTTCGTATCCGGATATGTTTAGATCGGAAATTTAATATCAGTAATTTTGTATGATCAAGGTCTACAACGCCCACGTATCTGGATGCTAGAAGTGCGCCTTTTGCCCCCCCCCCCCCCCCCTCACTCGTCGAGATGGCACAGAAGCGCCGAGTAGGTAGCGGGCGCGACGCCCAGCCGCCCCGGAAGGCGCGAAGAAAAGCAGCGAGGACAGTGAACTCCGAGGCATCTGGTAAGCATAACGTATCTTTCACTAGAAAAGCGTCGTAGCGATCTTATAGTAGACGCTCATAATGCTGCAGACGACGAGTTTGAAGTCGAGAAGATCATCGAGATGAAGTTCGTGCGTGGAGAGCCCAAGTACCATGTGAAGTGGAAGGGTTACGACGAGACGTCGTGGGGGCCGGAATCGAATCTGCATTGTCCTGAGCTCCTCAATAAGTTCAAGGCAGCACAACTGCAAGAGGCACGCGCGTTGAAGAAAAAAAAAAAACAACCCGAAAAGCGGACTTGCCTGACCGAGGTAGCCACGTGACGGCTAAACCTGGAAAACACCAAGAGGATTCTGAAGGTAACAACCAGCACGTGTCTGTCAAGTTCTTATGCTGGTTTTGTGGAAAACGTACTAACTGTAATAATGGTGCCCAGGATCGGAGGAAGTGTACGAAGTGGGAAAAATCTTCGTGAAACTTTTCGTTTTGGCTTGTCTTACTTTGAGGTGAAATGGAAGGGATATTCCCAAACGAGCTGAGAGCCTGCCTCCAATCTGAACTGCCATGACAAATTGGAGAAGTTTAGGCGTCGCCAGAAAGCAGCACGTCAAGCTATGCTCCAAAACCCAGCTCCAGCTGAAGTCACCGACGCTATTGGGACGGTAGGCCATGACAGCCCTCGGAAAGATACCGATGAGAACGAGAAACCCAGCGGTGGGTCTTCAGTTCGCCAAGCAAGCAGAGCATCGATTCCAGAAAATTATGGAAACCAATGATGCTGACAATTTGGCCTCCGAGAGCCGGCAAACCGATGATCGAACCGAAAATGACTATGCGTACGATTTCCCGGATTACTTTCCCGAGACTACCGAGGAATAGACGATCTCAAATGCAGGTGGTGCTGTTGAGCATTGTGGTGCCGGGGTTTCAAACAGCCTTAATGCCGATGGAAGGAATGCGGATGCTACGCCAGTACCGCGAGCAGACTACGAGGTGCTGGAATCTGATGGTTGCCCTAGCGAGAGTGCCGACGACGATTCTGAAGATGAGTTTGCAGATGAGCTTTATATTGCGGATGATACCGGAAACGAAAGTTTTAGTGTCGAAACAGCAGAGGAAATTCGCGCGGTTGCCGGCCCTCAGGACTACATAACAGATGAAATGCTTCGAGGCATGTCTGACAATGGTTGGGAGTTGCTACCGGTAACCGACGAACGGGATGACTCGGACCTGTCCGGCGCTACGGATGTGTTTCCGGACCCCCCTCGACTTACTGCCTCGGCTATAGAGGCAGCAAAAACGATGCAACCTTCAGATCTTTTTTTTACTTCATGCCGAAGACTCTCTGGACGGAGATTGCCGAGGAAACTAATCGTTACGAGCGCCAGACACGACCGGAAAGACTTCGACAGGCGAAGTTGTCAATTGAAAAGAAGACGGACGACAGGCACAAACACAATGAAATGTTTCAAGCAAAGAAAAAGGAACTGGACGCGTTCAAAGAAGTACGTGCCGCGGAGATCATGCATTTTCTGGCCCTAGTAATATCCAGGGCTATTTGCCCGATAAAGTCTCGACTGGAAGATCATTGGAAGACGCGAGCCCGTGGAGCGATCCCAGTTGGAACTTGGTCGCCATTTTTATGGTTCGCAAGCGTTTCAAGGAGATTAACAGGTACTGTGACTTCCACGTTACTTAAATAAAGGGCCCACTAACACGCCCCTCGCCAGATTTCTCCACTTTACGAACAACCAGGCTCCGCAGGCTAAGACGGACCGGGCATGGAAGATTCGCAACGTGATAAACAAGTTACAGACTACTTCAAGGGGGGAATGGAACTAGGGCGCTGGGTTGCATTCGACGAGATGGTTATCCCTTCAAGAAGCTCGCAGAACACAATACGAGTTTTCCTGAAGAATAAGCCGCAGAAGTACGGCGCCAAGCTGTTCGCTGTGTGCTGCGGGAAAACCCACTACTGCTCCAGGTATGGTCATTTGCGCTAGTTTATATAGTCGGTATCTGAACGCTGTGAATTCATGCTCAGGTTCAAGGTTTATTGTGGTAAGAAACAAAACAGTCAATTTCTTGACACCACAAGCGGGCCAGCTGCTGTGGTTCGAAACCTTAAAGCCTTGTGGGAACAGCGTCGGGTGGATCGATCCAAGAAGCGAATGATCATCACTGATCGCGAGTATTCTTCAGTGACGTTGGGGTTTCGTTTGATGGACATGGGGTACTACAATATCGGGACGGTGGCTACGACGCGTCTTGGCTTCCCCGAAGACTTGAAGACCGACAAAAAATCAGCTTCGACAGTGATGCCGCGCGGCTCGTACGTTCTTGCCCGGAACAATACGAATCGTCGGATGTACTCGACGCGGTGGGTTGACTCGAAAATTTGCTACTTTGTGGCGACTGGGGCCTCCGCTAGACGTGCGATTGTGCGGAGGAAGCAAAAGGACGGCTCATATGCAAACATTCCGTGTCCGGAGTTTGTGGTATTGTACAATAAGTACATGGGGGTGTTGACAGCCACGACCAGCTACGTCTGCAAAGGTACGTGTTGCTCAGTTGCGGTTCTGACTCCCTTCGCTTACGCCGAGAATGCATTTGATTAGGTACTCCATCCAAAGGGTCATGCGACCGAAGAAATACTACAAGACTGTTTTCTACGGGCTTCTGGATATAGCGGTTATTAACGCTTTTATCGCCCACCGTGAGTACGCGAAGTCTGTGGGGGGAAAACCTCTTTCACACGCGGATTTTCTAATTCAGCTACACGAGGAGCTACTCGCTCTCGGAGACGATGACTTCCTGGAAACGATTCCAGTCGCCGAAGCCGCTGTTACCGAGGTGGAGCCAAGATCTAACCAGACACCAGTTTCGACGGCGTACTAGCTAGCAAGCTCGAAGCATCAATTGATGGTCTCGACGGACAAGACGGCGAAGGGCAAGTTCAAGTTTCGCGTGTGCGAAGTTTGTTCGGTACTGCGTGGTGCTCGCAGTCCTGGATCGAATCGACCTCCCTGCACAACGCGTCATTACTGCAAACAGTGCTCCACTGATCGAGGAAGACTGTTTTTTTTGTGTTCCAAGGCGCGACACGTAACCGATGGTAATTCTGTATCGTGCTTTAACATTTGGCACTCGAAGTGGAAGAACGGAGATCAACTCCCGCCCAATGAAACGGTCGGGCGGATTCGAATACGTCGGTCGAAGGAGGAGTTGCGCGCGGAAACGATGGACTCAGCTACCTCGGATGCCGTACTGCCAAGGGAAACCGAGACCGATGTTCAGAATGCCGACAGGGCGGCTTCGGAGGCATCTTTGCCGTTACCGCTTTCAAGTTCCAGACCGCGAAACGTAGAGGTACAAGTGCATCAACCAGAGCGGCTCGGCGCAGATGCAGAAGGACAGGACGAAGACGGAGTAACTGCGACTGAGAGGCCCCGGATGAGAGTGAGCGGGAGGCCGTGGCGGAAGTGCTAGCGGAGCTTCTCGCCGCGGTAGACTGTACGGTCAGCGGGGACGAACAGCAGAACGAGCCGGATAATTAGTTGGGGTCTATGGTTCACTGCGAAGTCAACCTTGACATCATGCATACAAAGCTGAATACAAATACACCTGTGAGAGAGATGCGAAGCCAACTTTGACATCGACGGCGGCCAAGCTGGCTGTCCACGTTGAGATCCATGCAGGCTACGAACGAATATATGCAGGCATGGCCTTCTTGATTACATCTCAGCATCATCAACAAAACATAAATGCTTCTGTGCAGCTGGACTAGGCACTTTCAGACCTACTAGCGTCTCAGTGATACTCCAAGACGAGGAAACATCACCTCGGTTTGATACGTCCACATAGCAAGCCACTCGAGCGCAGCGGCTTCATGGACTCGAACTTTATACTCGAGCTCTTTGAAGAAACCCTCCTTGGAATGCTCCCAGATAGCGTTCTCGTCGTACGATCCGTCTGCCTCCATGGCGATGTGGTGTTCAACATGGGAATCGAGAAACGCGTCTAAGCGTTCAATGTCCCACTCGCACAGGCGCTGTCGACGCTTTATCATAGACAGCGTTATCTACACAGAGATCAATGGCGCGTTAGCGTTGGGAGTACATCTGGCACTACATATCGCGTGAAATACCTTTGAGGCTTTCAGGGATGCTTGCAGCCACGCGTAGATGTGACTCGAGTCTTCGTCATTCTGAAACTGCGCATACATCTCGTGGAGCGGAAGGGCGGCCAGAAATGCGTCTACATGGTTGGTAGACCTGAATCTAGGCTCGTAAACCTGTTGCATAATAACATGTGTTAGACTACGCCACAGAACTCAAGTAATTCGCATACCCACCCGGTCGCGTGAAGGTTTGCGAACTGGCTGGAGGGTGTGAAAGTCAAGGTACCCCTGATACCATTGAAATCTGTCCAACGTCTAGGCATACATCAGAATTGAGCCATCGTAACGCCACTTGAACACCTAAGATACGTGTGCGTACCCCCCCCCCCCCCCCCCCACCGACTTCGGCTTGCCATAAATTTTCTTGTTGTTTGACGCTGTTCGGTTGACATCCGGCGTGAAAGCCTGTTGTATGCAAGCAGGACGGTTAGATATCAAATAGCCACAACAAATAGAACATACATGCGCGCCGGGACAGCCTCGTAGGTGTAGTTAGGGTCCGAGAGAACAAAGTAGAAGGAGCGGTCTACGTCGGTATCTTGATCGCTGAGGTGCCCTTGGCTCTCAGAGCGCCCTCGCGCTGTGAGCTCCTGTTGGTTCGAGCGCTCGTCTTCATCGCTGCTGCTGCCGCCCACAGTGCTGCTGCTGTCGGCCGCCGTGTCATCGGGGTGAGGATAATAACACCGGACGGTGCCCCAAAGAGTCGACGGTCCGGTGCCAAATCATGTGGGTCCGGTGCCAAATTTTGTGTTCGGGTCCTGTGCCTGGGATAAGGCTAAGGATTTGAAGAGGGGGTGAATTCAACCCCCGAGAAACCGAGCCAGAGGGAAAAATCGAACAAGAGAAAGCGTGCAGATTCGAAGCCTTGTGGCTTCATGCAACGCAGTGCATCAGTCTCCTCTATTCTATGAGGTGCAATTCGCCCCGTCATTCTTTAAGGTGATGCAGAGGCTGCCGATAGCCCTCCAGCGTTCTCCATTTTTGGGATTTGTAGGGCCATGACATCCATCCTCATCCTACTGATTTAGGGATATCGTAATCAAAGCCTTGTCCGGTGTAATTATCATCAGCCGTGTCATCGGTGTACATCCTTGCGTCGGTCATGACCTTCTAGGAGAAGATCTTTCCCCCCTCTCGCAAACACGATGTGTACCACTGAGGAGCGACTGCGACTGTTTGACTTTTTTGTTTGCCTGTCGCTCAATTCTATGGAATGCCTTTATTATTATAGTAGTATTTTACTTGCATGCTCAATGCATCCGCCTAGAAAGACTACTGTTGTAGTGAGAACTTCTTTTTCTTGGTAGCACCATTGGGTATTGTAGCCCTCATCGCTAACGCCACCGCCTTACGTGCCACCGTCATTTTGGTCCTCGGCGATCTGCCTGCGCTACGCACTCGGATTTGAGATAACACGATGGACTGCTTGGTCGTCCGGCCTCGTCCTGCAGCGTCTTGTGATGGTTGATGCCATCGTTTAGCTTGAACATGCGCTTGTTCTCCTTCATTGACGGCGCCTCACGCGAATGGTTGTTCGTGTGCGCTGACGTATGACCGCCGCCCAACAGATCGGCTCTGAGAATCGCCCCAATTGTATCGATAGGCCTTGGGCGACAGCGCGTAGTATGCTGACGGGCTCGTAGTCGAAGTCTCCCTGCTGCGGCGTCGGGCCTGCTGCTGGGCCTGCATCCTGTTCGAGTTCACGTGCTGCTGGAGCTCACGCACGCCGGGCCATTTGAAGCCACCGCTATTGGTGCCGTGGCCCAGGGGGTTGTAGTAGAGCTTGGAAGGTTTGCCGCTGCGCTGGTGGTGCGACGAATGCGCCTGGTACTGCGAGTAGCCGTAGCCCTGCATAGCGAAGAGGAAGGAGGAAGTCAGGCGGGTGTACTGCCGATGAAATGGGGGGGGCTTGTGCCACCAGCCATCGCCTCGGGGGTAGTGTCACAGCGGTTGCCGAACACGTTCATCAACCGCGATATTCAGCTCAATTCACTCACTTAGCGAATGTTTGCATTATCCTGCGAATTACGCCAAGGTTTTTTCGATCGAAATCTCAACAGAGCTTAATATTACGGCCGTATCCCATCTTTGATTATATAACTCTAGCCAATGAGGTTGAAAGTCGATGGAGCCCGAAGGGTCGGCGCCGGCCGCTGGGGACCTCGCTTACCCTGTCCCCCCAGTATACAAATTCCTATATTAATCTTAACCCAGCAAAATCGGGATAAGAGCGGTCGCAGGTGGGTTAATATACTTGGACACGTTGGGCCTTCCTCTCACGCGCTTTGTTGGTGGTTCGTTTCTTGGTTCAGCTTTCTCTTCAAGGTTCTCCCAGTAGAGTATAGCTTCGTCTTGGCTGTAGGTCTTCATCCCTGGCAAATCCGATGCCGCTGCTTGCGGCACTAGCGGGAACACATAGCTGGAAGGCTTCGACGCTCCGACGAACATCATTCCGAGGCCGTGCAGCATACACTGCTCCCAGTGAGTCGCGGCCTTGTAAATTGAGATGGCTTGAACCACCGAAGTCTTGATCCGAGCTAGATGCAGAAACAGCTCCCCCGATGCCGCCATAGATAGCCGGCTCTTCCTAGCAAAACAGGTATCGATCGCTCGACCAAACGTGTGCCACATTAACGTTAGTACAGCAGCGTCATGCAAACTCTTATAACCTGAGCCAACACCCTTAATCGCAGTTTCCTGCACCAGAACACGCAAGTCGCTGAGCGTGCAGCCTGGAGCTTCACCAGTCTGCACGCCAGCTAGCAAATTTCGCTCCTCAATAGTTGAACCCATTTTGTCGCGTATTTTCGCAATTCGCTTGCTGTCTGACAAGTACAGAGGATACCGCTCTCGGAGCAGGTTCACAACTTCGGACATATAGCCCACAGCAGTAGCCTTAGCAAGACGGCCTCCTCGAGCACTTGGTTTGGTTTGCAAGAAAATGGAGAGGGCGGTTAGCAAAGAGTAAAAGTTTTGACTTGGAAGAGCATCAGGAATAGACAGCGACTTCACAATACTAGCAATTGACTCATAATTCATGTTAGCAAGAGCTAAGAATTCGGTAAAGCACTTCATCGCCGCTGCCTCCTGCCCCGCTGTCCCTTACGGGATGCCAAGCCCTCTCGGCGCCCGCTGTATCTTTTCAAATGGGAGAGGAGAGAAAGCAGACGAGGCACAGCCACCAACGATACAATCATGATTTGTGTTGGGAATTTGTGGTCAAATATGAGTAATGCAACATTTACACTTAACTTTTGTATTGAACATTATTCTAGCAAGACTGTAAATTCCCAAAATATTTGGGAAAATGTTGGGATACACACGCATCGATCGTGATTGGCTAAATTCATTGAAGAGCATGTCCTGATTGGATAGATTCAATGACAGAGAAACGCAAGGAATGCCAAGTTGAGAGAAAGCTTCCTTATCCTACAATAAAGAAGATCGGAAAAAGTATAACCTGCTAGGCTCTATCCTACATCTGTACTGCGTTTGTATGATAAAGAGCATATCTTACTGGAGCTACGCGTTGGAGTGACTTGTGAATCTACACTCTTCGGTTACTGGTAGGCATGTTCCGGTACAAGTCCTCTTGATGCGCTCATTCAGCTATGAAATCGATGTGTGACACACCAATTAACGCGTACTTTTGCGTGTCAACGCCAAATAACGTCAATCTAACGGACTCCTATGAGCTGTTCTTGCTTAGTCTATGGGAGGCATCTGCTTGAATCTGTAGAGTTTATGGGAGGCATCTGGTTGAAGTAGCCGCATAGATTCGCCGGGATTGTATGGATTGTACTCCCTCCGTTTCAGATTACTTGACTAGATCCTTGTGAACTTTGTTTTGTATTACTTGACCAACAAAAATCATTGGTGTAAATTTAGTGTGGCTAGATATTATTGGCTAAGATCATTCCAATCAGCACACAAGTAGAGACCCACAACATATGTTATTGTACTGTCCGCAGAATTAGCGCGGGCAGATTGCAGTTTAGCGCGGGAAAACGAGCTCAGGTTTGCACGCAGTTAGCATTGCCACATTTCAGAAATGGCCGAAAGCCAGCGCAAGTCCAACAAAGACCTGACTCCCAATACGAAGCTCAGCATAGCGGCATTCCCGCTAGAACACTCTGTAGATCTGAAGGTGCCGTATCATTTCATTCGGCAGGCTGCGGAGCGCTTTGATTGCAGTGAGAGTTCTGTGTCACACACGTGGAGAGCGACCGTAAATCATCGTCGGGCAGGTGGGGGGCTGCCCTCCTTTGAAAGCATAAGGCAAGGGAAATGCGGCAGGAAGAAGCAGCATACTGACATCCCAGAGCGGCTGAGCGCGTTGCCATGGAGGAAAAGGCGTACAATGCGGGCTATCGCGAAGGCCATAAAGGTTTCACCGTCTACGGTTCAGCGTGCGGTTGCTGCCGGCGAGATCTTGAGCCACACCAACTCCATCAAACCTCGCCTGACAGAAGCCAATATGAGTGCGAGGTACGCGTGTTCTAGCTTGCGATGCATCGTCCTAGTGAGTAACCTTTTTGCGCCACGTAGGCTGGAGTTTTGTTTGGCTTTTGTTGATACAGAGACATACGAGTTCAGCTCACTAGATAATCGAATCTACATTGACGAGAAATGGTTCTACATGACGGAGACCGATAGAACGATCTACATGGCGCCACACGAGACGCCGCCGCACCGCACTGTTCAGTCAAAGCGCTTTATCACAAAGGTTATGTTCATGGCCGCGGTAATGCGTCCAATCTACGGTACTGATGGGTCCATGGTCTTTGACGGGAAGATCGGTATGTGGCCCTTTGTGGAGCGTGTGTCTGCTGTGAAGAGCTCTCGGAACAGAGCTGCGGGTATCCTGGTGACCCGTTCCGTCAATGTCGGACGCAAGGAGCAGATTGCTATGCTGATTGATAACGTCATTCCTGCCATCAAGTCGAAGTGCCCGTCTACACTCCGTGGTACTGAACTGATCATTCAGCAACACGGTGCTCGCTGCCATGTCAGTCCCCACGATCCTGTCATTCGTGCATCATGCAAAGGGGGCGGTTGGAACATCACATTCGATGTACAGCCGCCTAACAGCCCCGATTTCAATACGCTTGATTTGGGGTACTTCTGCTTGATCCAAGCGCTTTAATACGAAGAGTGTCCAAGCAACATCGATGAGCTGATTGAGCGCACGATTGCCTCGTTCACGAACCTGAAAGGCAGTGCACTTGAAGACACATTTGTGTCACTGCAGAAGGTCATGGAGTGCGTCATTCAAGACCGCGGAAACAACAGCTACAAGCGACCTCACATTGATTAGGCCAAGCTCCGCAAAGCTGGTCTACTCGGGAGAAACTATGTGTGTGATTCATCGGTATACTTAGAGGGTGCTGCGTACCATTTGCTTGGTAGTCACGATAGAGATGAGAAGGAAAAGCTACTAAGGCTGCAGATAGAGGCTTTCAAGATTCTAACATCGCAAGAATAAATGGGTTTTATGGTGATTCAAAGCGGGTTTTGGACACGTAGCTCAATTCGATAAGAGCACCGCCACTTGTGCGGAAGGACGCGGGTTCGATTCCTGCCGTGTCCTTATATTTTTAGAAATTAAAATCTAGGATTTAAGAGGTAGAGAAACCTAGTCGCTATAAATAAATCACAGGCGCCTATCATCACTTGAGTATTGTATGGTCCAACGACGATTTAGGCACTGGAAAGGAGGGGAAGCAACCTAAATTAGCACGATTATCACAACATGAAGCAGCAGACTGCGCCCGTTATTTTTGTGTGCGAATTATTAGGGCCCCCGTCAAAGTATTTGCAGCACGTCGATAAAGGTGAAACTGGTCAACTAATCTGAAACGGAGGGAGTACCTTAAATGCAATCTTTCTGGTGACAGCTTGTACAAGTTGTATGAGATTGTGGCACAAAGTGAGATTGTACTGAGATTGTGGCAGAATAGATTGTGTCAATATTCTCTGCCGTAAATTTGGGGGGCGCTAAATCGTGATTCGTAAGTAGGTTGATTAGTATAGTTGTGTCGTTTATTTGGGAACGATTCTCTGCCCGCATCCGTCGTTGATGGGGCCGCCGATGAGCCTGCAGCTTTGTGTCGGTAGCTTACTTAACCTGCACCGAGTAGGACGACACAACCATCGAGGCATTTTGGCCCTGGAACGGCTCCGTGCCGGCCTCCACCTTCCTCAGGAACTGGGTCTCCGGGAGGTTGTTGTCGGCCGGGAGCTGGTCAAAGAAGTACTTGAGGTCCGCCGTGAACCTGGTGGCCTGCTGCTTGGCGGCGTACGTGAAGACCTTGACCTTGTTGTTCATTCCTTGGTACAGGTCGAACTCGACGCCACCGGTAGTGACGGTCTTGAGGGGCTGGCCGCTGGACGTCAGAGGCCAAGCGCCGCCCAGAGCAGCGAGCCACACCATCAGCTCGTACTCGATATCGCCGCTCTCAGTCGAGCTCGTGAACATGTCGTAGGCCACGTTGGCGATGATCTTGCCGTCGTACGTGTACTTGTAGGCGATGCTCGTGGGGATTGATGAGATCGCCGACACCTGCTTGGGGGTGAACTTGAGCGCGGCGTTGGCGAACGACTTGACCTGCCAGTAGTCTCCGGCCCAGTTGAAGCTCGTCTGCCACGACACGGACGAGCTGGTGCTGCCGGTCACCTCCGTGCACTGTCTGCCCTTGGGGTCGTTCTCCTGGTCCCACAGGTTGTTGTACACGGTGTAGTCTCCGACCACCTTGTTGTCGTCGCGGCCGCAGAACTGCTGGGCACTAGCGGACGAAGCAAAAGCGGCGACGGCGACGGTGGCGGGGAGCAGGAACTTCATGGTCTGGAGAGCGAAAAGGCCGATCGATGTTGCTGGCGCGAGCCGAATTGGCGAATGAGTGTTTCGAGCGAGTTGGGGCGAGCTAGAACGCTACGCTGACGCGGCTGCCAATCTCTCCCGGTGCCCGAGGCATTGCACCCCCATCTCGAGAATGCTCCGTCCGCGCGGTCGGGCTCTATTGACTGGTGCCGATAAACAACTGCAGTCTAAGTGAACTGCTTGGACCTCTCTGGTCTCCGTGTGCCCTTCGCCTCGGTGCAAAATGAAAGCCAATGCTTGAGGTTTTGGCATACGTTGAAACATATTTTGGCTGTGGCATGTGGCTTTTGAAATTGACGACAGAAGAGCGAGTTATCACGAAAATCGACTCGCACGATGGGAAGTTGCAACTCCTCGGTTGAGGCACATTACCTATTGGTACTGTATTACGTCTTCGTGTCAACCTGTCTTACTGAAAGTCAAATAGATGTAAGCTACTTCTCTGGTCCACGATAATATGCGCATAAGGTTTAATGTATCGTACACAAAAGTTTTTTATTGGCTTAAAATCTGAATTTCCGTCACCATCGAATAATGGCCAAATCTTCCTGTCACATTGCTAATTTCCAGCCAACGATCCTACCAATTCCCGAACAACGCGCACATCATGAGCCAAGGACGTACCAGCGAGCGTTCGCGTAGGCGCCGCTCTGTTCATCGCGACCAAGTCGATAGAGGGGAGAGCACAGAGGGGGGCATCAAAGCTGCGGCGAAGCTGTTAAAGATCTGGAGACTGAAGGTCTCGGAGATCTGGAGCCAGCTAGTGGCTCCACGCAAGCCGCGAGCTCGCAGACAGACTAAAGTCTCAGCCGAGGAGGTGGCTGGGCGCATCCAGGACGTCCCTATGAACGAGCGGCAAACACGCGTCGCCTAGCAGAGGCTACGGGCATACCCCCCACAACACTGATGCGCGACAAGCCGGCGTGTTTCGCCGTGTCACGAGTCGCGCGAAGCCTACCCTGACGGAAGAACACAAGGTCAAGCGACTAGCCTTCGCCCTGAATCACGTAGAGCATCCATTCTGTTCGTAGTTGTTTTGCATTTTCTCTAAATTATGATAATAATACTGAAACATTACAGAGCAACTTTGTATATAATTTGTTTTATAGGAGGGCGAGATTTCAAAATGCATCACCTGTACGATATTGTACACATTAATGAGAAGTGGTTTAATGTACAAGCTTTCCACAAAATATTACATTACGAAAGACGAGCAAGCACCATACCGCTCGTGCCCCTATCGTCGATGCATAGGTAAAGTTATGTTTCTTGCTGACCACGGGACAACAGCAATGCCTATGGCACTGACCATTTCAATTTAAGAAACAGTCCTTGTTGGATGCGTGCACTTCAGCCACAAAATAAAAAAATCTGCTTTTTAGATAATTCTTAGCATAACTTTTTCTTAAAACGCAACCTTAAACTTAGCATAAATGCGAACTGTGCCCTGATTGGGCAAAAAGAAATCGCTGAATGCGAATCTCAACCGTGCAAGCAGGAAAAACCTCGTTTTTATTCTAGGCTCTAGCTCTCATAAATCAACGCTTTTGCCCCTAAATCAGAGCTCATCCGAAAGCTTGTGTCAAGCACAATCCGAGCCAATTCTTCGATCTAATATCGCTATTGTGGATTAAGTTTTACGAAAAAAAAACCAATTTCAATACCAAATGAGTTCCTTCTGTCGATAGTTTTACGGCCAAAGACTTGCGCAAGCTGCTAATAAAAAATATCATGTGCTTCGGCTCGGTTTCAGCTTTGCGGCGCTACCTTGTTTGTTTCGCTACCAGCAGAATTGGCACAGCTGTGGTAGAAAGCGTGATTCGCGCATATTATCGTGGACCAGAGAAGTAGCAAACAGTCTCCGGCATAGGGTAGAACTGTATCCGCATACGCCAAGTGGGATCCATGCGAGCTTGTCTCTCACGAGTGTCTTCCACACAGTCTTGTCTTGTGCTTGGGGAGAATGGCACAGAGTCATCGGCCTCGCTTGGTACAGAACTCCCCGCTTTAGCCACAAAGGTGGGACCAATAAATCTTGCAAGGTTAAGAGAATTGCGAAGAAGGCTGAGTGTACTGGTTTATTACAACTATACCGCCTAATTGCAAAGAATGCGGCGCATAGCCCTTCCCGCGTCCGACACTTTCCCTCCCACGTTCATTTAAATCAGTGCGTGGTGAGTTTATGCACGGATGGGCATGGATGCTGACTTCAGTGATTTGCACTACCTGCGCGAGGTACCAAACTTTATACAGGCGAGGGTAAGCAGGGGAGCTCTGTACTGCATACCTACTTACCCAGCATGCCTGGGTGATACGATAGCGCATACTGCTTGTACGTGTATATGGTACACGGACTACCAGTAGAAAGTCATTGCGAAGTAGTGAAGCGCGGATCTATCCACGATCTGTATTTTTTTTCAGAAGTTAGGCTTCGAAGCGGCGTGAAGGCACGCTCTGCTCCGTCGCCGGATGATATCAAACAACCACGTCCTAAATGCATGCAAAACCGAGCGAGCTAGACGTATTTCAAGTGGAGGCGGCAAAGTTCGGCCTGCCTCCCTAGCTTCTAGCGAACACTTACCCGAAGATGGAGTGGTTGGGCGTCTCGACGTACACCCAGATACAGAGGATGACGAGCACGAAGGCGAGCGAGAAGCTGCCGACGATGTTGCCCTGGTCCGTCATACTCTTGTGGCTCCAGCCGAAGTACGTCTGCACGCTCATACGCACCATGGGGCCCAGCTGACTTGCCAGGAACCCGCCCAGGAACAGCGACGCGAAGTACAGCGGCGTGCCGTGGGTCGTGGCCGCGTTGTTGTACCCTGCGAAGTAGCGCACGGTGTCCCACATCATGCCGAAGACCATGGCCATGAACACGAGCAGGTTCGGCAGCTCCATGATGCTGTTGCCGCCCAGCGCGCCCGTGTTGGCCCACGCCGCCTCCTTGCCCGTGATCTTCCAGTAGATCGTCTCGAACACCGCCATCACGTGCACGAAGGCGTACGAGAACCACGTCTGCTGACTACGCAGCACGTCGTCGTTGTCCACCGTACGGTTCGACAGAGCCGAGAGAATGCTCTGCGCCACGATCTTGGGCACGAGGGCCATAAGTAGACGCAGACCGGACGTGTAGATCGGAGCCTGGCCCGTGTACAGGAAGTAGCCTGTGATGTAGAAGAAGAAGATGGCCGGGAACGAGCCGATGGGGTACACCTTCAGGTTCATGAAGAAGACCCAGCGCATGAACTTGTTGATCTTGCGCTTGGGCGGCAGCTCCACCTGCGGCGGGGTCCACTCCGGGTCCACCAGGCTCTTCTTATTGCGCAGGAAGATCTGGAAGTTACCCTTGGCCCAACGCTTACGCTGAGCCAGAGCAGCAGCCACTGACTCGGGCACGGCGCCCTCAGCTAGACGGATACGGTCAGCCTCCTCACCTTCCAGGTCCTTACGGAAGTAGTAGCCCTTCCACCCCTTGTCCACCATCATCTTGCCCGTGTAGGCGTCCTCCGTCAGCGAGCCGTACTGGATACCGCACACAGAGTCTAGAGCCTCGCGACGGAAGATGGCGTTGGTACCAGCGAACGAAGCACAGTCGTAGCCGTCCATACCCGTCTGCGCCGAATCGAAGAAGGTCGAGTTGCGGTGGCCGCACGGGTCGCCAAGACGCAGCTGCAGGCAGTCCTCGAAGTACTGCGGCGTCTGCACGTAGCCGACCTGGTTCACCGACACGTGGTCCGAGTAGTCGTCCGCCGACACGCCGACGAACTGGTTGCTGCCACGCTGGCTCACGGCGCGGTTGCACTTGTTGCACAGCCCTTCTTCTGGTTGATCTTGCTGCCGCAGCTGGCGCACATCATGCGCTCCGACATGGTGTTCTGCGTCTGGCGGCGGTGGACGCTCGACTTGACGTGGCCCGACGCGTTGTAGCAGTCCTTGAGCAGTACATGATCTGCGCCTCGGGCACGCCCGCGGCCTGGCACAGCGCGCAACAGATCTTGCCGATGTCGCCACAGCCAGGCGCGCAACAGCGCGTGATCTTGGAGTTCTGCGGCACGTCGAAGAAGAAGGGAAGCGTGGCCTGGATGAACATCTCGTGCGGCTTCATGTCGTTGTCCAGGATGATGGCGTAGCGGCCGCACGCGCCCTCGTTGTACAGCACGTTGTTGATGTTGCCGGCCTTGGAGTGGTGCACAGGCGGCTTGATGCGGCCCACGAACGTGAGCTTGGGCAGGCCGTGGTAGTGGTAGTCGTCACGCACAGAGCCGACAGCGCAGTCAACGCGGTTCACGATGCGCGGGTTGGACGACGTCGGCATCTTGACGGTCGTGTGCTCCATTCGCCACACCTCCACCACCAGCACGTACGACACCCACACACCGTCGTACAAGAACTGCGCGACCTCGTGGCGCACGTCGCCCGCGTCCTCGATGACGCCGTAGTTGACGCTGACCTTGGGCACCGTGGCGCCGGGCTCCCACTTGGACTTGCAGTAGCCGTCGTCGCAGATCCAGACGTGGAACAGGTGCGGCGGGTAGTCCAGGTTCATGATCTTCTCCAGCGTCGCGATCGTGTCCTCGGCCGGCTCGGCGTAGTGACACAGCAGAATGTCCACCGTCGGCCACTACAGTCAGCAGCAGCAACAACAAACAACCGTGAGTTCCAGCTCTATACAACTAAAAGCATCGTCAATGTGGTAGTAGGTTCTACGCACCTTCTCCGGGGGGAAGTGCGGCTCGAAGTCGCGCAGGTAGCGCGCGCCACGACGCACGGGCTTCCACATGCCGAGGTAGTAGAGGAACCCGAGCGAGATGCTGATGAACTCGGCCAGGTAGAAGAGGAAGTACGAGACCCAGTCGCCGATGTGGGGCTCCTTGAAGCACTGCACAGTCTCGATACCCGCCGACCAGTGATACCATTGCGGGGGTCCCACACGCCGTTGAAAGGCTTGTCGCCGCACTGCAGCGTGTCGGCGTAGAGCAGCTGGATCTCGTCGCACGTGTCCGTCTTGTACTTGACGTCGCAGGGCTCGATGCCGAGCGGGAACCAGAGCACGATGCCCGCCAGCTCGATGAGCGCCGTGATGACGAAGATGACGTACCAGAAGCGGTAGCTGAAGCGGCCCTTCATCTCGTACACGCGCACGTTGGGCAGGTCGCGCTTGACGACGTTGCCCGAGCCGGCCGACATGACGGTGAACTCGAGCGCGTCGAACCACATGGTGAAGTCCTGGTCCGTCTCGGGGCACACGAGCCACGCGCGGTGGCGCGTGTGGATGACGATGCCGCGCGCGGGCAGGTCAAGGCGCTCGCTCTGCTCGAGCTTGAAGGCGTCGCGCAGGTCCACGGCGCCCACGACGAGCTCGCCGTTGCGCGAGTTGAAGTACTTGCGGCAGTCGACGTCCGTGTGGAAGTAGTACATCTTGGCGCCCTCGAGCGCGAAGTAGCGCTTGCGCCAGCTCTTGGCCACGGGGCCCTTAAACTTGCGGCTGCCCTGCTTGTGCATCCATCCGTGCACCGTGATCTTGCCCAGGTCCTCGTGCTCCTTGGCCTTGGTGAGCTCACTGATGGCCGTCTGCGTGTCCATGGTCTGCTGGCTCAACAGCTTCTTGGCGGGCGCGGCCTGCGTCGAGGACGCGTACGTGTAGTCGCTGGCCAGCGGCGTCTGCTGCGTGTAGGACGCGTCTTCGGGCAGCGCGCCGAGGCCGGGAGGTTGCCGATTGGCCATGAGGGGCGAAGGTTCCTCGAGACTTTCTTTGTGTCGCTGAGCGGAGGGGGCACGCCAGCAAATCCAATCAGCTGCTGGTGGATGCTGTGACGGCGGCAGGAAGAGGCCCGATGGGATCGAGGAAGACCCGGCCGGGAGGCGCTACCTGACTGACTGACTGCTCGACGCACGCAACGACAGAGAGGAACTGGCAGCGAGCGGTGCCGAGCCAAGCGCTTGGTGCTGCCGCGCTCTTCCGGAAGTGCCCAGCTGGGGCCTTTGTTTGGGCGATTGTATGGGCGGCCTTGGGGCCAACAAGCGGACGACTCGACATACGCCAGCAGGCGACCATTATTTTTCTCTTCAGGCCGTAGCCATGTTCATAATGGGAGGATTATAGGGCTTACAGGGTAACTTGTCTTGGTTTCGTACAAATCAGATCCCCACTTAGATAGGTTATCAATTGTTGTAGGCGACGGCGCGAGGGACAAGGGAAGGGGAACACATGACGTTTTTCACGATTGCACGAAATTCCTGCCGCTCGCTGTCGCAGTGAGAGCTCCTCTCGGCGTTTTAGGCTGCGAGCGTCCTGCAGTCGGCGCAGGCTGGGGGCGAACAACTGTAGCCAAGCGCAGTGGCTGCTGCGTATAGGCGGACGGCGAAACAGGGGCTCTGAAGGAAGGCCGACCGCTCCTCGCGACGATCTGTCCTCGTTGAAGCAAGAGCTTGCCCGGTGCGTGCACAAGTGAGAGCTTGGCTGCGGGTTGGCAGCCTTCAACTCGAACTTCGAGCGCCACTTTCCAGCGCGCATCAGCGCTGCCACTTGACGGATCGCGGGCGGCGCCCGTCACATTTCGCCTCGCGCTAGTCGGTCCATGTACGTACAGTATGTAGGTGATCACTTGGCGGCGGGGCCATCCATTCGAGCACGCACCACCTCGAGCGCCTCCCCATCGCTGGCTTAACCAAAAGCTGTAGCGTGACGCGCGATTGGCGAGACGCCGAGCGAGTCCGTCATTGACGTGCTGTACCGTGAGATTTTGAGTTCCTAACCACCTCATACTGTAATTGCTGAAGAGATCGACGCTTTGGTGTTGGTGGTGCCACCAACACCACTGGTGGAGGGAGGCAACAGTACCGTGACGACACATGACAATGCCGCCTTCAGTGAGCTACCTTATACGACTCGCGAGGGTCAATGACAGCCAGCGCGTTGAGACCTGGCCAGCAAGTCACGACACCGGAAGCAGGGGCCTCACTCTGATTTAAAGGGCTAATCACCCCTATTTGGGGTCCTATTATCGAGTCCGCAAAAATATAGAAGGCCGTCCTTCAACATGGCTACATGCGACGAGGAGCTCACACACTTGAAAAGATACTCGCCGAGCGCACAAGTCGCAGCTACCTATCTAACTGTATCAAGTGTATCATGGAGCTGGGCATGCACCTCCACGGCCTCTCGGTCGACCTCGTGGCGCTCGTGGCCTCGTTCGCCTGGGACTTGGACTCGGTGTCCGCGTTGGGCCTCCTGGACGTCGTGCGGCTGCTGCTGCGCCTGCGCCGCTCCACGAGCCCCGTGCGCTGCAGCTTTCGCGCGCTCAACGCCGCGGCGCAGAGCGGCTTCCTGGACGTCGTGCGCGAGCTGCACGCGAGCGCCGTCGCCTCGTGCTCCACGTTCGCCATGAACATGGCGGCGGCCCACGGGCACCTGGACGTGGTCAAGTTCCTGCACTTCAATCGGTCCGAGGGTTGCACGAGCTACGCCATGGACGCAGCCGCCGCCAAGGGCCACCTGGACGTGGTCAAGTTCCTGCACTCGCACCGCTCGGAGGGCTGCACCACGGCGGCCATGGACCTGGCCGCGGCCCAGGGGCATCTGCAGGTGGTGGAGTTCCTGCACCGACATCGCTTGAAGGCGCCACGGTCGCCGCCATCGACAGAGCGGCGCAGAACGGGCACTTGAGGGTCGTGCAGTTCTGCAGAGAAGCAAGACAGGAAGGATTCACGCAGCTCGCGATTCTGTGGGCGACGGCCAATGGACACATGGACGTCGTGCGCTATCTGCAGCCGTCAAGAGGCCAGCGCAGTGCGCTGGGAGCGCTGCTCGGAGACGGACGACTGCTTGTTTGTTAGCTGAAGGGTGACGCGAAGGGAGTTTTGGTACGTTTTTGCTGTTTCATGTTAATGCAGTTGGTGTTGTAGAACTGTGCAAAGCTCCCGGCCTTCTCTATCTTTCTCAATACATCGCAGCGAGGGCACCGGCAACAGTCAGAGCTGTGACCACCAGGGCGTACGGCGTTGTGTGCAAGATCGAAGTTGCATACGAATATGCCGTGGTGTTTGCGCCGTTAGTGGTGTCAGTGGTGTTGGTGTTGGTGTTCGTCTTCGTGCTGGAGCTTGAGGCGCCACTGGACGCGGAAGACGACGCTGCAGCGGTGCCATCGACCAGGTACACTCTCGACGAAGCACTCGCCCGAGTTGACCATCGCCTTGGGGACAGGCTCGGTGATGTTGCCCCACAGTCCGCGCTCACAGTCGAGACCTCGGTTCTGCAGGTACAGCGTGCCTTCTGCGTCCGTCGTGACCATGATCGTTTCCTGGACGGTTTGGTGGCACTGGCCATCGGCCAGGAGCGCAACGGTGTGCCACAGGTTCTCGCACGGAGTATCCCAGTAGAACTCGACCAGCACGTAGTAGGGAGTGGCGAACGCGTATTGGAGGTACGCAGCTCGGTCGAACTCGCAGAACGTGTACTCGGAGCTGAGGAGCCCCCAGCCGTTTTCTGCTGTGCAGTGGTCAGCCTTGTCGTTCTCAGCGCACGTGCCTGGCGTGATCGTCGCGTACACAGCGGTGGTTCGTCCTTCGCACCCAGGGTTTTCGTTGAGCTCCGTGACAGTCACCGTGCTGCCCCGAGTGGGGGCAACTCTGGTCACAGTGAGGAAAAGGCCGAGACTGGATGAGAAAAGCTTCATTTGTGTCGAGTTTGCCTTGAGCTGTTCAGACCGGCGGAGGATTCGGGAATGAGGCTCAAGGTTCGGCACCCGACTGCGTAGAAAATAAATGAGATTGGCAACAAATGCCTGCCGTAGCTTATTGACGTTGAGACTGCATGGGATCGTGCTACCCGAATTTACCGCAACAAGGACGTCTACAACCGTCTACCGCGTGTGATGGCAGGCACTTAGACTTAGATAACTGTCGTGTGTGCATTAAAATTAGGAAGCGCGTTGTAGCAGTACGACGAGGACGATGCTCATGCAGCGCCACAGTATTTTCGACAATGTTCTTACCTGCAGGCAACCGGCGAGTAGAATCTCACACGTCAATGCCACTGATTCTCCTTCCACCCCATCATAACACCGCCAAGACTACCACACTACATGGATACTTGTCTGCAATCCATTCACGGCTCTCACTGCCAGGTATAGCATAACGTTAGGTCAAAGCGCAGCATAGCTCTACATTATTACGTAAAATCAAATAAAACAACTCGTAGCGTGCCTCGCACCCCCTCAGAACGCCAGCGCAACAACCTGACCGTCCACATAAACCTCGCCGGACTCCTCAGGCGGCGCGTAGTCGCAAGTGTCCTCGCTGTAGTCGCACGTGCGGTAATCGATCGTCTCAGGGCACCAGTCGTCGCAGTCGTACGGGTCGTCCAAGATCACCCGCGTGCGCGTCTGCAGGCCGTTGTCGTCGCATCCAGACGTCCAGTCGCTCCATTCCCCCATCGTGCACTCCAGGCCGCGGCACGACCCTTTCTCGGTTAGTGCCGGGCAGGCTGTGCCGCCGTTGCTCGCTTTAGTCACCACCTTGCGCGTCCGAGATCGTGTACCAGTGCTCGAAGTGCACTTGGTCCAAGCGGACCAGTCGCTGACTACGCAGTTCACTGGCGTTGCCACGGTGCACGAGGCCGTCTCCGTGAGGTTGGGGCACCCTACTCCTCCGTAGAGCGGGGCTACCGTGACGTTCCGCGCACGAGTCCATGTCGAAGTGGCAGCGTCGCACGCTGACCACGAGCCCCACGAGCCAACCTCGCAGTTGACGGGGTCACAAGCTGCAGCCTCCGATAGGGACGAACACGCCACTCCGCCGTACAGCGGCTGCGTTGCCACTGTGCGAGTCCGCGTCTTGAGCCCAGAGGTGGCGTTGCAAGCTCCAAAGGCGCTCCAGTCGCTGAGTTTGCAGTCAATGGGCTCGCAGAAGCCTTGCTCTGTCGCGTTGGGACACGCGCTGCCTCCATACATCGGCGCGACTTGAATCGTCCGCGTCCTCGTCTTGCTGCCAGTCACGGGATCACAGGATGTCCACGGCCCGTAGTCGTTCATGACGCAATCCACGCGGTCGCACGGCGCTGAGTCCGTCAGCACTGGACAAGCGGCGCCATTGTATTTGGCCTGCTGCAGGATATCACGGTGGCGCGTCTTGTTCCCTGTGCTCGGATCGCAGGCGCCCCAGACACTCCAATCGCTGACCACACAGTTGACGGGATCGCACGTTGCATTCTGGAAGAGATCGGGGCACACGAGTCCCCATACAGCGGAGCAACGTCGATCTGACGAGAGCGAGTCTTCACCCCGGCGACGTCGTTGCACGGCCCGTACTCGGTCCAGTTGCTCACCTGGCAGTTGACGGGCATCGCCGTCTCGTTCTCACTGGTGCTGCCACAAGCCAAACCGTCACGAACCGAGTGCTGCAGAATGGCTCGAGTCCTCGTGCGAACGCCCGTGACTGAGTCGTACGCACTCCAGGGCCCCACGTATCCAGCCCACAGTCCACCGGAGGACAGGGGATCGTCTCCGTCAATGGTTCGCAAGCCTTGCCACCGTAGAGCGCGTGCTGCGTGATCTGTCGAGTGCGCGACCTGGTGGCGTCTGCGTCTGTACAATTTGTCCAGTCGCTGAAGATCCCAACAACGCACGGTACCGGGTCGCAAGGCGCTTCCTGAGTGAGCTCGGGGCACCTGCATCCGCCGTACAAATCGATCTGCTTCACGCGTCTGGACCGCGTCTTGTTCCCTGTGGTTGCGTTGCACGGGCCCCAGTCCTCCCAGTCGTCCACCTGACAGTCCACGGGATCACACGACTTGGTTCGCACAGTTTCGGGGCAGCTCGTACCTCCGTAGAGCGGAACTTGCAGTACCGGACGAGTTAGCGTCCGTCGTCCTGAGAGCGGGTCGCACGCCGACCACGTCGTGTCCCAGTCGCCCACCGCACAATGCACGGGGTCGCAGCTTGCGATCTCTTCCAGCGCCTCGCACGCAGATCCGCCGTATAAAGCGCGTTGCGTGACTTGACGGGTGCGCGACTTCTTGCCACAGCTCGCGTCGCACGTTGACCAGCTCGTCCAGTTGCCCACTGCGCAGTTCACAGCACCACACGGAACTTCTTCGCGGGTGGATTCACACGCCAAACCTCCATACAGCGCTGGCTGGACGATCGATCGAGTGCGAGTCGGTGCCGTCACTGTTGCAGACGCTCCAGTCAGACCAGGGTCCCATGACGCAGTTCACCGGGTCGCAGGCCGCGGATTCTTCGAGCGCGGGGCATTTGTCTCCGCCGTATTGCGGCTGAGTGATGACTATGCGTCTGTGAGTCTTGGTCTGACCCGTAGCGTTGCAGCTCTCCCACGGCCCCCAAGGAGTCACCACGCAGTGGATCGGATCACACAACAAGTCGTTCGTCAGATCGGGGCACGCTGCGCCGTTGTACAGCGGCTTTTGGACGACAGTGCGAGTCTTCGTCTTCTTGAACGTCACAGCGTCACACGCGCCGTAGTCGCCCCAGTCGCTCACCTTGCAGTCCACTGGATCGCACGCTATCGTTTCATTGAGAGGAGGACACTCCGTGCCTCCATGTCGAGGAGTCTGCGTCACTGAACACGTTCGAGTTCGCAGTCCGGTAGCGGCGTTGCAGAGTCCGTAGTCGCTCCAAGGACCCACTGCGCAGTTGATCGGAGCGCACGGTACATCCTGCGTGAGTTCGGGGCAAGGAGTGCCTCCATAGAGCGGTCGCTGCGTCACATTCCGATAGCGGTGCTGATGCGAGTCGTCCGTATCGCACGACGTCCACTCCGACCACTCGCTCACTGCACAGCAGACCGGGTCACAAGGTTTCTGCTGGACGAGAGGAGGACACGCCAAGCCACCGTACAGAGGCTTCTGGGTCACAGTACGAGTCTGTGTCCGGTTCCCAGTGGTGGCGTTGCAGTCGCTCCAGTCGCTCCAGGCGGACACCGCGCAGTTTACAGGCTCGCACGGTCCTTCCGACACCAGTGGAGCACATGCAGCACCACCATAGAGAGACTGCTGCAGGATGGATCGGTGCTTAAAGCGCTTGCCACAGGTGTGATCACACGCGCTCCAGTCGCCCCAATCCTGGTCCACAACGCAATCCACTGGGTCACACGGCGCCAAGTCCTCGAGTGCGTCGCAGGCTGTACCGTTCCTCTGAGCAGAGCGCGTCACTTCACGCGCCCGCCGTTTGGTTCCCGTCTTGGAGTTGCAAGACTCCCACGAGCTCCACGCACCGAGCTCGCAGTTCACCGGGGGACACGCCCGGGTCTGTTGAAGCACGTCACACTCAGCGCCGCCTCGAACCGCATTCTGGACTATTGAGCGCTCGCGAGTCTGCGTCGGGGTGTAGTCTGTGCACACACTCCAGTCATCCCAGTCGCTGAGAATGCAGTCAATAGACGGACAGTCCAACGACTCGCTCAACCACGGACACTCGGCGCCTCCATAGGCAGCAGGGACCAGCACTGAGCGCGATCGAGTCGTGGTGGCGTTATTTTGTCCGCATGGTGTCCAATCCGACCAGTTCCCGACAGAGCAGTCCACCGGGGACAAACCGCAGACTCAGTCAGGTCGGGGCACTCCTCACCGCCACGCACTGCTGGCTGTACGACAGTGCGGTTCCGAGTCTTGACGTAGCCGTAGTCGTCGGCGTAGCAGTCGCTCCAGTCACCCCAGTCGCTCACGGTGCAGTTGATGGCTTCGCACGGTTGCTCGTCCTTCAGAACAGGACAAAGCAGTTCTACAGCGATATCGTCCATCTCAGAGTTGCCGCAGGTAGACGGAGGCGGCGGTTGCTGAACAACGGTGCGCGTACGCGATCGCGTCGGCGTGTCTGCGGTGCAGAGCGACCAGTCACCCCAGTCGCTCACAATGCACTTCTGGCAGCTTCGAGTCTGCGTGAGTGGCGGACAAGCCTTGCCTCCGTGTGACGGCTGTACTCGGACCGTTCGAGACCTCGTTTGGGTGTTCGAGGCAGCATCGCAGTCGCTCCAAGGACTCCACACGGTCACGCCGCAGTTAATCGCCTTGCAGTCCGTCACTTCCTCGAGCGGCGGACACAGCGTTCCTCCTCCACGCGGCGTTTCTTCACACTGGCGAGTCCGCTTCCGCTTCCCATTGGCATCACACGAGCCGAATTCAGACCAGCCACTCACCTTACAGTTCCTAGGAGGACATAGATCCGTCTGAGTGAGCGGGGGCACGCCTTGCCGTTGCCTTTCGGCTGGACGAGAATGGACCGAGACTTGGTCTGCGTCCAAGCGGCTTCGTCGCAAGCGCCGTAGTCCCCCCAGCATGAAACCTCGCAGTCGACGCTGGTACTGCACGGCTTAGACTCCGTCAATACTGGACACGATTTCCCGCCGTCATCCTTTTGTAGGACTCGGCGCGACCGAGTCTTGGTGTTAGTATTGGGGTCACAGGCGCCCCACTCCTCCCAGTCGCTCACCGCGCAGTCCACTGGCCTGCAGTTTTGAGTCTCTTCAAGCGAAGGGCACTCGGCGCCTTTGCCCGATCGTGGAGTGAGCACCGGACGTGTGCGCGTTCGAGTAAATTTGCGACTGGAACAGCAGCTCCAGTCGCCCCAGTCCCCAACGCGGCAGTCAACGGTCGGGCTACAACTGCGGGTATGCTGGAGATCAGGACACGCCCTCCCGCCAGGTCCTGCAGCTTGAGTCACATTGCGAGTGCGCGTCTGGGTGCGCGACGCTGGATCACACGTTGAGTAGTCCGACCAGTCCCCGACTTCACAATTCACACGCTTGGGACAGCACGACTGCGAGTCTTGGAGTGCCGGGCAGCACTTCCTCCATTCTTCGGTTGGGTGATGACCGACCGGTTGTGCACGCGCACATGAAGACTGGGGTCACACACGCCCCAGTCGCTCCAGTCACTCACGACGCAGTCCACCTTGGGCGCGGGCCTCTCCTCCATCAGCGGCGGACACACAGCTCCACCATCGGGTTGCTGCACTACAGTCCGGAAGCGGCGCTCTTTCTGTTCGTCGCCGTCGCAGGGCGTGAACGGAGACCAGGAGCTGACGCTGCAGTCGACGGGCACGCACGCTTGCACTTCTTCAAGCTTGGGGCACGCCGCGCCTCCGAAACTCGCCGGAGTGATAACGGAGCAGCGACGCGAGCGGGTTTTGGTGGTCGCGTTGCATCCGCTCCACGCGGTCCAGTCGCTCACCTTGCAGTCCACGGGCTGGCAGTCTTCGTCTTGAATGAGAGTGGGGCACTCGGCGCCTCCGTAGGCGCACGGCGTCGTCACAGTCCGACGGCGAGTCCGCTTGCCGCTTGTCTTGGAGCATTCACTCCACGTGCCCCAGTCGCTGACTTGGCAGGCTACGGGGGCACAGGCTACTGCCTCAACCAGCGCTGGGCATGCGGCACCTCCGTCTTGAGGAGACGTCAAGACTACGCGAGAACGGGAGCGCTGCTTCGTGACAGGGTCGCAAGCCGAGTAGGGCCCCCACTCGCCCACCACGCAGTCCACCTTCTTGCACGTCGTGGTCTCCTCCAGAGCTGGGCACGATTTACCACCGTCAGCTTCGCGTAGAACGGTTCTACGACGGCATTTCGTGGCCCCACGGAGCTCGTAGGGCCCCCAGGAGCTCACCTGACAATCGGTGGGGTTGCAGTTCTGCTTCTCCACAAGGGGCGGGCACACGGTGCCGCCGTACTTGGCGGGGCTCACGATAGTCCGCGTGCGTTGGCGTATACTCGAGGCCGTGCAAGACCCCATGCACTCCAGTCGCTCACTTGGCACGGTTCCGGTTCGCATGGAGCTCGATCCTCGAGCACAGGACACGCAGCACCGTCGCCCACGGGCTGCAAAGCAATAGTCCGGGTCCGTTTGCGCGTTACGGTGGTGGCGTCACAGGCTCCAAAGGGGCTCCAGGCGCTCACTTGGCAATCGCCACACGCCACCAGCTCCACGAGCGCGGGACAGGCCGCTCCACCGTCCTTCGGTTGCGTCACAACAGTGCGCGTGCGTCTTCTTTGGGTGCCCGGAGGACACGCGCCAGCTCCGTTGTCGTCCCAGACCCATTTGCTCACTTGGCAGTCCACCGGCTGATACTGCACCTCTTCCACCAGAGGCGGACACGCTGCTCCGCCGTCACACGCTCGGATCACCGACCGCGAGCGCCGCTTGTACTTCAAACCGTCCGTGTCCTTGACGAAGAACTCGAACGGGCTCCAATCGCTGACTGCGCAGTCTTGAGGAACACACGCTTGGATATCGACGAGTGGCGGGCACGCGGCGCCTCCGTAGCACGGAGTCGTCACCACGACGCGCGTGCGTTGGCGCTGCAGCGTCTTCGGGTCGCAGGAGCCCCACGACGTCAATTCCCCACCACACAGGAGACCGGATCACATGGGACAGTATCCACCAGTGCGGGGCAGTCCGCTCCGCCGTTAGCCGCCGCAGTGACCACCGTCCTCGACCGCGTCTTGGTGCCCGTCAGCGGGTTGCAGACGGAGAAGTCGGTCCAGGCGCTCACCACGCAGTCCACACACGCCACAGTCTCTTGAAGGGCAGGACAGGCCTTACCCCCGTCTTGATCAGCGGTGAGGACGCTCCGAATGCGAGTCCGGAGCTTGGTCGTGGGGTCGCACACTCCGCTCCAAGACCACGGACTCACGACACAGTCAACCGGAGTGCACGGAGCCTGCTCGACCAGCGGAGGACACGGCAATCCGCCGTCTGGCTGGCACGTGACTTCCCGGGAGCGCGTCTTGATCGCGCCTGATATCTTGAACGCACTCCAGGGCCCCACCGCGCAGTCCACGGGGACGCACGCCTGAACTTCCACCAAGGACGGACACGCCGAGCCTCCGTACAGCGGGAACGTCTGCACGGTTCTCGTCCGGGACTTGAACTTGAGCAGGCACGTGCTCCACGGCGTCCAGTCACTCACAGCGCAGTTGATGGGGTCGCACGGTACGCTCTCGGAGAGCGCGGGGCAGGCGGCGCCTCCGTCCTGAGGCGACACCGTCACGACCCGCGAGCGCGTCTTCCAGCCCGTGAACGGGTTGCAAGTGTAGGCGCTCCAGGGTCCGACCTGGCAGTCGACGCGCACGCAGGGCTGCGACTCCTCCAGGGGCGGACACGGCGCCCCGCCGAACAGCGGCCAGATCACGACGTTGCGGCGTCGGGTCTTGACCGTGGCGTAGGACGTGGAGCAGCCGCTGAAGTCGCTCCAGGGCCCGACCTGGCAGTCGATCGGCGGCACGAGCCACCACGCGGGCTCGGCCAAAGCCCCGGGCAATGCGGTGGCGACCACCGCCAGCAGGGCGAGTCGGAAGGGGCTCGAAAGCATTGGCGCCCACGTGGGAATGGCGCGACGCAGGACTTTGGCTACCTTCTACTCGGGACGAGGGTGCTGGCTGGCTGGCTGGCTGGCTGCGTGGCCGCCGTCCGTGATACCCATGGGTGGCCGGAACAGTCGCTGGGCCAAGAGCCGCGATCTTCATTGACAACCCAAACAAGTGCCTGGAATCGCTAGTTGATAGGTATAGGTATCAACCCTAAATTCGGGCTTAAATTCGAGACGCGTTGTGCGCTTGAAGAAAGTTGACAAAGTTTTGGCTGCATGCAGGGTACGTATCCATACGATTCGGGAACGCTTTCTTGTCACCACTGCGGAGAGTGTATATGAAGACGTTTAGCTCTATTATCCAGCACAGTGGGCGTACTCGTGCAAATATTGGACACTTGTGCACTGGCAAAAGTGTACGCGACGCGGGACTCGAACCCGCAACCCCCAGGGTGCATCGACAACCAAAAGAAGCGCAGGCGCGCCAAGAAGCGCGAGTACGAGTGCTTGTTGTGAGTTGTGAGCGTAGTAAGTCTGTACGCAATCTGTAGTTCACAGAAAAAATGGATACATGTATCCAATCGCGACTCACTTGACTTATGTATGGCCGACGGCCCACCATTCACGGCGGCGACTTGACTTGCGCGCAGTATGCTCGCAAACGCGCTGAATGGTCCGCCGCCAAATAAAACCTTATGTAAATACGCTACCCATTGCGCCAGCCGCGCTATACATACTACTGAAGTGCTACATAAAACTTAAGATTCAATGGGGGTCTTCAGCTAAGCCTTGGAACCTCGAACCTGGAAAAAAATAGTGACATGTTCCAGGTTCGAGGGGAAATCACCTTCACGTAAGCCCTTTTTTGCCCTGGAACCGCGAAAAACGGGCACAAAAGTTCGCAGAAACCCCCACTTCAGTGACCTAGTTAGAGGGACCTCTTTTCGTCCCTGGAGCTTGAAACTTGCGAGATCAAATAACCGAAGCGCTGCCGCACATCAAAATCCTCCCTCAAGTCACCATCGACAGCAAGAAATGCCAGCAGAGGAGGCGTTTCAGCACGAAGCCTCCGAGCTGCTCAGCGAGGAACCTGTACTAGTCGAAGATCGTAAACGGAACTGGACAGAGGAGGCGACGCTCGCTCTTGTGCGAGCGTGGAGAGAGGTTGCAAAGGGTCCGCGTGGCAAGGCAGAGAAGACCGCCATGTACAACGAGCGCATCCACCTCGCGTACAAGGCGGCCGTCCCTTCAACAAACCGCAGCCAGAAAGCAATCGAAGACAAGATGGCGGGTCTCCTAGAGATGCACAGGTTTATCGCATCGATCCATCAAAGAACACTCGGGACGAGAACAACATTTTCGCCCAGTGGGAGCTCCGCTCTTTCGCGATCATCTCCCGGTCCTGGGGCTCCGCAACCGCTTCAATTGTCTGCATCTCCATGTTGTAGGTGTTGCGCAGGAGCTTCATCGACTGCCGGCCTACGACTTGCATGGGGGCCATCCCCTCCAGCATCAACAGCGTTAGTAGCATAGGAGCTTGCATGATTGACGACAGCTTGATCTCGAATCTTAAAGTGAAAAGGCGTACCTTGTAAAATCTATACACAAACTGTTGACTCGACAAGTTCGAGGCTCCAGGTGAAGTCACCTCTAAAACCGACCCTTGGAACTTTTTTCCAGGTTCGAAGTTCCAAGGCTAAGCTAAAGAGGGCCAAATAATAGGAGTTTGCATAAATAAAAAAGAGTACCACATCATTTTGGCCCTACGCCCAGAAGGCGATCGCTGAGTAGTTGTTAATGACGGGTTAATCAATCCTTGACTGGATCGAAAAACGATCCATCGAACTCTTCGATGCTCGCCGTCTCCACAGAATTTTCGCTTCGTCTGCCGGCTGCGGCCAATGGACAAAATGTTGGAAAGCGCCCACAACCAATAAGACAGCAACGGTGTGGTACTTGTCGTTCGTGAGACTCCCAGAGTACGACATCTGAGCGCGAGTGCCGTTCGTATAGTTCTCTGACTGAATTTCATCGTGTACAGTGGTTTGGAAGACGGTTTATACAGTGGCTGGCGGTTGCATGCTTCTTATCGCGAACCGGAAAGTGAACGAGGGCCTCTTGTGTGGATTCAAGGCTGAGAATTCAGGATTTGAACAAAAACCAACATTTTTAATGAAATGTGCAGTCAGTACATGTAGAAGTTATCCTTGCAGCGAGTGACGTTGTCGTTACAGTAACCTGCATTTAATCCAATCTATCAACTAATAGTATCAGCACAGGTCTTGATTCTCGCTTTTCGTTATTTACATCGAGCCGTGTCCAAAACAAAACTAGAAACCCACAAACGAGATTCACTACCCAGTGATAGCTAATACCGAGTGAGGGTCGGAAACACCGAAAAAATGGACGCCAGCACCGAAAACTAGGGGTCCGCCATGTGCCGAGTTGGGGGGCGGAAACACCGAAGATTTGGACGCCAACACCTAGGGGTTGGTGTGCCGAGTTACGCTTGCGGAATAACTCGGCACTGTGCCGAGTTACACATAGAATCTAAAATCGGCGGAGAGCCGAGTTGCACTGCTCGGCGAAGTAACGAGACCTAATTCATGTGCCTCCCGATAAAAAATATCACGGGGTATCTGGATCAGTCTGTACTTTGCTGCAGCATTGTAGATCAACGTTCGTGTGGAGGTGCGGATGGCACGCCGTCATAGTGTATGACAAGGCGACGACCCTCGGTATAGCGAGGAGGAACGGCAAGGTGACGGGGGCTACAAGCCGACGAAGAGCGGCAAGGCGGCGGGGAACGGCTAGGCGACGAGGACAAGCTATTGTTTATTTGAAATGTTCTGCTACTAACCATCAATCTGTGTGAGTTTATTTATATTTGTTTCTTTAGGATGCCGCGAGTAGTCGATGTCCTCCTTGGACGATGATTTGGATAACCCCACCAAATGCAGAAATCGAACGAGACGCGTGGGAAAAGTTCATGCCCACAATGCCAAGTTTCGCCAAAAGGAAACACAATCTTACGAACTCTAGAGTTGGTAATGCTGCGCGTGGAGAGACCGATCTTCTTGCCTTGCCTCATGAAATGCGGTATATTGTGACGGAATGCAGCTCGTCACAATGCAAGGATAGTCCAGCCAAGTGCCGCTGCCGCTACAAAATCCTATGTTGTGTGGTGAACTATGTGTTGGAATGCCCATGCATGTTCAAGACCTGGCCCAGCGACGTGCTTGGGAGGAGACCTGCGACGCTGAAGGGACCAGACAGTGTATGAGAGCGGGCTTGGCCCGTGAGTGTTGGTAGGAGCTCGGGAAGCTCAAGGAAGCTAACACCAACGATAATTCAGTCTTCTTTTCTCTCTACAGCAGCTAGTGGCACGGACCCGATCCACATCCCAACACTATGCGGCGGTCGGCTTTGTCGAGGGTGATCACACCATGGATAACTCGGTTCTCGCATCTCCAAGGGACCCTATTCTCACAGCACAAATGAAATATTATATTAGGGCCAAGTTAGCAGACTACTCAGCCGTGCTTCCGTACGTCCCTTTTTCTTGTATCTGTGGCAAAGTGAAGGCCGGTGAATTTCGAGGACCATCACTCGAGCAGGACCAAGTCTACAACTACGCTCGCGCTCGAAGAATCGCGATGACTCTATCAAACCGGTCATGGAGCTCTGCAAGAAAGCCATGTATGATTCAGACCAGTGCGACCGGAGACCTGACGACTTGTTGGCTCTCTGTGACCACGAAACAAAAGAAGGCGAGTGAGTACCTCTTATAGGTGAAGGCTCTGATACCGAGCCAACGAGGCTTGGTATTACCTGCTACGCACGTATGTGTCAGTTCAGCAAGATGGAGTTTGCCCTACACTACCCCACTTTGACAGCACACACAATACTGTGAACAATCGAGACTCGGTTTTCGTTCTTGGCGTGTCTGACTGCTGCGGAAAGTATTTTCCGATGTATATTAATGTTCGTCCTAGTGGCGAACTGTAGATATTACATGGTGTTTGAAATTTGTGAAGCGAGTGCTGCTAGAGCAACTAGCACAAAGTTTCGCACCGCGATACGTGATGACTGATAAAGACGATGCTCAGTTTGGTTCATGTGTTGTGGAACTGCCTGCAGCGGTTATTCTCCTGTGTTGGTTCCATGACCTTCAGAACGTGAAGGATAAAGCGCAAGGTTTGCCGCGTGTAAGTCGGGACGCTAGCCTTTCGTCGTGAGCGTGAGTGCCAGCCGAATCTTTGCACAGGGCCCCCCCTTATTATAGTCTTCACGAAGTCCCAAAACACAGCATGCACGCGCATCCTTCAAGGTCGGTTGTAAGCTTTGTAGCCGAGTTACCTTCAGCTCCGGCATAATAGTACCGTATATTGTAAACTCTATTTAGAGGCTGTGTAGTTCGTACAAGCACACCACGTTGTTGCAGTTCAGCACTTCGCCAAGTTCTAAGTTAGTTGCAGTGCAACTCGGTACTCCGCCGATTTTAGATTCTATATGTAACTCGGCACAGTGCCGAGTTATTCCGCAAGCGTAACTCGGTACACCAACCCCTCGGTGTTGGTGTCCAAATCTTCGGTGTTTCCGCCCCCCAACTCGGCACATGGCGGACCCCTAGTTTTCGGTGCTGGCGTCCATTTTTTCGGTGTTTCCGACCCTCCCTCAGCTAATACCCTGTCACCACGAAACCGTGATCACTCGACGACAAACGCCCATAGCAGATGCAGAATATATATGCACCAAGAATGGAGGGTTAGCCGCTTCATTGCGAAATGCTTATGGAGATACTGTACATGGAACTCGTGTACTTGCACTTTGAGCTCAAAATCTTGCATAACGGTATCCCGTATTGAAAGTGCAACACGTTATTTTTCCGCATGCATGTTGCAGGAGGGGTAAAATACAGGGTGGCAAAACCGAAGGGATGATAGATAATAAGAACGTGCGTGCCATTTTTCTCCGCCCAACAGCACTACCGGTGCAGCACCCCTTCAATTGCCGCTACTGTATCACACTCCTTGATTGGCCTTCTTCTAGACACAACCATGAAGATAATTCGACCACAAACTCGCACCACCATCATTGCTCTTCTTTTTGTGGCAGTTAAAGGCGGCGTTGCTCTTGCTGACGAGGTTGAGCTAAGCGTCGAGGCGTATACCGAAGACACTTCGTGCTCCGAGGTCGTCTACGTGGAGATTGGATCCGATGCCTGCCCCGATGCTTCGAGTTGCTCGGCTGAGAACGACGAGACCGGTGAGTTTCAATACGCTATCAGCACGAGCTGCACGACAGACCGGACCGTGTACATCGCGACGGCATTCAAAGGCGAATCGTACCTGACCATCGAAACGTACGCGTCAAACTGCGCGGGGGAGTTGTACGACACCCGCTCCTATCTCGCCGACGGGGAATGCCACCCATACAAGTACGGCCACTTCAAGATCGGCGAGGGCGACGATAACACGACGTCCGTCTTCATATCCGATTCAGGATGCGACAGCACGGACTGGAACGAGGATTGGTCGGCGCTGACGGACTCGGAGCTCAACACGGGAGCCTGCATCACGAACGGTATGGACACCTGGAAGTCGTATCTCGTTGAAGGCTCGGGTTCAGCCGACTCCGTCGACACGTCCAGTGCTACTGAGCCAACGTCGACACACTCTGCTACGACCGCCACTCCGACGGGAACAACTGCGACTCCGACTTCATCTGCCACCCTGGCGGCGACTTCCTACTTGGTCTCAGCTATTTTTCTTCTTGTCAGCGCAATGCCATCATTGTGATCAGGAATGGCAGCGGACCACCAACCATAAGAAACAGTTGGGCGAGTGCAACACAAACTGCATGTACTTGAAGCAACGTTGCCTGAATTTCGAGTTTCACATTAAATTTACTGTCATGGCATTGGAAATATTTCGACTTTCGATCATTGATTCTTGTACACATGTAGATGCTGCCTCGCATTTCCTCCCCTCGAGACGCTGAAATGAAATCATGCACACACGTAAATGCGATGTTCAGAGTTGCTGGTGTGTAGCAAGAGCGGCTTGTTTTGATGCTGTATCCTGGATAATACTCACATTTTGATAGATTTCTTAGGTAGCACGCAACACCACTTTGACCTTGGTCACTTTAAACGACTGTCGCCATTCTCAACCAACAACAGCGGTAGTTTCTTAGATTCGGGATAAAGCCTAGAGCTCCCCCAAAACACGGGATGGGTGACGCAACAGAAACTAGCTACGCATCTCCAGCTCTAAACCAGCCTCGCTCGAGATTCTTCAGCTCCTTGTGACGAGTGTCGGACGTCGTGGTGTAAGCGTCCCGCCCCGGAACAGCGAGAGACCGAGATACGATTCATCCCACAATGCCGGATTATTGATCCAGACGATAGCTTGGATCTAGTCGTCGTGACGGGGCCCTGGCTGCCTGTCACTGGAAGTACCACGCGTACATGATGGCCCACGTGTCTCGGTACCATCCAGAGCGGCTGTACACTTGCGAGCCCAAGGTCGATCCAGCGCACTCTGCGCCGGACGCATCTCGGTCTAAGCCTCCGCTCGTGTCGCCGGCGGCGTTCACAGCAGCGTACGAGTGGCATCCGATCTCGGCTTGTACTTGACAGCCGCCTTCTCGGAGATGGCTTTGGACTCAGGCTCGGGGAACGGTTGCACCTTGTAGTAGTCGATGACGGCACTTTCCACGGCAGCCAGTGCTGAGAGTGCAATAGCAATGGGCAGACCGAGCTTCATCGTCGTAGGGACTGGAGCTGGAGAGAGAAGACGGGAATTATTTGCGCTCTTCGTGGAGAATCGAGAAGTGATTGGACACGTCTTGTGCTTGAACCCACAAAAGCGCGGGGCTTGAAGAGAGCAACGAAACGTGGTGAATGATCGGGTGTTTTTTTAATCGTGTTCACGGTGATTGCAGTAGCGATTATTGTGGATTTCAACGACCCATTTTACGTCTTCAACCACAGTATATAGTGAAACGTTGTCAGCGCAGAGCGCATTTACTTTCCTGCCTTATCGAATCGTGTATTACGTGTGATTATTGAGGATTTCGTCGGCCCGATTTGACGTCTTCAAACACAGTTTTCTCATCCCCTTCTCCGCGATTCGTTATGCATGTGCTGCGTAATAATCGGCATCGAGGTGGTGATGTGGTGGTAGGTCTGCTAAAAGTATGATGCCTGGCTTGAATCATTCACATGCTCGAAGGTACTCGGTTTAATACTTGCGTAAATGGCAGCGGAAAGTTGGTTGACTAAAATAAATGAAGGATTCCCTAGACTCGGGTGTGACTCTTGTATTGGCCTGGGGCTGTTCTGACTGCTCCCGCACCTGGATAGGTAAATCTTAAGATCAGCTCTTTTAAGAGTCAGTTCCTGAAGTTTTCTCTTAAGGTCTATTCGTCTGTTCCCTTCAATATAAATTGTAAGACTAATTCGATGGTACCCGTCTCGACTTGGCTTACACTACAGCTGCAGCAATTGCCACCGATGCGTAGATAAGCACCAAGGACACAGCCAGCAGGTTCGATGCTTCAGAAGTCGACCCCGTTGTTGCTTTTGTAGCCGTCGGAGTCGCCGTTGCATCGGTCGTGTTGGCCGCACCATCGGTGGAGGAACCCGATGTTGTATCATTGGTTGACAAACCCGAAGGATCCGCGTTCGACGTTGATGAACCACCATCGTCGGTCGAGGGATCCAAAGAATCAGAGGCCGATGCTGGTGTTGGAGTTGATGGATCAAATAAGTAGAACTTGGCGCCGTACGACTCGCCCCCGCCGTCGCTATCAGGGATAACCACGCACTCATCAGTGTTGATATCGGACTTGGGCACTGGATCCTGGTGATAAAATGGATCTGGTCCGTCACATTGGTCGTCGGTGCCCAAGACCGCCACAGTTCCGTCGCCGCTCACTGTTGTCGTCATCGACCAGGCCCTCCCGTCATCTTCGTGGCCGACGTGGCACTCCCCGTCGGCAAGGAACGCACGGGTAAGTAATAGCTGAGTGCACTCGGCGTCGCTGTAGGTTTCCGCGACGACGTAAGGGGAGTCTCCGAATGCTGTTTTCAGGTACTCGGCTGCGTCGTCAATGCAAAACATCGAAATGCCTGTGGGCTTGCAGCCGCTGTCATCCTGGCACGCTCCGCCGTCAATGTTTGCGAGCAACGTCTTCGTACACGTCGAGTCCTCGTAGTACGCGCCGACGCCGTTGGAACCACCTGCGGGGTCGATCGTCGTAGCAGCCAAGCTGGCGACCGCGAAGGCAGTAGGTTGCACGATCTTCATCTTGAACTACGGCTTGCGCGGGTTGTAATAAAAATTTAAAAAATGAGCTTTACGATGGAGCTGCGCAAGTTGAGTGAAAAAGATGTCGAGGATGAGGTGAAACGTGCTCTGTGAACGTTTCGTCTGCTCGACGAGTCTTGTTCACCGCCCCTGGGACGCTGCAAGACGCTCGCTATTCCTGGTCAAACTCAGCCCCTCAGAGCACTCAATCTTGGCTGTCCTCCATATAGAAAGACGCCCTTTTACTTTGACAGTAAAGTAGGTTTGATCGTGCAAATTACATCAAAACGGCTCAAGTATGGGCTTGATCGTGGTCCAAAAATCCAAAAAAGAGTTCCAAATGTAGCCGGGGTTAGATATCAGCTGGATCTGCCTCGGCTAAAGAGGTACTCGCTTTCTTGGAAGATGACATGACCCATACAGACATGACTCTAACATACCCTGACGTGCCGAGTAAGGAAAGTCTTTTATTTCGTTTGGTTGCCGGTATTCCCACTCCACAAACATGTTCGTGACACATTGTTCTAATCCAAAGCTGCTTTCAAATGCGTTGGTGTGTTTGAGCTTGACTAGAGCTCAAGTTCAAATTTGGATTAAAAAAGCTTCTTGAGTGAACGGAAGATTTTTAAATGGGTCTTATGCAGAACAGGTCTTGGATTTGATCAGAGAGTTTTTTTTCTATGATCCCGTGATTGGATCACGGGATCATATTTTAAAAAATACTTACAGTACGAAAATTGTCGAGCCTCAGCGCAGTGGCTGGTAAGCATCCTCAAGATGTCAGCTCCTCGGCATGAGATGTTGGGCCTTCCAGCCCTAAACATCCAGCGCGTCATACAGTGCGCCCCCTCTCCACCTGCCGGCAACCACAGCGAGCTCTTGTGAGATGGGGGATGCAGTTTGCAGCAGCAGCCCGCGGCGCGCCTACGAAAAGCTCGCACGACCACCGCCGACTTTACATCGGATAAGTCGCCGCTGGGCACGAGACCGCGTCTGCGTTTCAAGGAGGAGGAGAACGCGGGCCGTGCGTCGTCGACGTCTGGCCGCGTATCTTGTGATCAAGAGCTCTACGCGCGGCGGAGCGCTTCTCGAGGCGCTGATGCCACCCGAGATCGTTGGGGCTGTGATGGTCAGCAGGCTACGAGACCCTCGGAAAAGGCAACGACAAGAACTGCTGCTGTTGTCGTGGTATGGCGAGCTTCCTGGACACGTTTCGAACACTGAACGTAATTTACCATCGTTCGTTCTTTGATTAAACATGTGACTAACTGGGAAACGTCATGCCTGAATTCCCCTTTGTTGCTTGTAGGCGCTGAGGACACGTTCGTGAAGCACGCCAGTGACATCCTCTTCCGGCTGCACAGACTTGAAGCGATGAGCTTCACCGGCCCGCTGGCTCTCAAAGAACGTGTACCAGAAGCCCAAGCATACGACGGTAGTGCAAGATTTTGGTCCAGGCTAGCCGCAGGCTTTCGGTCGTGCCGCGTTCGGCATTTTTTCCATACGAGCTGTCCGACTCGAAGAGTGCGGCTTGGAAGCGCTAGGACGTTACGTTAGGTACTGTAGGAACGCTGCATACTACGTATTTCAAGGTACTTTTCATATCGATTCGAATGCGATTGGTACGAACACTGTTTTGGTGCGAGGCTATGCGAATGCATTTAAGCGTCCTTGGCATCCCTGGCCCAGCTGCTTTAGCAACATTGCGCACTTCGGCTACGAGGTTGTACTTTACTACTACTGCGCCCCAGCAAAGCAACTGGGTGCCCCAGTTACTAGGTGTACGCGTATTGGTGCCCTGTGGACTTTGTGTTGTTTCCAACAATTTTCTTTTTTTACAGTCTGTGGACTTTGTGTTGTTTCCAACAATTTTCTTTTTTTACATTCTAGTACTTACATCTTACCAAAGTAGCAGAATGTCTAGCAGGTAAGGTTACCACCGATGCGTTTTGCTGTGGGTAGAAACTCGGAAGCGATAGATGCAGACGATGCACTAACTTGCAGTTAGAAGTTACATTCCTGTGAATCACGACGTGATGCTAAGGCTTTTCCTTGGTGATCTTATCGTCGGATCACGACTTTATTTTTTGAAGTCGCTGAATCGCACCGTGCAGCAGTGTGTTCGAAGATCATGCGTCGCAATCGAAACTGGGGAGCATTGCTTCTTCTCGTGCCCAGCACTGGATGAAGCGTGGCAGACACTGTGACAGCCGTGGAGCCAAGCGTTTATTGTAAAATTAGCTTGGCGGCTACTACTTTTTCCAAAGCCGCGGGATCTCAAACCAGATTGGAGATGGTATCAGAAGGAAGTGCTGCTACTTTGAAGGGTGTACACCGTCATAGCGTTCCATAGTACATGAAGACTTCGAAATGATATCTACTTTCATGAGACGGACGCTAACAAACCAAGCACACAAAGCGTGGAGGCGTCATTTAGTCGGCATTGCCAATATGGTCGGCATAGCCAATTTATTTTTCGACATTCAACAGAGCTTGGATTTGACAAACATGCAATCTATGTTTTGGGATTCGAAGAACCCTGTGAAGAGCTTATTCCCCCGCCATCAAGACGGATTTGGATTCCCCGTCAATAACTAGCGCTACAACTTAATGATGCTTTTATATTGTGGTAGTTAGCAAAACGAGACATCCATTAAACAGTTAATCAACTTCTTCTTCGTCTTGCAGTTAGAACTTACTCGGTATTTCCTGTAAGGGAATTAAGTTTTCCTGGAGAAGGACGAAGCGCGTTGTTCAAGGCTCATGTGTCAAGTACAAGAAGACCCGGTTGACCACTCGAATAGGATAGGTAGGAGCCATTCAAGCTGACGGTTTTCGGGTACCAGGAAACTGGTACACGTTTTGTCCCCGGCCGAACTTGGCTGTTGTGTAGTCGCAGCAGTTCGCCTTGGTCATTCAAGAGTAGGCGCCGCCGGATACAAGCACTACCATCGGCACCGCAACACGCTGGCGGCGACCATCAGCTATTGAAACCCACCTCAGCCACTCCCTGGGGTGCCTCGCCTCGATCCACTTCATGGAACTCGCCAAGGCTCGCCTTCATTAACCCAAGAACGAACTGCTTGTCCCCCACAACGTGTTTTGGTATGATCATAAGGAAATACCGGTAGCAGTGATAGTGATGCATCGGGGAATGCCAATACACAATGTAACACAGTTCTTCGAACTGAGGGCCGTTCTTAACGACGGTAGTTTTTGGATCCAGGTCCGAGTGAGTCAACCTACCCCACAGAGGCGAATGGTCAATCATTCTCGCTCAGCTTCAACTGACAAACACTCATGCCTTTCTTTGAGAAAAGATCGCAACCTTTCGCGGCGACTGCTCAGCGATCGAATCTTTGCGAACACCAGCAAATTTGTATGCACCGTATCCAAATCAAAACGCGACCGTTCATGGTTGTCATCACTTTGACAAGCTAGGCATGCCAATCAACCCCGAAACGAACGGCTCCCCGTGCAGCGGAGGAAAAAAGATCGCAATTTTGACAAGCATCAAGATAGACTCGAGGCGCGGAGGCCCCGATGCCAGTCATCTCATTCCCGAAATCTCCGACTCCAGCTCACCCCCAAGGAAGGCTCCCAGCGGTCAACTACAAGTCCATCGTAGCGTCCACCACCAACTCAACGTCAACTCAAATCAACTGCCTGCCGTTCCCCCAAGTTGTGAGGCATGCACCTGAACCCCTTCCGCCTCGCCGCGTTGGCGGTGGCGCTGGTGTCGACCTCGTCGGCTGAAGAGGACACGCTTTGGAGTCTCTTCGGCGGCACCTCGGCCTACGGAGGCACGTCCGGCACCTCGGCCTATGGAGGGACCACCAGTACAAGCACCTATGGCGGCACCTCCGTCTACGGCGGTCTCTCCAGCATCATCCAGAGCGTCCTGCCTCCGGTCGACTGCCAAGTGGGGCCCTGGAGCAGCTACGTCGGCTGCAACTCCGCCTACTCCACGACTAAGACTCGCCGTCGAGCTGTGACCGTCTGGCCCCTCAACAACGGAGCGGCCTGTCCTGCGCTGGAGGAATCTCAGCCGTGCGTCCGTCAAGACTGCCAGGTCGGGCCTTGGACCGCCTACTCGCAGTGCAACCCGCTCTGTGGCAAGAAGACGCGCACGCGCGAGATCACTCTCCCTGCCCAGGACGGAGGCGCCGCGTGCCCCGCTCTGGTCGAGAGCGTACCGTGCGACCCCATCAACTGCGTCGTGAGTGACTGGTCGCCGTGGAGCTTCTGCCTGCTGGGCAAGAAGACGCGCTCGAGATTCGTCCAAGTGTGGCCCCAGTACGGCGGCACACCCTGCCCGTTGAACCTCATCGACATCCAGCCCTGCAGCCCCGTGGACTGCGCGGTGACCGACTGGAGTCCGTGGAAGATCATCGGCCTCAAGAAGTCGCGCTCGCGTGACGTCACGTGCCAGGCTGACGGAGGCAAACCCTGTCCGGCGTTGGTAGAGGAGGCCACGTGCAACCCCATCGACTGCGTCGTGAGTCCGTGGTCTTGGAGCGGAGTGTGCGACCCCACGACCAAGCTCCGGACTCGCATTCGGAGCGTCCTCACCGCTGATCAAGACGGGGGTAAGGCCTGTCCTGCCCTTCAAGAGACTGTGACGTGTGTCGACTGCGTGGTGAGCGCCTGGACCGACTTCTCCGTCTGCAACCCGCTGACGGGCACCAAGACGCGGTCGAGGACGGTGGTCACTGCGGCGGCTAACGGCGGAGCGGACTGCCCCGCACTGGTGGACACTGTTCCGTGTGATGCGGTCTCTTGTGTGGTGGGAGACTGGACGCCATGGGGCTCCTGCGACCCGAAGACGCTGCAGCGCCAACGCACGCGCGTCGTGGTGACGACTCCGTGCTACGGAGGCGCCGCGTGCCCGCCACTCGTCGATATCCAAGCGTGTGTTCCTCAAGACTGCGCAGTCAGCGATTGGAGCCCGTTCGAGTTCTTCGTCAAGGACACGGACGGTTTGAAGTACAAGCGGCGCTCGCGGTCGGTGATCCGAGCGTGTGACGGCGGAGCAGCGTGTCCGCCTCTGGTGGAAGAGGTGCAGTATCAGCCCGTGGACTGCCAAGTGAGCAAGTGGGTCTGGGACGACAACGGAGCTGGCGCGTGTCCTCCGGGCACCCAAAGAAGACGCACTCGCGTAGTTGTGACGCAGCCGAAGGACGGCGGAGCGGCCTGTCCCGCGCTCGTGGAGCTGGTGGCGTGTGGCGATTGCCAAGTGAGCGCCTGGAGCCCGTTTGGAGCCTGCGACGCCGGTACAATGACCCGCAAGCGCACCCGAACCATCACTCAGCAACCCGTCGGCGACGGTGCTGCCTGCCCTGTACTTGAAGACATCGCTCCTTGCGAACCTGTACCCTGCCAAGTGAGTGACTGGACTGTGTGGGGCCCCTGCACGGCGTCCAAGGTCCGCCAGCGCACCCGAACGATCGTGAGCCCCGCCAAGTACGGCGGAGCCGAGTGCCCTCCTCTTGTAGACCAGCAGAACTGCAACCCTGTCGACTGCCAAGTGAGTCCGTGGGGACGCTACGAGATCCTCGGCGGCACGAAGTGCCGTCGTAGAACGGTTCTACGCGACGCTGACGGTGGCAAGGCCTGCCCAGCTCTGGAGGAGACGACGACGTGCAAGAAGGTGGACTGCGTGGTGGGCGAGTGGGGGCCCTACTCGGCCTGTGACCCCATCACCAAGCAGCGCTCGCGCTCCCGCGTAGTTGTCACTCCGCCTCAAGACGGTGGAGCGGCATGTCCAGCCTTGATTGAAGCCGTCGCCTGCGCCCCCGTCGACTGCCAAGTCAGTCGTTGGGGCACGTGGAGCGACTGCTCTCCGATCACCGGCAAGCGCACGCGTCGCCGCACTGTGACGACCCCGTGCGCTTACGGAGGTGCCGACTGCCCGCCGCTTATCGACGAAGACAATTGCCAGCCTGTGGACTGCAAGGTGAGCGACTGGACGTCGTGGAGCGGATGCAACCCGCTCACCAAGACTCGATCGCGCAGTCGATCTCTGATCACCCCTGCCAGCTACGGCGGCGCCGCGTGCCCCAGTCTCGTGGAGACTCAAGTCTGCACGCCGACCGACTGCATCGTGAGCTCCTGGTCGCCCGTCGCGTCGTGCGACAACAGCGGCAAAGCCAGCGGCAAGGAGCGTCGGTTCCGGACGGTGCTGCAGCAGCCCGACGGTGGCGCTGCGTGTCCTCCTCTGATGGAAGAGCGGCCGGCTCCGAAGGTGGACTGTGTCGTTAGTGACTGGAGCGACTGGGGAGTGTGCGATCCCGTGCTGTTCGTGCGAGTGCACAACCGGTCGGTCATCACGGAAGCCAAGAACGGCGGCAAGTGCTGCCCGGCGCTCCAGGGCTCGCAGCCGTGCTGCCCCAAGCGCGTGGACTGCAAGGTCAGCGAGTGGTCGGACTACTCGCCGTGTGACGCCGCTTCCAACACTCAAACTCGCACGCGCAATGTCACGCAAGCTGCTGGCCCTGGAGGCAGGACGTGTCCCGACCTGCAGCAGACTCGGAGCTGCAAGCCGAGTGTCGATTGCCAGGTCGGAGACTGGAGCGACTGGGGAAGCTGCTCCAAGAGCAAGTTGCGGCGCAAACGAACGCGCGAGGTTATCACTCCGCGATCGGGTAAAGGCGCCAAGTGTCCGGCACTCAAGGAGACGCAGAGTTGCACTCCGGTGGACTGCACCGTGACAGACTGGAGCGACTGGAGCGCCTGCGACTCCGGGACCAAGACGCGCACTCGAACCGTTCTGCAGGACGCCGACGGCGGCAAGAAGTGCCTGAGCCTCACGCAGACCAAGACGTGCAACACGAACGTGGACTGCCAGGTCTCGAGCTGGGGCGACTACGCAGCGTGTGACGAGACGACGTGGAAGCGCACCAAGACTCGCTCCATCCTCGTGTCGCCCAAAGGCTACGGCAAAGCGTGCCCCTCACTCACCCAAACGGATTCCTGCCCCGCGCGCGACTGCAAGGTCAGCGGCTGGTCGCAGTACGGAGCTTGCGACTCCACTGGCAAGCGGAAGCGCACGCGCCAAGTCGTGACGGCCGCTCGTGGTGGAGGCAAAGCGTGTCCGCCACTGGAGGAGACCAGCCCGTGCAGCGCCGTCAACTGCGGCGTGACTCCGTGGGGGCCATGGAGCGACTGCGACAACGTCTCCAACACTCAGACGAGATCCCGATCGGTCCAAGTGCAGCCGGCCAACGGTGGCACGGCCTGCCCGCCGCTCACGCAGACGCGGAGCTGCCAGAAGTGCATCGTGAGCGACTGGAGCGACTGGTCCCTCTGCACGGCCGACACCCCCACACGCTTCCGCACGCGGACCATCGTCCAGCAACCGCCTCCTCCGTCGACCTGCGGCAATCCCGACACGGACGACCTCGTGGCCAGTTTGCAGTGTCCTGTGCTGCGCGACGAGCAGCCGTGCGAGGCCATCAACTGCACGGTGAGCGACTGGAGCGACTGGAGCGAGTGCAGCCCCGACACCTTCGTCAAGATCCGCAACCGCACCATCATCCAGCCGGCCGTTCGCGGCGGCACCGAGTGCCCCGACCTCGGCGACACAGAGGTTTGCCCCGCCGTGGATTGCGTCGTGGGTGATTGGACCGAGTGGAGCTCGTGTGGACTGAACGACCTCACGTCGTCGCGGTCCCGCCCCGTGCTGGTGCCTGCTGCCTTCGGAGGCGCCGAGTGTCCGTGGACCAGTGAAAGCGTCGACTGTCCGTCGATTGACTGCTCTGTGAGCGACTGGACCGACTGGAGCCTGTGCACGGACGACACCCCGACGCAAACCCGCGAGCGCTCGATCGTCCAGGACGCCGTACGCGGCGGAGCTGCGTGTGACGTGCTGACGCAGACGCGGACGTGTCCGCCCGTGAACTGCGAGCTGAGCGAGTGGAAGTCGTGGCAGGCGTGTGACGCCAAGACGGGCACCAAGACGCGCACGCGCGACATCAAGCGCTCTCCGCAGCGCAACGGCACGGCCTGCGACGCGCTTCAAGACATCCAGCCCTGCGACCCGGTGGACTGCATCGTGGACCCGAACTGGGGCGACTGGAGCGCGTGCGACAACACGTGCGGCAAGCGCTACAAGAACCGGCAGATCCTGCAGAAGCCTCTGTACGGCGGCGCGGAATGCGCGGCGCTGGTGATGGAGGGCCCCTGCGAGCCCGTGAACTGCGCCGTGTCGGCGTGGAGCGACTGGAGCGACTGCGACGCTGCCACGGGCCTGCGCACGCAGGCGCGCAACGTCACGCAGCAAGCGCTGTACGGCGGTTTGGCGTGTCCCGAGCTGGTCCAGCAGAAGAAGTGCGATCCGGTGCCCTGCAGCGTCGGCGAGTGGTCCGCGTGGACGTCGTGCGATACCGACGACCCGCAGCAGCACCGCTCTCGCAGCGTGACGCAGAAGCCGCTGTACGGAGGAACCGAGTGCCCCGACCTCACGCAGGACGTGACTTGTCCGCCGATCAACTGCGACGTCGGACCCTGGAGCGACTACGGACTCTGCGATTCGAGCACGGGTCTGCGCACGCGCACTCGTTCTGCCATCCAAGTGCCTCGACACGGAGGCGCCGCGTGCCCCGCTCTCAACAGCACCATCGCCTGCGACCCGGTGGACTGCAAGGTCAGCGACTGGAGCGACTACGGCGCGTGCGACGCCGTGACGTTCAAGAAGACCAAGTCGCGCACTGTGGTGCAGAAGCCGCTGTACAATGGCGCCGCGTGCCCCGACCTGACCAACGACCTGCTGTGTGACCCGATCCACTGCGTGATGAGTCCGTGGGGACCTTGGGAGAGCTGCGACGCTGCGTCTCAAACCAAGACGCGTCGGCGGACGATCAGTACGCAGCCGAAGTACGGAGGACTCGCGTGCTCAGCGCTGACGGAGTCGGCGGCTTGCGACCCGGTGAACTGCGTCATGGGACCCTGGTCCGACTGGAGCGTGTGCAACAGCGACGGCAGCGACACCAGCTCGTTCCGTACGCGGTCAGTGGTGCAGGCCGCGCTTTATGGCGGCACGGCGTGCGGAGCTACTCGCGAGGAAGTTCCTTGTGGAGCTGTCAACCGCGCCGTGGGCAACTGGACGGGCTGGTCGACCTGCGACTCGAGCTGTGGCAAGAAGTCGCGTACGCGTCAAGTCACGCAGCGCGCCTTGTACGGTGGAGCGGCGTGTCCTGCGCTGGAAGATCTGACCAACTGCGACCCCGTGGACTGCGTCGTGGGCGAGTGGGACGCAACTTGGTCGGCTTGTGATGCGAGCTCGGGACTGCGGACGCTAACCCGTTCGGTGCTGCAAGCCGCGCTGTACGGCGGCAAGGCATGCCCCAGACCGTCAAGACCAAGTCGTGTGATCCCGTGGACTGCACTGTGAACGACTGGGCCGAGTGGGGCTCGTGCAATCCCGACACTGGCAAGAAGACGCGCGTGCGCACTGTCAAGCAGCGCGACCTGTACGGAGGCTGCAAGTGCCCCGACCTCACCCAAGAAGCTCCGTGCGACCCGGTGCCGTGCGCCGTTGGGCCCTTCAGCGACTGGACCAACTGCACGGACGCCGACGCCACCACGTCGCGCACTCGACCGATTACGCAGAAGGCGCTCTACGGCGGCTCCGAATGCCCCGCGTTGACGGAGACTGCTGTGTGTCCGCCCGTGGACTGTGTGCTGGACTCGTGGGGACCGTGGAGCGACTACGACGCGGTGACTGGAGTGCGCACGAGGACGCGCGCTGTGCTTCAGCCTCCGGTGCGCGGTGGCTCGCCCTGCGACGTTACGCAGGACTCGGAGACTGCGCCGCCTGTGAACTGCCAAATGGGCAACTGGACCGAGTACGGACCCTGCAACGACGTCGCGGGGGTCAAGACCCGGTCGCGTCCGATCGTGGTGGCTCCGAAGTACGGCGGACTCGCGTGCCCCGATCAGATCCAGAGCGCGACCTGCGACCCGGTGAACTGCGTGGTCAGCGAGTGGAGCTCGTGGGGCGCGTGCGACTCCAGCACCGGCAACAAGACGCGCCGCCGCGATGTCCTGCAGAAGGACAAGTACGGCGGTGCCGCTTGTCCGGTGCTGACGGACTCCGCGCCCTGCGACCGCGTGGACTGCGTCATGAACGACTTCGGCGCGTGGACGCCCTGCGACCCTGTGACCGGCGTCAAGACGAGATCGCGCTCGGTTCAAGTCGCGCCCATGTACGGAGGAAGCGCGTGTCCGAGCTCGACGGAGCAGGGCTTCTGCAACCCCATCGACTGCAAGCTCAGCGACTGGAGCGCCTTTGGGGCCTGCAACGCCACGTCCGGACTCAAGACGCGCACGCGCACAGTGACGACGCAGCCGCTTTACGGCGGAGCGGCGTGTGCGCCCACGACGGACACGGCGGCGTGCGATCCGGTGAACTGCCAAGTCGGCTCGTGGGGTTCGTGGTCGGCCTGCAACGCAGCGACGCTGACCTCGACGCGCACGCGGAAGATCACGGTGAGCCCGGCGTACGGCGGCATCGAGTGTCCGTGCCTGACCGAGTCGTCCCCGTGCAAGATGCCGACGCCGACGAACTGCACCGTGACCGCGTGGTCGGACTGGACCAAGTGCGCCAGCAAGACCGGCACGCGCACGAGGACGCGCAAGGTGGTGACCGCTGCTACCAACGGCGGCACGGCGTGTCCCGCGTTGACGGAGACCGGCTCGTGCGCTGGACTGACGTGCACCATGGGCGCGTGGTCGAGCTGGACGACGGGCTGCGACAGCTACGGCATGCAGACCCGCACGCGCGTGATCCTGGACGACCCGTACACGTGCAGCGACTTTTGCGAGGCGACCATGGAGTGGCGCGCGTGCACGTACAGCAACTCGACCAACGACTACGCCCCTCCAGCTGCAGCTCTCCTCCTGTCGAGTGGTGAGATGGCTTTCGAGGCCCAAGCGTTCGGCGAAGACGGAGACCCCAGTCACATCCAGGCGTTGTATGTGTAACCTGACTTGCATGTTTTGCTTCGGGTGAGTGCGTAGCGTGTCGATAGCTTACATTTTTCTTCTTTTCAACTACCCGTTCAATACAGTTCCGTGAAGCTTAAAGCACTGCAACGTTGACGATCACTAAAGTCACAAGCCCCAGTACTAATGGACTGACGTGAAGAGCCGAGGTTGAAGACGATAATGTTGCAATAACCGCGCTCGTTGTGCCATCGGACCCACTGGAAGATGATGAAGACGACGTGTCATTGGTGCCGTCGATCAAGAAGAGCTTCGCGGAGTGGCTTTCCATGGGGAAGCAAGCGCCAGTGTTGACGTTCGCCTTAGACACAGGACCGAACACGTCGCCCCAGTCGCCAAGCTCGCAGGTTTTGGTCCTGCTCTTGACGTTCACAGTGCCGTCAGTGTCGACAACGACCCGTAACGCGTAGTTGAGGCTGTTGTGGCACTTGCCGTCCGCACGGTAAACGTCGGGTGATAATTATTATCTGTTGTTCTAGCACTAGCCGCCTGTTAAGTACCTATAGCCCCTACTCGCGTGTTGTCAGTACCGTTCATCTGTTACCTACAGGATACGTATGAACCGCATCGGCACGAAACATGGTTTGTAGCTGTTAGCTCTTCGTAGTGTGTGACAGCAATGATTCCCGAACCGAAAACAAACAAAATACACAGAAGTAGGATACCCACAGCCTGCCGAAGATTGTCCATGCATTCGGCCGCTACGTTAGTGCCCACGTAACTTTGTAAAAGGTCTACATGGCCCAGGCATACTTGTTGGGGGCTTCCAGACGCACACGTACGTGTGAGGCTCGTAAGACATGTCCACTGGCTCGTCAATCTTCGGCAATCAACAACAAGGCGAGGAACGCATGCGCGTAATTACGAGGTTCGCAGGTCTTACTAGCACGAAACATATTATGGCTACTTCTACAGTTGAGCTTTTTCTTCGTCTTTATGCGACTCCTACTGCAGCCCTGTGCCTCCTCGCCGCGCTTCAAACTGCCTATGCTGACTTAGTTGATGTCATTTTGCTTTATGCATCGCTCCCTCTTACAATTGCAACTGGTATTTTCAGATCGACGCTGCTTCCCTGTTGATGTGCAACAGCTAAACAGGGTGGCCAACAGGCGAACAGGGGCTGTGAACACACAACAGGCCAGCAGGGGCAGAACAACAGGTATTAATTATTTTCCGTAAACGTCTGTGGACGTGAGTTTCTCGCAGTTGGCGACGTCGTAGTGCTCCAGCAGCACGTACAGAGTGTCGCCATACGCGTCCTTGAGGTATTCACCCTGAGTGTAGCTGCAGAACTCGTAGTGAGAGCTGTTGCCTTGATCTCCAGACTCTTCGACGCAGGGCGTCGTCGCGGCGCAAGGAACCGGAATAATCGTCGAGAACATGGCTATGGACCTCTCGTTACAGATTGGACTCTCGTTGACCTCGTGGATACATACTTGAGGTGCCAACAGCAGCGCCGCGCCGGATCACTTGGAACAGAAGCATGAAGATGGAGAAGCCACTGCACTGTCGGAAAAGCTTCATTGTTTTGGTACGAAGTAGCTGGTACTGGAAAAGGTTGCCGAATTCGCGTTGGCTGGCAGGATGAGTCTTCAATAATGAGAAAGCTCCACCGTTCCGGAAGGAGACTACAACGTTAATCCGGATCACACGATTAAAAAGCTGAATTTAAATTCCAGAACGCCGAATTTGGATCATTTTGGGTGACTACTGCAGTCAGTAAATAACTGTAGACTAGGCGAAACCATTGCTCTGACCCGGTTACATGCCGAAACTTCAGCATCTTGGCTCGTTGAATGAACGTAAGGTGGCCAAAAAATACAGCGCTGGTTCATTTTCATCCCTCAGCAAGCTCTGCTGCGATGTCGACTGGCTGAGCTTTTGAAAACGTGCAGACCTTCGTGTAAAATAAATGTTTACCGTTGTTTGAATCGTCAATCGTTCTGCACTTCATGTATTAGTTAGCGCTCGCCTTAACCTACAGGTTACGCCCCTATTAGTAGCAAACTGCCTGAAATGAACCCCGCCATGGCAGTCACAATTGGAACTACCCCCGGGGTTGAAGCCGCTGAAGTAGTGGCTGTGGAAACGTCTGTGGTAGTCGGCGGTGTCGAGCCTGACGTCGACCCGGTTGTATCTGTCGAATCGGTTCCAGTGATGACTGCCATAGCCGCCGGGAGGTTTCCCGAAAAAGTAGCTTTGAACGAGGTCCCAGAGCCGGGGGAGACGCAGTCCCCGTTGTTCAGCTGCGTCGTCTTGAACGAGTACAACGAGTACGACGTGTACAGGTTGGCCTCACAGCCGACGTCCGACACTAGCGCCCACATTGTGCCGTCCTTCCCCTGAACAACCTGTATGTAGCCGGTTTTGAATCGGTGGCACTTGCCGTCCGCCAAGAAACCCGCGTAGATGGCTTGGCTCGGAGTCGTGCAGTCGCTGTCGAGGTAGTTCTCGATCGTCAGATAGGACTCGCCCTTGAATATCGTCTCGAAGTACGCGGCTACGTCGGCAACGGCCCCGCTGTAGATGGAATACTGAGTGTCGACGCTTTGCGTGTTGTACCCCTGGCAACTGGAGTAGCAGACGTTCTGCGAGACGTCGACTCTCACGTGCACCGCCTTGGTGCACGTCGAGTCCTCGCTGGTCGATTGGACGCACATGCTGCTGTCACCGAGTGCGACGCTCGCAAGCGCGGCAACGAGGACATAGCTGGACTTAGGCGGCATGGTAGAAGTTGCTGTCGTAGAGTGATGAAGATGTCGTCGTCGTCGAGGCCGAAAACGAAAGTGCACAAGCAGGCACACGCAGCCTGTGCTATGCTATACTTGACGCCCGATAAGGGCAATGGGACTAGTCGCTGGTTGCGTTATCAGGGACCAAAGTGAGCTGTATCGTTTTCCTTCGAGCTGCACCATCCCATTGTGCTGTTTCTCAAAGCGATTTCAATTTCAAGACGTATAGCTTAATTTACCACCGGCGAATTACCTTATGTATCCTTAGCTCCAAGAGCATTCTCACCAGTAATAAGGTAAAAGATAACACGTCCTAACAGACGTCCTAAAGTGTCCTATTGTCCTAAAATCCGCGGTATATTACTTGCAATTTGCTCATAGACGGTACCATAATTAGGACAACACACCTCGTTTTAGGACAACTGGGCTGATTAGGAGCTGTCCTAATAGGACACCCATGATTCCCCAACGGAAATCTGTCCTAATAGGACAACCTCAATTCATCTAAACGGAGATTTGTCCTATTAGGACACTTAGTCGACTATAACTAAGAGCTGGTTGACTATAACTGGGAGCTGTCCAATTAGGACACTTAGATGCCTACGTACTGGGGGCTGTCCTATTAGGACACTTAGATACCTGCGTACTGGGAGTTGTCCTATTAGGACAGATGGAATTAGGTACTCGGTACCTTGTTAGCAAAGGCTCTTGTTGAAGCTGGACTGTGTTATCAGCGTTTTGGCTACCGTGCTACGCTACTTAAAGTCCGTGTAGCCAGCTGGGATGACTGGCGCTACCGGCGGAGCGTGCTGCGGTGCGGCCTGGATCCCGTGCTTAATGTCGTCAACGCGCTGGAGATAGCGGGCTGCTTCTTGCTTGGTGGCTTCGATGAAGGTAAGCAGGCTAGGATGCGTACCACTCGCGACGCAAAGTCACGATTGTACTTTTTCAACGGGTTGTTGGTGCGGTTGACGATGTCAACACCGCATCATTTCCTGCACGCTCCAGTTCGTATCGCTGCGTCCATGTCTTGAGGAAATACTTCCAAAAAGTATTCCACTTCGTTTTCGCGCCGGTCTCGTCCACAATACTCCTCACGTACCTCACACCCTACAAGGTAGCCATTTATCACAATAGCTCAGACACAAAAAACTGAGTTATAAAAAATAGTCCGTACCTTTTCGGCGATTTGGTCCTCCGGGATTCCATGAGAGTGTCGAGCTTCCCTGGGCTGAGTGCGTCCTTGATTTGGTCTTCGGGCAGCCGCAGCTCAAGCATTTTTCGACGAAGTGCCTGTTTCCAGTGGAACAGGCACCCAACAAGGTTCGCAGTCGGAAGTTGCTCCAGCACAGCGTTGATGAGGCACACGTGACATTTTGGTAAATACTTGAAACAAACGTTGGTGTCGTTTTAAATTACGCGTAACAAACATTGTGGTCACCAATAAGACGCGTCATATTCATAAATCTAGGTTTTAGGACAGCGGGTAGGACGTAATTAATTTTATTCTGTTACGAAGGATTATACGAGTTTTAGGACATGTTTCGGTAATTTTCGCGAGAGTTTTAGGACAAGTAGGACAGTTTAGGTATCGTTTTAGGACGTGTTATCCGACACCAGTAATAAAAGCTACACTACTACATGTACAACGTGCATTTACTTGTCTCTCAGACAATCGGCTGAAACTTTGGCAGCCCCTCGACCGTAATCTGGCAAATGAGCGTGGGCGCTGGGGATACGACCCCATTCAGAGGGATCGAAATCTCAACCGAGCAATTTTCAATTTGAAAGTACTGTTCTAGCCGCACTTCGCCTTGACCGATCACTTTGTCCTTCCTACAAGTCACAATACACCGGACGGTTAGTTAGCAACACGTCCCCGACAATCGACAATCAAGCTGGCAGAAGACGGACCGGAAACAAGCTGAAAGATGGCGCGCTTGCTTCACGGAGACCTTCAGCGTGCACTCGCGTAGCATCTCGACAGTCGTCACGTTCTCAAGCTCCACAGCCGATGAGGTCCACACAGGATCAACTCCGTCCGGAATCACCGCTCTCTCGGTTTCTCCATACTTAATCGCGTCGGGCCTTGACGAATGGACGATTTCCCACGCGCAGTAAACCTTCTTGCGCGATACCATACGCCCGCTCTTGGATGAGCTCTGGATGTCGCTGACGCAGAGCGAGATGCTTGCGCGTGGAGTCAGATGGCCTTTCAGTCTCTCCATCTCGGACGGATGCACCCACACGTACGACCCGTCCTCGGTAGCAGCGCAACACAAGTTCGCAACATCCCCAACCGCCGAGATGTCAAAGGTTTCGTCATGCAGCGTCAACAATTTCTGCAGAAACCCCCTTTGCGCCTCCGCCGTCGTGCCTGCGTTCAAGTGAGCCTTGTCAAGAACAGACTTGACCGTGGCGGCGCGGTCGACTAGACCGCTAGACGCTACAACACACAATCAGTTAGTTTTACTGGAAAGGTACACATGGCTGGCGTAAGTTTTCGATGACAGCGTACCCGATAGAGCTAGCTCCACAGCGCTGCTAGCTACGGCAATCGGGATTAACGCCGTCGCAATCGAGAGGACCGATATTCCGACCTACCCAGCAGCAGCAGCAACAACAACAAAAACAGAGGTCAGTAGCCTCGTATACCTTGAGTACTTCTCGAGTTGAGAACTCACCTGGATAAAGTCCGAGTTTTCCGCGACAAAGTCAGCAAACCCATTAGGGCGGGAGATCTCCAGTGGTCTGTGGAAGCACATTCCCGAGAGATCGCTGTGCATGCGCAACTCGATTGTCGACGAGTTTTCCGGGTACGAAAGAGTCCACACTGCCGGGAACTTGCGCTTGTCGCCGTTGTGCATGAACTTCTGAAGAATCGTGAGCTCGCGGCTCACCTGAAGCTGGTCGAGCATCCCAGGATTCTCCCATGCACGCTCGATGAACCACCTGAACTGCGGGGGGAACCAAGGTTTCGACCCGCGTAGCTGCTCCTCCGTTTGTTGGACTTCTCCGATGAGATAGTTGACACTGTGGCACTCTTCCTTCGTGTCGACGATGAACCGCATGACGTCTCCATCGTATCGCTGGACATCTCCAACCTTTGAGGCCGCCAAGCCCGGATATTGCAGCAGTACTTGCTCCATTGCAATGACATAATAGCGCATCTCCGCCCACGCAATCTCCGGTGTAGCCGCAGCGACCTCAATCGTGATATAGTCGATTAGTTTCGCGGGGTGGGCTCTCAAGTAGATGGCTACCCCAAACTCCCCGCGGACGAAACAGTTGAAGCAGTTGCCGGTGATCTCAATAGCGGCTTCCGGACGGTACGACCGCACCACAAAGTTAATGAAGACGGCCTCCGAGACGGCAACAGGCAGCGAGTACTTCCACTTGGCGATGCTCGCCCCGACGACGTAATTCCGATCCAGAACCGACGGCTGTCTCGAGAACGAGTTGGCGAGAGCTCGAGAGGCCTCTTTCAGTTTCCAGTACGACGGCACGATCAAGTCGAAGTTCTCGTCTGGGCTCGCTGGATACGCCAAGAAGAAGTCGAGCAGCAGCTTCTTGAAAGTCGGCACCATGCTGGCCTCCAGAGCTTTCCACGTACTGCAACGCATGAGCAGGGAGTGCATCACAGTGCCATCAAGTCGAAGCGCGTCGTAGAGCGCGCCAGGTCTGTCTTCGTACTCGTGGTTGATGACCTCGCGAATGAGGTCGAGCAGGACGGTGGGGTCTGTGACGACCAACTGCTGGAGCTCCTTGGCGCCGTCCTCATACCACAAGATATCTCCTAACCGGTGCAGAGTGCGCAGGATCTCGCGGCACTTGGAGCTTGGTAGATCCGAAACCTCGTGCATAATGGTGTCGATAATGTCGGTGAGAGGCAGGATAGCTCTCTCCAGGTGCTCCTCCCGCGTCGCTTGCCGCTGAGCCGAGCGTCGCAGCTTCACTACACACTCGAGAACTTCATAATGGGTCTTGGGCATGTCGATACTGAGGTTCGGCGAGGCAAGAATGGCGGCCTCGATGGCCTAGCGCACGTCTTGAAGCGATTCCTGGTCCGAGACGCTAGTAGCTACCAGAGGCCGGTTGATCTCTTCCGCAAGATGATCTCTCACACTGTCCGATAGCTCCACCTGGCGATTGGCGTCGCCCAGAAAGGCCGTCAGCCGGTTGTTCAAGTCGATCCACACACTGTTCAAGGCCGATGCGTCCAATACGAGATCCTTCTTCGTCCCAATGATCTTGAACTGGGCGTCGCGCTTGCGCTGCAGGACAGCGCGCAGCCAGTGAAGGACGTTTTCCTCGAAGAAGCGCTGCATTTCGTGGTGCCGTTGCTGTGGTGTACGTTTCTTGGCGTCCACGAGCCTCTTCAACTCTGTGATCTTCGCCGAATACACTTGCAGGTCGATACACAGCAGATAGAGCGTGCGCGTCGAGAAAAACACTGCGTGCGCAACCTGGTAAATGTCCTGGCCAGCGAAGTCCCAGAACGTGACATCGTGGCGCTCGGCCTTCCCAGTCACCGCGTGGACGGCGCCCGAGAACGAGAACGAGTACAGATCGATGCCAATCGTCCGGTCATCCGCGTCCATCACCGACGGCGCCTTCTCCGCTATCGACTTGACTAGACTCGTCTTGCCCCACGTCGACGGACCGACGATGCAGACTTTGCAGCGCTTGATACGCTCGTCGTCGGTGGTTTTCTCCAGATCGTCCACGTAGATTTCGACTGCAGCGGGTCCGCCCGCGATGATTTCCGGGGCAACATTCACCAAAGGTTTCCCCTCCTGGTAGCAGCGGTGCCAGTACTGCGCAATTGCTTGTAGCCCCAGCTGATGCCTTTCCAGCTCCGATGCCCCCCAAACCTTCGGCTCGGATCCCTGCAGACACAGCATCTGCGCAACAGCGACGCCTTCGTCGTCGAGCTTATGATGCTGCGCGACGATCATGTGGCTGAGCGGGTTGTTGCCAATCTGCACATAAATACTAGCTATTAGACAGATACAAGACCTTCACTACGACCCAACCCACCTTGTCAACCGCGTCAATCTTTACACCACGCTTCAACAATAGCTTGACCATCTTCGTGTTGCTGTAGCAAGCAGCGAAATGGAGCGCGTTCCGGTCAAGCTGCGGAATCGTACAGCAAGTTAACCAATGCTTCTAACCCCGACTTTCAAGTCTCGTTCACCCCCGTACCTTGTCCACAGCAGTCGCACTGGCGCCCTTCTTCAGCAACAGTTTTACGATTTCCGTGCTCCTGTAGCACGCTGCAACGTGGAGAGGGGTCCTGCCATCCTACACGCAGCAAGCACTTTTGTTATTATGATGTACTAACAGTATTCGCATAAAATAAAAGAGGTCACGCAGCTACTTACTTCCTGTGCGGCGGCCACGTCCGCGCCGTTCTCCAACAACACGCTGACCATATTCCAGTTCCCACTGCCCACTGCCGCATGGAGGACGGTGCTGCCATCCTAGATCGCAATATTCTCTCAGCCCTGACGCAAACTTGTGAACAATTCATCGATCGTCGTCCCATACCTCCTCCGTGGCCTTCAAGTCGGCGCCTCGTTTTAACAGCAACTCAACCATCGCGACATCTCCACTTCTAGCCGCGATGTGGAGCGTCGTGCTACCGTACTACCCGAAACCAACATCAGTATTTGACGTCAGACCCGAAGGAGAAGAAGAAGAAAAAGACCTTGAGGGTGTGTACTGTACCTCCTCTCTAGCCATCAAGTCGGCGCCTTTGTCTAGCAGCAATGTAACCATGACCAAGTTGCCGTTCTTCACTGCCACGTGGAGGATCGTGCTGCCGTACTACATCACACGGCGCAAAACGTTTAGCCCCCCCGAGAGATAGAACCACAACAGCTACGAAGCACCGAGTGTACCTCTTCTGCAGCCTCCATGTTAGCTCCATGCTCGAGCAACACCGCCACGGCTGCCGCGTTTCCCTTGTCAACTGCCACGCGCAATGCGGTGGTTCCAATCTGAAACAGTGAAGTGCGTTACTACCTCGTACCAAGTGCACAACAGGGCGCCTCATGATGCATACGCACATCATTCGGGACGTCGACGCTCGTGGATGTCTTGGTGAGTACAGCCTCCATCTCGTCTGCGGCCTCTTTGTCGAGGTCCTGCCACTTGGCTGCCAGCTCCGTTTCCTGATGTCACGAGAAGTTCGTGACCACTCGCTACCTCAGAGTGGTGGCGCATTTTGACGCACCGAAATGTCCGAGATCTCGTTGCTCTTAAGGTGTTTGACGAGATCCTTCAGCTCTCCTTCCACGATCCACTACGGCACCGAACCTACGTTAGTCGTAACGCTTTTAGCCAGCATAATTTCCTGTGTCAGACGTACCGAGTCCACGTCCACCCCCTTGTCTTTCAACCACTGGCGGCGCTTTTCCGCCACTTGGTTGATGGCCGCGTGCAGCGGATACTGCGTGTGGTAGCGATCATACAATACACAATTAGTGGTCGAGTCGTCTTGTCCTCCGTAGCATCGAGATCCCCTCCCGCTCACCTCGTCCTCGTAGTCCATTGTGCTGCTGGTTGCAAATTGAACACTGGCGTCTGCCAGACAGCCGAGTGGTGGGTGGGTTAATGCATGGAGATTCCGGACGCTATGCTGGATAGTGTGCAGCTTCAGACGTGACCCGCCACCAAAGCAACAGTGTAGAGGTCCGATTGGATTTTCTGGCCAACTTTGGTTTCAGTTGGATGATCCAGCAATTCGTTCAGTGAGCGGCACGCTTCCTACCCATGCGCACGACTTCTCCGGGTCTGGCCAAGACTTGAGGACACGCATTGGTACATACAGTTGCCTGGTTGTGCTGCTCGAGTCCCGACGTTGTCCCTGTGGCTAGAACACCTCATGCCTACTTACATGTACACACACTTTTGAGCAACAGTTCAAGTTAATTTAGAGACACCATTCAATCACGCATTCTCCGAATATTCGCTGGCAGTGAGCAGTTCACCGAGGGACTCGCGCGCCTTCGATCCGAGCCGACGCTGGGTCTTCCCGCACCGGACGTGCTCCACTTCACCGTCGCGGCCGCGCTTTCGAAGAGCGCTTTCCAGCTCTCGGAAGTTCTGGTACTTGGCCGAGAGACCCACCGTCTTGGCGGCACTCAGTCCCGGTGCCTGCATCAGCATCCTCTGGAAAATCTCGCGTACTGTAAACTGCGTCTTCTTCCGGAATTGCGAGTTGAACGGCGCGTAGCGTTGAGGCGGCAAGCAAAATATCGTTGCAAACTCCTCCGAGTCGAAGCGACCTTGAGGCAGCAGGTGCGACGTCGCGGGCTTCGCAGCGTTCGGGTTCGGCGGGAACTTGGCTAGAAGACGCGCGTACACCCGAGCGAGGAACGCCACGGTCTCGTCCGCGTTCTGGCACTGCTGCACGAAAAATTGTCCTGCACCTGCGTACGGCCCATCGCCGTGTGGAGACCGCTCGTGCGCACCGTGGTGATCTGCGTGAGCGAGCCTTCGATGAGATAAATAACATGCACGTCGCCGCAGGTCTCGCGAACCGTAGCCAGTCGCGTCTTCTGCTCGAAGAAGCGGCGGTCGATGATGCTGCCCGACAGGTCGTGCACCTCCTTCCGCTCCACGATGACATTCAGCACAAACTCCTGCGTGTCCCCGCCGATGCGGTGGCGGCGAGCGATCCATTGGACGTCACCTACGCCAAGTGCGCGGACTTCGCAGTTGACGTTCCTCTCCAGCAACTTCCGCTCAAGGATGCGCGGATTGCGGCGCTCGATTACTTCGCGATGGTCCAACAGCAATACCAACTCCCACGTATCCGTCTCGCGGATCAAATCTTCCGGCGCAGCGCGGTTCCTAGTCACCGCTTCCGGCTCTGGTTCGGGCAGTCGCGGCTTCATCACGCGGGGCTCCAGCACTTGATTCAGAATGTCGTCGTCCGAGTCTTCCGTATCAATGCAAGCCACATCCGGAGTCGATGGACACTCCCGCACAACTCTCGCCGCCGCTGGCTTCTGCTTCGTTGCACTGCTCAGCGCAGCACCTGGCCGAGCTGAAGCTGTCGTCGTAGGCGCTGTAGCCATTGCGGTTGTAGTTGTATCAGTAGCGTTTGCCGTCAGCGACCCCGGGCACAGATCGGCACTGCGTCGACCTTTCTCCGTGAGGTAATAGTAGCCCAGGTTGGACCTCTTGACCACCTCGTGCGTCCCGCTCAGCGACGCCAAACACGTCCGCAACTTGGCGCTGTTGCCATCATACTACAGAAGTAATTAGCAAATTAACTCAAAATCAGAGAGAGAAGCTGCAAGCTCACTCCAGCGGCCTGCATCCTCTGCAGCAACGAGTCGCTCGGCACCGCCGCGTCTTCATCCACCGCCCGCGCCTCCTTCAGCACCAGCAGCACGAACCACGGCTCTGCAATACATCCAGTAAAGCATCAGCAACATCATCCTCCACCCTCCAGTTGAACAGCTCAAAGTAGTTTCGTTACGCTTGCGGTAGGCGGGCGCGTAGTCCCTCGCTGGCCGTTCAGGCGTCTTTGTAGCGGCATTTCTGGACGATTTCTCCGGCTGGGGTCGAGCTACAGGCGTCGTTGGAGGAGGCGGCAGCGGTGGAGCATCGGACGGCTCCTCCTGCGCCGCCTCCAGTAGCCCCTCTTGCGCAGGATGCTGTGGATCTGGTTGGCCAGGTAGTTGCCGATGTTGCGCAGCTTCTTGGCCTCCGCGGCGCTGCGCAGCGGCTCCGGGTGCGCGCGGATGGACGCGATGGCGCGCCCGTAGTTGGAGGCCAGGTGTGACGACTCGCGGATCTTGTGCTTGAGCGCCAGCAGGTCCTCCACCAGCGCGTCGTTGCCGTCGTGCAGGCAGCCCTGCGCGCTGCGCGCCATCGCAGACGAAAGTTGAATTGTGTCGCAGTGCTTGGTTCGCTTAAGTACGCAACTGCATATGTTGCTCTAAGGAGGCATCGAACTTAACAACCGAAGTATAATAGCAAAGAACGCATTTAACGTCCGCGTCATTTGAAATCTCAAGCCGCGCAGAAAGCCGCGGACTTTGCCTCGTGCTGCAGCTCTCGCCTCCAGTATCTCCGTCTCCCGCGCTTCCTCGGCGCTCTCTTCTGTTGTCTCGTGTTCCTCTTCGTGTGTTCTATCCGTCCGTGCGTGTTGCACCTCCCACCGCCGCCTATTCCACGTGATGCGCCGGTTTGACGCCGACAAGGAGAACCGCGTGGCCTCCAGCTACTCGCAGCGCGCGCTGCTGTCGACGCGCCAGCTCAAGCCCAGCAGCGGCACTGCCACCGCCTCCGGCGCCATGAAGAGGCCACACAACCAGGCGGACGCCTCGCGATACCCGCGCAAAGCCGGCGGAGACCGAACGGCTGCGTCTCGACGGCCACAGGGCGATGCGTCAGCGGTCCATGCCAGCTCCTCCTACCTCCACGGCACAGGCGCGGGGCTGTACAGGCCAGCAGCGGGTCCTGCAGCTGCTGCTAAGAGCTCCAGTCGAGTGGGTGCTAGCTCCAAGACCACGGTTTCGGCTGCGTCGACTACCAGAACGGAAGCGGCAGCGACAACGACCGAAACCAAGACGGACGAGTCTGCGGCCGGCAAGAAGACGTGGAAGCTCAGCGACTTTGAGATCGGCAAGCCGTTGGGCAAGGGCAAGTTCGGCAACGTGTACCTGGCCAGAGAGAAGCAGTCCAAGTACGTGGTGGCGCTCAAGGTGCTGAACAAGCAGCAGCTCATGAAGTCGAGCATGGAGCACCAGCTCCGGCGCGAGATCGAGATCCAGTCCCACTTGCGGCACAAGTCCATTCTGCGGCTCTACGGCTACTTCTACGACAGCAAGAGGGTGTACCTCATCATCGAGTACGCGCCGCAGGGGGAGCTCTACAAGAAGCTGATGCGCGCCGGCCGCTTCTCGGAGAAACAGTCGGCCATGTACATACAGGAGATGGCGCGTGCCCTTATCTACATGCACAGCAAGCACGTGATCCATCGAGACATCAAGCCCGAGAACCTGCTGGTCGGCTTCAACGGGGAGCTCAAGATTGCCGACTTTGGCTGGTCGGTGCACGCGCCGTCGTCCAGACGCACGACGCTGTGCGGCACCCTGGACTACCTGCCGCCCGAGATGATCGAGAACAAGCCCCACGACGAGAACGTGGACGTGTGGACGCTCGGCATCCTCATGTTCGAGTTCCTGACGGGCGCGCCGCCCTTCGAGACGGAGAACACCAAGGAGACGTACCGCCGCATCGCGCACGTGGACCTCCAGTTCCCGAGCCACGTGTCCTCGGAGGCTCAAGACCTGCTGCTGAAGATCCTGCGCCACGAGCCGCGGCAACGTCTTCCGCTCGAGCGCGTGCTGCAGCACCCGTGGATCTTGCAGCACTGCTCTGAGCCCAGCAGCACCTAGTGTACAGGTAACTTCCAGTAGTTGAGTGTAGTCTATTGCTTGCACACAAGTGTCTCTGTGCCATAACCACCACCGTCTTCTTCCTCTTCAACCTCTCGAGTCTCAGCTCTTGTCCGGGTGCTTGAGCTCCTCGGCCGCCTGCTCCGCCTTGCGCTGCGCCTCGTGCCTCTCCTGGCGGTGCGCGTCCGCGATTTTCTGGTAGCTCGAGGGCAGCTCGAACTGCTTGGCGAAGCCCTCGGCCTGCTCGTCCAGCGCCTTCTTCTGCTGCCCCACCGTGCTCTGGAACGACTCGAAGACCTCGGACCGCTGCACGTCGCTCTCGGCCGACTGCAGCATCTCCTGGTTCAGGCGCCGCAGCTCCGACAGCTTGACTGCACCTCCTCGTGCGCCGCGCGGCTGCGCTCGTACGTGGCGCGGTTGGTCTGCCGGATGATGTACGTCGAGTCCTCCACGATCTCGCGCACCAAGCGCGACGTCTGGCCTCCCATGGCTACACACCTCCAGCGTTTGTGATGACCTGCAAAGTGGCGGGTATAGTGAAAGCAAGTTTGGTTGTGCTGGAATGATTGGGACTAGTGGTGATGTGGTGCACACAGCTGGAAAGTGTTGGCAGCGAAAAATGGCGGCGTATCTGCAGGAGATGATGAACCGTAAGTCGACTCTAGTGGGCGCTGTACGCGGAGGTTAAAGCCCACAGAGGCCTCGCTGGGTAGACCAAGCGATAATTATTGGTCCGGTGCTAAGTTCTGCGCTTTAACGCTTGTTTTCTCGACTTGCAGAGACCATTTCGGTCATCACAAACGACGGCCGCAACATCATCGTACGTCTGCTGCATCGTACCGTGCCCCAGCGCAGTTGAAACAAATTGCTCTAACTGTGCTGCATCATGCAACAACTCTGCAGGGCGTGCTCAAGGGCTTCGACCAGTGCGTGAACGTGATCCTGGACGACAGTTTCGAGCGCGTGTTCTCGCTCAAGGAGCCGGTGGAGGCTGTGGAGCTCGGGCTCTACATCGTGCGCGGCGACAACATGTACGGCGTCGCTCCTGTGCTGGCTAAAAGTGGAGTGCAATGCGTTCTGTCAGCTAATGAGACTGCTGCTGTTGTGGTTGCGATTGTGTGTGTTTCTTTAGCTCGGTGATCGGCGGCGTGCCGGAGAATATCCGAGAGCAGGTGATCGACGACCAGACCCGTGCGGCCCCACTAAAGCCGCTCGTCCATTAACACCACACAGTAATTTACTTGGACGTCGATATTGCACTGGGTCGGCGGTTAATTTCATGTTAAGACTAGTGAATAATTTTGTGCTCAGTCCGAAGAACTGGATCGGTGCAGAAGAAGCTGAAGGAAGGAAGTTCGAAGACGCTAACGACCGTTGCTGAGTGCGCCTTATTTGATCAAGGTGGCGCTAGCAATGACGTCGACAAGAGGAAAATACGCATTGGATCCAGTGAAGGCAACCAGATCATAGAAGAACAGTACGTTGTCCCCGCGATGGCGTCAACTTGACGAACGTCAGTGTCGGTCATGGAACAAAGTGTCCTCATCGCAGTACAACGTGAGCAATGCAGACGTCGCCAGAACGAGTCAGGTTGGTATGTTCGTCTGCTCCCCGCTTAGTAAAGCATGAGATATGACAGATGCAGCTAGCATTACTGCGATGATGGAAGGAGCTATATGCTTTCTTGATGACGTTCGTCAACATGACGCCATCGCCGGAGCAACCGTTTTCCATTTTTCATTTTAGGCATATCGCAAACAGCAAACTGCCTAACAAACAAAACCATGTTTCCATTTTTCGGGCTATTATACACCCTCTCAAATTCGATCATTTGGCCACTTCACCTCACGAAATGATGAGCAGAGTGATTGTCCGCCGCCTTGGCGGCGTGCGCCGCGCGTCCTCCGCCTACGTGCGGCCCAACTGGCTGGAGGAGAACTGCGGCGACGTGCCCGTCCACCCGCAGGCGCAGGACTCGGAGGTCAGCGAGATGCTGCGCGGCGGCCACGCGCTGCAGATCGCCAGCGCCAAGATGCTGGACGCCAAGGTGCAGAGCTATCCATACCCGCATTTTGTAATACGCATACCAACAACAATTATTATTTTATTTATTCTACGGACGTGCAGGTGGCCGGTGCCGAGCGCATTGTGAAAACGTACTCTGCGGGGCACTACGAGAAGCTCAAGGTGGACTGAGAATTTCAGCAAACTACTGTGTAAAAGTTAGGAACAATTGCTCACTTGTGTTATGTTATTTATGCAGGAGCTGCAAGACATCGAGCACAAGTCGGTGCAGCGCATTGAGGACGCTGTGCGCACCAAGGACTTCCGGTTCCGACCGAGTCTGGTGATCCCAGCAGTCGAGCTCAGCAGTCTCGTTGTCGGTAGGCTCGACTTATGCTGGGAAGGGTACTTTCATGTGCTTTGCCTGACTCAGATTGCTGACATTGGCGTTGCTGTGTGCAGGAGGCGCGTTGAGCGCGGTGGGAGACACGCTGAGCACGTCGTACGTGACGGGCGTGAAGATGGCTGTGAGCGACTACTACAACGACCAGATCCGAGAGATCTACGCCAGCAAACCCGACCAGGTCGAGCTGAAGGAGGTAAGACGCTTGCTGGTTGTTATAATAGCGCGGGGTTATGTGCTGATGATCTATGACGACAATCCGGCAGCTATTCAAGGTGGCGCGTGACGAAGAGCAGGAGTTTGTCGACGCGCACACACCGGATATCCTGGACCCCAACAAGGGCAGCCCGGACGCCGTGGCGACGTTCGCCAAGGCTTCGCTGAAAGTGCTGATTCAAGTTGCCAAGGCTGTGTAAGAGGTTACTTGGGTTGAGATGTACCGCTCGTGTTGATCAATTCAATGCAATGCACAGCTGAAGGCAGAGGAGTTTGATGTAGGCTTCTGTATGCATATAAGGAAGGTAATGGTCCCTACGCGTAGTCTAGCTAACCACATTCTCACTCAGTAGACTTGAACAGCAGTACGTAGTGCTGGTCGGCGCGAAAGAAGAGCAGGTACTGCGTGTCGTACGCGATGGAGCAGCCGAAGCCTTTGCCCACGATGCAGTGCCAGGTCTGCCCGTACTTCTGGTCAAAGTACTTCTTCATGTCGGTGGCCATGTCCTTCTCAATGGCGTTGGGTGTTGCTTGCAGGATCTGGATCAGGTGCGCGACTGCTTCGTCCTTCATGGCAGTGCCGAGTTCGAGCCGCAGGATCGTGATCTTCGGCACTTTGCCGGATCCCAGGCCGTCCTGCTGCACATCGGGAGAGGCTCCATCTTCGCCGGCTTTGGATGCATCGGGAGGACCCATGTTGGGGGCTTGCTGTGACTGTGACTGATGGAAGCGGATATGCGGCGTCTGTTCACGTCAAAAGTGCCGTTTGGTTATTATTTATCAACGCTTTCTATGGATTTTCACATACAGGCTACGCTACGGATAAGACTAGGGCCGCTTGGGTCCTCGCTGCTGCTTGGAGTTGCGCTGGGTCTCGCCGCTCCAGTACTTGCGATTGACCCGGTCCACAGTCCGCGTCGAGTACAGCTCGAAAAAGGTCGAGGCGGTGTCGGCGATGCACGAATAGCCAGGGCCGTTGGCGTCGCGCGTGTAGACGAAGATGCGGAAGCAGAACGGGAACGTTTGCGCCGGCGCCGAGCGCGTCGCCTTGCGCTTCTTCTTCAGCATTGGCTGCACCTTCCAAACGTCGGGGAGGAAGAACCACGTGCTCCGGATGAAGCGCTTCTTGGAATGAGCCCCAGCGGCGAGGCTATCCAACTTGGTGTCCGATGAGTCAGTCGCTTGGTCGTGAGGTGACTCGGGTAGCAGCACGCGACGCTCTTCCATCTCAACCGCCTGGAAGCACGTGAACCGGAACTGCTCGAAGACGGCGGCATTCGGGAACGACGGCGGCGCGTTGAGCTCCTCCAGCAAATTGGTCGAGTCTTGCTGCGGGACGCGCTCGAACCGGCCAAGAACAAACACCTCTCGGGCACCACTACCGCCACACGGCACCCTCGATCCGTGATCGTGCTTGGTGTGCTGGGTCGATGCTGCTGGCAGGAACTCGGCGGCGTTCGTGAATGCGTGGCAGTACACGGGGCCACGGCACACGCCCACGCTCGAGTGCTTCCGGTTGTTCATCTTCATGGAGTAGAAGTCGTGGTGCTCGGGGCAGGACGGGAAACACTGCAAGTTCTTGCGTCCATTCTTCCAGTAGCAGTCGTTCAACGCTGTCAAGAGCTGAATCTTGGCAGACTGGTTAAGAGCCACGGGGCTCGTCGCAGGAAGCGGCATCACCTTGCCAGTCATGGCGTTAGCGATTTTCGGAGTGGATCCAAGTGGGTGGAAGCTGTTGGGGCTGCGTTGGTTGAGCGTTGACGAACGCAGTATGCGCTTGATAGCTTGCCCTTCGTCAACTTCGTGCAGCGATCCAAGTGCGTTTGGCAACTGGTTCCCGTGGCCAGTGTTGTCTTTGTGGCTTTCCTGCAACCTTCCCGAGTCGGTGGGCGTCGTGCTCGCGGTCGAAGGGGCCGAGAACTGGTGCTGCTGGCCTTGGTTCGCCATCCAGCGAGAGTCCGAGCGGAACATCTCGTCGTGGCTTTGCATCATGCGGTAAATGGACGGCGCTGGCGACGGGTTTGGGTGGAGCAGGTTGTGTTGAAATGAAGGTGCGTAGTCGTGGAGAGGGGTTGTCATGGCGGCGGTGTTGCTAGACGCCCCATCGAAGAACATGTACCCGTTTGGCGTCGTCATCTGCGAGGACACGTTGTAGAAGGGCTGACTGTGTTGCTGGTGGAAGTGCTGGTTGTCGTAGGCTCCTGCCGTACCCCCGGTCCAGCTGGTCATGTCTTCAAAGAGAAGCTCCGACGGTTCCAGGGCGTGGGGGAGGCATGGAGTAAAACTTTCCATTTGAACTGGGGAGGGGGCGTCAGATGGACAGGGCAGCGTATCTCCTGGCAGCTTTCCCGTCGAGTTGGAATAGTCCACAGTGCTTGAATGGAAGCTCGGCGTGTTGGTAGAGCATGGTGCGCTGCTCTGGGTTGTCGCTGAGCAGGGCGCCTGGGACTGTGGCGTAAGTCCGCCGAGTGTCGGCAAGGCAAACCCATTGTTGCCACTTCCAACGTCGGACTTTCCGCCCAAGAACCAGCTAGTACCTGGGTACGGCATCGAGATGACTGGCAAGTCGTGATCTTCGCTATCCAACGCGAGCTTGTTCATGGGCTCGTTCAAGTGGTTGAGAGACGAAGTCGAAGAAGACGACGCGAGCGACATCCCCGTGCTGGTGTAGTCATGGTCCAAGTACGTGTCGTCGAAGGAATTTGAGGAGATCGCGTGCCAGTCCGAGTGAGCCGAGGCTCCGCTTCCAACACCTCCGTCATTAGCAGTCAATGGGCCACCAGATCCAGCACCATGCAGGCCGTCGTTGTTGTTCTCGTGGTGCGCTTGCGGGAATCCACTCGAGGCGCCGTGGTGTTCTGATCCGTCAAGAAAAATGGACCCGGAGGCGTCTTCGCGCTTCAAGCTCGGCCACTTGCCGTCGCTGGAGAAGGAGCAGCGCAGCTTCGGATCCGCGTTGTTGTGCTCGTCGCGGCCAGCGGGTCCTCGCGGGCTGGCCATCTTCTTGTCCAGCGAATGGTCACTAAGAATTCGGAGCTGGAGTGTCGACGAGAAGGTCATCGGGTCTTGTTCACGGGGGTATGACAAAGTGGCGGCGGATTTGTCTCTCGACTCGGATCGGTCACCTCGAGCTGTGCGCAGTTCGGTGTCCGGCGCGCGTGGAGTTACGATGTGATAGGGGCCGCTGCGAAACTTCATGAATGCCGCCGGAATTGGGATCCAGCAACCAAACGATCGGTTGGGCCTCCGCTCTCTCGCAGTCGAGTGGGCGGCGCTTAATGTTCTGTGCTTTCTGCTTGTTTCCGGGCGTTTGCACGAAAGCGATTGTCGTGTTGTCTTGGAATGGCTATGGGGTCAGCACGGAGGTGATTTTTGCTAGTTGTTTCCGTGATTTTTGGGAATGCCAGTATAGTGCAGATCGCTTGAACGAAATGCAGAAGGAGTTTCGGGGGGCGGGGCGACGTCGCTGGTGACGTGCCGCCGCGTCTTCTGGTTCGTTGGACTTTAGCTACCGAGAGCGCTGGATTTCGAAAGTCCGCCGGGTTGCGGGACCGGGGGCGCGAGGGTGAGTCGTCCCGCCTCCAAACGGGACGAGGCCTCGAATTCGCGGTTACCGGAACTTCGAACAACAAAAGCTCGCTGGCAGCTGGACGACGCCAAGATATTGCAGTAGTTTTGGCGCAAATAGTACATGGCAGCCCTGACAGTTGCGGAAACTTTGGGGCGCATGACGAGAGCCTGTCAGAGTCTCAGGCCAGCGTGAGTTATACTGGGCGCCGCCCAGTGGGCGGCTCGGCGCCACAGCGTCGGGGTCAGGTGCCCCGAAGCGGTCTGATCCGCTGCAGAAGCTGCATAAAGCTTGCTGCGCCGTCCCGTTCTCAGCTCGCGTGCGCGTTATCAGTTTGGGTGGCGCCGCACGAGTTGACTGGCATCGGCCTGAGCTGGAGACCAAGCAGATCTATGCAGCTGGGACTCGCCGCATGGGACCGGGACTTGAACCTCCAGAGCTGCCTCCGCGCGAGCCAAGTAAGAGCTGGAGGCCGGCACGCTGGGACTCGGCGTGTAACCCAGCTCCCTGACTGGCTCGCTCCATACGTGGAAAAATTTTGCTTGGTGCTGCGATGCCATTGCGGACACCATTCCTTCGCCGAGTGTTCCGACGCGAGGTCGCGCGAAGCAGTTGGTGAAAGCTGGCCGCACAGCCCGTGAGTGCGACTTCGTCTAAGCTTCTTGCAGTGCATTCGTGCGTCGAGCAAGAACCGTCTTCCAGCAGACTCTAGCGCCATCCGTCGGGCGGTGACGACCAGCCGCGCCCGTGCTCAGGCGCCTGCCTGCCTGCCTGCCGCATTCTACGAAAAGCTGTGAGCTGCGTTAGTACTCGAAACTGCTGCAACGCGAGCCAGCCATCAAGACTTCAAATCGCGTGGACGACAATTGTAGCGATGGTGAATGACCCAGGTGCTGTTTGAGATAGAGTGCTTCGAGCTCGAGCTCAATTGTGCTGGCCTCTTCAAGAAAATGGGTTCGTATTCGCTAAGAGCGAATATACTGTACAGGTATGCAGCGTTGAGTGCATGAGTTGAATCGTTTAACTTCCATAGAAATACCGTTAAGGCCGAATTCTTCAGTTGCAGGAACCTGTATCCGCAAAAAACTAAGATGGCAGGCAGCCTTCCTTTTTTTCCAACAGTAACGAAGCAGCACGCATTATGCATTTCGAGCAGTACATCCAACATGGACGATGGACGATGCGTACCGTACTAATTTTAAGCCGAGATAACGGAGCCCGCGGCCCCGCAGCACCAACGAAATACTTGAGCTCTTGAGTCAAGTCCAAGATTACTACAGTAGTACGCATACTCTAAAGAAAACGTCGTCTTGCCGTAAGAGTGACAATCGATTGACAAAGGTTAGTCTTTTTTGCTGTGAAAGCTTCCTAGAACGAGCCCAATGTGACTGGTTTGCACCTACAGAAGCTAGTGCGCTTCTGTAGGTGCAAACCAGTACGTGCTATTTGCTACTAACCTTAGCCCACAATCGGTCGAGCGACTTTTGGGTCGTAGTTTCGACAGTTCCGTAAAAGGCAGTTCCCTGTCATAAATAGTGTGGTTTTGCAAACGGTGCGTTTGAACTTGAGGTCTCACGCAGCCAGCTTGGATGGAATACGTTGTATCTTATTGGAGCTGTGCATGGACCTCTGGTACTTAAGTAAGTCCTGCTACGAGGTAGGCGTAAGCTGGGTCAGACCTGTCTTAGAGCAGTTCCACCGGTAGAGTCAAAAGTAAGGCAAAAACTGCTGCTTTTCCAGTGTGACAATGTGTGATAGGAAATATGCTCCACCAGATTTCGCACCGGACGAAAGTAAAACGAGGCCAAGCAGCATCGTGAGAATTGAGTTCCACACAGTCGAGTATGCCCAATCTGAACTATTGGATGCACCCAAATGGCACAGAAGGTGTAGTGCTAAGCGTGCCAATTGTGTTCTACTTTGTTTTATCGTTGAGAGAGGACCAAAGGCTTCATTCAAGCTTTGGTACTGCGGAGCCCTCGACTATTCCAACTCGATGTCTCCAGGGCTCTCATTGGCCATCCTTTTACCATTGTCCAACGCGGCAGGGGGATCCTGTTGCCATATTTGACTTTCAGATCCCCGAATTTTACCTCGTTGTCATATATACTCCACGTTTTCTCAGACCGGTGCAAGGTCCTAGTTGCATTCTGCGGGGAAATATAGCTTTTTGTCCACATTTGCCTCTACCGGTGGAACTGCTCTTATGATGCACACAGTACAATTTCAACCTCTCATACACGAGTTCTTGTTGCGACAAAAAAAACAACGTTGTGGCCCGAGTGCCATTTTTGGATCCAGCATCGGCGCCCGCTTCTACTTCTTCAGAGTGTCTTAATCGTTCGGAGATGGACAACGCGCAAGTTCATGCATGGACAGCGGAGAACGCTGGCAGAACCAACTCATCCTCGAGCCGCATTCGTCGAGTGTCCACCTTCCTATCTCTAGTCGAGGACAAGTGGGAAAGCGCTCAAGTCGGTCGCCAGGGCAGGTACTCGATCGAGAGACTCGAAAGTCTGGACCATTACTGCAAGACCAAGTCGACGGCGCACGTGGTGTTGGTGTGTCTTTTGACCCCTCTACCAGCTCTAGCTGTGGCGTTAATACTCGAGTCCCTGCCCCTTCAACCACCTTCGGATGGCTGGGCTGCCAACTGGGTCTTCTGGGTCCGTGTGGGTATCATCTCCTTCTTGATAACTACTAACGGCATGTTCATGTTACGACGACTTGTGGTTGGCCTCCCGTTCACCTTGCCGAAGATCATGATCACCGCAACCGCCGTGACTGCGGGATTCATAGGATTTGCCATCATGTTGGCGATTGTCGTGGGCTTTCCGTGATGCTCGTGGGCGGCATTCCCAACGTCATCGTAATCGGCTTGATGCTGGTCCTCATGTTTGGCATCGCCCCCTTCCGCAGTACATCCCCGTTCCGGCCGAATCTGGTCAAATTCCACAACTTCCTCGTAGCTCACGAGACGCTGGTGACCGTTTACCCCCTCGTCAAAGTGCTCTACGGATTCGTTCCAGCAAAATACCAAGGCTTTACGATGCTTTTACTGCCGCTCTGGAAGTTTGGAGCCAAGAAGTACGTCGGACGCTCCATCCACAACATGGAGGACTACGTACCGGGGATCGTGGCGTTTAACGTCGACTACTTCAGCACGCTGTTCGTGTCCGTCTGTATGTACAGCTCCGGATCCGCTGTCGTGTCGATTTTGGCCATCCTCACAGACGTGCTCTTTTCGTTGCTAGAGTTTCGAGAGATCCGCCACAACGCCGGTGTTCTCTACAAGTTGCTGCAAGACCACAAGAGCTGGAGCTACAATCACTTGAGCCACCAGGAGAGTGAAAGCCTCCTATCGTTGACCCTCGAGGTCGCTCGGAATCCGGAGGCGTTCAACATAAGGTCCGTCGCGGGCGTTCGACTGTGGGCGTGTGACCCGCACCCGCTTCCAAGCGATCGGTTTGACGCACTCAAGAGGCTGGAGACTCTGCACGTGTACAGCTCGACACCGCATCCGCCGGTAACAGCCAGAGTATCCACAAGTCTTTCACTCTCAAAGCAACTTCGCAGTGTTCCCGTAGCGCCAGCCACTGCCAGGCCCGTCGTGCATTCGTTGGAGAAGTCACCTCTCACACAAAAGCTCTCGTTTAAGCATCAATGCCATTCTTACGGGCGAAGTCGGGGGCGGGGATGACCGATCGAAGAAACTCATTATCCAAGGCGTTCAACTCCTCTTCCACTGCGAATACCTCGTCTTGGTCGAGTACATCGAATGCGTCATCCCCATCGTGTTCGTGGTGTACAAGTCGGTGCTCCAGCAGCTGCCGAACGTTGTGTATGCTCCTGGCGGAGTTGACGGATGGCGCAACAGTGCTGTTGGGGGCATCATGCTCTTTGCGATCCTGGAGGTTTTCTCTTTTATCGCCTTGAAAGTCTTGCTGCAGCGCAAGTTTGCCTTTTCCCCACTCTACCAGCTCGCCTACGTGCTGGAAACGCAAGTCGAGTTCGTTCAGATCGACGTATTCATCGCGACGTTGGTGTTGCTGCCGTTTGAGCTCGAACATTTCGGTAAGACTTTTTGCATTGATACTCTACTTTACCTGTGGATTTTTCCACAGTCAATATAGTACTAACAGAAAGGTGCTACCATCGTCTGTGGCGTTTTTCAAAGGCATGGACTTTAGTCTCCACTTCAACTGGCTTCGATCGTAGACCCGTAGTAGTAGTAATAATAATAATAATAATAATAATAATAATAATAATAATAATAATAATAATAATAATAATAATAATAATAATAATAATAATAATAATAATAATAACGCGAGTCACAGCGCTATGGTGTACACAAGACAGAGATGGTGAATGGGGCCAAGTGTCGCAATCTTCCTGCTCACGTGCGAGCTGGAAGATGAGAGTTGGTAGCGCTTAGGCAAAGGAAGCTGATTGTTGAGGCTCTTGGTACACGCAATCTGTATATGTAGAGTTACGGTACTTGTAGAGCTGTCGAGGTGCCCGAGATCCCCTCCCGAGGTCACCGGTGTGGTGTGCCCACGTCTGCTTGGCCGGAGCAGAAGTCGACTTTATTCCTTCTTTTCAGATTCCGGAATGCCCAGCGGCCATCCCTGCTAACTATCTTCTGCTAACCTATCTTAAACATGCACCCACTACCCTCAACGGCTACACTGGTACCTTAGTAATTTCTCGCAGTGTTCCTCTGAACAGTGACAGGCTCATCAGTATGCTCACGAGCTCCTGCAGAAGCTCGTGACATTCCGTCCCCGAAGAGAAGGCCTCCTCGTGTTTGCACGCTCGTGGAAGCGAGTGATCAGGTCGCCCACGAATCGCAGATTTGCGAGAGGTTCCCATGTAGTCTTGAGTTTTCCGGTCCACTTGACCTGGTAGTAGTCCTTTCCTCGGATGCGCTTGTGCCCCACAATATCATCGACCAACTCGCCCACGGTGCCGTCTGGTAGCTGCACCTTGAAAGGCTCTTGCTCTCGTGATGAGTCACGCACGTATGGTTTGAGGTAGCTGGTGTGAAGCACGGGGTGGAATTTGACGCCTTTCGGTAACTTCAACTCGTAGTAGTCGTGGCCGAGTCGCTGCCCCACACGATACGGGCCAATCCAACGAGCTCCGAGTTTTGATTTGGTGGTCCCAGCGTGGTAGTTTGCGAGATTTTCAGTCGAGAGCAGCACTTCCTCCCCGACTTCAAAAGATTGCACCGGTCGGTTTTCATCATAGTACGCACTCATGCGGTCAGACGCCAGTTGCAACTCGCGCCGTACAGTAGCCAATCGGTCGGCCTGGTGCTCGAGGAACGTCTTCCCCAGAGCACGACGTTGCCGTTCAGCTCCTGTGGCACGAGGTGGTGTCATCATGGTGGCCGGTGTCGACGGAAGGTAGCCGAGGTCAGCTTCGAACGGATCCATCGAGATTGACTGCTGGTACCGCGAGTTGTACGCGAATTCGGCCAGCGACAGATACTCGTCCCAATCGTCCGATGCACCACTCGTAAATGCTCTCAAATAGTTCTCAATAGTCTGATTTAGTCGCTCAGTTACGCCATTTGCCTGGTGGCGAAATGCGCTTGTGAGCTTTTGCCGTGTCCCCAACATTCCACACAAAGTGCTCCACACAGTAGACGTAAACTTAGGATCGCGGTCAGAGAGTATCTCCACCGGAATCCCGTGCAGAACAAAGATGCGGTCACGGTACAGCTCGGCGATGTCGCGTGCCGAGGCTGTGCCCTTACATGGCACAAAGTGAGCTCGCTTCGTAAGCTGGTCCACCACAACCAACACCGAATCAAGCTTCCCACGAGTTTCAGGGAGTGCCACGATAAAATCCATGGCCATATGCGTCCATCGTCCGCGCGCAATAGGCTGACTTTGGAGCAGGCCGGGTGGCTTAGAATTTCGAGCCTTTGTTCTTTGACATGTTTCGCATGACTTCACATACGCACGAATGCTCCTCGTCATGTGTCTCCAGTAGTAGTGCTCCTCCACCAATCGTAGCGTTCGATCGATACCAGGGTGTCCATAGACCTCTACGTCGTGGAATTCGAAGAGCAGTGCGTTAATTAGTTCATCAACTGCAGGTACAACCAGTCGAGGAACCTCATCATTCGGTCCAGTGTACATCAGCTTCTCCCGTCGAGGCAGTAGCGATCAACGAACTTAATTTTCTCGGTGGCAGTAGCAGGAGACCCTCTCAGCACTCGTATAATCTTTTTCCGTGTGTGGGTCCTCGCTGTACCGCTGAATAATTTCACTCACAACAGCATTCATGCCTTTTTTCACCCGAGCACGAACACCAGTTGCTGCTGCAATGGTCTCCAGCGAATGTCCATCTTCAAAATCAGCGCGACGAGAAATCCCATCTGCCACTGTATTTGAAGCTCCAGTGATGTACTTAAATGTCACCGGATATTCGCTGAGCTCGTCGTACCAACGCGCGATACGGCGCGAAATACTCTTTTGCGAAAACACAGTCTCCAGGGACTTGTGGTCGGTCTCTACAATGAACGGCTTGTCCAGCAAATAGACCCTCCAAACTCGCAGCCCAAACAATATCGCGAGCAACTCCTTTTCGCGGATAGAGTAGTTCCTTTCTGCACCTTTGTACTTCCGCCCTTGAAATGCAACTGGTCGCTCTACAACTTCACCATCGTGCTCCTCCAGCTGGAAGAGAACTCCACCAATAGCAAAGTCACTGGCATCCATTCGCATGAAAAAGGGTTTATTGAAATCGGCAATCGCTAGGACAGGCGTAGCCGAAATTCGCTCCTTGAGCTGCTCGAAGTGCTTCACAAGCTCATCGGTCCATTCGAGCTGGCCCTTTCGTTGTTGTTTATCCTTTGGTTTCAGCATTTCAAACAGAGACCCAGCGTCCTGCGCAAAGCCGTCGCAGAAACGCTGTACGTAAGTCGCCGTTCCCAAGAACGACTGCAACTCGCCCTTCGTCTTGGGTCTTGGCCAGTCGCGAAGCACAGCCACCTTCTTGGGGTCAATTCGCACTCCATCACGCCCAATATAATCACCCAAACAAGGTATCTCTGCCGAGCAAAAGACGCATTTGCTTAACTTCACATAGAACTTGTTATCTTCTAGCCGAGTCAACACGCGATCGAGCGCGGCGAGATGCGAATCGAGGTCGTGACCACGTGTGAACACGTAAATGTCGTCGAAATAAGAGAGACAGAAGTCCACCAAGTCTTTCAACAACTTGCGAATTCCATCGTTAAAAGTCGCAGGGGCGTTCGATAAGCCCATCGGAATCACAAGGTATTCAAATGAACCATCAGCAGTCTGAAATGCTGTGTACTTGATATCCGAATCGCGCATACGGAACTGATAGTAGCCGCTGAGTAGATCCATGCAGCTGTACCAGTATGAACCTTGCATTTGCTCGAAAATAATGTCCTTCCTTGGCATAGGTAGCGTTCGACGCACGGTGTGATTGTTCATCGCGCGATAGTCATGCACGATTCGCCAGCCTACGGGCTTCTTCACGCAGAACGTGGGTGCCCCGTGTGGTGACGATGAAGGTCGTATCAGCCCTGCACGTAGCATTTCCTCCACCCAGGCTCTGATTTCCTGTTCTTGAGCTGGGGATTGACGCCACTGCTGCCGAAATATAGGTTGGTTTGTATCCACTTCCATTTTGTGAACTCCATGGCTCTCGGGTGGAAGTTCACACGGTAGCTTCTGTCTGAAGACGGCTTTGTGGCATTTCAAAACAGAGTACACAGGCTGACCACGAAAGTCTTCAACGTCCACGAGTGGTTTGCTGGTATCAGTCTGTTCCTTCTCAGTAACAGGTCGAATTACAAAGACGCACTCGATGTCCTGAGGTTTGCGCAGCAGTCTCTTGAACTGCTTGCTGGTAATATATTTTGTTTCGCCACTTGTGACTGAGAAGTACCCATGGACGAAATATCGGCTGCATGAGGTGGCTGTAGTTCCACACACGGACACGCGTCTACCACCAACTTGCAGAGCAGGTCGCAATGGCATCGCTGTCGTGCGGGGTTTCACAGTTTTTTTTCTTCTTGTTTTAGTTGCGCTGGGCTTGGGAGCAGCAACAACCCGCGGCTTGATCCTTTCCTCGATCCAGTCGATGTCGGGGTTCACCGTCTTCAACCAGGGCATACCGAGCAGAATATCCTGATCTTCAGGCACCGGAAGCACGAGAAATTCTGCCTCGTACGGTTCAAACTCATCAATGAAGAGATGTAGACGCACAGTTTTCTGCTGGACCTTCATTTCCTGCTTGTTCGCCAAAGTAATCGGAATCGTCGTACCATGATCCACGATTTTGTCCTTCAGCTTCGCCTTACAGCAGAACTCCGGGCTAACAGCGTTAATCGTAGCGCCGCTATCAATAAAGTTGGAGTTGGTGAGAATCAGATCGTCCGGTCCGCTCTGCACCGTACTCGTTGTATGCAATAGACAGCAGTAGTCGCGCGACAGAGGCTTCGAAGTCTTCACACACCTTCGCGAGTTACCACATTTCAGATCTCCAAGAGACTTCGCTCCATTAGTCACACTCGAGTACAACGTGGATTTATTTTCCTGGTTTTCTTGCTTTTGTTGTTGAACGTCATCATTTTTCTGCTCGTTTCGGTCGTTATCATCACAATCAGGGCGCTGCGTCGTCGATTCACTCTGGTTCTCCTTCAAGGACCCGCAGCGACCACACTGACACTTTAGTCGGCTGAGCTTGCGAGTATGTCCGCTCAATCCCTCAACATCGAGCGGACTTACTCGTTTAAAGACTCATGTTCATGGCGGGACTGATTTTCCGTCACCACCATTCGCTCCAACATCGCAAATATTTTCTTGTTCAGGTTGTGGTTGGTGTCGGGGCGCTTTTCGGGGTGCTTGAACCAGCAATCCTCCACGCGATGGGGTCCACGACCACAGAAACTGCAGTTCTTGTCTACCTTGGCCGCGTTGTTGCCTCCTCTAACGCTATTCCCCGATCTTCGAGCGGCAGGCGGGCCCGAGTCTGCTGGTTGAGCCGACGAGTAGTTCCCACCACTTCTCTTGCCTTTTGGTTTCGTATCGGTGGGTTTGTAGCTTGTCTTCTCTTTTAGCTCCCACTCGAGAAATCCTTCTTCAATCGCAGCATTCAAGTCTCGGGGTTTCTTTCTCAGAATTTCGCGCTTCATAGTCACATCCGACAATCCGTTGAGAAACAAATTCATTGCTGTTAGCGAATCGACCTGTGCGATGCGGTTGAGCTCTCGAAATTTGCCCGCATATCCAGTGTAGCCACCAGTTTGCTTGATGGTAAGCAGCTGGTTCCTAATCTTCTCCTGAAAGTTTGGCTCCATGAACTCGATAGACATCGCCAGCTTCATCGCGCTCCACCGCTTGTCCGACGTCTCGTCCGTCATGTATCGCTCATACCAAACCAGCGCGTTCTTCTGCACACATTGATTCAGCTCATCTGCTAATTTGTCATCATTCCGCAGTAAATCGTATCCCTTCTGGCGAAAATACGACTCAAATTGGAATACAAAGCTATTCAGCTTGATTCCGTCGATCTCGCCGACGAAAACGGGAGGCTTCACGTCCATTTTCCGCAAAGGCGGTCCCTGGACTTCTCCAAAGCCGCTCCCAGCTGCTCGGGCTGCTCGCATCACCAGTCTGCTCCACAGCCGAAGCCACACTTGGCGTGTACTGAGCACTCTGCACATCACGAGGTGCCTGGTTTGCTGCTTGGGCTAAGCGCTGCGCGTTAAGAGCGACTTGCTTCACTTGAGTCAGCCCTTGCGTTAGGTTAGTCATTCCTTGCACCAGATTGGCCACCGTGTCATTCAAAGCGGCGATATCGGCACGAAGTCCGGTGCTCATGTTGTTGATTGTCGCATTGATGTTAGTGCTGAAAGCCCTAAGGTCATCATGCGTCTGGTCCAGTCTGGTTTCCAGCCTGTCGATCCGTTGGTTTTCGGCGCTGTGGCGATTCCCATCCAGCTGCTGCCGTACCGGCGCGGTGTCGCTCCTCAGCATCCTCCGCGCTGTGTTTCTGTCTTGCATCGGCACCAAGTTCTACTATGTCGCAATCTTCCTGCTCACGTGCGAGCTGGAAGATGAGAGTTGGTAGCGCTTAGGCAAAGGAAGCTGATTGTTGAGGCTCTTGGTACACGCAATCTGTATTTGTAGAGTTACGGTACTTGTAGAGCTGTCGAGGTGCCCGAGATCCCCTCCCGAGGTCACCGGTGTGGTGTGCCCACGTCTGCTTGGCCGGAGCAGAAGTCGACTTTATTCCTTCTTTTCAGATTCCGGAATGCCCAGCAGCCATCCCTGCTAACTATCTTCTGCTAACCTATCTTAAACATGCACCCACTACCCTCAACGGCTACACTGGTACCTTAGTAATTTCTCGCAGTGTTCCTCTGAACAGTGACAGGCTCATCAGTATGCTCACGAGCTCCTGCAGAAGCTCGTGACACCAAGCGTGTTGAGTAACTTGGTAGCTTTCAGAGCACTACGAGAAAAGCTGGCGCTTTGGAGTAAGCCAAAGCTGTTGCTGGTACAGAGTTAAAATTATAAGTGGTGTAACTGTGTGTGTGTGATGCTGGCTGTCGGCTCTCGCTAGAGCCTTCTGCCAGCCATGAAGCTTCATCTACCAAACCAACCCTCACTGTTGGTCGCATTCGATTCGCGCGCGCCAACTGCCAGCTTGATGGCGTCGATCCGTAGACATCACCCGGTGAGTTGGCTTTATCGTTAGGGTGCCATCATGTGAAGTCCTTCCCCAGGCCTGGACAGGGGCATGCGGCTTGTCGCGAAAGACAGGTTGTCTGCTTTGACCAACCAAGCAGCCCGAAGTTCGAACCAACACAAGCGCTCACGGCGTAACTCCAAACCAATGCGCCCAAACCGACGGAAATATACTTCAACGGTCGCGTAGTTTACATTCAAAGCTTAAGTTCGCACTTTGTTGGCTTGGTTTGTTTCAGGCGTGGGGAGGAACGACTTGGTATTTTCAGACCTCTTGCCAGAGGTCTGAAAATACCAAGTCGTTTACCTCGTAGCAGGACTTCTGGTATGTCCTGCTACGAGGTAAACGTAAGCTGGGTCAGACCTGTCTTATGATGCACACAGTACAATTTCAACCTCTCATACACGAGTTCTTGTTGCGACAAAAAAAAAAACAACGTTGTGGCCCGAGTGCCATTTTTGGATCCAGCATCGGCGCCCGCTTCTACTTCTTCAGAGTGTCTTAATCGTTCGGAGATGGACAACGCGCAAGTTCATGCATGGACAGCGGAGAACGCTGGCAGAACCAACTCATCCTCGAGCCGCATTCGTCGAGTGTCCACCTTCCTATCTCTAGTCGAGGACAAGTGGGAAAGCGCTCAAGTCGGTCGCCAGGGCAGGTACTCGATCGAGAGACTCGAAAGTCTGGACCATTACTGCAAGACCAAGTCGACGGCGCACGTGGTGTTGGTGTGTCTTTTGACCCCTCTACCAGCTCTAGCTGTGGCGTTAATACTCGAGTCCCTGCCCCTTCAACCACCTTCGGATGGCTGGGCTGCCAACTGGGTCTTCTGGGTCCGTGTGGGTATCATCTGCTTCTTGATAACTACTAACGGCATGTTCATGTTACGACGACTTGTGGTTGGCCTCCCGTTCACCTTGCCGAAGATCATGATCACCGCAATCGCCGTGACTGCGGGATTCATAGGATTTGCCATCATGTTGGCGATTGTCGTGGGCTTTCCTGTCCCCTTCGTGATGCTCGTGGGCGGCATTCCCAACGTCATCGTAATCGGCTTGATGCTGGTCCTCATGTTTGGCATCGCCCCCTTCCGCAGTACATCCCCGTTCCGGCCGAATCTGGTCAAATTCCACAACTTCCTCGTAGCTCACGAGACGCTGGTGACCGTTTACCCCCTCGTCAAAGTGCTCTACGGATTCGTTCCAGCAAAATACCAAGGCTTTACGATGCTTTTACTGCCGCTCTGGAAGTTTGGAGCCAAGAAGTACGTCGGACGCTCCATCCACAACATGGAGGACTACGTACCGGGGATCGTGGCGTTTAACGTCGACTACTTCAGCACGCTGTTCGTGTCCGTCTGTATGTACAGCTCCGGATCCGCTGTCGTGTCGATTTTGGCCATCCTCACAGACGTGCTCTTTTCGTTGCTAGAGTTTCGAGAGATCCGCCACAACGCCGGTGTTCTCTACAAGTTGCTGCAAGACCACAAGAGCTGGAGCTACAATCACTTGAGCCACCAGGAGAGTGAAAGCCTCCTATCGTTGACCCTCGAGGTCGCTCGGAATCCGGAGGCGTTCAACATAAGGTCCGTCGCGGGCGTTCGACTGTGGGCGTGTGACCCGCACCCGCTTCCAAGCGATCGGTTTGACGCACTCAAGAGGCTGGAGACTCTGCACGTGTACAGCTCGACACCGCATCCGCCGGTAACAGCCAGAGTATCCACAAGTCTTTCACTCTCAAAGCAACTTCGCAGTGTTCCCGTAGCGCCAGCCACTGCCGGGCCCGTCGTGCATTCGTTGGAGAAGTCACCTCTCACACAAAGCTCTCGTTTAAGCATCAATGCCATTCTTACGGGCGAAGTCGGGGGCGGGGATGACCGATCGAAGAAACTCATTATCCAAGGCGTTCAACTCCTCTTCCACTGCGAATACCTCGTCTTGGTCGAGTACATCGAATGCGTCATCCCCATCGTGTTCGTGGTGTACAAGTCGGTGCTCCAGCAGCTGCCGAACGTTGTGTATGCTCCTGGCGGAGTTGACGGATGGCGCGACAGTGCTGTTGGGGGCATCATGCTCTTTGCGATCCTGGAGGTTTTCTCTTTTATCGCCTTGAAAGTCTTGCTGCAGCGCAAGTTTGCCTTTTCCCCACTCTACCAGCTCGCCTACGTGCTGGAAACGCAAGTCGAGTTCGTTCAGATCGACGTATTCATCGCGACGTTGGTGTTGCTGCCGTTTGAGCTCGAACATTTCGGTAAGACTTTTTGCATTGATACTCTACTTTACCTGTGGATTTTTCCACAGTCAATATAGTACTAACAGAAAGGTGCTACCATCGTCTGTGGCGTTTTTCAAAGGCATGGACTTTAGTCTCCACTTCAACTGGCTTCGATCGTAGACCCGTAGTGTAGTTACTTCGTTTCTGCATCTTCAATTACACTATTGCACGCCGTTATTCCCATAACGCGCATTCGAATTCACACTCAAAATCAAATTACCTTTCAGAACGTATACCTTTATATGATTTTGGGCATCTAGACTATGATACTTATTATTTCTTGCTACGGTGCGTAAAAATGGCAATACCGGTACCGTAAAAATTATGTCAAAAGGCACCCCATGTAGCACCAGCAGGGTTTGATAGCAGATATCCCTAATATTAAAATTTTTGTAATATTACCGGTAAAACAATCGCCCCATGGCGACAAAATTAGAGTGGTCCACAGAATCATACATAGACAGCCTTGGACGCAAGGCACGGCGATAGCGGCACCCGCGTGCGTTATAGCGGGCCGCCCAGCTGTATTATAACTCATACCGTATAATACTTCTTCCATCCGACACCCAATCTTCAGTGGTTACACAGGGTTACTCTGTTATATAGCCAATCAAACCACACCATATCGATATTTTCAAAAATATGGCGCTAAGTGATTGGTCAATAATGATTGTCGGATATAAGACATTGTCGGATGGAAGAAGTATTATACGGTAACATTGCGAGTAGTGTAGCGAGCCAATGAGGCGAGCGAAACGGGCTGCCGCGCTCAGCTTTTGGCACCTCCTGTATAAAATCCGATACAATCGAGGAGGGCAACCATAAAAGTTAGCACAGACACCTCGCCCGCGGATACAGCCACGCACATCACTAGCTTACCTCTCATACAGCTACCAGCTCGGCACTCAGCTCGAGCGCTAGCTCAGCTCGCGCGTTAGGGGAAATGTCAGAATTGGTGGGTACAGCAAATTTGAAATGTCGTTTTTTTAGTTCAAAATTCTGGTTTGTGAATGGAGCTACTAGAGAACTGTAGTTTCTGGAGCTATTTTAAGTTTCGGAGCTAAATGGCGTTGCTCCAAAAATAGACTCCTTGGAGTTAAAGGGGTACCCGATAGCTCCACTGGAGTTAAGATACCTTGCTCAAGTGAAGAAAACGGTTTTGTGTCGAAAATTTATGATATGATTGGATAAAAACTTGACATGATTCGTACAGTTTTTGCTCGTTCGTGTTTCCGGAGCACGAATTTCAGAACACCAAAACGAGGTGTTCCAGGGGAGAACATTTTGTGCCAGGAACCGCGGCCAAGGACAAGACACTTTTGCGTCTCCTTGGCCAATCAAGCTCCTGGTCGGGAAGCCCGTCCGGAAGCCCAAGAATGCTCGGCAGCCATGCTGCCTGTGCGTTGTAGTGGGCGATACCCACGTCGGTAGATTTTATGAGTGCGCAGCCAGTTGCAACTCTATGGTGTGCTGTGGCACGTGCATGCGTTCTGACGCTGAAGCCTGTCGTACAGCGGCAAACAAAGCAAGCACTAGCGCTACACTTGGTGCATTCGCTTGATGATTTTAAATATGACGGGTAGTGTTGAGACAGACTTCCCCCGAAATTTACTTGGACAAGCGTAGCACATGTTTGAAAGTCACAAGCACAAATCGAGACCAAGCCAAAAGCCCTAACCCACAGTGAAGCACAGAACCGTTTTCTTCACTTGAACAAGGGCTACCGTAATTTCGTCGTCCTAGGCGACGTTTATTCCTTAGCGACACGGAGATCTAGCCAATCGGGGTGTCAGAATTTTGCCATATGGCACTGTCTATTTTTACCTTTGTGTACTGCTAATTCGACGCTCATACCGCATTCCAGCTTTACGCGACTACGAGGCATGGGTCGCCCATGCACCACCGGGCAGGGCAAACAACGCAAGCAGTACAAGCGACACGCTGTTGCGTACAGCGACAAAAAAGCCTGGCTTGACTACCTAGACAAAGGATTCTCGGTCAAGCAGCGTATCGTGCACTTCTGCGGAGTGCTGCCCCGAAAAGAACACTGTGCAAAGGAGAACTCGCTTAGCAAATGGAAGAAAGCAGCTAAGGAAATTAAGGCGGCTTGTGAATCGAGTCGGGTGAGTCATCTCAACGGGCGGAAGCTTGGTGATGGTACGGTGCTGAGTAAAGAAGCTGAGGACGAAATTGTACAGTGGATCAACGGATTGAGGCAAGAAGGCGTGCCAGTTTCTAGGTTCATGCTAGAAACTGAAGCTAAACTAGTTGCGGCTGATCATGACGTCCCTCCCAACCAATTTTCAGCTTTACCGACGTGGATGAAGCTTTTCATGAGACGGCACAAGTTCTCGCTGCGCACGAAAACTCGCCAAGGGCAAACAACTCCCCAGGACGCGTCAGAAGCAGCACACAAGTTCCGCGCCTTGGTTCTCCAGACTGCCGTCGAGCAGAATTGCACCCAGATCTTTAACCCCTTGAACGCGAGCGATTTGGAGCGCGCCCATTTCCCTAAGCCCTAGGTGTGTTAGCCTGTATAATGCGGGAAGGGTTACCATACTGAACTTAGTACGATTTTTTATCCTGTATATGGAAAGCCGCGCCATACCCCTACTCCTATGATGGTGAAAAACTTAATCCTGTATGAGGCATTTATAAGAACGCGTTTCAAATACAGGATACAGGTCTAACCTGTATACCGAGGTACAAACACATAGCCAGTTTTTGATAGAGAAATGCAGCTCAGGTTTTAGAAAAAGAACTTGTTGATACCATACTCAAGCTAAGATATTTGTCCTGCACCTTTTGTCTCGCATCTGTCAGCTGCTCAATCGTCGCGGCGTTGCCGCTTAGACGGATGGCTGTCCTCGCCCTCGCCATCATCGCCCTCACTTCCCGATTTCGTCTCTTCGTCTCCGGCGGCAGCCGTGGAGCGCGCACGAATCTTCTTCTTCCGCTGCGAAGGTGGCAACATCGTACGATTGCGCCAGTGCCGGTACCAGATTTCGAAGCAGGAAATTGATTCCCCGTTGCTCGTGTGTTTTACCTTGTTGTATAGGTAAACGCGGGCCGCCGTTGCGTTCTTCGAGCCGCTCTGCAGCTTGCATGTGCTGCAGTAGAACATGGTTTTGCCGCCCTTCGACGCGGCCGTCTCCTTCAGCACGGAGCACACTTTGCACGCGCGCTGGCGCCTTTTCCTCCCTTGCTTGCCCTCGCGCCACTCATCGACTTGAACAGGAACGTGGGAGCGGCGCCGTGGCACTTCGGAGTTCTTCGTCGGCGTGGCTTGATCCATTCGCAACGCACGCCAGTCTTCCTCCTGCATCTGAGCCAGCTCGAGGTGCAACAGCTTGAGAAACTTCACGTGCGAAAGCTTCTTTTCCCGTCGGCCTCGCAACGAGCATTGAACACGATAAACGCATTGACAATAGCCAAGTCCAGGAATCCCAAGAACAACGACTTGTAATACTTCTTGTACTTGAGGGCTTGTTGAAGCGAGTATCTGTAGATAACGTGAGCATACAGGATTAGAACGGTCTTTATCATGAACATACACGATAGTGAGCTTATCGTTGGAGGCGGAGCTGGTCGTGTACGTCGACCCCTCCCATGAAGGTCTGGTAGTCCTTCAAGACGCGAGGACATGCCACTTCAACCTGTTCACCGGACTTCTCTCGACGGACTAAGCGATCTTGCTCGACGCTACCTCCAGCGGCGAGGATATGCACCGGTCTGTTATCCCACCAACACACCGCCTTAATGCATGGAACGAGCTTGTTGTCTGCAACCGTAAAGGTGCCCCGATGGATATCAGCAGGCCGCTTCTTCTTTTTGTCGACAATGTCTTTGCAGAAACCTCGCCGGTTTGTCATCACGGTGCCAATACTGTACAAACTCATCGTGAGTAGTTGCATGGCAAGCATTGGGGACGAGTAGAAGCGGTCGGTGACAACGAGACGCTTTTCGCTCGATCCACCAGCACCAAACACCTCCCGCAAATTGCGAATGACCGCAGCAGGTCCCGACTTGGCGTCCGAAGTGGCGGCTGCGCCGTCCGTCTGTCGTTTGCCGCAGTACATCTCAAACCTGTACATACATGATAACAGTGTTGATAAAAGGTATCAGACACGATAAGAATACTTTGCAACAACAAAAATTGAGTGTGCTCGAAAGCACACTCGATACCCACCTCATGCAATAAGCGGACTGAGAACAGCAGAGCATGAACAGCTTGGTCCCCCATTTATGGGGCTTGTCCTTCATGTACACGCGCATTCGGTTGAAAGACGAGCGCGAAGGCAGCATTGCCTCGTCAAACGCCATGACTGGCGGCGGTGTGTAGCCATCTAGGAATGTAGCTTGTAGAGAGTCAACCACAGGCCGGAGCTTCCATGCTCGGTCCAATTTTGCACGAGGGTCTGCATTGGAGCTGAAGTGAAGGTTCCGTGAAATGTGCATGAAGCGGTCTCGCTTCATGAACAATCCAAACAGCCCACGAGGAATGGCTCCTTCTGCGGTTGTTTTCCAATGATGCTCCAGCTTTTCCTTGTTCGGTGCAATCGTCCTAGCAATCAGAAGCCCCACGAAGTTGCATAGTTCTCTCGCAGTAATATCCGGGGTTTGCAGCAGCCCAGCTCGGATCACCTCGCGCGTACTTGGTTTGATAAATGTTTTTTTTTCTGTTCACGTGCAACTTGTTTTGCATATTGCCCTTCCACCCGCTCGTCTAGTTTCTCTTCGAAGTACTCGTTGCTAGCCTCAGCTATGCTCTCCCACAGGCGTGGCCGCGCGAAGAAGTAGAAAGCCCCGGCGGGACCTGTCGCCGATTTTAAAGCGCGAGCTGTAGGGCCGTACCGGCCGTCGTAGAGATTCGGGTAATCTTCACGCAGTGCTTCGATTGGGCGCTGCTCATACGGCTCGTCGAGATAGGGGTACGGACTGCATGATACAGGATCCGACCATCCATTGGTGCCCATATCATTCAAGATGTCGAGGTTGACCGCGCCGCTGGCGACGTTCTCGATTCCACCGACAGCATCGAGCCATGCTTCGTCAAACATTGGTTCATCAATCTCCTCAGCATCTTCGTCCACGCTCACGTTGTCATTGCATGTTTCGTCTTCTCCGAAGTTGCTCCCGGTCCAATCAGAAGCACCATCGTCGTTCTCTGCGTCCGACTCCATTGCACCAAAGTCATCTGGGTTGTCTGTCTTAAGTACAGCATTGAGGTCGGCTGTAAGATAAAGTTGAACATACAGATTAGATTCATCCGATAACTTGAACATACAGGATTGACCGACCTGAAGAAATTGCAGCTATACGTGCCGAACGCCGTGGCTGTGGGCTCGATTCACCTCCGTCGGCTTCATCGAACTCATCGTCCAGGTTGCGGCGAGGTGCCGCAGACTCGCCTGAGCTCGAATCGCTCTCACAGGCTGCAGATGCCGAGTCACCGGGTGAAGACACGCCACTACCAGACGGGCGATTCTCACGAATGCGTGGAGGCTGCGTTCGAAGGGAAGGTGTTGACGAGGGAGCGGCTTTGCGCCTCAGTGGAGACTTCGGGCTAGCCAATGCATCCATCGAAGCACTCGCAGCTGCAGAAGAAACCCGTACGTACAAGATTAGGAAAATGCACCCGAATAATACACGATAGCAATGAAGCGCACCGTTGTCGTCTTTCTCGACTGTCTCAGGCGCACCGGCGACTGCATCAGAGCGTGGTGGGGCTGCAGCAGCTTGTCGCGCCGCATCTACACCACTCACACAGGTTAGTTTCGTCCCAGTCACTCAACGATCTGAAACACTTACCCAGGTCGATCTTGTCGAGGTATTTCATGAGTTCTTCTGCACCGACGAAGTAGTCCACGCCTCTCACGTCCTGCTTCGTCTTTCCGGGTCGCAGGTACGTGTGGTCGTTCGAGAGACCGGTGGGCCTCTTGGATTTCCATCCTTGCTTGGTTAGCTCCGCCCAGCGCGCAGTAATTCCCGCCATTCTTCTCTGAAGCCGGCGAATTCTAGAATGCGGATGAATGAGTGGCGTCGGTGCGTGTGTGGTCCACACTATGGACTTTCTCTATATATTAAGACACTTCAATCGTACTTTCCAATGCACGGGGGTGGGTGCGCCTATCCGGCACCCCGAACCCTTTTGACTTAAATTTTGTATGGTACATACTAGAATCAACATAAATCGTTAACGTGTCTAATACAAGATAAGCATTTTCTGTAATCGTGTCTAATACAGGCTCTCGCGTTCAAGGGGTTAATGCCGATCAAACCGGTACGTATACAAACTTTTTCATTGATGTTCCTTTTTCTGAAAAAAAACGAACAGCCACTAACTTTATTCAAAGCTGTCTTTTTCGAGTATGTCCCGAAGAAAACTGTAGATATAAGAGGAGCCAAGACGGTTTGGGTCAAATGTGCCAACAAGGACAAGCAACGCGCAACCGCAATGCTACTACGCGACTCGTGTGGCAACAAGTATGATCCCTTCATCGTATTTGAAAGCTCGCCAGCTACAACGAAGGCTAAACGGGAGGAGAACAATGCGGTTCGGCATGGTTTTGGTGAACCGGCTTGACGCGAAGTAAGTAAGCTCCAGCAACTGCATCCCTGTCAGATTTATGGCACCAAAACGGCCTGGTGGAACACCGAACTTTCGTTGAAGTTCTTGCAGTACCATTTTGCTGAGCGCGAAAATCTGGGCGATAAGGTTCTTCTGTTGTGGGACGACTTTAGCGCTCATTGGACAACGGAGGTGACAAGTTACGCTGCTTCACTGAATGTCGTGCTCCTGAAGATCCCCCCGAGATATACGTACGTATGTCAGCCGGCTGACATAGCGTGGAATAAGCCTTTCAAGGGTTTATTACGCTCATTGTGGATCGAAAGACTGAAATCACAACTTATCAACTACAACAAAGGTGAAAAAGAGCGCCAGGAAAAACGTGAAAAACTGGCTGTGGCTATACTGGAAGCCAGGACAACTCTCAACCAGCAAGATGCAGACAAGAAAGCTGCCGAGCTCCGTGAACAGCACGTGGAAAAGGCGTTTGCACTGGTGGGTCCTTCTCGAATGCACATGCCAGAGCGGATCACGTCAAGTTGGTTTGCACTGTCGACATCCACCATACTGAGCGGGTTTTCGAGGGCGGGGTTGCTGATGGATGACCGTGTAGTGGCCGCTGACGACGATGAAGACGCACATACGGAGGGGTTGATTCAGTTGCTGGAAAGCTACAATCTAGCTGAGAAAGAAGTCGACTCCGACGATGACATTGGAAGTGACTGTAGCTGCAGCGATAGCGAATAATACTAAAACTTGCCTTGATAATTATAATTCCTAGCATTTGTGCACCATATGCTAACAAATCTTGTTGGTACGGTGTCGCCTACGACTACGAAAATACGGTATATACCTCGGTAGTACCGAAAAGGATAAAATTATATTTAATACAATTGGCGCTCTCACTTCCGGCGCCGTGATCTCCTGATTATTTTTCAGAAGTAGTATATCTAAAATTATAAATTTGTATTGGACGCATGGGCTCCAATAACGGGGCACCAGCCACGTTCGGCTGCGTGATGCACTTACGCCATGTACTTCGCGGCACGAACGGCGCTAGACGACGGGTGATGTCGGCCTGTGCTACCCTGTTGTATGTGAGCAACACCGCTGTCAGCGCCACTGGAGTAAAGCTAGCGGCCAGACTCCTGACCGTTTTCTCGATTGTCGCAGCAGCTCGGTCTTACTCTAGTCACTCTCGTCCTCCACCACGTCGGCTGGGACGGACATGTTCTTGAAGCGCACCTCCCTCTTCGCCGTGGTGCGGCCTGGCGCGTCCTCGAAGTGCGTGGGCACGTAGTTCTACCGCACACTGCTGCCCTCCATCAGCTCTGTAAATGACCGGTCTTCTACTTACCAAAACTTACTGACTTTTATTCGATTTAGTGGACCACGGTGTCGGAAGTGGGAGCGCCAATTGTATAATACCATAAGACATGTGGTGCATGATGTAGGTAATGATACTGATGTGCAAAATAAGTTGCCACGATAGTAGTGAGCCACATTTCACTAATGTTGGCAAGCACCCAAGCTCTATTCTATTCAAGGAACGGTACTGGCAGGTCTGTAGGCCGGCTCCGAATGCTAATGCAAGCATTAAATATGAAATGCGGCACGAAAAAATGGACAATAGGAGCTGGTATCCTGGTTAGACTACTGCAGACGTCCTGTACAGAATGGACTTTTCCCATAGTTAAGCACCCCAACACATTCATAATCCGTGATTTTCTATTCCTTATGACGATTGAGAGGTGAGGGGGAATATTTACTTGGCTTTGTATGGGACGGTCATTCAGAAACCACCTTTATATTCCTGATGAGCGGGTATTCCTATCCTAGGTATTACTACCGAGGGGATCGTCTGTAGTACTTTTATCTTGTGGCTTTAGCATTTCCTAGCATGTCTTCCTTCTCGTCATTTATGACGAAACGCGGATAGCATCGGGAATTTTATGTCTGGAAGCAGCGGCTCACGAAGGGCATCCAGCTGATTGTGCACAAAACGTCCTGCTTTGAGCACGAGTCCGTGTTGGACGCGCTCAACAGGCCTAAGGTACAGAGGCGCACCGCGTATTCAGCATGGGCACATAATTCGGCTATAGCAGGAAATCATAGATGATAGGTCCCTGGTACTTTGTAATGTATTCATATCTCAATCTACTATCTTGAGGAATTGATTTATACCGGTGCCGAAAACGTATATATATATATATTCGACCCGGTGCACCACTGTACCTCAGGCCTGGCCGCCACATGGGCAAAACCAGGACCTTTAACCCCTCCAGACCGGCTGCTGCATAATGCTGGGTTAAGACTTTCCTTAAACTGCATCCATGCAGTTTAAGCGATTTTTGACTTGAGTTTTGTATGGGGTGTATTTTCCCTCGCCACATGATATACAAACTTTAATTTAAAAAATGTCGGGTTTCTGTTCGCGCCTTTCTTTTGCAACATAGGAAAGGACGGGCCGTGTAATGGGCCTACTTTGGCTCACTACAACAGCTTACACGTGTGCGCTCGTGTATGAGGAAGCGTAGTTTAGTTTCAACTAGAGTTAATCATACTCGGGCCTCCGAGTATAGATTAATCTAAAACGATCCAAATAATGTTTTTGGGTTAAAATGAGAACTGTTATTTTGTTTTATGTTTCTGACTTCCTCTAAATGTAATATTCTAAGTTGAGAATCTGCCAACGGCTGGTTGGCAGAATTCCTTTGCTATGCATGTCGATCATTGGTTAAAAGATGCTGCTTTCAACCAATAGGGGGGGGAATCCTAAATGTCTATGGACCACCCGTCGTGGTGGTCGTAAATGAATGTGGCACTTGATGTAACGTACATCAAGGCCGAGGAAGTAACCATTCTCTAACAGCTAACGTAACTGTTAAAGTTACAAGAGACTGTAGCCACTTGTGCGTGTAACCCCGTTACAGGCAGTTTTTCAAAAATCAAAATATGGGATCTGGCAGGTTCCCCGTTCTGCAACTGATTTGCATACAATACTAAAGGTTTTTGGGACACTCCCTCCCAACGAGTGGCTCAGCAGCTTGGCCCTTGCCGCCTTTTCAAAATCCGCCTCATTCGAGAATTTGCGCGCGCGGACCCCACGTCGATAGTGAAGCCACGCGGAAAGATTGTGCGTGACCTGGAGGTCACTGCACGCGACCTGTCGTTCAAGTCGGTGTGGCGCGAGCTGCGTGAGCAAGGCTGGACGCGGAAGCCGCCCCCAAGATGTGGGTTGGACGACCGCTATTTCTACTTGCGACCTGGTGGCGACGCGAGCGGCGCGGACGGTGTTGATTTCTTCCGCGGTGAAGAAGCTGTGCTGGAGTATTACGCAAATGGTATGTGTGTATTGATTGCTACTTGCTAATAAGGTCTAACTTACGTATTTGCAATTTATGCAGTCCTACGACGTAAAGCACGCACTCCAGCCCCAGCTTCCACCCCTTCGTTGACTGCTCCGGCGGCTCAGGCTTCAGCGTGCGCGCCTGGTGATGCTCAAACTGCTGCCGCCGCTGAAGTCGTTCGGCTCAACTACTTGCCGGACATTGAGGCTGCCGAAGCTCGCGCTCGTGCAAGGGCAGCCGCTGGTGCTTCTGCCACGGTCGCCACGACGCCGCAGCCCTCTCTCCGACCGACGCCACCCGTGAATCCAGCCGCTGCCGTTGCCCGAGGAGATCCTGCTGCTACGGTCGCCCGAGAAGATCCTGTTGCTACGGTCGCCCGAGAAGATCCTGTTGCTACGGTCGCCCGCGAGTCGCCGCCCGCTTCTCCCACTCCCGTTCGGCGCCAAGCCCCTGGCAAGCGTCCGGCGCGTCGGTCTGCTAGACGATCGCTGGAAGAAGTGACACACTCGACAGCTCCTGATTGCAACTTCACCTCACATGACGCGAGGAGATTCAGCAGACAACGAAGATGAAGACGATCGTGATTCAAGTGCTGATTCGGTGCTGTGCGATGGAGCTCCAAGCGACGTCGAGTCTGGTAAGATGAATTTTATGCTGAATATTATGCAGTGTCTTATGCCGCATTATATGCTGTATATTAACTTGCCCCATAACCTAAATGCTAGACTGATCGCTATTATGTATATTGCTGTACAGATGAGGAAGCTCAAGATCGTGAAGCCAGCTCTAGGCAACAAGCTGCTTGCAGACAACAACGATGATCTGAACATGGTGGGAGCCGAAGACTGTGAACCGCAGTATGGCGCAATGGAGTCAGGCGACGAAGCTGAGAAGGACGACGTCGAGACGGGCAAGTACGACTCAGACGAAGAGATGGCGCCTCATGATGATGAAGCCGACGACCCGGAGGAGACCGAGCAGGAGATCACGGCTGAGGTTCTTTTTGCCGAGAACGGTTTGAGTCAGTTTGGCGGTGAATACGAAGTTTTGGCGGGCGACCTCAAGGACCAAGTGCTGCGTGAAATGTCGGCAACCGGTTGGGAAGACGTCGTCGCCCCAGACACCGCTGAGTATATCATGACTCCATATGAGCCTGTCAATGACTCGGGGAGCTATCCAGGTATTCGGCAAGGCTACTCGGGGCCAACCGCGGATGTTCTACGGCGGGGTCATTCGCCGCTCGCGCTGTTCTTCTACTTCGTGCCTGTGGTTCTCTGGCAGCATATCGCTGCCTGCTCAAACGAGTACCATCGTGAAATGTTGCCGCTGAGGGTCGAAGGAGCCTATCTACGCTACAAAAACAAGAGGCTCCTGAATCCGAAGATGCCGCGAAAGACCAAGCGTGACATTCAGCATGAGATGGAGGGGATGAAGCCCATCCTGCCACACGAGTTGTGTCGGTGGGTCGGGTTGCTCGTGGCAAGGACGATTGCGCCCAATCGAGAGAAGTTGTCGAACCACTGGAAGACTACAGACGACGGGGCAATCTCTCGTGGGTGCTTTGGGTCAGTGCTTGCTCGAGACCGATTCATGGATATCTCGCGCAATCTCTATTTCAACTCGAACAACGACCCCCGCGCCCAAACCGACCGTGCCTGGAAGATCCGAAAACTTGTCGAAGTCCTGCAACGGACTTTCGCCCAAGGGTATGTTGCGCCTTCGCATCTAGCATTCGACGAGGCATTGCTGGCGTCTCGCTCGTCTTTCAACAAGATGCGTGTCTACATGAAAGACAAGCCGCACAAGTGGGGCACCAAGCTCTTCATGATCTGCAGTGCAGTAACCGCGTACTGCATTCGGTAAGTTTTTTTTGGGACTCAAAATTGGTTGTGCTGTATTATGCAGTTTATGGTTACTAACTCGGACTCGCTTATGCTGTATATCGACAGGTTTGAAGTCTATTGCGGCAAGAAGCAGCACACCAGCGATGCTCACAAGCCCGACATCAAGTCAGAACCAGCAGCAGTGGTTCGCAACTTGCTCGAGGTGTTCGGGCCGGATGCACGGAAGCAGGGAATGCGGCTGATCGTCATTGACAGCTTCTACACGTCGGTGGCATTGGCTATTCAGCTGTTGCTTATGGGCTTCTACTGTGTGGGCACGATCATGACGAACCGCCTCGGGTACTGTAAGGATGTGATCGAGAAGAAGAAAACGCGCCCCAAAGATGTTGCCCGTGGCTCCTTCAAGATGGCGAAGTCGAAGTTCGTGCCCAACATGACCGCGATTAGCTGGTGGGACTCGCGCCCAGTTCATTTTCTCTGCACCGGGGAAGTTGGAGCTTGACCGAGTTGCTCGTCAGGACGGAGCAGCGCAAGTGGAAGTGCCATGCCCCCGAGTCGTAAAGGACTATCATGCGTTCATGGGGGGCGTAGCCTTGCATGACCAGCTGCGGTTGCAGCGGTACTCGCTGCAGCGAGCTCTACGGTTCAAAAAGTACTACAAGTCACTGGCGGTCGGCTTGATCGACTTAGCGATCGTGAACAGCTATATCGTGCACAAGGCGTACCACCAGAACAAGCAGTCCCGCCACCTCAGCCACGTCAAGTTCATGAAAAAGCTGCATCTGCAGCTCTGTCGTGTGCAGGCATCGGATATGTACGAAGGCAATGCCTTCGGGACGGCGCAGCCAGCGCCCCCGCCTACGTACGAGCCCATTCCTGTCGGTGGCAATGCAGCCACCTCACACACCGCTCGCCAAGTCGACGGGTGGCGCAACGAGGGGACGCAGGCTAAGAGGCGCCAGCGAACTTACAAAGTCTGCTCAGTGCTGCGCACGGCAAAGCAGCGAGCAGTAACTACAACTTACTTTTGCGGAAGATACAGTGAGAAGGGCCCAGTGTTCCTCTGCATGAGGGCGCGGCGTCAAGTGCGCGGGGTTGCAATGACCTGTTGGGACGTGTGGCACAAGGAGTGGATGCACGGCAAGCTGATTCCTGTGGACAAGGGCAACATGATCCGAATGCGCAAGGCAGGAGATGTACGCGGAACACCTTCGACGCCTGGCACTCCGACGACACCTGCGTCGAGCAAACGACGTCGCACATCGCCGTAGTGAGTAAGCTGCATATTATCCTGAAGGGTACGCTGCATAAATACAGGATAGCTTTGATTGCATGCGTGTAGATGTTCAAGCTAGCAATCTGTTTACCACTGTGGTCCCTGTCTCCGCGCAAGCCCATCTCAACCTGCATCATGTTCGAGCAGGCCGATCTTGACTTGCATCCTTCGACCTCAGTTTATGAGCAGTTTCGTGCTGATAGACGTGCGTTCAAGCAGCTGTCGCTGCTGGACGTTTATATCATTAGGAAATTGTATACAGCAAAAAACAATCAGTGGCGTTTCCTTTGATCGCGTTACCAGCATATTTTGATCGCGTTACCAGCTAGGGGTGACCCCCCAACTCCGTATATGATAAACTGTATAGGAAGTTTGATTTTCCAAATTTTAGAAAACAAAAGCAAGGGGCAGTGCCGGTGAGCGCATGTTCTGTTCCGCCACTGCCCTGTCCATTTCCTTGGTAAACTGTAGTATGCAGCTTAGCTCTGTGACTTTGGCTAACCACATGCAGTATACGGCAGTTTTAGCACCGCTCTACACACTTTTGCAAATCTCAGCCTTTCGCTTGCCGCTAACCCGATCCCTTTATATACAAACGTCAAGTCTATTTTTTTATGCTGCATATGCTTTTAAACTTTTTTTTGGCGTCCGGTCTGGAGGGGTTAACTGACTCGAATTAAGGGTTAACAGAAAATGGGGATTTGTGTATGAGAGGTTGAAATTGTACTGTGTGAGATGCAGATTAAAATAGCTGTTCTACAAGTCGTGGGAAGTTTCCCCTCGTCTAAACTGGTAGCATAGCCATAGAAGTGAAACTACCCAAGTAGGAGCGACGTTTGGGCGACGAGGAGGCTCATTCCTCGATTCGTCGCCTCGCCGAGAAGCATTTAACCCTCCACGCCACTCCCTGGCAGCGAGGCGCTAAGTTTTCCTTAGGCAACATTGAATTTAGTGGCAATGTCCTACAGTGGATCTTCGTCGAATGGAACCTTACTTCCCCGCTTCGCGGCGTTTAAGTTAAGTTTTATAGCTACTGGACGGTTGTGCCCCGTTCCGCTCGCCTCGTCGGTCGATGCACTACTCGCCGTGCTTGGTAGAAAATGTAGGTAGGATTGGGGGCCCGCGACGTATGATGACTTCTAAGACCGAAGCCAGTCAAAGTGGAGACTAAAGTCCATGCCTTTGAAAACCACCACAAACGATGGTAGCACTTTCCGTTAGTACTGTATGGACGTCAACGAATTGATAAGTCTTACCGAAATGTTTGAGCTCAAACGGCAACAACACCAACGTCGCGATGAATACGTCGATCTGAACGAACTCGACTTGCGTTTCCAGCACGTAGGCGAGCTGGTAGAGTGGGGAAAAGGCAAACTTGCGCTGCAGCAAGACTTTCAAGGCGATAAAAGAGAAAAACTCCAGGACCGCAAAGAGCATGATGCCCCCAATAGCACTGTCGCGCCATCCGTCAGCCCCGCCAGGCGCGTACACGACATTCGGCAGCTGCTGGAGCACCGACTTGTAGATCACGAACACGATGGGGATGACGCATTCGATGTACTCGACCAAGACGAGGTATTCGCAGTGGAAGAGCAGTTGGAGGCCTTGGATAATGAGTTTCTTTCCTTGGTCCGTTCCGCCTTCGACTTCGTTCGTAAGGTTGGTATTAAAACGAGAGCTTTGAGTGAGCGGTAATTTATCCAACGAATGCACGACGGGGCCGACGGTGGCTGGCACCACGGGAACACTGCGAAAATGCTGTTTGCGCGGAATTGGGGATACTCGGACTGTTGCCGACTGCTGTGGTTTCGTACTGTAGACGTGCAAAGTTTCCAGTCTCTTAAGTGTATCAAACCGGTCACCTGGAAGCGGGTGCGGGTCACACGCCCACAGACGAATGCCCGCGACGGACTCTATGTTGAACGCCTCCGGATTCCGAGCGACCTCGAGGGTCAACGATAGGAGGCTTTCACTCGCCTGATGACTCAAGTGGTTGTAGCTCCAGCTCTTGTGGTCTTCCAGCAACTTGCAGAGAGCGGCAGCGTTGTGTCGGATCTCTCGAAACTCTAGCAACGAAAAGAGCACGTCTGTGAGGATGGCCAAAATCGACACGATAGCGGATCCGGAGTTGTACATACAGACGGACACGAACAGCGTGCTGAAGTAGTCGACGTTAAACGCCACGATCCCCGGTACGTAGTCCTCCATGCTGTGGATGGAGCGTCCGACGTACTTCTTGGCTCCAAACTTCCAGAGCGGCAGTAAAAGCATCGTAAAGCCTTGGTATTTTGCTGGAACGAATCCGTAGAGCACTTTGACGAGGGGGTAAACGGTCACCAGCGTCTCGTGAGCCACGAGGAAGTTGTGGAACTTGACCAGATTCGGCCGGAACGGGGATGTACTGCGGAAGGGGGCGATGCCAAACATGAGCACCAGCATCAAGCCGATTACGATGACGTTGGGAATGCCGCCCACGAGCATCACGAAGGGGACAGGAAAGCCCACGACAATCGCCAACATGATGGCAAATCCTATGAATCCCGCAGTCACGGCGATTGCGGTGATCATGATCTTCGGCAAGGTGAACGGGAGGCCAACCACAAGTCGTCGTAACATGAACATGCCGTTAGTAGTTATCAAGAAGCAGATGATACCCACACGGACCCAGAAGACCCAGTTGGCAGCCCAGCCATCCGAAGGTGGTTGAAGGGGCAGGGACTCGAGTATTAACGCCACAGCTAGAGCTGGTAGAGGGGTCAAAAGACACACCAACACCACGTGGGCCGTCGACTTGGTCTTGCAGTAATGGTCCAGACTTTCGAGTCTCTCGATCGAGTACCTGCCCTGGCGACCGACTTGAGCGCTTTCCCACTTGTTCTCGAGTAGAGAAAAGAAAGTGGACACTCGACGAATGCGGCCCGAGGATGAGTCGGCTCTATCAGCGTTCCCCACTGTCCATGCGTGAACTTGCGCGCTGACCATCTTGGATCGATACACGCAGTCTGAAGTGGCTTTGATGTCCAATACCTTTGATCCAAAAATGGCGCTCGGGCCACAAAGGTGTTCGCAACAAGAACTCGAGGATGAGATGTTAAAGTTGTCCTCGTGCATGAAGCAGGATTTCATAGGACAGCTTACAGACCTCGCAGTAGGACATACCCATGCAGATCCACCAGATATCCTGGTAGTGCTACTGCGTACGTAAATACTACGAGAAATTAATATTCTACACAATAGGGAATAATTCGATGCTTCAAATGTGTTCTCGACAGAAACATGTAAGTTAGGAGTAATGTAGGTAATACAATTTTCAAGTATTGTGCTTCGCAGATATTTAACCTTTATTTTAGAGTGCTAAAACAGACTTGAAAATGATTATAAGCGACGTGTCCGTAATGAGGGAGGTGGTCGTCTGGAAAGGTGACAGGGTGGTAGCTGCCACAAGCAATCCACTGGCGATGGGCAACTTGATCGAGAAGGCTGAGAAAGAAGCGAAGTCCAACGTGATTCACCTGTACAATGGCTCGCCTAAAACCGCTGCAGCGAGTGCTCGAGCGGTGTGCTTCACAAGCCCAAACAAACTGTGGTTTGACCACATCAAGAGGCGAGATAGCATCGCCTTGAGCTTCCAAATCTATGCGCCCGAAGTTCTGCTTGATTAAGCAGATTCGGCAGAGTTGAACGCGAGGTTGCCACGAGCTGCCCACATACAAGATGGATTACTTAGTACTCGATTGGAGAGTGACTGATTGGTTTTAGCGTGCATAGTTTACTTCCCAGTACCGCGAGTCGACAGTCTATGAATTCGGAAGGATTAAATGGTACTTTTTTGGATAGCGAAGTTGACTTGTCGAAGGGTTGATCTTGTGCTCTAAAGGAATCGGTCTTTCTAAAATGCGTACCTCAAGACCCCGGCATCAAAAGTTTGATGTTGCTCGGTTAAGGGGGAGCGAGAAGCTTGCTACCTTGCCCCAACTCTCGCTAGCGTATGTGCAGGAATCAAGTGAAAGCTACTCAACTTGATTATTGCAGCTAGAGTTTGTGTGTGTGTGTGTGTCTAAAGAGGCGATGTCACGTTGCTGGAGCCAGTAAGACTGCTTCAAAACTCAGAGTGATACTCTGAAGCTACATGCACGTGAGTGACCTCCGTGTAGTCAACTGGCCGCTCTTATTCATCTCCTTCAACATCGCTTTGAGCTCAATCCTGCCGTGCAGTACGAAAGTCTTCTGCAGTTCCTGCACATGCAGCTCTTTATGCTACGGCTTAAAGGAGTTCAGGACAACAGTAAACGAATAGCTAACGAGCTGTCATTAATAAAAACTTAAATTATACTTCATATGGGTTGCAGCTCATACCGAGTGGCCGGCTGAAGCACCAACTACTATATTGACCAACCAGACAGCAAAGAAACCAAACCTTCGGTTGCACCCCATGCGTAACTCGGAGCTCCAAAGCTCAGAAATGGTTCAAGGGCGATGGTCCCGACGCGTTCAAACCAAAATAACCGTCACAGGTCGTGAAATATAACTTTGACCCAATAGTTTGCACTTTGGTTGGTTTCGTTTGTGCTAGGCGTCCAAAGCTTAAGGTGTCTATATTTAAAATCATCGTGTGGCCAAGCATTCTGGGAGGAGGACGTCTGAGCGCGTTGTCGTAATCGACGTCTTCGCGTTCTGTTCTGGCATGACCTCCAATCTTCGCCTTTGGACGCTCCGGTGTATTCACCATTCGCAGATTCCTCGGTCGCGGTTTTTCGTTTCCCAATGCTGGAAAACACGCAAGATCGTGCATGGAAGACAGGGGTGAATACAGGCAGAACCGTCTCGTCATCGCATGGCCTTCGGCGAGCGTCCACAGCGCTCCATCTGATGGAGGCCAAGTGGGATAGCGTCCAAGTCGGTCGTCAGGGCAGCTACTCTATCGAGAGGCTTGAAAGTCTCGATCACTTTTGTCGCACCAAGTCCACAACGCACGTGATCCTGGTGTGTCTCTTAACGCCACTGCCAGCTCTAGGATCAGTGCTGATACTCGAATCACTACCACTACAACCTCCTGGAGATGGGTGGGCCGCCAACTGGGTCCTTTGGATTCGCTTGTCGTCCAACAGCTTCCTGGTCAATGTCAACGCGATGCTCGTGTTCAGACGCCTGGTACCTGGCCTGCAGCTCACCTTAGCGAAAATACTGGCCATCTCGACGGTAGTGGGTGCGGGATTTTCCGCGTTTTCGATCCTGTTGGCTGTCGTCGTGGGCTTCCCCGTTCCTTTTGTGTCGGTGGTCGGCAGCACGCCCGCCTCTGTCTTGATCGGGTTGATGCTGGTTCTAATGTTTGGCGTCGCCCCCTTCCGGAGTACGTCTCCGTTGCGGCCGAATCTGGTCAAATTCGGCATCTTTCTCGTTCCTCACGTCGCTCTGATTACGGTTTACCCCCTCGTCAAAGTGCTGTACGCCTTCGTTCCCGCACGATACCAAGGCGTTACAATGCTCTTACTGCCGCTCTGGAAGTTTGGAGCCAAGAAATACGTCGGACGTTCCGTTAACACCATGGAGGACTTTGTGCCGGGGATTGTGGCCTTCACAGTTGACTTCTTCAGCACGCTCTTTGTCTCGGTTTGCATGTACAGCTCCGGATCTGCCATCGTTTCGGTGTTGGCCATCCTCACAGACGTGCTCTTATCGTTGCTGGAATATCGAGATATCCGCCACAACGCCGACATCCTCTACAAGTTGCTGCAAGACCACAAGAGCTGGAGCTACAATCACTTGAGCCACCAGGAGAGTGAAAGCCTCCTATCGTTGACCCTCGAGGTCGCTCGGAATCCGGAGGCGTTCAACATAGAGTCCGTCGCGGGCGTTCGACTGTGGGCGTGTGACCCGCACCCGCTTCCAAGCGATCGGTTTGACGCACTCAAGAGGCTGGAGACTCTGCACGTGTACAGCTCGACATCACAGCAGTCGGTAACAGCCAGAGTATCCACAAGTCTTTCACTCTCAAAGCAACTTCGCAGTGTTTCCGTGGTGCCAGCCACTGCCGGGCCCGTCGTGCATTCGTTGGAGAAGTCACCTCTCACTCAAAGCTCTCGGTTAAGCATCAATGCCATTCTCACTGGTGACGTCGGGGCCGGGGCTGAACGATCGAAGAAACTGATTGTCCAAGGCCTCCAACTGCTCTTCCACTGCGAATACCTCGTCTTGGTCGAGTACATCGAATGCGTCATCCCCCTCGTGTTCGTGGTGTACAAGTCGGTGCTCCAGCAGCTGCCGAACGTTGTGTATGCTCCTGGCGGAGTTGACGGATGGCGCGACAGTGCTGTTGGGGGCATCATGCTCTTTGCGATCCTGGAGGTTTTCTCTTTTATCGCCTTGAAAGTCTTGCTGCAGCGCAAGTTTGCCTTTTCCCCACTCTACCAGCTCGCCTACGTGCTGGAAACGCAAGCCGAGTTCGTTCAGGTCGACGTCTTCATCGCAACGTTGGTCTTACTGCCCTGTGAGCTCCAGCATTTCGGTAAGACTTTTCGATTCCTACTACTCCGAAGTTCTTTGGTTGATACTTACTTTCTGGTACAGTCTCTTCTAACAACGTTTATAACGTATGATGACAGGCATGGATTTCAGTCTTCGCTTCGACTGGCTTTGAGCTTAGACCCGGACTTTATACTGCTGTGCAGCGCTTAAATGACTGTGTAAATATTTTTCACACATAATATTGTTATTACTGATTCCTACTGTACGTGGAACGGCCATACGGGAATTCCGCAGCGTGCTACAGATGGTTGTACGACCCACTCTGATACGAATAATGTAGATATCGCCTCGAACAGGCAGGGAGGAGGAGGAAATACGTTGATTAACTAGTAGTGGATAACCGTTCTGCCTGGTAGCTCCAAATTACTAAATCTAAAAATTAAATCTGTGGGATCCAGATCCTTCGCGCCGGCGGTGATAGCTCCATGGTGGGTTTAGGAAAACCTAAACGTTGAAGTATCAAGGCAACTAGCTCTGCATTGATGTTCAACTCTTCAGAGCGTCGATAAATGAATTGGCAGTGTCTTCCAAAGGAAGCGAGAAGACTTGGTACACTTGGTTGCTGGACTTCCGTTTCTTGAAAGTAGATATCATTACGAAGCCGCCACGTAGCATGGAACACGATGGCGGTATGTACCCTCCACAGCAGTAGCAAGACTTTGTAGTGTCGCCTCCAATCATCCTGTAGGTCAGAGGATAAACAGGCAGGGAGTACCGTGCAGACGATTAGAGCCACGGGGCGCTACTTCAAATGACCCGGCAATTGTGGACGCACAAGAATCCGCTCACGGAATACCATGTGTGGGTTAGCTACAGACTTGCAACCAGACAGCTCAACTTGTTCTGCGAGGGCAGACGGCAGGACAGGAACTACTGTAAATTGCAGTGCTGTCGGCAGGAAAGAAGACGCCGAGTCACATTTTCTGGACGTGCCCGTGTGAACAAGCATGTTGGCAAAAAAAATCCTGATCAGCCACTGGACCGGGCGAAGCTATCAAGTCTCGCAACTTCAGCATTATATGACCAGTTGCGGATAGCGATCACCTCCTGCGATGACACGGGAACTTAGTAACCGACTCGGCTGTGCGTTCCAATACGAAGTCGCGAAGTATGAACCAGAGTGGAAGGGATCTCTGTGTGACGGTATTGTTGGTTACAGAGGAATCTAGTGGTGCATCAAGGTAACGATAGAAAGCAGTGTTGCTGCTTTTGAAGTAGCAGGAATCCGACAATTGCGGATACTAGCCAGACTAGAAACGACGAGCTCCGCAGTATTAATGGGGTTACGGGGTTAATTTGCCTGGATTTTATATGAGGCGAGCTACGTGCAGCCATCGGGACTATACTCGGCTCCGGCACTGATTAACTGGCTTAGCACGCTCCAGGCAATCTTATAACTATACGTTTAATAGACTAGCCTGAGCCTCCTCCTCCTGCGGGTGATGTAGAGATTTGGCGCCGATCTCACATATCCTACTTACTCTTAGCTTCCAGGAATGCACGACGCTGCTGGAAATAATTGGAGTTGAGTCCGTGGTCGCACAGAGCTGCCATGATGGGTCTTGCTTTGCCGTAGAGGATCTGCTCGCGCTGCATAAGCATGCTGCACCACTCGGAATCCAGCTCGTACCAGTCGTTGTAGCGTTGCATTTGTCGAGCTGCGCTGAGTCCCTGCACGAGTTGCTCGTGGATGCATCTGCACGCCTCCAGCTCCCGAGGTCGAGTGCGATCGTACTTTTTGGAGCACGCTGACTTCCACAGACTGAACAATCGGGAGTTGACGGGGAGGAGCAGCTGCAGCAATTGATCAGGTAGTCGGTCGGCCCCTTGATCGAAACCGGGAGCCCAAAGCTTACGCTGTTCATGCTCTGAAAACGTGTCACTCAGTTGCAACAAGCCCATAAAGTCGCGTTGTTGGACTTCAGAGAGCGTAAACTCGCGACAAGCGCCAGTCTCGATAGCGCAGAGGGATTTGTCCCGAACAGGCCACAGAGTGTTGCCGTAGCTGGGGATCGGTATCCCCATTGCACCACCACCAGTAGTAGTAGAAGTTGTTGTTGTCGAATCATCGACTAAAACGTACTTGACCGCTTCGGGGTGGAACCACTGACCCCCGCTCTGAGGAACGCACTCGCCCGTGTTCACACTCACGTTGAGGCCCAGACTCACGCCCCAACTGTCACTCTCGCAGTGACTGGAAGACAAAAGGGCAGCCATGGATCTGTCCTCTGCGACCCAGATCTTCATGACGCCGAAGGTGTGGAAGTGGCACTGGCCGTCAGCGCGATACACTTCGCTCTTGCTCAGCTGCTGGCAGTTGGCGTCTTGGTAGTACTCGACCATGAAGTACGGGGCGTCCCCAAAGGCCGATTGCAGGTAGGCATCTCGACTGGAGCTGCACGAGCCCTGTCCGTAGTACGTCACGTTGCCGAAGCCCCGGATGCCGTCGTACTGGGTGCATTCGAAGCCCGTACTGCAGCCGCCCTCTTCAATTCGCGCTGTTGAGGGCGTCTCACATGGGGAGAAGTCGTGGCCAGCGTACACGCTGACCTCGCTGTCCGACGCGAAGGCGGTTGACTGTGTCGTTGCCAGCCACAACAGAGTTGCAGCCGCAGGGGCTTCATCATTCGAACGAGAATCCGACCAAAGCGCGAGGCCGATGAAAGACGAAAAGATGAATGACGAGAGGATGCTGCCCGTGGTGCCTCTTCAGAGACAAAGATCGCAACGCCTTGAATTATCTGGGTTTCATAAGCACGTAATTTATTACTAACTAGCTGAGCATCCGCAGGCGGTTGCTTGAGGGGCGACGCCTTAAATTAGTACAATTTCCGGCGACGCCCCCCTTCGCTCGAAACCCTCACCTGAATTACAGGGCCTTTGATGAAGTCTATGTACTCACTGACAGTACTCACACAAACACTAACTCTATACTTGTAGTAGTGTCTGCAAACTGTTTGTTACTTGAAATAGTGTGTAGTGAACCTGGTTGCGAAGTTCGACGATTGACTATGGATTCTGTATGTACAGCACCTAAGGGCGAGTAGCGACCTTGTTTTACTTGATCCTGATAGTTAACGTGGCCTCACAATCAGAGGCACCTATACTTTAATCAAGATAAACGTTTTTCCCAAAGTTTTGTCGCCGTGCCAATTCGACATATTTGTATGGGAGCCACCCTACCCAATGGGAAATCCGAGGTCGCGTCATATGTCGCGTTTAAAGCAACCTGATTGGAGGAACATAGATAAGTATCATCCGACAACTACTTCTTTAAGCTGAGATATTGTACAAAGTGTCGCTGTTCCAAACCTTTTGTCGCGCAGTGTATTGTGAATTCTGGCCAATGTTGCCGATTCAGGTCCGTTTACCATATGGATTGAAATCGCTGAATACAAATGTCAAGTGTTTTGAAGCCGGCGACGTCCACACGTATCCGTCAGAGACATATATCCGGCCACGACATATTGTCGGCCAAACACAAAATATACAAAATTAGGTCAAACCGTAATTTGGGGTGCTCCACCTTATTGGCGACTTCTTATTGTGAAAACGATTAGTTTGTCCTGCTGAATTAGCCGGTTAAACATCGTTCATTGCGGATTTGAAGACTAATAAATCGGGGATGTCTCAATTAAAATCGGGGTATAAATCGCTCATTGGTCTCGTAATTATGTGCAGCCTAGTAAATTCGATCAACATTCATGTACCCGCGGCCCGAGACTCGCCAAATGCAGCGACAACACCGCGCTTAAACGCGTCGCCTGCATATCTCAGTTACACGTATTATAACGTGCAACTTTTCCTTCTTATTAATAGTTATGATGTTAGTGGTGTAGCCTTGACTACATAGCCAAGAGCGACTGCAACGATTGTTGTCTGGCGGCTGATTTAGCCTACCAGAAGCGAATGCCGGTTGCACATCGGACATTCTATCTGAATAGCAAGCAAATCAGCCGGCCCTGTCAATTAGCAATTGTAAATCCGACTCATATGCTCTGACTCTGTAAGTCAGCCTACGTAGTAATCTTGAGTATAAATCGAGGTACCTCAGTCTAATTAGGAGGTCGGATTTATCAAATCGGGGGCCGCCGGTCTTATTAAGCCACTAAATCGGCGGATTAAGAATCCAGTAAGACATTCTAATCGGTTTTCACAATACAACCTTCCTCGTCCTGGGTAATTACCCCGGTATAGATCGATAGAGGACGCTCTTCCGCTTCCTCCGAACGCCTGAAGGTCTGAAACGACCTCACTCCTCAAAAATTCTCTGCTCTCAAAGTCACCCCTTCATCAATCAGGCTCCAAGATGTCGTCTGCCCAGACAGCTGTTCCCAACATTTCCCAGGCAGATTTATACTTGGCTGCTGTATGCGCTGTCGAAGATGGCATGTCGATTCGCAAAGCCGCCAAACAGTACAAGTTGCCGAGGGAGCCGCTGAGGTACAGAGTGCGTGGCTACGTTCCTATCGACTGTCGTCGGGGGCTCCAACTCCTGTACATCAACGCTGGAGCGGAAGAGGGTCTTCTCGAGGCGATATTTTATCGCGCAGCTCATGGGCTCTCTATCGGAAGGGCCATGTTTCGAGATCTCGTCCGCCAGGCCGCACTGCCAACTAACGTTAGCAGCCATGCCCTTAGGGCAGATCACGCTAACAACGAGCGCGTGATCTGCCCTAAGGGCATGGCTGCTAATGTTCAACGTTCGTCGGACCGCGAGAACGTCAGCATCATGGGGTGCGTCAATGCGGCAGGAGGTTTCATCCCGCCTCTCTACATCTATGGAGGTGCTCGCCGAAAGGTGAGCGGGTTGAAAATGGCTCCGGTCAACGCGAAGTGTGCAGTTACTGAATCATCCAACGTCAACAGAGACGTCTTTCTCCTGTGGTTCAAGTGGTTTGTGGAGCTCCTACCTCCTGCGAGACCTCAGCCCCTTGTTCTCGACGGCCATTTCGCGCACATCTCGCTGGCCACGGTCAAGTACGTGAGGCGAGGCCGATGAAACCTTTATCGCCCAGGGGGGTTCGTATAGCGCAGCCCAAGAAGGTCCTCAGGGTGTAGACCCAGAGAACCGACTTGAGAGTCAACAGCAAGAAGGTAAATCCAGAGGTTCGCAGCCGCAAAGCTTTAAACCCTGAGGATCACTCTCCTTGGTTGGCGTGGGTACCTTGTGTAATCCCTGTCGGCTCGTTTGTCTTTGACGGAACGGCACTTCCACAAACTCGAATGTAGCCTCGAAGAAGCGCTGAGGTGCACGTCTAATCCAGAACGCACCTCGACACTCGAGGCAAAACCCAGAGAATCAGATCACCCGAAATCCAGAATATCACGAATTCAGGATCCAGGATTTCAGTCAACTCTGGGGTGAGGAACTCAGAAGACACCTTACCCAAATGCCTTCGTAGCTCAATAAAACCAACAAATACAGAGTATACAAACACTACAACTAGCCGTCACTTATTCTTTTGGACCCTTGGACGGTGGGTCACTCACACACTAGGCTCACTCGAGTCTGAAATTCAGGGGCCTAGCTCCCCTGAGACTCACACAAACGCGCACCACCTCCAGTACAGGAGGAAAATACAATCACTATCAGTTACCTTTCCCTTCACACAAGCAGTCAATACACAATCCTGGAGGCGACTACTTAGCACCCCAGAATACCCTCTGGGATAATATGAAATGGGCTACCACGAGCACAGCAAGTGACCCAACTAGGATATGAAATAGGTGGATCACTCCAGGAAGCACGAGGCCGTCGCTGGTCCCCACCTAACTGGACTTGAGTTTGATGGAGTCTACACAGACGGCTGTCCTTCGCCGTTGATGTGCCCTTAGCGTCCCGCGGTCGTAGTCTCGGGTCCTCCGGATTTCCGTCGGCAGGCTTGGCCGAAGTCACTTGCGCAGTACAGGGTAAAAAGAACTCTGTTTGTCTTTTATCAGCTACTTCTCTCTCTTACTTCTTTCTCTCTTCTGCATTCTTCTACGGGCAAATACCTTCGTTTCACTATGCTCGGGGTCAAACATCTTGTCTTCAGTATACCTTGGGTTCAGCGGTCCAGACTTGCGATCGGCTTGCGACTCCATCGTCGCAAGACGTCCACAGTGCCAAATGTGGGTCCTTAGACTTGGGTTTGTATAGTGCAGGATTCCCTCTCGACTCCTCGAAGGTATCCAGTCAGTCGATCTGCACTTCAATCTTCAAGGTCACGCATCACTTTGATTGCAGACTGACTCCCAACTGGCTCGATATTCAGAGATTTGTGTGATACTCTGGATTGCTTCTGAGGATCAGTGGAATTCAGGGGATCTCTTGAGGGTTCTTGGGGATTCTTGGGTGTTGACTTGGGAAACACTTGTTCTGAGTATGGGGAGTCTGGATTCACGGTCCAAATCCAGAGGATCACTTGAAACTCTGGGTCACCTGTTCTTGGGGAGGTGAACTCTGGATCATTATCCGGTACTCTGGATTTCTTGTGTGATACTCTGGATCATAGGTCGTGTACATCACAGACTCGCGTGTATCTCCACAAATACGAACACTTAACGGGTTGTACAGCTTCCAGCGCATGTTCACGGTGGTAGTGGGGTTGGTTTTCAGGGGATCTGATCCATAGTAGTGCTCTGACCCACAGCAAGATGAGGTGTACTCTGGGATACCTTCTCCAGAGACACTTTCCGCCAGACTTTAGGCACTCATCGTAAGGGAAAGTCCGGGACTGGACTGAGTGTTCTTCTGAAATCCTGGGTGTGCACTCCCAGGATCCACACTTCCAGTCAGTTGGGCCCATCTGCGGTCAGGCACTAGATTCATCCCACTAAATCACTTCTCTCCCACCATCGTCACTCGTGTCACACGGGTACAGCTGTGCTCATCCCAGGTATCCACCAATCATACTTCGATACAAACTCCAGGTCACCAGCGTGACGGCACGTCATCGGCAAATTTCTGAATCCACCTCGTGTCAACCGCCCCTCCTGGTCCGGGTCCATCAAAGAGGAAATCACGCCGAACTGGTGAACCATGGCCAGGCCACAAAAACACCAAATTCGAGGCACTCTGGAGATCGATACGGCCGTTGCCCTCTGTCGACTCCCAGGATTCCACACACTTCGGCCCCCTGCCTCCCCAACGGTTGGTCGGAGCCGATCTTCAAGGTTCTCTTCTCAACTGCAAAAACTCCAACGGGCAGCATACAATCACATCCCCATTTCTCAGATCGTCAACATGGCCGACACGTCAAGCGACGGCCACCAAGCGACGACGCCGGCTCAAGGCACGGCGCCCACGGCGCCCCGGACAGCACGCCTCCTCGGCGCCTCCTCGGCGCACCCGGACAGCGCTCCTGCACGCGCCCCTCCTGGGGCTGGCGACAGCGCGCCGGCGAACAGCGGCGGCGACACTTCGACAGGCGCCCCTGGGGAAAGGCCAAGCAAGTTACCTTCGCCGACTCCGAGAGCAAGGCACCCGGCAGCGAGGACCAGGCTCCCGACGTTGTAGCACACAGGTCTTCCTTCATCCATGTCCTCGAAAAGCTCTCCATCTTCACCGCTTCATCGCCCCTGAGTAACACCGAAGCCTCAACCACGCCATCCTCTGGGTTACAATCTTCAGGTCAAGCGGTGCACTTCCTCCATAATCAAGTCAAATCAAAATCACATCTCCGTCTCCAATCTCCACACATTCCGTCGATTTTCTTCAGAGTTTCACCATGGTACCCAGGGTTTCATCCCCTGAATTCGACATGTAACTCTGAATCAATGTCACCCTTGAGTATTACACCCCTGGGTGATCGTCTCCGGCTTGCATAGCCTGGAATTCGAGGGGACCCATGGGTTCGCCTTGGTCCTCTGCCTCCTGAGTTTGCGCTCGGGTCATGACAGCGAAAACCTTGGCCGCCACGGTCAATGGCGCGCACTCTGGTCCAGGGAAACTCAGAGTATCATCACTCTGGGAACCGCTCTTCTGAGGTCCAACGCTTAGCAACACCTTCGGTTTCACCAACTTCTCGTGAATCTTGGACACCAACTGCAGATGCATTCGCTCGTCAGCGTCTTCGACTTTCCAGGATTCACCAAGCGCCAGAGTCTTCGATGTCAAGTAGTCTGCGGCCTGGTTGAACTCTCGTTTGACATGCACTAAGCGGACTGACTTGAACTTCGTCTTCAGCACCTCGTACTCAGCCAATTTCCTCTGGAGGTTGGGCTGATTGCAGTTGATGAGACCCTGGGCCTGCTGAATGGCAATCCTAGAGTCTCCCACCACGACGATATCCTGGATTCCACGTTCGATCGCTAGGTTGAGTCCCTTCAGAAGTCCATGGTACTCTGCGTCATTGACAGTCACATCCTCCAGAATGAAACCCTGGGCATCCAGGATCTCCCATCCAGGGACATGCCACAGGATACATCCACAGCTCCCTTGTCGCGTGGACGTCTTGGCGGCACCGTCGAAACTCAGAATGCAACCTTCATAGTCCGCTTCTAGCATCTCCATACTGATAGGCACAGGCGGTTTAACGCGCCCCTTGGCTGGGATCAAGTTCTCAGCGACCTCGTCCAAGTGTTCCCTGGGAGTGATACCAGCACCCAGGATCGCAGCCAGTCCGTCTTCATCGCGTTGAACTCTGCGTATCTCCAGGTTCCAGTGCGACAACTTCAGGCCCCACTTGACAGTCCGGCCGTCTGCCGACTGGGACGTCAACAACCACTTCAACACAGAATATCTCGTATAAACGATGATCTTAGGGCTGCCTTCAACCAGAGTGCGAAACACTTCCAGGACCCTCAGGATCGCGACTACCTCCTTCTCAGCGATGTGGTACCTCAGCTCGGCGTCATTCAGAACTCGTCCTGTGAAACGCACTGGATGCACAATTCCGTCGTACTCCTGACCCAACACCGCAGATGCCGCCCACGGATTCGCGTGGGGAATAATCACAAAAGGCCTGGAGCGGTCAGGATGCCGCAGCAGCGGGGTCGAGACGATCTTGCGCTTCAGAATTTCAAAGGCTTCCTGAGCTCTGGACAAGTCTCTCCTGAGTTTCACTTGTTCCTCAGTTAGCTCGTACAAAACAGCCGCAATCACAGGGAGGTCCTCAATAAACTTGTTGTAGTAATTCAGACTTCCCATGAAACTCTGAACACCCTTCAGTGTTGTCGGGAACGGCAAGTCTTGGACACCCTTCGCGATCTTTGGAGTCGCCCTGATGCCTTCGGCACTGATCTCGTGCGAGAGGTATGGGATCGACAACTTTCCGAATTCGCTCTTGGGGAGACTCACAGAGATATTCCAGTAACGCAAACGGAAAAGCAGCGCGTTCAGGTCTTGGCACAGCTGATCCCAGGTCGGCGCACCGTGAGCGATGCCGTCAATGTACGAGCTTCGTCCCAGAACGGGGCCCATCTGAGAGGGTGCCGGGATGTTACGCTGGAAAACCGTCATCTCGTCTGTCAACACTGAGAGCCGAGGCTCAGCGTCCCCTGAAATCCTGGGTTCCTCAGGGTTTAGCCCCAGAAAATCCAAGACATCTTGGTCCACTTCAGCTTCTTCCTCAGGGGAGAGTCGCAAGAATCCCCACAGGCAATTATTGAAGACCGCCTGGTAGATCAGCGGCGCGTTCTTGAGACCGAAGGGCATTCTGACCCACTGGTAGTGTCCGTAGGGGCAGACAAACGCAGAGATCAACTTGGCTCTCTCAGTCATCCTGATAGCCCAGAAACCGCTCGCCATGTCCAAGCTCATGAACCACATTGCCGACTCAAATCCGATCAGAAGGTCGTCAATGAGCGGCAATGGGTAGTGCGAGAGCTTGATGAAGCCATTCACCACACGATAATCAATGCACATGCGGATGTCGACGCCGTTCTTCTTCAGGACGATGACAATCGGAGACGCCCAGGGTGATGTAGAAGTCTCAATCAACCCGTTCTCCAGGAGTTTCTTCAGAAGTTCATACACCTTGGTCCACAGGTGTGGTGCAATAGACCTTGGACGCTGGGCAACTGGCTTGGCGTCGCCCACATCTAAGTCACAGACCACTCCACGGGCAGGCGGAGGTGCAGCATTACCATCTCCCAAGAAAATCTTCCGATGATACTCCAGAATTCGTCTCACTTGGTTGTCCATCTCAGGGGTCGTTTTCCCAGGGACCCCAACGTCAGCTTCCTCGATCTTACACTCAGGCGTCAGGTCCTGTATCTCAGGGAGCATCACCAACTGGTCACGCAACTGTGAGAGCAACTCGCTACCTTCACGCATGTAAACCGCAGGCTCATAGTCGAGATCCTCCGTGGAAATCCTCATGCAACGTTCGTACTCTTGCTTGAGCTTCTCCAGCGGAGTCCCAGGCATCCCTGAGGTTGAGATATCCCAGTAATCTTCAACCGCACCCTGAGAATCATCATCATTCACTTCGAAATCCAGAGAATCACTGCCTTCACTTCGCTGATCCTGAGAATCACTGCCAACTTCGACTTGTAAACTCAGAGTTTCAGCGGCCGTATCCCCTTCGGGACTCGTGCGCTCTGGAGTTTCATCAGCTTGTGAGGTCACAGTAATCATAGTGTCCCTGAGAACATCACCCAGGTCGCTCGTGTCGACAGCAACTTCTCGGAGTTCAGGGGAATCCTCAGGAGATACATCATCGGTTTGAGTTGATGCATCTTCAGCGAACCGCACACGACGTGCCTCTGGTTTTCTGAGAATCGAGGCCAGCAGTGCCATGTCGGGTCCTTTCGCAGGTCGCGACAGAATCTTCTTAGGCCACTGATACTCTGGGGTCTCCACGCACGATGGCTCCAGCGCAGCTAAGCGCTCTGCACGCAGTCGTCCCTCGCGCGATTGGACGCTTTCCAGAATGAGAGTCTGCCACTCACGATACGCAAAGGAACCGGGGCATACAAAGCGCCCAGCCCGCGGGAAGAAACCGTATTCCACAATTCGGGCGACTGGAGTCCGGTTGTGAATCCAGACATCCTTGTCGGATATGTTGACCACCTTCACAGCGACCGGCCAAGACCTCGATGCGTAGATCAGGTGCGTTACCCAGCGGTCACCGCGTCCTGCCCACACAACCTCGCGCTGTGGGTTCGTCGCTCCATACGAAATCTTCACCACCTTGGATTCACCAGGGCCCAGGTACCAGCTTCCCGTAGTTTCCACGGGCATGTCGACACCCAGACGATCCTCTGGATTCCAACCACACATCATGATCGCTTCTTCATCCGGGAGCGTCACGAGACCTTCCCGAATACTGATCCGCACTCCAGCTGCAAACATGAAACTCATACCCAGAAGTACTTCGATTCCTTCGCCGATGTTAGCCACCCAGACATCCAGGAGATACACCACTCTCGGGCCGAGAGTGATCTTCACCTGAGCACTGGCGCCGATGTACGTCGGAACGCCTCCAATTCCAGACACCTTGGTTTGTTTGTGCGACTTAAGTCTGAGTCCGAGCTTACGCGCTAAGTCGAAACTCACAATATTCACAGTCGCACCGGTATCCAGGAGGACTTTCGTCCGACAATCGTTCACAGCACCATGCACCATCACCACATCACGTTTCTTTGGATCAGGATCGTTGTTTTCCCACCATCCATAGCGTTCCCCAAGGTTCAGCTTGTACTCCGTAATTTCTCCAGAGTTCACTTCTCCAGGGTTCACTTGCTCAGGACGTTGAAATTCAGGGGAAGTCGTGAAATCCTGAATCAAAGTAGTCATGCATTGTTGGTTATCTTGGGTTCTTGTTCTCAGCTCCGGGCCTACATACACTAGAACACATAACTCTGGGGCCTTCCTCAGCCCGGCGCGTACTGGGTCCCCACCCAGCGGGCTTATTGGTTTGACGGCCTCCCAGAATTAGCTTCGCCATCCAGAAGTTTATCCAGAATTTGGCTCGGCATGTCCTTCAGTGCACCTTGGCGGGCGAGTCTCTTCACAGCTTCCAGTGTTTTCCAGTCTTCACAGGGTTTTCCGGGATGCAGCTTGCCACAATTCTCGCACGGTTGCGCACGACACATGTGCGTCGGATGACCCGTCTCGAGGCAGCGATCGCACTTCATGTCCTTCCAGCAGTTCTCCTCCGGGTGTCCCCACTTGCCGCACTTCTCACAGAGCTTGTCCCAATTCGGATTCTCGCGGCGAGGCGAACGAAATCCAGAGTTCATGTTTGGTCCTGGTTGGGCACTTGGTGGACGCCATCCCATGTTATCCATCACACGATACACCTCATTCGTCAACGTTTGAGTCCATTCCGTATCCTTCATGCTCGTCGAGTCGCCAGTGTTAGCCGTGACAGTTCCTTCTCCAGAGATTTCTCGAGATGATCCTGAGTTCGCGCTTGACGTTCGAGCTGATACTCTGGATTCATCCAGGATTTCCTGAAAACGAGCGTGAGTTTCAGGGTCTTCTTCCGACTCAGAGTCAGAGAAGTCACCCCTAGTCACATACGCGCGTCCAGCACGCTTCGGTTTGAAACGCCCCTGGGGAATGTTGTCGGCACGGAAGTCGCGAACTCTGGGTGGCGGCGCATCCTGGTCACTGCGACTCCAGACTTCTTCATCTTGCTCCAGAGCATACTCCAGATCGGAGATGCTTCTGAATCTCTGGCCCTGCAGCGATGTCTTGAGGCGCGTATCCCTGAGTTTCGTGATGAACCTCCGGATGTGCTTCTCCAGGCGCTTCGATGACTTGCGAAAGTCAATGTCTGCTTTACCGGCGGCAGAATTCAGACGATAGAAGAAATCCAGAGCGCTTTCTGAGTTCCTCATCTCCATCGTGAAGTAACGCTCTGAGTATGACGAGCGTGCCTTGCAGTACTTCTTCCTGAAGGCAGACGCTAACTCCTTCCAGTCACGTTGAGTGTGCTTGGGCAGCTGGTTGAACCAGTCACGCGCAGCTCCAGAGAGTTTCAACTTGAGCTCCTGAATTCGCATCTTCGTGGACCAACCTCCTTGAGCAGCCATGTTCGCGAAACGCTCCCACCAATGCACACGTTCTCTGAGCGACGCCTTGGTATCGAACTCACCTAGAGTGTTCGAGTTGATGTATGGTCGGAACGTCAGAAGCGTGGTGCCAGCTTGAGCCGCAGAAGTTGCCGTCAGGTTAACTCCAGGGTTCTCGTCCGAGCTGTCATCACTTTCAGAGGACGAGCTGTCGTCACTAGAGTCAGAACTTGGGTCCGAGTCTGAAGGCGGATTGAAATCCTGGCGCTTCTTCTTCTTTCGCTGGTTCTTCTTAGACGTAGAGCGCTTGGAGTCGGTTCTAGAGTCCTGCGAGGCCTTTGAGGCCGACGTCTTCCTGGAATCTGAAGTCTTCTCCAGAGGCACAGGCTCCTGCTTGATATCCTGCGTCACCTTGGTCTCCGTAGCGCCATGTCCTCGCTTGACATGCTTCGTTCTGCCGGAAGTGTCGGCGGAATGCTGCGTGAGGGTCACTTTCAGCTGGGAAGCGGCGACTTCGGAAGTGTTCTTCGAATCAGCTGTCTCCCGTCTCTGCCCTGCGACACTTGCGTTCTCATTGATTACGCCACTGGACTCCTGGGGTCGGGTTGCGATTTCAGGGTTCTGAGCCACTGACGACCTCACATTGGTTGCCAAATCAGGGTAGCGGTTGCACGTCGCGCTTGAACCTGGGCCAATGTTGCCCGAAGGTCGCGCACTTGACTGGCGTGAAAGCGCTGGATATTCTGGGAAGACTCACGCTCCTGCTCTCTTGCGGCTTCGGTTTCCTGGACCTTCTGCTCCAGAGACGCCACTTGTGCTTTCCAGTTCTCGTACGTCTCTGAGGCCCAGCGCGCACGCTCAGCGTCTGCTTCGGCTTCACGCTTCTTCCAGCGCTCAGCGTATGCGGCCTCCAGGCGCTCGCGTTCCAGGCGTGCATTCTCAGAGAAATCCTGAGTCGCACTCTGGATCCTCGCGGAATCCTGAGTTCGGCGGACTTCTGCCTCTTGCGCACGCCGTTCAGCTTCTCCTCGGGCGATCTCCGCGTGAACCAGGCGATCGGTGAGCTCCTGGATCTGGCGACGCGCGTCCAAGTCACGTTGATCCCAGAGTCGCTCGCGCTCCAGAGCATCAAGACGTTCTCTGGCGATGAACTCGCGTTGCTCCTGCACCATGCGGGCCTGCCACTCCTGCTGCTGTCGCAAGACATTCAGCTCGATTTGGGCGGGCCCAGACCTTGCGGACACGGACGAAGCTGACCCAAGACCTCTGGATCCACTCGAGCGGCTCGACACAGCCGATCCTCTGGATTTCGTCGAGCGTCGTGAGCGTGCCTCACTCCTAGAGCCTTGGTGTTGACTCCGCTCATCTGCTCTGACATCCTTGGGACCGCCAAATCCAGAAATCGGGGATGGTTCCCTGAGTTTCGGCTCGGCCGCTGTCGCTGGAACTCTGGAGAGAATTGCCTTCTTGGGAGTAATCTCTGGATCAGAATGTACAGACGACGCCATCTCAACGTCATCTTGGTCGACTGACACAAGACGCGGAGGAATGACCGTTCGGGTGACCTGGAACCCCAGATCTCCGGCAGCCGTGAAGCCACCTGCACTCTGAGCTACCAGCGCCAGAGCTCCGACCCGTTGTCCCAGCGACTGCATCGACGAAGACGAAGAGCTGCCATAGGACGTTTGCACGCCTGAGGCCGTACTCTCATCTGAAGCTCGCGAGGTACCGATCACACTTGGCACAGAGTCTGGAGCAGCGTCCTTGGTTTCCGACTCCAGAGGATCACGTCCATTTGACGCGGAATTCAGGGGAGTGGAATTCTGAAGCGAAGCGCCGGTCGAAGACTTGTACGCAGGAAGAGAAGACAGCGACGGTGTGGACAACGCGGAGGGCGTCGACAGGACTTGCAGGCGCGGCGGTCCGTGCTGGGTGCGCTTACGCTGCGGCTCGCCTTCACTTGACCCTCGCGGGCTCCGTGAAATCCTGAGTCCCGTGACTCTGAATCTCAGGACAAACTGTCGTCCCAGTAGATCCGCATCGTAGTCCGTCATCAATAAATCACCGTCTCCGTCTTCCTTGTGGTAGTCCAGTCTTGGTGCTTGCTCCGGGACACTTGTTACCGGTTGCTCTTCAGAGTTCATCTTGAAAGGTACACCAGCGATCACCAGCCTCCACTCGACGAGTTCCACGGCGATGAAATTCTGAGTTTCTTCCATGACAGAGCATACCAAGCTTTCCGGAATCCTGGATACACGCGTCGAAGACCAGTCGGGAATCAGGTTGACAAACTCGAAACCAGCTTCAAAGAACAGAGTCTGCAGAATGGCGACGCACTCGCGTGCGGTCATGATACTCTGGGGAATCGTAGTCGCCATCAGATCCTGGGCAGTTCCGACACCCCACCGGGCGAGGTGAAACTCAGAAATCCAGGCTTCACCTGGGTTCGCCAGAGACAACCGCCACTTGAAGTAGTCTCCAGTTGCATACGCGGCCGCGAAATACGAGTTGGCATCCGGTTTCGGAGTCGGCCACTCGTAGACGACACTCGGGGGCGTCACCTTTCCAGGGTTCACTTCTTCCCAGCGTCGAACTTCACGTCGGACGTACAACACCATGTTCTCAGAGTCTGGAGCGGAGACAGTAGCATCCCGGACTTGGTTCTCAGAAGCAGTCCTGGGTTCCACCTGTGAACTCGACGCAGAAACCCTGGGTTCGGGTGGTGCGAACCCAGAGTTCGCCTTGGAACTCTGAGTCTTCGCCTCCTCCTTCGCTCGCACGGGCTCCGGCTTCACTTCCACCACAGACTCGTCCGAAGATGACACTAAGTCGATCACCTCCGGGGCTCAGCCGCATTGGCGCCTCCTCAGACGCCTGAGCACCACCCTCGCGGGTGTGCTCCTCTGGGACTCCAGGGGTCTGCGACCCAGAAACCGCCTCCGATGAACCTTGATCTCTGGACGAAGCTTGTTCATCCTGCGTCGGAGGTCCAGCAGCGGACTGATCTTGATCGGCAGACGCCTTAGCGTCCCCACCTTGTGCTGCCTCACTTTCGCGAGCAGCCTTCTTCGCCTTCCGAGCGTCACGGACCACGGTATCCAGATCCTTCTGCTCCTCAGGCCCCAAACCTTGAACACGACGCGACTGACGTGACGCCTCACCGCGTCCTCCATCCCCGCGTCCACTCTTCTTTGCCCCTCGTCCTCCAGCCATCTTGTTCGCTTGAAGTTGACGGGCACTCAGCAGTTCTTCGACTCTTGAGTTCGGTGAAATCCTCGACAATCAAATCCGGGCACGCGCACCAGCTGAGGCGAGGCCGATGAAACCTTTATCGCCCAGGGGGGTTCGTATAGCGCAGCCCAAGAAGGTCCTCAGGGTGTAGACCCAGAGAACCGACTTGAGAGTCAACAGCAAGAAGGTAAATCCAGAGGTTCGCAGCCGCAAAGCTTTAAACCCTGAGGATCACTCTCCTTGGTTGGCGTGGGTACCTTGTGTAATCCCTGTCGGCTCGTTTGTCTTTGACGGAACGGCACTTCACCAAACTCGAATGTAGCCTCGAAGAAGCGCTGAGGTGCACGTCTAATCCAGAACGCACCTCGACACTAGAGGCAAAACCCAGAGAATCAGATCACCCGAAATCCAGAATATCACGAATTCAGGATCCAGGATTTCAGTCAACTCTGGGGTGAGGAACTTCAGAAGACACCTTACCCAAATGCCTTCGTAGCTCGATAAATCCAACAAATACAGAGTATACAAACACTACAACTAGCCGTCACTTATTCTTTTGGACCCTTGGACGGTGGGTCACTCACACACTAGGCTCACTCGAGTCTGAAATTCAGGGGCCTAGCTCCCCTGAGACTCACACAAACGCGCACCACCTCCAGTACAGGAGGAAAATACAATCACTATCAGTTACCTTTCCCTTCACACAAGCAGTCAATACACAATCCTGGAGGCGACTACTTAGCACCCCAGAATACCCTCTGGGATAATATGAAATGGGCTACCACGAGCACAGCAAGTGACCCAACTAGGATATGAAATAGGTGGATCACTCCAGGAAGCACGAGGCCGTCGCTGGTCCCCACCTAACTGGACTTGAGTTTGATGGAGTCTACACAGACGGCTGTCCTTCGCCGTTGATGTGCCCTTAGCGTCCCGCGGTCGTAGTCTCGGGTCCTCCGGATTTCCGTCGGCAGGCTTGGCCGAAGTCACTTGCGCAGTACAGGGTAAAAAGAACTCTGTTTGTCTTTTATCAGCTACTTCTCTCTCTTGCTTCTTTCTCTCTTCTGCATTCTTCTACGGGCAAATATCTTCATTTCACTATGCTCGGGGTCAAACATCTTGTCTTCAGTATACCTTGGGTTCAGCGGTCCAGACTTGCGATCGGCTTGCGACTCCATCGTCGCAAGACGTCCACAGTGCCAAATGTGGGTCCTTAGACTTGGGTTTGTATAGTGCAGGATTCCCTCTCGACTCCTCGAAGGTATCCAGTCAGTCGATCTGCACTTCAATCTTCAAGGTCACGCATCACTTTGATTGCAGACTGACTCCCAACTGGCTCGATATTCAGAGATTTGTGTGATACTCTGGATTGCTTCTGAGGATCAGTGGAATTCAGGGGATCTCTTGAGGGTTCTTGGGGATTCTTGGGTGTTGACTTGGGAAACACTTGTTCTGAGTATGGGGAGTCTGGATTCACGGTCCAAATCCAGAGGATCACTTGAAACTCTGGGTCACCTGTTCTTGGGGAGGTGAACTCTGGATCATTATCCGGTACTCTGGATTTCTTGTGTGATACTCTGGATCATAGGTCGTGTACATCACAGACTCGCGTGTATCTCCACAAATACGAACACTTAACGGGTTGTACAGCTTCCAGCGCATGTTCACGGTGGTAGTGGGGTTGGTTTTCAGGGGATCTGATCCATAGTAGTGCTCTGACCCACAGCAAGATGAGGTGTACTCTGGGATACCTTCTCCAGAGACACTTTCCGCCAGACTTTAGGCACTCATCGTAAGGGAAAGTCCGGGACTGGACTGAGTGTTCTTCTGAAATCCTGGGTGTGCACTCCCAGGATCCACACTTCCAGTCAGTTGGGCCCATCTGCGGTCAGGCACTAGATTCATCCCACTAAATCACTTCTCTCCCACCATCGTCACTCGTGTCACACGGGTACAGCTGTGCTCATCCCAGGTATCCACCAATCATACTTCGATACAAACTCCAGGTCACCAGCGTGACGGCACGTCATCGGCAAATTTCTGAAAACCACCTCGTGTCATACGGAGTGGAGAACGGCGTCCACATTTTCGTGCTAACCGCCCACACCTCTCATTTCGTGCAGCCGCTCGACGTCGGTGTGTACCAGACCTTCAAGGCCCTGTATAACAAGGGCGTGGCGCAGTACCCACTCTCGCACAACGCGGCGTTGCCTGTCAAGGACGAAGTCTGCAAGATTAGCAAGATCCCGCTCGAGTTGGCGTTCTCTGTGGAAAAAAAAAAAACATTACGCGCGGCTTTAGAGACACTGGCATATTCCCGCTTGCTGGAGATGATGCTGAACAAGATGGTGGGCAACAAACCAGCTACTAACACGGTGACGCTGCGCTACCACGCCATGATGATCCCGCAGTTCAACGGTCAAGCCGTTGATATGCGCACCTAAGCAGCGTTGAAGCGCCGCAAGCTAGACCTGGACACGTTGAATGTCGTTCACTTGTCACTCAAGATGATTCTCGAACCGCAGCCTCAGCAACAGGAGCGGCCAAAGGGAGGCTTTGTGGATGAGAAGGTGTTGGGCGCGAAGCTACTCAGCTACGAAGAGATGCTGGACGAACAGCGAGCCAAAGCTGAAGCCAAGCGCGCGAAGGAAGCTGCAAAACAGGCGTCCAAACTGGCCCGAAAAGCTGCAAAACTGTCGAGACCAACAGAAGCAAAAGAACGAGAAAGGATGGCACAAGAAGACAAGTGTTCGCCCACGAAGTCGAGGAAGCGCTCTCGTCAGCAACGCCCAGCCGAGTTGGAGCCACCCCGCACAAGCAACATTCAAGTTGAAGCCGATGCGGTGCAGACATGGGTGTTCTAACACCATACAAACTCGTAGATGTTTTTGATTGACCGGCAATGTGTCGCTAATTTCCGTCTGACAATTGAATATACTTGACTTTTGTATAGAGCCCTTAGCTGGCCCACTACACGTCTACGGAGGATAGTATATGTACGAGTCGGCAGCCGTGTCGTCTGCGAGCAGCGCCGAAGGCTTGAATGCTGCACCGCGTCGGTGTCTAGTGGCATACAACGTAATACAAAGCCGCTCTGTCCCGCATCCCTAGGTGCTGACGGCTCGTCGTTGATGGCGCTAACGCTAACGTTTAGAAATGGCAGGGAAGCGTTGAGTGAAGGAAGCTGATAACCTTCAAGGCAAGAAACCGAAGCCCCGGAAGATGAACTCGGCGCGGTGCCGTTGTTCCCGCTCATCTCGCTTGTTGGTCTGCTGGTCATGATCACCACCACCAACTCAGACCCACCTCACGTACGAGGACTTCTACACTGTGCGCATCCTGCAGCCCTTCCGCTCGATCGACAAAAGAACAAGGGTTCGAGGACTTACAAAACGGCCTGTAGACGCTGGGCTTGACTGTCACAATACAGGAAACCACCAATATGGGGATCAAGCAACTGCACCCGCGCGACGACCACTGCGTTCACGAGACTAACATTCAGTACCTGTACCTGCTGCTGCCCTCCGAAATGGCGCCTCCGACGGCGCTGGGGTATTTCGGGTGGGATACGGATGTCCGCCAGCTCTCCAAGACTCAAGGTCGAGGTGGGCGAGGGCTGTCAGCGTGCTCCGTTGGCGATCGACAAGGACGGCCAGGTAAAGGTGTCCAACATCACGTACTTCTGCGTGCGTTTTTTGGCGTCATTGAGGCGCTGGACTTACGCCGCTGGACTTGACCAAGACCCGTAGGCATCTGGACATGGCCACACCGTACCGCGGCATGAACGACTGCGTCGAGAAGCTGGTCGCGGCCGAGGGCCCCAAGGGGGTGTCTAAGGGCTTCACGCACTGGACCGTGCACGGCTACTCCGCCTATCTACTCCGTGCGCATGGCCTAGTAGTGGAAGGCAACCGATCCGATGCAGATAAAAGGTAACCAGGCAGTAATGAATTCACGGTATAAATGGAAATTAGTCGTGACTAACAAGGTCTGTTCTACGTAGCCATTTAGAAAACCCATCAATATTCTTGCGCCCACGCTCATTATCAGCTTTGGCAATGGTAGTGTCGACTGTTATTCCTCTTCGCATGAGACTTCGTACGTAGTTGATCACGTAAAAGCGCCGCGAAAACACTTTGACTCTTTTAAAAATGATGTCCTTTTCGTGACGTATGTGCGCTCGAGTGTTTTGATAAATGACAGGTTTGCGAGGCCCTAGTGGCGTTCGGTCCACACCTCCCGTACAGTAGACACATGGAGTATAGGGGTGGGTCAGCTTCCGTTGTTGGTTGTCTGAAGCCGTACCAAGCTCGACCCGGTTGCTTCGCTGCTATTGTTCGCAATCGGTTGAAGTAGGAATGCAACATCGCCATGAAGAAATGAGGTATTCTGTCCTTGTACCTGTTGTAGGAGCTGCACCATATCCTGACGCTTTGCGTCTACTTTGACAATTACTGCAGCGTGCCGGGTGCTAATTTGCTCAGCGGGCAGAGAAATGGCGACTTGAAGTTGAACTTCTACGAGGTGTTGAGCGGATTGTACTGCGGCAAGAAGTAGCGTGCGGTATTGCTGAAACCGGGCATCAAAAAGTTGATGCTGGCGTCTTGTAGCTGGAAGGTATTCGAGCGAGAGAGAGAGAGAGAGAGAGAGAGAGAGAGAGAGAGAGAGAGAGAGAGAGAGAGAGAGAGAGAGAGAGTCCGAATGGCTTCACGAGCCAACAGAGCCGAGTAAACCGCCTCAACAGTGTCGATTCCCCATCTCCCATCTCGCTGAGTCTGAGAGATGTCAACATATGCTCTTTCGAGCTGTCTAACACCTTGCTACAACTTAAAAAAAGTTGGTCAATAAAATAACTAAAATAATTTATTGTTGTCGACCCCAGTAATCAGTATTTATCAGATTCTAGAACGTTTATGCAGATACGGGCTTCTAGCTCAAATAGTTATCTTCTCGCTATCATTTCGGAATCTACCATGTCCCCGATGCGGACCCCCCCCCTCCAGAACCCTCTGGTCGAAGGTGCCAAACGGCCGCTAGAAGTGCTGACTCTGTTTGATGACGCGCAAGCCGTCGTCCTCTGGCGCGGCACCAACACGACCGACCACCTCAGACTTGAGCGCAACACTATTAATACCTCCAAAGCTAAAAGCCGAGCTGCTGGCAAGCCACAGAAGACAACCGTCTGTCATCTGCAGCTATTGAAGGTCTGATGCACGCTTGCGAACTTGCGAACGACTCGCACACCCAGGGTCTTTACTGGTAGTCTGGACCGAGTGCTTGGACTGCTCCTCGAGGTATTCTTACCGCCGACGGATGCTGTATGTAACGATGAAGCCTTTGACGACACGAACACCAATTTTGAGGACGGCCATGGCGAACGTCCCCGCCGCCATGTTCTTCATGCCCAGCAGAACGATCCGCGCTTGTGTATCAATCAGCACTATGAGTACTGCTACGAGGATGCACATGATGGGGGTGCGGCGGATTCGCTTCGTCATTACCATGTTCCTGCAATGCGAAAGAGTAACAAGAGATAACGTGCAGTGGTCGTATAACGAGTGTATGTATTGTGATCGGCACCCCGAATATCTAATTGGATAGAAATCGGCCGAGATTTGGCTAATTTAGACTTCAAAAGTCTTATTTATTTCGGCTAATCTCCTACCGTCTCGGTAGCTCTTAGCCACCGTCGCTAAATTAGACCGAGTCGAGTCTCGCCAGCTTGTCCAAGCAGGATTACACACTCATACTTAAGTATATGCTAACCGATTTCGCTTTGTGGCTAGTTTTATACCCTTATATGCGGATATTCAAATCTGATTAACGCGGACATCACTTACTGTAAATTGACCGAAGATATTTTACTGGTTCATCACCGGTGTCGATTGGGCGGGTCATGTGTGGGCTGGGCTATCAGCACTTCGTCGCTTCCTATCCCAGTATAAATGTGCTAGCTAATAAGGCGTGGGCGTTTCACAATAGCTTATTAGTGGTTTACTTGATCAATAGTTTATTGTCCAATAAACTAGGTATTGACGCGAGTTGATCCCCTCAATAATATATTTTTTCCGAGCTCTGCAGCTCGCTACTCGATCGAGAGACTGGAAAGTCTTGATCAATACTGCAAGACCAAGCCGACGGTGCACGTTATCCTGGTGTGTCTTGTGGCCCCTCTACGAGCTCTAGCGGTGGCGCTAGTACTTGAGTCGCTCCCCCTTCAGCCGCCTTCAGACGGGTGAGCTGCTAACTGGGTCTTCTGGATCCATGTGGCGACCAGCAGCTTTATGGTAACTTCAAGCTCAATGTTCGTGCTAAAACAAATGGTCTTTGGTCTACCACTCACTTTGGGGGAGGAACTGGTGATCTCAACGGGTGTGGGGTAGCGGCCGTAGGATTTGCTATCTTGCTAGCGATCATCATCGGTTCCCAGTCTGGTGGCCGGTAACCACCTAGTGGACTAGTTGTAGGTGCTATGATGGTTTTCGTACCCACTTTCGAAGCTCATCCCGAACCTTGTCAAATTCCATAACTTCCTCGTCGCTCACATAACGCTGGTTCCGATTTATCCGCTCGTGAGTGCTCTACGAGTTTAGTCCAACGCTATATCAAGGCTTTACAATGCTGTTACTGCCGCTCTGGAAGGTTGGAGCCAAACAAAACATCGGGCTCTCCATCATGACATGGAGGATTACGTAACGGGGTTGCGGTCCTCAACGTCGACAATTTCAGTACACTCTTCGTGTCAATCTGCATGGATGTGCCATCGTGTTGATACTCGTCGTCTTCACAGACGTGCTGCAATCTACTTTGGAGTTTCGAGAATCGGGGATTGAATAGTATAGAAGTTCTTATAGTTTCGAGCGGTAATCCCCGAACCAGATTGATGCTCATCCGCCCTGCCAAGTTTCACTACTTAAGCCATAGTAGTGGATATCTGAATAAAAGTTTGGATCCTACTATGGTGCCACCACCAATTCTCCCTAGTGCAAAATCACCTTAACGCACGAGGTTGATCGCCACCCACATTACCAGCCCGGAGATCGATATGGCCAACTGGCGCGATCCACTTGAAGTAGCCGTAGTGTTCGCAGTGCTTGCACCGCCTCCCGATGTCGATGACGCCGAGGAGGAAGAAGAAGAGGATGAGGAGGGAATATCCCCCAGTAGAACATACCTCATGGAATTCATGCGGTAAATGCTCTCGACAACGCAGTCGCTTGGGTTAACGGTCACGTTCATGCGGTCCAGGACGTCCCAACTCCTTATGACCGAAGTATCAGCTGAAGTGAGGACCGCAACTCGCGTCTTGTCTTCGGAAATCCAAACTTTCATGGCGCCAAGCGTGAAGAAGTGGGGCTCGCCGTCCGCAAGATACACCTCGCTCGATACAACGTTTGTGCACGAATTGTCGTCGAAGTACTCGATGACGAACAGTGGTGCATCGCCAAATGTCGCTTTAAGGTAGGACTCCCGACTATCACTGCAGAAACCTTGTCCGTAGTAGGCCATCTCCCATTCACTAAGCCCTACCTGGCACTTATGACATTCTGAGTCTTCGTCCTCTTCTTCGCAGCCTCCCTCTGTAATCGTTACAGTCGAAGGTTTTTCACACGCCGCGTCATCATTGCCAGCATAAATGGAGACCTTGTTGTTCACAGGCGGCGCAATAGGGTTGACCGAGCTGGAAGCGGGAGGATCGCCGACTAAGACGTACTTCACCGCCTGCGTCTCATAGTCGTCTTGCGGGATGCACGCCCCCGTGTTGACGCTCACATTGATCTTATCGAGGACCCACCACTCGCCACTCTCGCAACTTCCTTGGAGCACCGCTGCCAACGACTTGTCGTCGGCGGTCCACACCCTCACAGAGCCCAGCGTGAAGTAGTGGCACTCACCATCGGCGAGGTACACCTCGCTCGAGGCCAGTTTCGTGCAGGCGACGTCCTCGTAGTACTCGATCATGAAATACGGCGCGGCTCCGAAAGTCGCGTCGATGACGCTGGAGCGGCTCGCGCCACAACCCCCCTGTCCAAAGTACGGCAAGTTTCCTCCAGGACTGTAGCTCTCACACTCGAACGAATCGTCGTCGTCGTTGCAGCCGCCTTCATCGATTGTCACGGTCGACACGTTGGTGCACAGCTCGTCGTCGAAGCTCCCACGGACGCGCACTTGGACGGCGACTGCAGGCACCGTCTGCAGTTGTAGCACGGCGAAGGCTCCTATGAAATAAGTGCCAATGGCCTTCATGTTTTGGTGGTTCGGAGGTAGTGGTGCGCGAGGTTGTCGAGTTGGAAGTGAACACGTCGAGCCTATTCGAGCTGGCAAACGTATCTGCTGGCTGTAGAGCGACTTGTGATAAGTCGCCACGTTGTCCGTGACGCTGGTTGGTGCGTTTAATTTATAGCCCACGCAGGCGGCAAGCTAGACCTTCCAAGCACCTCCGCTCTAACCTTGGTAGTTTATTTTTAGAGACGTTGGTTGATAAGGTCGAATATGACCGTTGCCAGTAAATCTCAGCTGTGCGTTGGGATTCAAACCAGAAATACCATGTCCCGATCCGGACATCGGGATGCACTCCTTCTACACCTGCCACGAGTACGAGTTTTTCAGGAAACACACTCCCAGCCAGTACCACCGAAGCGTGCACGTGCCCTTGCATGACGAGTAGTCCACCGTGTAGTCCTTGCCTGGGAATTTCTCGTGGCAGTTGTCGCCCTCCAACCCCGTCGTGTCGTCGAGCCACACCTCACACGGCCGTCGTGGGTGTAGCCATTTGCTAGCAACTTTAATTTATCTGGTGGTACAGAGTCACCTACGTTTACTTGATAGCTGCCTAGCATAGGAGGCCTAGTAAGGCTTCACACGCACTGCGATAACGCCACGGAATTTTGTCAATGTGACGTAGCTACGAGTTGCAGCAGCAGCCAGAATGCCTACCGACCCTCGACCCATATTTCACTAACTAAAATCACAGCCCTCGCTCGCTCGATAACGCATTCAACTCCATCTTTCTCGCTGTTGTGTGAGTCACGCTTTGAAGTTCAGAAGTCGGTCGAAGCGCGCAGTTAAAGTAGATACGCAGGTACCCAAATGGTAATATGACCAAACGTTATAAACCAATGATCGAGAATGCTGGGCCTACCGTATCGCCCCTGTCCTAAGCGAACGTCAATGTGCGTTCTAAATGTTAGGGTTAATTTCTTGACCACGAATTAGTTCCCAAAAAGGTATGAATTATTTTCGTATTTAATTGGGTAAAAATTATGGACACCTGGGGTTGACCTTGGGCCTCCGTCTCTCGAAGAACGGGTTGCCGCCGTGGAGCGGCTTCAGGGCAGTGACTTCGCTGCTCTGAAGCAAGAGATGGCGAACCTGAGAGGTCAGATCGATCAGGCCGGCAGACCGCGTCAGACGGGGGTCGCGTCGTGCGTTTGGTCCAGCGCGTCAACGCGCTGGAGAAAGGTTCGGCTTTCGCTTCATGCCAGCCGAGCTAGCTGGCTTGTGCTGCTGGTATGGCTTCAGCCGCCCGACGTAAAAGGTCGGGTGGAGGCCCATGCTAGACGGGATGTCTAGTGTGTAAGCGTTGCCATGGCGTGCCAACACTGTGAACGGCCCAATGAAGCGCGGAGCGAGCTTGCTCGCCCCGAAGTCGGAGACTGCATGTTTAGGCAGATTTTGAGTAGCTAACAAAACCAATGCCTTCTTGAATTCATTTGTGTTGCCCCTGTCAACGTTGTCTGCATTCAGCTTCTGTCGGTCGACAGAAGCTGCAATAGCGTCTTGGACAAACCGAATGACGGTTTGTCTGCGCTACACGAAGTTGATTGCATCCGAGCTGAACTCTTTCAGCTCGTCCTCAACAGTAGTCATAGTGTCTGTGCCCCGCACAGACGTGTTGTTCTTGTTCGTTGTCTTCTTCTTCTTGCGCGTTATCGCGGCTGATACTGTACAAGTGTCAGCGGCATGCTGCGGCTGCTGTGTTGCGGCCGTAGATCCTCCCCCACTTAAGGAAGGAGCCACCATCCCGAGCAGGCTCAGGAGGCGTGGGTGACGCATGGCATTCACGTAGAACGGTGTATGCCCGGTCGAGTCATGTCCAGAGTTGTTGATGGCGAACTCTGCCATCGACAGACACTCGCTCCAATGTTGGAACGAGTGAGCGTAGCTCTTGAGTATGTCGACGAGCACGCGATTCACGCGATCGGTCTGCCCATCCGTCTGCGGATGGTCCGCCGTCGACATCGAAAGTTGGCTCCCAAGAAGTGTAAACACTTCTTGCCACAGGTGCGCTGTGAAACGCGGGTCTCGATCCGACACAATGTCGGTCGGCATGCCATGGTGTTTGAACACCATGTCAACGAACAGACGTGCTGTCTGCGTCGCAGTTACTTCAGCGGGTACCGCAGCATGAGGTACCATCTTGCTGAAGCGGTCAACAAAGACCACAACGCCCGTGTTCCCCTGGCTGTCCGGGGGAAGACCGAATACGAAGTCCTAAGACACGGACTGCCAACACTCCGACGGAGTCGGTAGTGATTGCAACGGAGCCTGCGCGAAAGGCGCAGGCTTCACGCGTTGACAAACCTGGCAAGCATGGACGTACTTGCGCACCCATTTATACTGGTGGGCCCAGTAGAAGTCTCGCGTGAGAAGAAGGTATGGCTTCTCACGGTCCGGATGCCCCGCAGTCGGTGCATCGTGATACTCATACATGATCCTGAGTCGCACGGCATGGACATTGGGCACGACAACACGGTCCGCGTTGTCGTCGACTGTATTGTAGAGTAATAACCCGTCGTGCACCTGATAGCAGTGTGCACGAGCGCGAAGATACTTCGGCAGCTTCTGACGAGCTTTGTCAAAAGGCGCTGAGCCGCAGGCCAGCAAGAGCTTCGCGCCCGCGTCGTGCGTGTACGCGGTCTTCACGTCGTACAACAGCTACGACGTGGGAGTACTCGATTGCATGGCGTGAATGGCATTGAAGCGTAGTCAGGTCGACGCGATAACGAGTCGGCCACCACATTGAGTCTTCCGGGTTTGTACTCAACCCGGAAGTTGTATTGCACAAAGAACGAAAGCCATCTCACCATACGTTGCGAGATGTGTGGCGACTTGACAGCCGTACGCAATGATGCGTGGTCGTGTAGACCACGAAGGGTTTGCTTCCGAGTAAGTACACTCGGAACTTCGCGAGTGCATACTTCATGACAAGGAGTTCCTTGTCATGCACCGGATAGTTGCGCTCAGCAGGCTTCAGCTGACGCGATTGGTAGTCGACGACACGATCACAGCCCTCGTGATCGTGCTGCATCAACGCACATCCGATCGCAAAGTCGGATGCGTCGCACACTACGTGGAATGGGCGATCTTGGTCGGCCACCGCCAAGATCGGTTGCATCGAAGGCCTGCTGACAGTCAGCAGTCCAATTCCACTCGGCGTCCTTCTTCAGGAGCTGTGACAGCGGGCGTAACGTGCCCGCGTAGTCCTTCACGTACTTGCACAAGTACGTGGCCAAGCCAAGGAACCGCCGCAGTTCCTTGACGCTCGATGGTGGGCCACTCGTTGATCACTCTGACCTTTTCAGGGTCAGGGCAGACACCTTGATTCCTAACGAGACACCCGAGCACGGGTATCTCGCTCGCCCCGATGTTGCACTTCTTCAGGTTCGCGTAAAGATTGTGCTTGCGCATGAGCGCAAGCAGCTTCCGGAGATGCACCTTGTGCATCTCAACGTCGCTCATCCCGTCCGCAGCACGGCTGTGGACGAACACGTCATCGAAGTAGCTCGGTGCGAAGTTGCGCACCGAGCGCAACAAGTGCGTCACGCACCTGTTGAAAGTTGCAAGGGCGTTCTTCAGACCCTGCGGCATCACTAGCCATTCCCAGAGCATGCCACTCGGCGTGCTCACAGCCGTGAGAGGGATATCGCTCTCACGCATTATGATATGATAGAACCCATCGCGCAGATCGAGAGCACTGTAGATGGTGCTCCTGGCCATCGAATCGATGATAATATCTTTTCGCGGTATCGGTGTATGCGCCGGTATTGTCGCATCGCTCAGCTTGTTGTACGCATGAACGATGCGCCAGTCGCCCTGTGGCTTCTTGACACAGAACGTCGGAGCACTTCGATTCCCGCACTTGTCCAGCTTTGCGACGACTTTCGAAGAAGTCGTCGATCGCCTTGACCTGTTCTCGCGGCAGTGGCCACTGCCGCGTGACACAGTATTTCGTACCCGACACGAGATCAATCTCGTGCTTAATGCCCTTGTCCCGCGGAAGCTCCGCAGGGATCATTTCCGGAAGTACGTCCGCGTACTCCCGTAGAATCTCGTAGTAGGGACTCGTCTTCAGCGAGTCTCAGCTCTGCTCTTCAAAGCGTTCCTTCTTCGTCTTGGCACTGGGAGTGTCTTCACTCTCAGTGGTGCTCTCCATGAAGAACTGCCTCAGTTCCTCATTCTCACTCTTCGTTCTCTCAGCGTCCGAGAGAATGCATATTTGCTCGATGCGTCCATCGCGCAAGTCATGCGCGAAGCGCTTCCAGCTCATGACTGGAAGCGAAGTCAACTCTGACGCTTGCGTCGGAGGATTAGCGAAGGTCATCTCCCTGTACCGGAACCCGGGGTACGCGTCAAGACGTTCAACGTCACGACGTCCGGCTTCTCAGCCTTCGTCTGCCCGGCAGACACCTCTTGTAGCGTCTCGGCCCCGGGCCGAGACTTGCGCAGCGACTTTCGCATGCGCTGTCTTCTTGTCTTGCGGAGCCCGGCTCCGCTTGGTCCGTGACCTCGTCAAGGCCCAACCGTGGACGGGTGTTCTTCTTTTATTCCACCGCGGGTACTTCCCGCGGGCGAGCGACTTCAAGCCCGGCAAGTTTTTCCGGTGCGGGACGTTTGTAACCGTCCGCACCGCCGGCAGCGTCGGTTCCCGGAACCGACACGCCATCATCACCTCGACGCCTATCATTGGCGGAGTCCTTCGTTACAAACGGTGCGTCGACTCCCGGCGTCGACACGAAATGTCTCTTCGCAGCATCGGTTCCCTGAACCGACGCGATTCAATACCTCGACGCCTTCTATTGGCGGAGGCCCCGTTACAGACGGTGGGTCGGCTCCCCGAGCCGACGAATCGAATTCATCCAAGTCATCGACTCCCGGATTCGACGGCGCTACGTCACCTTGGCTCCCATTACGGGCCAAAACTGATCCAATCAGGTTCGCGTCAGCCTCCACGGCTGAGGCGTGTGACTCGCTTGTATCATCCGCGCCGCTCGAGGCCGGAGACTTCTTTTGATTCGCTGAAAAGCGGGTGTTGACTTCCGAAGTCAACCCATTCTCTTCACTAGCCGTCGGTGGCGACGCCGACGCTACCTGTTCCCGTGCGCGCGCTCGTGCGCGTCCAGGGTGTTCCGGGACAGCGGCATTAGGCGCTGTCTCGACTGGAGATTCGCGCGTACCTGATGGTGCGTGTGTGGTGGTAACAGGGCCATCGCTCTCTGTTCCACTGCCGCGACCGAAGCACACTAAAGTACGCTTCTCCCAATCGATTAACGGATCATGCCGTGGCTCGCACGGCATGCCCAATACCATGTCAAACTTATCGTCCAGATCCAGGACGATGAAAGTTTCGACATAAACTCGACCTTTGTACGTGAAACGCACGCGTACCATGCGCTTCTCGGTCTTCACGACGACACCTGTTGCCAAACGTACTTCCAACAGACTTGGAGGTAACTTTAAATCCTCGAAGTCAAGCATTGATAGACTTCGCAGTCGAACAAAGTTCTTCGACGCGCCAGAATCTACCAGAGCACTATGAGAGCCCTTTGCTCTCAACGACGTCACATTCAGGATGACAAGGTCATGCCTGTCATCTTGGTTCTAGCCCTGAGAGTCAACCTCACTGGGGGCTGTAGTTCTCAATGTCGCGTGTCCAAGGTTGACACGCGGAACCACATTACCAGTAGGGCGCCCCGCGCCTACTGGCGTCCAGCGTTTTTTGTTTGGTTGCGACGGTTCCCGGCACCGCCGCGATAGCCACCCTGCTGGTGCACGGCGGCCGTACACTCTCGAGCAAAGTGACCGATCCTACCGCAACGGTAGCATCGCACATTGTTTCCCTGGGAGTTCTGGGGTCCAGCAGTGGCAGCGCTCGAGAGGTCCATTGGTTCTGGTCCTCCCGTCCTCACTGCCGGGCGTGACTGCGGCCTCGGTACGTGTGCATGCAGTTTAGCCTGTCGCAGGCTAAACTCCTCCTGCATCGCAAAAGTGATTGCAGCTTCGATAGTATTCGGATACCCATGGAAGAGATAGGTCTTCACAGGCCCATCTCTCAATCCCTTCATGAACGTGATGACCTTGGTCGTCTCGTCAATCGGGTTGGTCACGATGTTCGAGACCAAGTACCGTGCTCTCTAGGCGTAAGCATGGACGTCATGCTTGCCCTGCTGCAGGTCGAGGAACTCGTCCCTCGACCGGAACTCATTCTGCGGGGGCTCAAACGCCTGTCTGAGCTCCTCGTTGAAGCCTTCGTACCTGCTGAAGCACGTAGCATCGGAGAGCCGGCGTCCATACGCCCAGCTCCTTGCACGTCCGCCAAGGCATGACATGGCGAACGCGACCTTCGACAACGGGTCGGCGATACGTCGAGCCGCGATGGCAGTGTCGAGTTCGACAAGCCAACGGAGGAGAGGTTCACGCTCTCTTCCGACGTAGTTGCTCACATTGAGCTTCAGCGACTGTGGGCGTGGTGTCGTCCCCGACGACACCGCGGTACTGGCAGCAGCATCTCGCTGCTACCTCATGATGAAGCCCAGAGAACCACCGTGTTGCTCTGTCGGCGTTAGCGTACGCAGCATCGTAGCTACAGCCGCTTCACCAATGACTGTTGACAGTCGTTGGAGGGCTTCCCATTCTGGGTCTGACAGGTGGCGTGCAACATTGGTTGCAGGCGTCGTGGAGCTTTCCATGGGCACCTCGTTATCCATGAGAAGGTTCTCGGCTCCGTGTTCGTGCGGTAACGTACGAACTCAACTTAGTCGGTCGTTGGACGGACTACAAAGTGCTACCAGGTGTAATGGGCCTACCTTGGCTCACTACAACAGCTTATACGTGTGCGCTCGTGTACAGTAATGTGCGTGAATACCGAACGGGCTACAGCTAATACCCTAGTATAATTTATAGTTCTGGGGTTACGATGTGACGAGATGGTGATGAGCAAAAGTACTGAGGTAAAAATGCATTAATTTCGTGAAGTCGTGGTCAGAGGTAGTTTGAATATTGGCGCGCTTTCAGTCTGCCCACCACTTCGGTTTCCTTCACTTCCTCATTTGCGATCAAAGCCTCACACTACCAAGCCGCCATGCCCAAGACCCCTACTTCTAGCAAACGGCTCCGCCTCACTCACGTACAGAAGCTCCGCATCCTTGCCATGGTGGAGAGCTCACCGAGCATGTCCTACGCGGAGATCGCGACGTGGGCCGCAGCAGAGCTCCACCTCCCTGTTGCTCCCGGAAAGACAACAATAAGCGACATCAAGTCGGCCAAAACCAAGCTGCTACAGTGCCCGATCGAAAAAGCAACCCGCAAGAAAGCTCAGCCCGACAGCCATCTTCTGCTTGATGAATACTCATCGACTTCGTCATGCTCGCTGAGGCTGAGGGTGTGAGCCTCAGCGGAGCGATGATAATTGCGCACGCAAAGAAGCTCATCACCAAGCTTCGCATTCCCGCCGAGCGGGCGCCTCGACTTGGGAGGTCCTGGCTCCGGTGCTTGCAAGATCGATATGGTCTGAAGTGGCGTAGAGCCTTTGGGGAGTCCGACTCAGCCAAGATGGATGCGGCCATTGATGAGGTGAAGCGCTTGAAGAAGCTCATCAGCACGTTCCGACCCCGGGATGTGTTCAACATGGACGAAAGTGCATTCTTCTATAATGCAGTGCCGCGAGGCTCCATCTGCAAGAATGCAGCCCCTGCTTTGAAGCAAAGCAAGGCAAGGGTGACTATGGCAGTTTGCACGAATGCAGATGGCTCGGAGAAACTGCCTATTCTGTACCTAAGTACGGCTACGGCACCACAGTGGCTCCCTAAAAAAACGCCTCCCTCCAGTACTTTGGCACTGAGAAGGGGTGGATGACGAGTTGGATGTATCAACAATGGGTGGTGGGTCTAGACGAAGCGATGCGCGAGAAAGACCGTAAGATTTTATTGCTCGTGGATAACGCGTCGCCTGATCACGAGACGGGTCTCAGCCTTACCCATGTGAGGGTAGAGAAATTACCTCCAAACACCACGTCGAAGATTCAGCCTATGGACCAAGGCACCATCCACTGTATCAAGAGGTATGTATCACTATGTATCAGAAAAAATGTTGTATGCGCTCGACCAAATAGGAGAAGGAGTGCATTATAAGGTTGACATTCTTACCGCTTTGATGTGGTGTGAGGATGCCTGGTCGAAGGTTTCTGCTGAGACCATACAGTATTGCTGGTCTCACTCGGGCGTTATTAACAAGGCCGGCATCAATTTTTTGACAAGCTAAATAATATCAATACATTCATTTTTCTTAACGATTCGGATTCACCTTATACTCTTGAAGACCTTATATATATCAGGCGTTCGGTATTCACGCACATTACTGTATGAGAAAGCGTAGCTTAGTTTAAAGTAGAGTTAATTATACTAGGGCCTCCGAGTATAGATTAATATAAATAAACGATCCAAATAATGTTTTTGGGTTAAAATGAGAACTGCTATTTTTGTTTTATGTTTCTGACTTCCTCTAAATGTAATATTCTAAGTTGGAAATCTGCCAACAGCTGTTTGGCAGAATGCCTTTGCTATGAATGTCGCTCATTGGTTAAAAGATGCTGATTTCAACCAATAGGAATCCTAAATGTGTATGGACCACCCGTCGTGGTGATCGAAAATGAATGTGGCCCTTGATGTAACGTACATCAAGGCCGAGGAAGTAATCATTCTCTAACAGCTAACGTAACTGTTAGAGATACATGTGACTGTAGCCACTTGTGCTTGTAACCCCGTTACATACCTGATCTTTCCCAGCGTGCTTTGCAGCTAGCCGCGAAACCGCACCTTAACCCTTTCACTACCAGAGATTTTTAGTAGGTCCGCTCCGGACCCATATGACAGCCAATCATCTTGGGGTCGACTTAATACATTAGCCAATCGCGAAACATTTTGCTTCCACGTGGACCTTATTTTTGCCCGCGGAGTAACTTACGGTACTACATCAGACGTAAAATTTCTAGATGATCGCCGGCGCTAGTGCATGCTCTTACTGCTACAACTCGTCGTGCAAATGGGGCCCCTACGGCTTGATCATCATCTGCAATATGAATTGAATGATATCAAACGGTTGCACGCCTCTACGCATGGCGAGGGCCCTCTTCCAGCTCATTTTTACCACTATAATAAGAATGTCCGCACTTGTTAGTTGACACGAATATACCCCGCTGTGTGTGGAGGCGAAGGTTGGGATGTTGTATAATCTAGCTATGTACTACGCCTCCATTGATACTGTGTCTACTCGAGCAGTAGATAGCTCACCTAAATGTTGTGCGTATGTGTTTTGATCCTTGTCATGGGCGTGTGCTACATTACATGCATATGTAGGTAAAGCTGCCTAAGGATGCAGCAAGCGGTCTATCAAGCAGTGACCACCATTAGTCCGGCGAGCTTATAGCAATGTCTAGTTCACCACGACAGCTCGGTATTCCACCGCGCCGTGTCGTGCAGGACCGGCTGAGATAAAGAAAATGTGGATATTTACGTGTTCAGGTACGTATTGATGATATTGCATTGTAGGTAGCAGGCTGGTTACTAGCGTTGTATGGCTTGGCAGTCGCTAGCTACTGGCAGGACATCGGCATCGAGCCTACCCTTTCCAATGATAGATGTATCAGCAGCTCTACACCTTGACCCACTACCATTTAAGTAAGATAGTGTGTGGCCTTTACTACTAGAGCCGTTGTACAACGTATTTCTTGCTCTTACACGTAGATTACCATGCGAATGTGATGCGCTGTCCTTTGCTGCTGCAGCTTCCGGCGAGGAAAAAGGCTAAGGAATTTGAATACACGCTTCTCAATAAACCCTCGTCGTGGGTGATAACCTCGCAGGGGTAGAACTGCCCAGCGTGGAGCCGCTCGGATGGCATGGGGTACTTTGAGTATGTGAATCTAGCGTGTATGACGCCCGCTCATCTATTCCATGTTACCAAAAAGACTTGAAATTTCAGGTATGTTTGCTCCCAAACTAATGTTGCGTTCACGGTACTGCGCGAATTAGAGGTCCGCAGCGGTCCTACTAATCTTGGTGAGCTGCATTCCCAAAACCCTCCGACGTATTTTTGTCCAATCAACAGTATATGTACCTGCTCTAATAGGACCGCAGCAGACCTATTAGATCATCGGGCTGGGCTGGTAGTGAAAGGGTTAAAATTCTCTGACTTTATTTCAGAGCTAAGGGAGGATCCGGGTGCAGGTCCGATTTTGCCATTCATTAATATCAGGTAATTTATATAGATGACAATGTATTTATAGATAGAGGTAGCATACAAAAAGTGATTGATGTGGTTACAGTGTGACATTCTATAATTAATACCCGAGAAACGTCATAAATTACCTGAATGTTGCTTGTGTCGTCGCCCCCCCTCCGCTTATGTACGGTTTTGATGTTGCGTGAAAGTATCTTGAAGAGGGCATCAACTTCAATCGCAGCGGTCGTTGATATCAAGGTGGCGAAGGGGACATATGTTATATTGCCGACGACTACCTGGTAGACTACAGTGTAGTGTCATGTGGACTACTCGCAGTACTGCCCGTCATCTTTGTCGCTCTTGCGAGACTGGACCCCCTTTCGTTCCTTGCATGGCGGAGCACCGCTGAGCAAGAGCTCGGCCGCGTGGCCCTCGGGCGGTATCAACGGTGGTAAGCGGCCACCGCCGCGCGCTCGAATACTGTCTAGCAATTGTTTGAGCTGCGCCGTGCCGTGCCGACTGCGCGCGCCATGTATGCCGACAAAGATTTGTCCATTTGTCAAGACCCACCACCGCATCCACCACCCACTATGCTGCCCTGAGAACGTGTAAGTTGGTAGGTGGGACCAACCCAAACAGGTAGAAACCAAAAACTCTGTACTTGTATGAACTAGCTGTCGTAACTTCTGTCATTCAAATAAGATAATAAATACTCTACATCAAAACCTGACACATCACAAAGCAATGGTGAAGTCGCGAAGCCAGCGACATATTGTTACGTGTGCAGAAGTTACTCGTCCAGGGTAAAGCTATATGAAACTGACTATTTGCTATGTAACTTAGCAGATGCTGCGGCTGCGAAGCAGGCGCAGGAGATGCACTTTAGTAAGCAACTAACGTTAGGCTTTGTTGTGTTTCTAAGGCCAAAAGTTTTTATTTTCCCTTCGCTTTGCACACACTACATAAATACATATCTGTTCTAAATTGCAGAGCTTTTTCGTGCAACGCGCGACTTTGTGATCAATATTGACCGAGTTATGAGAACTTATCGAGGTGGTCCTATCCTTTTGGCGCGCACTGTACATGCAGGCCAAATCTGTAGCAACCTATAAATGCATTCAGTCTTAGATCTTCTGTTTCAAGTGACCGTCCCCTTTGACCAGGGACACGTGAACGACTGTTCACTTGGAGTTTGTATACTCCTGCTTCCTCTGTTAAGAAGTGCTGTGTGCCCCATCACAGGGAAGATATTGCCTTTAGCAACGGCTGCAAGACGTACATATATTTTCATCTTTTATGGCCAAGGACAATTGAGCATAATACTCCTCGTTCGGCTTCGATACAAGCACAGTGCGCTGCCGAGGTCGTGCGGTTGGTGTACGCGTCCTGTCAATTTGTACATGTACAACATCGTAAAATTTCTATTGAAACTCGATAAAATCCAGATGTATACTGTTTCAATAATCAGTATAAGTCAAAGGTATATCATGATAAGCGATACTACTCTGGCCCACCTAAGAAACAACATTTCTATTAAACCTCAATTTTTCAGATCGTACTGGATTGACTATCAATCGGACTTAGCCCATATGATTGGTCATAAAGTTCGATTGGACGTCAAATTGGTGAAATCGCTTAGAAAATTCTTAAAATATATGCGAGCACACGATGCTCACGAGAGCACAGTGATATTCTACGATGATTCACCGCATCGGTGGTTTAGTGATCTTTCCCATGGTATCTTTAATTTTGAATATCGCTAAAAATTGTAGCCATTACGCAAAAAAACTAATCTTACCCCAAATCGACTTTACAAAACATACTCTGTTTCCTCGAATCCTGTTGTTTACAAGTAGCCAATGAACTGACGCGAAAGCACCAAATCTCGCCTTTATTTCTTGATGCTAAACTGCTATGCTAAGCACGCTAATCATAGACGGATGGCGAGTGCATTGAATGAAGAACATGACATACTTCACACCAGCGCAGCACAAGGTATACAAAGATACCAGATAGCTTGAGCCGAGGCAAATAACTGTAATTGCACGATAAATGCAGACGGACGCGTCGTCGAGCACATATTTTGAGTCAGATGATTTAACCTACTTACTAAATTTTAGGACCTAAATTGTACACCCACAAAAAAGATTTTTTTTGGATTTTTTATGGCGGACAGATAGAAGTGTTGTTTTTTGAGGTGGGCCAGACGAGTACTGTATCACCCCTGTCCTAAGCGAACCTCGATGTGCGTTCTTAACGTTAGGGCTAGCTTCATGACTAAATTATTAGGTCCTAAAATTTAGTAAGTAGGTTAAATCATCTGACTCAAAATATGTGCTCGACGACGCGTCCGTCTGCATATATCGTGCAATTACAGTTATTTGCCTCGGCTCAAGCTATCTGGTATGTTTGTATACCTTGTGCTGCGCTGGTGTGAAGTATGTCATGTTCTTCATTCAATGCACTCGCCATCCGTCTATGATTAGCGTGCTTAGCATAGCAGTTTAGCATCAAGCATATGAGACCGCGTCAAACGAAAAGCTGCTTACGAACCTAAGTACGAATCGCGATTTAACCGCATCAATCGAAAGAGGCATGTCTAGGGTATTGACAACTCGTGGAGTAACATAGGTCTGAACAAATGTTTCCATTTTCGGACCCCCGAAATCCCTGAAGTTATCTGGGGCGTGTGACCTCAATATTTTTTCGATTTTGACTTATTGTATATGATCGGAAAGCTCATGACCAGCTCCATCTATCCGAAATGGGTCTTTCGTCACGCGTTCTAAGAAGGGAAGGGTCCTGAACCCCATCGTCTATATACAAGCACCGCCTTATATTTACTCTGAAATCCTCTTAATTACGGTTGCTGAAAGTTTGCCCTCTCATTGGGAAACCATTTCAAACTTTTCACCAAGCGGGCGCTGTGGAGATGCCGTCAACTCCGCGACGATCACCGGGAGTGCGGCGCGTAACGCGTTCTCGTAGGCAACCACGAAGAGCTCCGCGCCAGCCGGGACGCATGCCTGGACCGAGCTGGAATCATTTCACGACAAGCAATTCGCATCCAGCTGCCACCTGCAACTACTGCCGCGAAGTGCTGCGCAACGGCCAGCCCCACCGAACGTTGCTTCCGCATATCGCTCGCTGCGGACACGTACCTGCTACCGCTAAGAGCGGTAATCAAGGTCCGAAACGCGAGAAGCCCATGAATATCACGAACGTACTTGGTAATCTCCAGCGCCTGGTACAAATTATATTTGTACCATTTATATGCAACGAAATCGAACGCACATACATCCTCCAGCAAGAGGCTGAGGATGTGAGCCGCGCAACCGCCTGTGAAAGATTGTCCTCGTTCTCTCCAGAATTTCACAAGCTTTCACGATATTGGAAGCGTTGTCAGATATTGTGGGTTCTACTCAAAATTGGAGTGGTCGATTGGTTCAATCAACTGCCCCCGAATGATTCGGGCTAGGATAGTACTGGGGCGATTCGGCGAATCGCCCCGGTACTATCGTAGGCTATTTTAGGCGCTCGATCCGGACGTATACGAAATGATAACGTACATCACCGTTTCATAGACATTTTGTATTGGATGGCGATTGCAAGAACCGCCCAAGAAATCGAAATTTGGCCGAAATTCACAATAAGACCCTAGGCACAGTGGCCCCAGTGAGCTGCTGGATCTCGTCACAATACCACGCCCAAGTTCTTGAGAACTCACCTATATGTAATGCTATTCCAGACACCAGACATTACCAAAATATGGAGGGCATCTCTGGTGCAACGGCCATGAAGTTCATTATATTATTACTTGCTCCATTTGTACCCGTTCACATGTCGGTGACGATGGATACTACACGATACCCCGTATAATCTCGATCGACTTTTCGCGCCATTCATCATGCGCGCGCTCGAACAGCGGGTCCGCGATCTTGTGTCGATACGATAACGTGACCGCCGGATTCAGTAACAGATACACCGCCCGAAACATAGGCGACTCGATCAAAACAAACGGCAGTGAGCAGACGTAGGACATAATCGCGAGCGCCATTCCGATCGCGTCTTGGTCATACGCAGCAGCATGTGACGGGGGCGTCGATCCATCCGGTGTTCCATTGCAGTAGGTGGCGTGTTGGGCGGATTGCTGCGGTTGTGGAGGAGGGGAAAGCGGATGCTATAACCCAGCATCGTCGTAATAGCGTCGCCATTTGGCAATGCCAGTGAAGCTGAGATGATATTTGATGCACGCGGGTCTCGCACGAGGTATAGAGAACAAGTTCGTCCTGAAAAATTGTTTTAAGACCAACGGTTTGCTGCTGAAGCAGGCCAGTTATCTTGATTGGTTGTGAAGCAGGTCGTATAGCTTCTGCTGCGTGCCGTCTTCTACTTGGGTAGATGTCCTCAACACCAGTTGGCCGACGTCAACACCGATTGTAGCGCCCGATCGTCCACTTTCGCATCCGACCGTATTTTATTAGTAAGCGGTTACTAGAACCTCTACTCAACTTAACCTAATCTCAAATACAAGTCGACACTAACTCTACTTGTTCGTTCGTTTGCACGCCGGTTTCCCGAGCTCAGCTGGTTCCACACTCGGCGCTTCCGTCAATTCCTCTTCGTTCGTCTGCCTCCCCTCGTTCGTTGTGGAGCTCTGCCCGTGTGCTCGTGCGTATCGGTGGACTCGTCGTCGATCGTCGGCTCGCGCGCTGTCTTACTCGCTAGCCGGCTATTCTTGTAACTCGGGCCCTCCAGCCCAGTTCTGCAATGTTGACTCGACACTAGCCGCTTCCTGCAGCTTGGCCGTACCCACCATCGCGCCACGTTTCATCATTACGGCCACTCAGGGGCCGCCGATCCCCTGAGACTCACACAAACGCGCACCACCTCCAGTACAGAAGGAAAATACAATTACTATCAGTTACCTTTCCCTTCACACAAGCAGTCAATACAAGGGACTACTTAGCACCCAAGAATACCCTCCGGAATAATATGAAAAGGGCTACCGAGCACAGCAAGTGACCCAACTAGGATATGGAATTGATGGATCACTGGCACTTCCTGGGCCGCTTCCGTACCGCCCATCGTCATGCTGCCGCTGCTCGACTCCGACGCCTGCTTCGCGTCGCCCTTCGTCACTGTCTCCATCGTGGCGCAGTTGTCCTCCGCCGCCTGCTGCTGCAGATAGGTCCACCGCACTGGCCCATCTGCTGCACTACTATGCTGGCGCGGATCGCTACTAGTGCTAGTGATAACAAGTGCGCGAAGCTTCACAGTCTACAGCGAACAACTCGAGGACTGACGTTTTGGACAAACCTCGAACATGTTCTTAGCTGCCCCCCGAGACTAATAGTAAAATTTCCTGGGTTCGTCTCTCCCCCCCCTCTGACACCCTAATCAACCATAACTTCCTCATCATGCGGCTCGTCTTTGCCGCCTTTGCCGTCTGAGTGGGTCTTCAACGGAGCCGTCGAAGCCCTCAACGTCAAGTTCCCCGGCGTCAACTACATCCCGCGCAAGGGCCAAGATTGGGAGCCAGAGAGCGTCAGGTGTAAGTCGCCGGCCGAGATGCAGAAGGACCTGAACGCGCTCAGCGCCGTCGCCGACAAGGTCCGCATCTTACAGCTGATCGACTGCAACCAGGCCGAGACCATCCTCTCTGCGGCCAAGAAGGCTGGGTCCAAGGTCGACCTCGGCATCTGGACGACGGTCAACCCCTCGACGCTGGAGAAGGAGAAGGCCAAGCTGGCCAGCCTCCTCGACGTGGCCATCTACATGTACGAAAAGTTCGAGGTTGACACGGCCATCAGCTACGTGAACGATATCCGCGACTACCTCCGCAGCCGCGGCAGAACACCGTCGTCACCCTTGCTGCCTTCAACTACGTGTGCAGCGAGAACCACCAGCTAGTGGACGCTGTCGACTACGTCTCCGTGAGTTACGTGGCTAAGAATTTTGTATGATCAACATATCCTTCATATCCAGTGGCCATTGGGCGCCTTCCAAAACCCTCACCAAAAGTCGCGAATAAAAGTTTAATCACGGGGAGCTGTTTGGTGAGACCACGTTTTGGTCTCACCAAACAATTCTAATGTGACTCTTGACTAGCAACGTGATCAAACAAGTGACTGAACTTCACTATACCCGAAGGTCGCGTTTTGGGGCGCATTAAACGCTTCCGTAATTTAAAATAATTTACGGATAAAACTGACTAAACGGTTTTATATGGGTTTTGGAAGGCGCCCATGGGGCACGGACACATTTCACTTTGTCCTCTACCTCAAAAGGCGTACACACTAGATCGAGGTCAAGCTCCTAGCGGATCGCCGTCCCCTGATCTAATGTCTTTCCGCATTGATTTTCCGACTTGCCTACATATTTGTTATTAAAGATGTTGATTGCCAATTATGGCTTTTACATGTAAGGAGTACGACCAATTTTGTGTTTTTCTGAACCCATTTCAAATTGTACCTATATCTCGACAACTAGAATACATTGGAAGGTTTTAGGCACTGCTCCTGAATGCCAATTATTTGGGCTAGAATTTGGGTTACTTGCCATCATTACACCCACTCATACTACAGTAGTAGACTTGAATGACTGCAGTGCTTGAAATCGCTTTCCAACTAGTTTCGTGTCGCCTTTTTTACTTGCTTATAGTATGCAGTGCCGCTCTCCTTGCATGGGATTAGCAAGGTTAGGGGATCAGATTTGTACTTTTAGCGAATAGGAATGCGTAAAAATGACTACAGAGGAAGTTAATTGGATGAAATACAACAACACAAAACTGGTCGGAAACATGAAATTGGTCGTACTCCTTACTACACTTTAATCGCTGGGCATGAAGACCTTACTGACGTACTCTGCTATATCTGGCGCCATGCTACCTTTTTCATATTAATTGTCAATAATTGATTCAATAATGTATGGTATTGGAACCGTTGATCTCCAATAGTAAAAAAAATCGTAATAAAAACAATTATATATTGAATCGCAATTATCTATTGGACGGGCGAGTCGAGCGACTGGGTCGTGCGGGACCAGTAGGGTGTGGTTCTTCGACTCGGCCACCAACAAATCCGCTCCAAGAGCAGCGACCGCTCCCTGAACTCCTATCAGGGCTGGGACGGCGGTCGAGTTCACTTCTTCCCATGCATCGACAACGAAGCTAACCAGACGTGGACGTTCGAGAACTCGACTGGAATGATGAAGCACGCGAAGCACCAGGGCTTCCGCCTCGACTCGGACCCGGCCCAGAACAACAAGGTGAAGCTCTACGGATACTCGCCCAACAACCCCAACCAGCAATGGAGCGTCATCAACCCTGCCAATATTTGAACGGTTTTAGCGTAAAGTTGCTCCAGCCATCGTTAGCGGAGCGCCAGCATCAACGATTCATTTGATTCGTACCAAATAGACGCGCAAACGTTTTTGTTTTTGTTTTTGAATTGAGGTGCATTGTTGTCACTGAGTTCTTCCTAACGACTACAACGACCGGTCCCTTAGATGATAACCCGTCATCTGCCGATTGGGGCTCATAATTTGCGTGTCGCCTCTGTCGCGTCTTCCTTACTCGGCGTCCGCATCAGGCTCTCCAGCCCCTTGAGTGAAATATGCATCCCGCCAATGCCTGAGGTCACCATCTAGAAGGCGAGTGACTTCTGCCCAGCGGGGGTCCCGGATTGGTTGGTCCGAGCGAAATACATGACGACTCTTGCGATCGTCCATGGCAATATTTACCGACATGTCAGCGGCCTTGTGAAAGGCTCTCAAATGATGATTCAACCTGCGAACATGGACCCGATCTGCTATCCCTCTGCATTGCGCGTAAATGCTCCGTAAATGTGGCGCTCTCAGCGGACGCCGCCCCGTCAGCTGCGCCAATATCATCGCGCTATCACCCACCACGTGGAGATCAGTCAGGCCCTTGGTGAGCGCGTAATTTAGCCCTGTACATAGTGCCCGGTACTCTGCTATATTGTTTGTAGTTCGTCGCGATGCCAACGAAATGCTCGCCATCCATTCAACCGTAGGTGTCGTTTCTCCTTGAGGAAGCAAGACTATCAGGCAACCAGAGCCCCCAGGACCAGGATTTCCACGGGATCCCCCATCGAATAACAGAAGTGTAGCCGGCTTCGATAGCGCAATAGGAAGTGATGGACGTCCACAACTGTGATTCCCAAGTAGAGCAGATGAGACTATCTTGGCAGCTTCATGTCTCCCTCTGGATGGCGAATCCTGCGTCACCAATAGACGTACGTTGATGTAAGCCTGACGAAGCCTACAGGGTCCCAATAATGCGCTCGACGACGCCAGATCGCCTGCATTGTGATCGTAGCGCCAAGAGCCCACGCAGTCTCGACGACCGGTTGGACACATTGCTGAACGGCTTCCTGTTCCTTACTTGACATCGCGCTACAAACTCTGTCCATGATCTGCCAGAGTCCCCTAGGAACTTCGGGGAGGGAAAGCCCAAAAACGTCCGCAGGCTGAACGCTTGTGTCAGCGAGTCCGAGCTCAATCCAATGGATAAGAAAATTTCCCCACATTGCTCGCACCCCTGGGCAACTCCAAAACATGTGAACGATGCCGATCCACTATACAACCTGGGCGTTGGTTGAAATGGTCCCATCGAGTGACAGCTCTCTGCTTAATCCAGTAAAGAACTTGCTCGCCCCATGGCGACACCCCTACAATTTGTCGAATACGTGACCACGACACAGTCCTGATCGCCTTTCCGATGTCAGGTGACTCCTCCATCCAAGCGGCCTGTCGGTTGTTTACTTCCAGTGCACCTCTACGTCGAGCTGCTGCCCGAGCAGCACGCTTAAAGTCGCGCCTCACCAGTTTTCGGCGTCTGGATCCGGCCCACAAAGAGACAAGGTGACTGAGTTTCGGGTGTGGATGGACCGTAGTGATCTTTACGTCATTTCCGGCTCCTGCAACCAGGACCTGAGTGACAGGCTCCGGGTGCTCTGGAGTCTGTCGTAGCGAAGGTGCGTGGAGTGGTTGTGTTGCTTGCTTGGTGTTGGGTAAAATGCAAAGTGAGATTGATTCTGTTAAGTCTTCGGGCTAACTACGTGCTCTAGACCTCCTCTAGGTTCTCCTTAGTGTCGTTCTAGAAGCTGAGCTAACCTATACTAAATGCAAGTGTTTTTCTGTTTTCGTAATCCTATATATGCATGTTTGTATACTTGTGCAGGTAGCGTTCTGGATTCCGGGCGCCAGGCAGTCTTGCGCAAGCCTGGCGCCAGCCTTCACGCGACGTTGCGCGCGGACTTCTTGTGGCGGCGGAGGCGGCGGCGCTGCGACGCCTGCCTTCCTGGCCACCAGGTACGTGTTCCCCGTGCATGTCTGTTGCTGGCGTACCCGCTTGCGTGGGTGCCAGCAGCAGACATGCTGCATCATGACATCCCCCGGGCTTTTAATCACGTTGGCGCTGTTGACGGAACTTGTGGAGAAGTTCACGCCAACGCGATACCCGTTTTAGCTTGACCTTGTATTCCCATGTGTTTTCCGAATCGGGGAGTCCATGCCACTTGACCAACCAGAGACGTTTGTTGTTGCGCTGTTTCTGCTGGAGCAGAGCTTCTGGGAATTGCAGTTCTTCGTCGGTGGCATCGTCGAGGATTACTGGTGCAAACTTGGGCAAAGGTCGCGACGCGAAGCGTTGAGGGTTCGGAACGTCATGCTTGAGGAACTCCACGTTGAAACTCGGGTGAAGACGACTCATGTGGTGCGGTAGCTTGAGCCGTGCGACGTTGGAATTTATCATCTTCTCGATCTTGAACGGGCCGATGTACCGCATCGCCAACTTCTCGCGGTTGAGTTCCGTGTTGGCCGTGATGCGCTTGAGAGGCAAGTTACGCGTATCCAGCAATACGAGATCTCCTTCCTGGAACTTCACGTCTTGGCGCTTCCTGTCGTAATACTTCTTTTGACGTTCTTGTGCTGCCAGGAGATTCTTGCGGGCCAATTCAACGATCTTCATGCGTTCTTCAGCAAACGCGAAATCAACTAGTGGAACGTCTTCATCACGAACTTCACCAGGTGTGATCTGGGATACTAAGTTCCTGACCTTGCGTCCTGTGTCCACTTCGAACGGCGTAAGCGTTGTCGAGGAACTCTCCAGCGTCGCATGTGCGTACTCAATTGTTCCCAAATGCGTAGCCCAGTCTCGACCATGATAGGACACCATGCACCGTAATGCATCTTCCAAGACAAGGTTCTGACGCTCAGTCTGTCCACCCGCTTGGGCACGATATGCCGTGGTGAGTGACAACTTGACCCCCATGATATCCATGAGCGACTTCTAAAACTTTGATGTGAACTTGGGGTCTCGGTCGCTGATGATCACCTTTGGCAGACCGTGATGACGAGCTACTCCTTCAAAGAAGATGCGTGCAACTTCTGGAGCATCTGTCGTCGTATGTGTCGGAATGTACTTGGGCCGCTTGAACAGCTTGTCCACCACAGTCATGATTGCATCGAAGCCATTGGAAACCGGTAGCCCTGTCACGAAGTCCATAGTCACTACTTCCCAACACTCGCTCGGGACTGGAATTAGCATCATAGTTCCTTTCTTGCGCGCGGTACTAACTTTCCATCTAGCACACGTCCCACAGCTTGCCACGTACGCCTTCGTGTCCTTCTCCAACGTGGGCCAGAAGTACCACTGAGCAACCCTCAATTGCGTTCGACGGATTCCAGGATGAGCTGCCGTGGGTGCATCATGGAATTCTTCCAAGATGTTCGTGATTAGCCGGGCGTTATTGGGAACACACAGCCTGATGACGGAATGATCCGAACGCTTGTACAGAAGCCCATTCGATTTGACGAAGTCTGCAGATTTGTCCGGTCGGTTCCATACTTCCTTGAACGCGGGGTCTTTCTTGTATCCAGCCTGGAACTTCTTCTTCTGGTCTTCACTCAAATGGACGCTGGATATCGAGTACTCGACGTTCTGGACTTGTTCCACGTGTACACTGACTTCTTGCTGAACTCCAATGGGGTGACTTTCCCCCCGCAAGTCCAGATCGTCGACAAGAAGGCATCGTTCATCCGACGGAAGCATGCGAAGCATTGCTGCGTGGACACTGTGACGTCGAAGCTTCGAAGCCTGATGCGTACAGGATGAAGAGCAATCATGGACTGCTGGTAACTTCCAAGGCTCGGGTTCCCCAGTAACTTCGTCGTCGGAATCATCCGCCGGGAGCTGGCTTGGACGGGATAGGGCGTCGGCTACGACATTGAGATGACCTTTCACATGATGCATCGTGAAGTCAAATTGGGATAAGAACGTGAACATGCGTCCCATTTTAGGCGATACTTGAGGGTGATGCAACATCCAACTACAAGCAGCATTGTCGGTAAAGACATCGAAGTGCCGGCCGTGAAGGTAGTGACGCCACTTCTCAAGAGCGGTTTTGATGGCCAAAAGTTCCTGCTCATGCGGAGGCCAGCCAACTTCATGGACATTGAGCTTCTTGGAGTAGAAGGCAATCGGATGGCTGCTACCGTCGAAGTCTTGCGAGAGCACACCGCCCATGCACTTACCCGAGGCGTCGGTTGTGACCGTGAAAGGTTTCGAGAAGTCAGGCAAACGAAGAACAGGAGCTTGCTGCAAGGCGAGCTTCAGCGATCGAAAAGCGTCTGCCTGCGCCGGGCCCCATTCCCACGTAGCTTGCTTCTTAGTCAGCTTACTCAAAGGTAGGGCGTGTCGCGCAAAGTCACAGATAAAGCGACGATAGTAGCCAGCAAGACCGAGAAAACTCTGCAGCTCCTTCTTGTTCGTTGGTTCCGGATATTGCTCGATGGCCCTGGTCTTCTTCGCATCTACGGATAACCCTTCTGCTGACACGGTGTGACCGAGAAAGTTAACACTCGCTTGACCAAACGAACACTTCGAGCGGTGCGCATAAAGCTTCTCTCTACGGAGAACTTCAAAGACCGCTTCCAGATGCTGGAGATGCTCTTCCTTGGTCTTGGAAAAGACGCAGATATCGTCCAAATAGACCACGACAAAGTCGAATTTGTCGAACAGGACGCACATCAGTCGTGACCAAACACCAGGCATACCCGAAAGACCCATCGGAGCAACACACCATTGGTAAGTCTCCTTGTGAGTACGAAAAGCGGTGTACTGACGACTTCGCGGCTTAACCCGCATCTGGTGGTAACCTTGGGCCAGGTCCAGAACCGAAAACACTGTGCAGCCGACCATCTTGTCAAAGATTTCCTCGATTAGCGGTAATGGAATCTTCGGAATCTTCGTCTGACTGTTCACATAGCGGAAGTCGATGACCCAACGAATCGGAATGGAACTATTCCCGGATCGCAACCATTCAGCTCTCTTCGGGATTTGACTAGTCGCCGGATCGTTCTTAGGAACACCGAAGATATTGGAGACCCAGGGTGAATTGGAGACTTCTATCCACCCTTTCTTCATGTTTTCCGCGACGAACTTTTCCAATGCTTCTTGCTCCGTTTTAGACAGTCGAAACGGTGCTCGGGTGCTAGGAGCGGCGTCAGGCTTCATCTCCATGTCGAACTCGACGATGCCCTCGGGAGGTAGACCATCGGGCAACTTTTCGGGGAAGACATCACTAAACTTGTCCAGCAAAGGCTTGATGTAGTCTGGTACTTTGTCAGACTCCACTGTTACACAGACCTTGACGAAGAACAGCTCCGCAAACTTCCGATCCTGCATACGACGATGGAACTTCTTCGTGGACCCAAAGACACCATTACGCCACGCCTCAGCCAAGGCGAGATGTGACCGATGGCGTCCGCGAACTGCTTCCTTTTCCGTTTTCTTTCGTTGCTCTTCTGCTGTCGCCGACTCTTCAACTTCGCTTGGGGCCATTGTGGTGTTGTCCTTCTCACATTCTCCCTGATCTTCTATCTTGTCTTCGTTCTTGTCCGTCTTGGGCCTTGGTCTCTCTTCCCTGCTCGGAAATACTACTTCATGCGTTCGCCAGTTGATCGTTGGTTGATATTTAGCAAACCACGGCTTACCCAAGATAACGTCATGTTCAATCGCCAGTGGACTCTCTGTTAGGCGCATCTTCTCGAACGTCTTGTCCTCCATGCCGATGTCCGCTTCCACTACCTTGACATCGCGATACTCCTTGATCTCTCCATCGAAGCCCTTCACTTGTACATCCTTAGTTCCTGTCACCTTCGACACCATTCTTGGTCGTACCAGATTTGCCGTAGCACCACAGTCAAGCAGTATCGTTACTGGGCGCCCTTCAATTCTCCCGGGTTTGCGAATGAGCTCATTATCCGGTCTAGCAGCCAGGTCATGCATGCTGACTTCCTCAAACGCATCCACAGTGTACTGGTCGTACACGATTCTCTCTTCACCTTCGCTGACTTGTTGCTCCACAGCATTGACGTGCTGCGAGTCTCGTTGACGCTGATTCGGACCTCTGTAGGGGCGTTGTTTCCAACGAGGGGCCTTACAGTGGGCTGCAATGTGACCACCACGGAAGCAGTTGTAATATTTCCTCTGCCAACGGCACTCTTCTAGACTGAGCTCTTGCGCACTGTCGATCTCCATTGGCTCAGGACCATTTGATCTTGAAAGCCGACTCGTTTCTGCGGAATCGTGGGGGATCACGGTCGTGACGTCCCGTGCACGCCGGAGCACCGAAGTGCGAGCGCACATAGTCCATCGCTACCGTAATGGCATCCGTAAGGGTTTCACAACGCTTGTACAGTACTTCTTGACGTGTGTTTAGCATCAGCCCTTGCGAGAAGTACACTACTTTATCGATCTCCGTCATGTCTTCCACTTGAAGTACAATGTTGCGAAACCGTGAAACGTAATCACCCAACGACTTGCAAGATTTCTGGCTCAGGTGTCGCAACTGCTCACGCAGCCGCAACTGAAGATCCGCCGGAACAAACGCGCGTGCCAACTCACGGAGTAACTGCTCCGCAGAGTAAATCTCATGCTTCCGCGCCAGGTACCACTGACCAGCCTGCCCTTTCAACGTGCTCCCGATAATAGCCAGTACCCTCGTCGCCCAACGCTCGTTCTTCCAGTCAATGTTGCGGGCCTCAAAGTACTGCGACAACTCTTCTTGATACAGGCGGAACGACTCAGACTCATGCCCCGTGTACTTGGGTAGTCTAATCCCATCCAACTTGAAGTCGGTCATTTCTCGTTGCTCATTCATTACTCTCATCATCTCCTGTTGCTGCTGCATCAGCTGCAGCACTCCTTGCATGAGCTCAGAGACGTCCGCCATCTTGTTCGCCCTCCTTTCACACGCGGAAGCCTTAACCCAAACACCTAACTAGTAATAAAGCTGATTCCCTCTAAAACGTGATACCCGCGAATGTATTCGTTATCACACTCGACGATGAATTGCCGTAAACAAAAGCGGCTAAAACGTGTTTACTGCTCGTTAGACGAGTTAATCAGCTCCCTTATAGTTGCTAGGCTATGCTGGCGGCGGGCTTCCTCGCGATCACGGAGACGGTTGTCGTGCTCGAGTTGTTGACGGGTAGTACGCGGGTCGAGGACTCTGGCTACACCGAGGTTGACGAGACCGGTTGCCTTGTCGAGTTTACGCTGAGCGCGACAGAGCTGATGGATGACCGCCCTTTTCTGGTCTCGCTCTTCCGAAGTGAGTGGCTTGACCTCAGCAAGTTTTCTTAGCAGTCGCTCAGTCGTTCGCACTGCGTGCCGGATTGACGGTAGCAGTCGGTGCGCAACTTGTCGATACCAGCAGCGTCGATTGCTCCAGCCTCTCAAAAGACCCGTCGGGAACAGCGTTGTCAACGCGACGACCCCTACGTCCAGCCATCCAATCAAAGAAGCGGCCCGGGCAACTTAGAGCGGACTGCACTACCCCTAACCGCCGAACTCGAAAGCCGGACTGGATCGGGTGCGCCGCTACAGCTGGTGCCTCGTACTTATGCCGACGTTCCCTTGACAGATGTCAGGCGGGTCCGAATTACAGCCAATGACCGGTGCCCGTAGCCCTCTCCTAGGTTGAGCGAAGCGCGGTCAAAAGCGAACCCCAGCCGGTGCCCGAAGACCTCCCTGAGGTTGAGCGAAGCGCGGTTGCGAGGGGACCAACAAGTGCTACCAAATGACAGGCTCCGGGTGCTCTGGAGTCTGTCGTAGCGAAGGTGCGTGGAGTGGTTGTGTTGCTTGCTTGGTGTTGGGTAAAATGCAAAGTGAGATTGATTCTGTTAAGTCTTCGGGCTAACTACGTGCTCTAGACCTCCTCTAGGTTCTCCTTAGTGTCGTTCTAGAAGCTGAGCTAACCTATACTAAATGCAAGTGTTTTTCTGTTTTCGTAATCCTATATATGCATGTTTGTATACTTGTGCAGGTAGCGTTCTGGATTCCGGGCGCCAGGCAGTCTTGCGCAAGCCTGGCGCCAGCCTTCACGCGACGTTGCGCGCGGACTTCTTGTGGCGGCGGAGGCGGCGGCGCTGCGACGCCTGCCTTCCTGGCCACCAGGTACGTGTTCCCCGTGCATGTCTGTTGCTGGCGTACCCGCTTGCGTGGGTGCCAGCAGCAGACATGCTGCATCATGACACTGAGCCAGTTCACTTTCATCACTCACTTCAAATTTTGTTTCGGGTTCCAAGGTAGATGTACGAATAGCGGCTATAGTTTGCCCGTCCTCTTCAAGAATTCTGGCAGTACTAGGGCGGTCCCCTGGCGTAGCCTTAATCTGAAGCTCATCGCTTGGTTTATATATAAACCATACCCGGGAACACGACGAGGAGAAGTACTATCATCTCGCAAAAGTGGTGTCATGTCCTCGTACGTTGCATGAAAGGTAATCTGTCCAGAGACAGGGATCTCCCACTGAAGAACGTCTCTTAGCAGTCTTGCCCCTCGAATCACAGCACTATTCACCCAGCCTCCTGCAGCAAGGCCCAATGTTTTGTGTAATCGCGCTAGATAGATGATGGCGACAAATTCAAGCCATTCGGCCCGAAAGGCCCCTTGTGTCTTCCTTAGGAATTCACGAAGAGGAGCCGTTGTTTGACCTAGAAGTTCTCTGCATTCCACCGACAATACCCGTCCCTCCCAGTACAGCTCTTGCGGTATCCAGGGCTGCCGAATATGGCATTTTTATTTATTAGCGCAGATAAAGCTTCATAAATAATGCAAGGAGCTTGTCATTTGTACCTGCATAAATAATGTAATGTATTCGAGCAATAAATAAATAATGTGGTGCAACTCAACGTGTATTAGACGTGCTGTTACTCACACTAATTGACGCGATCGACTGTCGAAATGTCCCAGAAGTCAGCATTCTCGCGCAGAAACAAAATTGTTTCCAGCGTAGCGGGCTGGAGGCTGTTCCGTTCTTGAGCAAACGTGGTACGCGCCACACTGAAAAACCGCTCGACCTTGTTCGAGGTCGGTGGGATGCTGGAGATGAGGTCTTAGCGAGGCTTTCGCGCCTCGAGCCGGTGATGCTTCTCGAGACGCTGGACAAACGAGCCCTCTGGTTCCTCTCCACCGTCTTCTGCACCGTTCGTGGTGGCGGCCGAGCTACACGCTAACGCACGCAGCGCCTCGTTTCTGCAGCGGTGAGGCGGACGCTGCTGTCCTTCAGGACACGCACACAACCCGCTTCAAAATCAGGGCTATGGACGAAATTATATACAGAAACGAAATTAGTATTAGTGAACAATTTCACTGAGTAATAAGGTGGTACATACCGATGTAGTCAGCAAAAGCCGGGTGAGCTGCGATCAGCCCGTCGAACCACACTCTCGCATCAAGGAGAGTAACATCACTGCCTTGTAGAGCCTTTGATACAGACTCGATGTCTTTCAGCTCGGCATAGAGGTCCTTCAAGCGCCGCTTGCAGGCCGGAGACGGCAGCAATTCCAGGATATCATCGTCATCGGCGTCCAGGAACTTGGTCAGCTCATGATACCGATGCACCATAGCAAAGGTAGAGCCCCATCGCGTATCCTAGCGGATAACTGGGCGCAGCGGGGTCTTGAATCTGATATTAGAGGCAAACATATAAAATATCAGTCCGATTAATACAATCAATATTAATAGTAATCCGAAGTATTAATAAAACAAAACTTACCGAAGTTTGGTTTCAGCGTGCGAAGCTTCAGCATGTGCGCTTGCACGACCGCCAAATCGGCTCAAGGTGGCGTTGCACAGCCCGGTTCAGCCTGTGACTCGCACAGCCAATCAGAGGGACCTGCATGATGGTAGCCAGGCGCCTGTTTAAGGAGCAGTTGTGTGCGACCAAGTAAACGCAGCCACTCAGCGTTTTGCCAAACCGCTCGAGCAGACCAACCAGGAAATCTCGGTGCGTACGTGCCAAGAGGTCATCGTCCGGCTCTTGGATGATTGGGGCCATGCTCAGGAGAGCGGACTTAGCAACACCATTGATCTCGTAGCATATGAACACTGCGACATAGTGCACCGATGCATGACTCCAGCCATCCAACATGAGCCCGAAACGATCCGGCAGCTCCGCCGCGATGTCCAACCCCACCAACTCCGCGACCGCCTCCATGCGCGCCTTCAGGGTCTCGACCGAAATCGGTCCAGGCTCGTGTATCTGCAAAAAGCAGTACTTCATAATTAGTATTCGTAATTCGCATAATAATAGTACTTTGAGCGTACCTTCGTGCGAGTGAGTTCTCGCAAAGACGAGGGCAGGTTAGCCTTGACGACTCACTCCAACCAGCCGAAGCGGTTCACCGACGTACGTCGAGCGTAGTGAATCAGTGAGCCGGTCTCAGCTGTTGCTTGCAGCGCGCATCTCGGCTTGTGCTCTCGGCGGACGTGCTGCATCAGGTTGGTAAACCCGTTGCGCCTTGTCTGCTTCCGCACGGTACCGCATCGGCAGCGGAGTAGTCGGGCACAGGCTCGTCGTACTCATCACTGCACGGTGTGAAGAAGTACACCGAGACCTGCGCGTTGGAGAAAGATGGGCGAGGGCGGGCGCGCACAGCATGCTTGTTGAGGTGGAGGAGGTCTTTGTGCCGTTGAAAGTCGCAAAATGATGTTTAGAGCTAAGCAGGGAGCCATTTGCCACGCCTGCCAAATGGTTGGTTTCCAGACAGTTATTAAATCTGCATATTACTTACTGTATGAGTCTAAGCTTTCCTTTGTTCGCATACTACAGCTTGTATGATTATGAGATAGTATCATAAATTATGTGTGTGGAATAGTAATCTGGTATCATAAATAATGGTACGGTCCAGGGCGCCGCTCATAAATTATTCAATAATATTTATGGCAATTACTTGAGCGTCAATTTATTTTTCGGCTGCCCTGGCGGTATCGTACTTTTAATCACCACTAGCAGATCCTGTACTAGGTTAAGTTGCCCAGGTTCGATCACCATATCGCCATTTCTGGTTATCATGGCCTCCCCAATTTGTCGGAGTGATTGGTCTGGGCCGAAAGCACTCAGTGCAGTTGGTGCATGTCCAGGCGTAATATAAACTGGATGCTCTTGCCCCGATCTGTCAAAATATCTCCTACAAGCCTCTGCACACTTGATGAACTAGATGCCCAAGCCAGAACAGTCACTGCCGCCGTTGCCATCAGTTCGGCTCTGATGTCGGGAAGGCCGAGTCCCCCTTCTGAACGATGTAAACACGCAATGTCTGGGGCGATCCAAATCGACCGTGCCAAACAAAATTATGGATGCATGTCGCTACTCTCTCCACGATAGTTGTCGTTGACCACGCATGTCGGCCAACATACAATAGTACAGGAACGATGACGGTAGTTGCTACCAATGATCTTTGCTCAATAGTAAGGGTACGGTGGCTAGCCAAACGCAATCACCCTCGAATACGAATCTCCGCTTTCAACCATGTAACCTCCGTCGATATATGTCCTCCAACTTGAAGCCCAAGGTACCTTGTTGTAGTTGTGGGGTCATGATAGCAAACCCCAGTTGGTAGGGAGGGGAGGTCGCTAAAAACACTGTCGTTGAGTACAATAACGAGGATTGTTGATTAATGCGTCAAAAACCGTGATGCCGTCCCAAACTTCGAAGTAATCAGTAGCAGCGCAGGCATGTATTCAGGACTTTTCAAGTATGAGGCAGTATCACCAGCAAAGCCTCCCACGCGAAGGTCATTCGAGTCGCTCAATGACTTCAAGTTGATTCCAGCAAGCGTTGTAGTCTTCTCCAGCATTTGGTATAACGGCTCCAATGCAAGGATAAACAACTGAGGGGCAAGAGGACACCCTTGACGAATGCCTCTCAGCACCTCCACAGCCCGGGAAATTTGACCATTAATCAAGAATCTCACTATTGTGTCCGTATGGAGCGCTCGTATGGCCCTGATAAAACGTTCTGGGTATCCGTGGCGCTCCAATACAGCATACAGAAACTCCCGAAAGAGAGAATCATAGGCTTTTGCAAAATCAAGAAGTACTGCAAGACGCGCAAACGTGAGCACTGCGTACTATCCCCTTACTTCCTTACTGTCTGTTGTGCAGCTTGTTGCTTTGGGCCCACGACGCTGGCGACTCGATGGTGATGCCGAACTTGTACGCTTGTATACATACACTTCATCTAGCCGAAGCGCCCTTCCAGACGACGACTAAAAACCTGTAAGAAAATACAATGCGTCATCGTTGAGTCTTTGCGCAAAGGGATTGAAAAACCCACGAGTTGTTTTCAGTGACAATGTCCATAATGGACACTTCAAAGTTCGAACACGGTCCTGCTCATTCATACACCGATGGAACCAGAACAGCGTATATTTTTACCTCTCATCAACGAGGCCTTATTATGAAGCGATTACGCACGGAATGAGTGACTCGACGTTGGCCCACGTGCCATTTTTGGATTTTGGTATTAGACACCCCGCTCACTTGTACTTCCTTCCTCATCGGGTGGCAGCCGAGGGTCTCGTATTGCTCAAAGATGAACAGCACGCGAGTTCACCCATGGACCACAGAAGACAAAGCTGATAGAACCGGCTCATCATCGAGCCACGTTCGTCGAGTGTCCACGTTCTTGTCTCTACTCGAGGAGAAATGGGAAAGCGCTCAAGTCGGCCGTCAGGGCAGCTACGCGATCGAGCGACTGGAAAGTCTGGATCACTACTACAAGACCAAGTCGACGACGCACGTGCTCCTGGTTTGTCTTTTGACCCCTCTACCAGCTCTAGCAGCGGCGCTGATACTCGAGCCTCTCCCCCTTCAACCCCCGTCAGACGGCTGGGTTGCGAACTGGGTCTTCTGGCTGCGCGTGACCGTCATCTGCTTCTGGCTAACTGTTAACGGTTGAGACGACTCGTAGTCGGCCTCCCACTCACCTTGTAGAAGATCATGATCATCTCAACCGCCGTGACTGCGGGATTCATAGGATTTGCCATCATGTTGGCGATTGTCGTGGGCTTTCCTGTCCCCTTCGTGATGCTCGTGGGCGGCATTCCCAACGTCATCGTAATCGGCTTGATGCTGGTCCTCATGTTTGGCATCGCCCCCTTCCGCAGTACATCCCCGTTCCGGCCGAATCTGGTCAAATTCCACAACTTCCTCGTAGCTCACGAGACGCTGGTGGCCGTTTACCCTCTGGTCAAAGTGCTCTACGGGTTTGTTCCTACGAAATACCAAGGCTTTACGATGCTTTTACTGCCGCTCTGGAAGTTTGGAGCCAAGAAATACGTCGGACGCTCCATCCACAACATGGAGGACTACGTGCCGGGCATTGTGGCCTTCAACGTCGACTACTTAGCACGCTTTTTGTATCGGTTTGCATGTTCAATTCCGGGTCTTTCTTCGTGTCCATGCTCGCCATCTTCACCGACGTGCTGCTATCCGCTTTGGAGTACCGATAGGTGCGTAAGAACGCCGACATCCTCTTCAAGTTGCTGCAAGACCACAAGAATTGGAGTTACAACCACTTGAGCCACCAGGAGAGCGAAAACCTGGAGGCGCGCAACATAACATCCCTCTCAGGCGTCCGTTTGTGGGCTTGTGACCCGCACCCGCTCTCCAGTGAGCGGTTCGATGCGCTCAAAAGGCTGGAGACCTTAGATGTGTACAGCGCAGCATCGCATCAGTCCACAAAGGCCAAACTGTCGCCAGTTCCACGCAAGCAGCAACCTCGCAGTGTTGCCGTAGCGCCGGGCACCGTCGGTCCCGTGGTAAACGCCTTAGCAAAACCATCTCCTGGTCAAACCGATCTGATACAGTTGAAAACAAATGAAGTCGTGACCGGAGCCGACCGATCGAAGAGACTGATCATCCAGGGCGTTCAACACCTGTTCCACTGCGAATATTTGGTCTTGGTCGAGTACATCGAGTGCGTCATCCCCATTGTGTTTGTGATCTACAAGTCCGTGCTCCAGCAGCTACCGAACCTGGTGTACGCTCCTGGAGGGGCTGACGGGTGGCACAACAGTGCGGTGGGCAACATTATTGTATTCGCGGTGTTGGAGGTTTTTTCCTTCGTTGCTCTGAAAGTTTTATTACAGCGAAAGTTCGCCTTTTCCCCGCTCCATCAGCTCGCGTACGTGCTGGAGACGCAAGTCGAGGTCGTTCAAATCGACGTCTTCATCGCGACGTTGGTATTGCTGCCGTTCGAGCTCGAACATTTCGGTAAGACATTTTGAATTCGGACTCTACCGGTTGATATTTGTACAGGTCGTACGGGAACTAACGTGAAGTGCTACAATTGTTGGCGGTTTTTATTCAAAGGCATGGAGTTTAGTCTCCACTTCAACTGGCTGCGATCGTAGACCCGTAGTGCAGCTACTAAGTCTCGGCATCTTTGAATATAGAGTCGTTAGCACAGCATGCTATCCAGGAATGCACGACGCTGCTGGAAATACTTGGAGTTGAGCCCGCGGTCGCACAGAGCTGCCATGATGGGTCTTGCTTTGCCGTAGAGGATCTGCTCACGCTGCATAAGCATGCTGCACCACTCGGAATCAAGCTCGTACCAGTCGTTGTAGCTTTGCATTTGTCGAGCTGCGCTGAGTCCTTGCACGAGTTGCTCGTGGATGCATCTGCACGCCTCCAGCTCCCGTGGTCGAGTGCGATCGTACTTTTTGGAGCACGCTGACTTCCACAGACTGAACAATCGGGAGTTGACGGGGAGGAGCAGCTGCAGCAATTGATCAGGTAGTCGGTCGGCCCCTTGATCGAAACCGGGAGCCCAAAGCTTACGCTGTTCATGCTCTGAAAACGTGTCACTCAGTTGCAACAAGCCCATAAAGTCGCGTTGTTGGACTTCAGAGAGCGTAAACTCGCGACAAGCGCCAGTCTCGATAGCGCAGAGGGATTTGTCCCGAACAGGCCACAGAGTGTTGCCGTAGCTGGGGATCGGTATCCCCATTGCACCACCACCAGTAGTAGTAGTTGTTGTTGTTGTCGAACCATCGACTAAAACGTACTTGACTGCTTCGGGGTGGAACCACTGACCCCCGCTCTGAGGAACGCACTCGCCCGTGTTCACACTCACGTTGAGGCCCAGACTCACGCCCCAACTGTCACTCTCGCAGTGACTGGAAGACAAAAGGGCAGCCATGGATCTGTCCTCTGCGACCCAGATCTTCATGACGCCGAAGGTGTGGAAGTGACACTGGCCGTCGGCCCGGTACACTTCAGTCATCACTCGCTTGGTGCAGCTGGTGTCCTGGTAGTATTCGATCATAAAGATAGGGGATTCTGCAAACGCGGACTCCAAGTAGGCGTCTCGACTGCTGCTGCAAGTGCTGTGTCCATAGTACGTCACATTCCCCCACCCGCCGACGTGAGAATACTCCACACACTCCGAGCTGTCGCTGCACGGTTCGTCCTCAAAGATCTCTGCAGTCGAAGGACTGTCACACTTGGAGTCGTCGTGGCCCTCACTGACACTCACTTGACTAGAAGCAGCCCCTGACGTTCCAGTTAGTACGAACTTGACGGCTGCAGCTCGGTACTCGCCGTACGGGACGCAAGCTCCGGTGTTGACGCTACCGTTCAGATTCATAAAGACGGACCAGTCGTCGCTCTCGCAGCTGCCGGACACTGTCAGCGCCGCCATTGAGTCGTCGTCCGCGACCCAAACCTTCATCGTCCCCAGAGTGAAATAATGGCACTCGCCGTCGGCGAGATACACGGAGCTAGTCGCCAACTGCTCGCAGCCAGCGTCCTCGTAGTACTCGACTATAAAGAGTGAAGTATCACCGAAAGTGGCTTCCAGGTATTTGTCTCGGGTTTCGTGGCAGGAGCTCTGACTGAAGTAGGTCGTCCCGGCACCGACCTCCATGGCCGTACACTCCGAGACGAGCTGGTTCGTATCATCGCAACCTGCTTCGTCAATTTTCACTGTGGAAGGCTTGAGGCACGATTCATCGTCGAAGCCCGTGTAAACGTTAACACTGCGGGAGGACACAGGGTCGCCGACGAGAACGTACTTGACGTACTCTCCTCGATCGATACATTCGCCCGTGTTGACGCTCACGTTGAGGCCCAGACTCACCCCCCACGTGTCACTCTCACAGTAGCTGGACGACAAAAGAGCAGCCATGGACTTGTCTTGTGCGACCCAGATCTTCATGACGCCGAAGGTGTGGAAGTGGCACTGGCCGTCAGCGCGATACACTTCGCTCTTGCTCAGCTGCTGGCAATTGGCGTCTTGGTAGTACTCGACCATGAAGTACGGGGCGTCCCCAAAGGCCGATTGCAGGTAGACATCTCGACTAGAGCTGCACGAGCCCTGTCCGTAGTACGTCACGTTGCCGAAGCCCCCGATGCCGTCGTACTGGGTGCATTCGAAGCCCGTACTGCAGCCGCCCTCTTCAATTCGCGCTGTTGAGGGCGTCTCACATGGGGAGAAGTCGTGGCCAGCGTACACGCTGACCTCGCTGTCCGACGCGAAGGCGGTTGACTGTGTCGTTGCCAGCCACAACAGAGTTGCAGCCGCAGCCGGGAACCACTTGGGCTTCATCCCTCGAACCAAAATGCGACCGAATCCAGCGACCGATGCAAGACGAAAAGACGAATGGACGGATCTTGGATAGGGGCGGCCCCTGGCGCCTCTTTAGTGAATAAAGATCGCAACGCCTCGAATTCGTGGGTTTCATGAGCACGTGATTATGCTGTATTTACTGTTAGATTTCTAAGAACGTTTTGCTCGAAAAAAACAAAGAGCTAGAATGAAATGTGTAGCGGGGTACTTCTACTGTAGTCATAAAGCTACGGTAGCTATTGCTTATAAACATCCTGAATGCCATTTACTGGCTACGCTCGTTAAGATCGAAGCCAGTCAAAGCGGAGGCTCAAATCCATGCCTTCAGAAACAAACACTTTCTTCAAGTCGTTCTGGGGGATCGGTCACACAGTGGCCTGAGGAAAACTTGATTAGCAGCGCCTCGCTGCCAGGGAGTGGCGTGGATGGTTAAATGCTTCTCGGCGAGGCGACGAATCGAGGAATGGGCCTCTTCGTCGCCCAAACGTCTCTCCTACGTGGGTAGTTTCACTCCTACAAGTGTGCTACGAGTTTAGACGAAGGGAAACTTCCCACGTCTTGTAGAAAAACTATTTTATCTGCATCTCACAAATCCGCATTCCCAGTCAGCATGCTCACTAGGCAGTGCAAATTCAAAACGCTTATCGAAATGTTGGAGCTCATACGATATTAAGACCAACGTGGTCGTGAACGCGTCCACTTGGACGAGCTCGACTTGCGTCTCCAGCACGTACGCCAGCTGATGGAGCGGGGGGGGGGAGGCGACCTTACGCTGTAACAAAACGTTCAGAGCAATGAACGAGAAACCCTCCAGCACCGTGAATACCAATATGTTGCCCACCTCACTGCTGCGCCAACCGTCAGCCCCTCCAGGAGCGTACAAAACGTTCGGCAGCTGCTGGAGCACGGGCTTGTAGAGCCTTGGATAAGCAGTCTCTTCGATCGGTCGGCTCCGGCCGCAACTTCTCCCGTAGGAACGGCATTGTACGTAAGCGAGAGACGGAAATGAACGGGCGATGGTTGGGGCGACAGACACACATCGAAGTCGCTGCCTCTGTTTACGGCCCAGTTGAAGCGATACTTCATGGTGTACACGTTTAGTGTCTCCAGTCTCTTGAGAGTATCCACTCGGTCCCTCGAGAGCGGGTGAGGGCCACAAGCCCACAAACGGACGCCTGAGAGGGATGTTATGTTGCGCACCTCCGGATTCCGAGCGACCTCGAGGGTCAACGATAGGAGGCTTTCACTCTCCTGGTGCCTCAAGTGATTGTAGCTCCAGCTCTTGTGGTCTTGCAGCAACTTGTAGAGATCATCGGCGTTGTGGCGGATCTCTCGAAACTCTAGCAACGAAAAGAGCACGTCTGTGAGGATGGCCAAAATCGACACGACAGCGGATCCGGAGCTGTACATGCAGACGGACACGAACAGCGTGCTGAAGTAGTCGACGTTAAACGCCACGATCCCCGGTACGTAGTCCTCCATGTTGTGGATGGAGCGTCCGACGTACTTCTTGGCTCCAAACTTCCAGAGCGGCAGTAAAAGCATCGTAAAGCCTTGGTATTTTGCTGGAACGAATCCGTAGAGCACTTTGACGAGGGGGTAAACGGTCACCAGCGTCTCGTGAGCTACGAGGAAGTTGTGGAATTTGACCAGATTCGGCCGGAACGGGGATGTACTGCGGAAGGGGGCGATGCCAAACATGAGGACCAGGGGTGTGTTCCGCAAACATGAATTCCAGCGTTTTAGGCCTAGTTCTAACCGCGCGCCATGGTGCCATGCCATGCCATAGGGCTAGGTACCGATTTTGCGTGGCACTCCGTTTCCGAATGAAATGGCCTGCGCCATGGCAAGATGAACTAGGGATATACAAGCAGAGTTTAGCAACCCGTCGGCCAAAAGCGGGTTACATGGGCTCCTAATAGGTGTATAAACTAGTATATGCCAGCAGAGCGAAGTCTGATACCCGTCGCGATCAATATCCTCATTATGGCACATGGCACGACCATTTGCCATGGCACCAAAGCGTGCCATGCATGGCACTTTCATGGCACCAGTTACCTAGACCTGAGGCGCTCTCGGCCAATGAAAAATGAGATGGCATGGCATGGCACGGATGGCACGCGGTTAGAACTAGGCCTTAGGGCCATTCCAGCGGATTTTTCGTAAACAGCGGATCGGTCAAAACTCCGCGTGTTCCGCATGCCGATTCCAGCGGATTTAGAGGCCAAATCCGCTACACGCTAAACGCCCGAATTTGGGCGTGGGGACGATTGATCCAACGGATTGAGCGGCGGGGGCCTGTGATAGCACATATTACACCGATCACGAGACACGACGTACGATGTGAGCCGATGGCTAATCTGGTTTCGCTTTCGCTATTAGCGGGTGCATGTAGATAAAAGGCTAAAAGAGCTCCTATGTGGTGTACTCCCGTGCTGGCACGCAAGCACGACCACCACCTTCCTCGCTGAGTGGGCTTAGCAGCGACTCTGAAGATGAAGAGAACAGTGCGGATCTACACTCTGCTGTCGAGCAGCGATTTGCATATCTTCGGGATGATCAAGGTTTTAGAGGGGAAGACGCCGAAGCAGTATCGACACCTACAAGACAGCAACAGCGTAGAACACGGCGCTTAAGTCGAGATAGCGCGGCGGAAGAAACGCCAGGTACACGACGAAGGACCACTGGTGATCGCATGAGCGAGTCGTTACGGCAGATGGCTAATGCCCAGGAATCAATCGCTGCATCCATTTCGGAGCGCCACAGCAGGAGTCGAGCAGTGACGCGAGCCGATGAGGCGATATCAATCTTTAGGAACCTCTTCACTGACACTGTCCCAGTGGCCAATCGCTTTAGGTTCATCAAGCTGCTAGCGACCGATCCCGATGCGGCAACCATGTTTTATGGCATGGATGACGAAAGCCGCAACTACATGGTGGAGCAGTTCGTGCTGGCGGAGAGCTCTGACTTCGAGGACAACTAGGACAACTAAAGACCCGAGATTTCGCTGACGGCTGCAAAGTCAAAGATCCTCTTTTCAGTTTTAATGCACGTTGCTTCTCCATACAGAACGTAATACAATGTTCCACAGTATCATTTAAGCGTGTGGCGGATTGAAATCTGCGCGTTCCGCAAACACTTCCAGCGGAATTATCAAAACAGCGGATTGCCTCTTTCCAGCGGAAAAGCAAAGCCGCTGTTTGAAAACAGCGGTGCAGCGGAACACACCCCTGGGGTGTGTTCCGCCAGCATCAAGCCGATTACGATAACGTTGGGAATGCCGCCCACGAGCATCACGAAGGGGACAGGAAAGCCCACGACAATCGCCAACATGATGGCAAATCCTATGAATCCCGCAGTCACGGCGGTTGCGGTGATCATGATCTTCGGCAAGGTGAACGGGAGGCCAACCACAAGTCGTCGTAACATGAACATGCCGTTAGTAGTTATCAAGAAGCAGATGATACCCGCACGGACCCAGAAGACCCAGTTGGCAGCCCAGCCATCCGAAGGTGGTTGAAGGGGCAGGGACTCGAGTATTAACGCCACAGCTAGAGCTGGTAGAGGGGTCAAAAGACACACCAACACCACGTGCGCCGTCGACTTGGTCTTGCAGTAATGGTCCAGACTTTCGAGTCTCTCGATCGAGTACCTGCCCTGGCGACCGTCTTGAGCGCTTTCCGATTTCTCCACGAGTCGAGTGAAGAGTGTGACGAGTCGTCCAAAGCGGCTCAGGGATACTTCTCTGCTGTCGGCATCGACGTGTGAACTTGTGAGTTATTCCTTAGCAAACAAGCGATGAAGTGATTGAAGCTGTAGAACGATAATCAACTACTACTAGTAGTAAGAAGGAATTAAATGCTATACTTAGGCCCAAAGGGTGAGTGTGTGTGTGTGTGGGGGGGGGGGGCAAGTACGTTAAAAGTTAAAATGTGGCAACGTCAGATGATGCGGACCTACTGTAACAAGTGAAATCTACTTCATTCAGTGCATCCGTACACCACTTGCCGCTATTTTGTTTTTCACTGCGAATGATTGGTGCATCGAATCTGCAATGTCAATTGCATTTGTGATCTTCACTCCGACCACAAAGTTTACCCCGCGACGTTGGTGTACCGCATCGCCCCTGTCCTAAGCGAAGTTTTCTCCTAAGCCAATTTTTATTTTAGCCAATAGGAGAGTCCGATTTTCAGCAGATGATCGGTGCTAAGATACCGTACCCAATTATAACCATTTATCACGGCTACGGTAGAGAGTATGTCGGTAGCCCACTAGTACGCGTTATCGATAGCGCGATGGGAAGGCCTCGTACCACTGGAGCAGGAAAAAGACCAAAGCGATACTCTCGTATTGCTGTCGACTACACCCACAAGAGCCTCGATCTCGACTTTCTAGCTGCTGGGAGCACGGTAAACGAGGCAATTAATCACTTCTATCCGTCTTGCAGTGCTGGTGACAGAACACGCAAGCAAAAACAGATCTCTAAGTGGAAACAACAAGCGGCTCATATTGCCTCGATATGCAATGACGGCAAAGGGCATCTTAAGAACTTGCGTAGCAGCAGTCAAGCAACGGTGCTATCCAGCGAAGCTGAGGACGCCATTGTCCTCTGGATGAGCACGATGCGCAAGGAAGGCTGCCCCGTCACCTCTCAGATGCTGCGGTACAAGGCGCTCGAAGTAGCTGCCGGCGAAGGACTCGCTCCGGAGACGTTCAAACCTTCGCATTCTTGGCGTCGGCGCTTCATGCGACGACACAAACTCTCGATCCGTGCCCGAACGCGACAAGGCCAAACGACACCGGAAGACGCTGAAGCTGCTAAGGCCAAGTTCATCGCCCAAGTCCGGGCGGCCATTATCGAGCACGGGATCATAACTGTGTACAACGCAGACCAGACGGGTAAACAGGCTGTCCTAACGGGTTATTGCTTACAAAACGCAACGTCCATGCGTGTTGTAGCTGTGTTCTTTGAGTACCTCCCTCACAAGACGATCACGAGTCGCGAAGAGAAAACTGTGTGAGTTAAGTGCAGCGGCAAGGACAAGGAGCGAGCCACCGCAATGCTGCTAGGAGACTGGGACGGGAATAAATATGCCCCGTTTCTCGTATTCAAAAGCGGTGTATCACGTCATGATCATATGCAAGCCGTCAACGATGCCGCGCGTCATGGATTTGGTGTGCGTTTGTGGAAGGAGGCCTTCGCGCTACAAGCCCTGCACAGCTGCCGTATCTACGGCAATGCTACAGCGTGGTGGAACTCCCATATCTCGCTCGAGTTTCTTCGCTACCACTTTGGATATCGAGACAACATGGACGAGAAGCTGCTTCTGCTCTGGGATGACTTCTCGGGTCATTGGACCCAGGAGGTGGTCGACTACGCGAAGTCCCCCCCCCCATCCATCAATATAGTCCTCATGAAAGTACCGCCGCGCTACACGTACGTATGTCAGCCAGCCGACATTGCCTGGAACCATCCTTTCAAGAGCCGACTACGAGGGCGCTGGGTGGATTGTCTTCGCACCAGATCGCTGAGCATCATGCTCGCGAGCGTAGTCAGACACTGGAGCGACGAAGATTATCCGAGCAAGTGGCAGCGATAGCAAGGGAAGAGATACAAGAGGTGGCAAGAGAACAGATCGCAAGCATTCAGGAGCAGATGCCGAGCTCTGCCTTCGAAATGGTTGCACCCAAGCGGACTGACATCACGTCGTGGATTGCAGAGAGTTGGGAAGGGCTTAGCTCTCAGACAATCGTCGGTGGGTTTGCCAAGGCTGGTCTCCTTGGTGATACCCGCCCTGGTCAAGCTGAAGACGACACAAACTGTATCGAGACCATCACCAATATGTTGGACCAATTAAGCGAGCTTGGAATTACAGGGAAGGCAGTGAGATCGGACGACGAATATGCCAGCAGTGATAGCTCAGACGACGAGTTTTAATCTGACTAATTATATGGATGCTTGCCTTGACGTAATTCCAAAGGTAACCAAGCGAGCTTGGACATGTACCTCAATTGGCAAGAGCACCGCGTTTGTGCGGATGGACGCGGGGTCAATTCCCGCCACCGTACCCGGGGCGTGTTCCCACCACCGCCACCTCCGATCCGTGACGCCCACGGCTCAACACGTTGGATTGTTGAGCGTATTGTCGACCATAGTATCCCGAAAACGAACCGTCATCCGGTTCGTTATCGTATTCGTTGGCGAGGGTTTCGCCCCACCAAGATACATGGGAGCCGCGGGACGTCCTGCTGCAGGACGTTCCGGAAATGGTGAGAGCGTACGAAGCCCCCACGCACAGCCGGCGCGAAGGTAGTGCGAGCGCTGAGGTCACCCCAGCGCTCGAAGCACCACGCTCGTCGCGTTCCTCACGTGCCATGAACTTGGCACGGAGATCCTTGAGGCTCACAGGTACACGGATCGACGTGTACCCGTTTAGGTCGCGGTCGCTCAAGCGCGCCGCACCCGAAAGACACAACATGCACTGTTGGCCTTCGGGCACAGCGCACGGAACCCCTGCATCCACAGAAGATCTGTGGAGCTGCTCCAACCTCCCACGCGTCGAGAACGTCTCGAAGCGCTCACGGGCATGCTTGATCCGCTCACGGTAAGCTACCGGATTCTTGTTTAAGTTATCAACAAAGGCATTCCAACTTTGACAAAGTGCCTGCCTTTCGAGCACTTTGCTGCGAGAAGAAGTCTTCTTGCTGGAGTAATATCGGAGCTCATGGAAGAGTCCGATATAGTAGTCGCGCCTTTGATCCGTCATCGGATCAAAGTGCTGGCCCTCCGCCACCTCATCGTCCTCGATCGCGCTGCATACGTACAGTGGGATAGAGTTCGGAGGGACCGAGTTGCCCCCCCGTGCCGCGATGTCTGCCGCGGATGGCATCCATGGATCACGCGCTGCTCATGCAGCGCGTGGAGAGCTTGAAGGCGCTGTATCACGCGGAGAGCCTAAAGCCCCAGCAGTAGAGAGCGGAGTCTCCTTTGCGCTACGCGAACGCTTCGAACTCGAAGAGTCCGAATCGTCTTCTTCACGAGGTCGTCTCGACCCGGCGTGCGGGTCGAGACTGTCACTGTCGATCGACTCCTTGCTTCTGCTGGGGAGGCTTCGCCCTCCTCCATATTTACGTCGTCCTCGCTATAGTCAACGAAGTCGTTGACTATCGAAGAGCCCTGAAGGACAATCTTCGGGCCGGCAGCGGCTTTGACAGCGCGAGCGTCCTGCTTCGCCTGCTGCTGCTCAAAGTACTCGGGGACAGAGAAGTTTTCTGTCCCGGCGGCGGGCTTCTTCTCGGCGGCGGTCTTCTTCGGCGAGCTCATTCCGCAATGAGCTCGAGTTTTCTTTCTCCCAACGTGAAGAATTGACGAATGGTCAATTGCCTGATTGACGTGCATGACCGGCGCGTCTAACCTTAAGGGGGGATGGTGTAACGGGGTTACACGCACAAGTGGCTACAGTCACTTGTATCTCTAACAGTTACGTTAGCTGTTAGAGAATGATTACTTCCTTAGTAAGGGAAAGCCTGTACAAAGCGATATGACTTCGGATTTGTATGGGAACACTTCCACCGGTGGGCGAGTGCCTCGCTAGATAGCGGCTCATCCGTTTGAAACTAGGTCTCAGGCCCGTCCTACGCTTGAGCTAAGATGTATTTCATGAACAGCTTATCCAATATCCCCCTTGTTGTTAACTTCTGCATGAGTGGGCGCGTTCTAGGGGCCGGTGAAAGTTGTTCCCATACAAATCCAAAGTCATATCGCTTTGTACAGGCTTTCCCTTACTATAGGATTTTGTATTGGGATGGGGGTGGTCCTAATTTGTGTCGACTTGGCAGAAACAAGTTTTTGTATGTGAGCTATCCCATAGAGTGCAAAAACGCGAGTGTTAGCGCATACCTGATCTTTCCCAGTGTGTTTTGCAGCTAGCCTCGAAACCGCACCTTAAAATAATCAATATTGACCGAGTTATGAAAACTTATCGAGGTGGTCCTATCATTTTGGCGCGCACTGTAAATCCTAAGTTTCCTATACTTTGTTTCATAATGTATATGTTAGCTCTGATGCCACTTGGTCACTATCCAGGGGAGTGACCTTTGATGTAGTCATCCCTGAATAGTGACAGGGTCATTATTCCATGTAACCCCGTTACATCCTCCCACTTAAATTCGATTTTATCGACCAATGAGAGCGAGGCTACGCTGGCGAGTCACATTTCACGCGCAAAGTTGAAATCCATCGACAACGGCGTGAGCTCTGGCGCCTCGGCTCCTGGGCCTCAAAGAGCGACTACACTGACTACGCTAATTAGTCTGACTCAGACTAATTTATGTGAGCACATTTTTGGCGCTCTCACATGAAATAGTCTGATCTCCATTCACATAGGGTGTGTTCTGCAAACGCGTATTGTGGCTGATTTGCCCCATTTCAGCTGATATTGTCGTTTTGGCTGATCGCTCGATAAGCTATCGTGTTCCGCATGTCATATTGCGCTGATTTTGGGGCTCGACCTGACTGATTTGACCAGCCCGATTTTGGGCTGGTCTCGCTGATCGGCTGGCTTATTAGCGACGAATGGCTGTAACAATAAGTAATATTTACCCAGGTCAGAAACACCTCTCTTTGCCTTAGTTAGGAGAACGAAAGCGCCGGGCCGACCGCACGCTCTGCATGGGCGTAAAGCCAACGTTCGTCGGGGACCCTCTCCCTACTTGAGATGGCGGTCAATGTCGGCGGTGCATCACGCACGTACTGCACCTGCTGAACCCGTGGATCGAAGCTTAGCTCAAGAAGCTGATCAAACACGTGCTGGTGCACGCTGAGCAGTGCAGTCAGCATTGCACGCTAGCTGGTCCCGGCGTCTACCTCTTCAAGAGAATAATTACCGTAGTCAGTGTAGCGCATCACCGAGCAAGCCGCAGGGTCTCCACATCGACCTGAAGTATGCCTTCAAAGCGCAGCGCGCGAGGTGCGAACGCACCTTCGAAATCACGGGCCGCAGGGCCGAAGACCAGGGCGGCCAAGGCCAAGGACGAGTCGCCCGCGCTGGAGGAGGCCACAGAGAAGCCGCCGAGGAGGCAGTGCGCTCTCGTACCAGCACGCCGGAGGGCGGGCGCCAGTGTCGGAGTCGGAGTAAGACTCCCGAGGCCGCGCCGAGTGATGAGGGGAGATCTCGGCCCCAGTCGGGGCGGGCCAAGCCGGCCTTCGACTGGTCAGCCAGCATTGAGAACTGCACGCTGGTTGTGCATTCCGATGGGAGCTCACCCGAGGGCAGCGACAACGCTGCCAAAGCTGAAGCGCTGGTGGCGAGCAGCGCGTTCTCGTGGCCTTGCCGGCGGGTACACCTCAAGGGGTTCCTATGAGCGTGCACTGGTTGAGAAAGATCCACTCTTCCTTGGCGACATTGAAGTCGCCCGGTGGGTGCTACTAGCACCACGCAAGTTCACAGTGAAGGAGTTCACCACGCTTTGCACGAAGCCGGAGGGTGGACTCCATCCTGTGTGGGTTTCTACTGGGTCGAATGACAACATGACCCGGAGCGAGGTGGAAGACCTCTTCTGGCGCTACGTCGATCGCAAGGGGCATTAGAGTACTCCGTGAGGATCGCACTCCGCCCGCCATCCTGGACTTGCACGAGCTCCGCATCGAGTTCGCTCAACTCGTGAGCAAGCGCAAGCTCCGCTCGAAGATTGTCGAGCTCAAGAAAGAGGCAAGAGACAAAGCTCGTGACGAGCGTGGGCGCGGTGCGACTACGTCTGCTACCGTGCCCCGTGCACCGGCCAAGAAGCCAAGGACTACTAACGAAGCTGCCGCTACTTCTCGTCCCAGATCGCAACAGCCTTCGGGCAGTCTGCCTCCCACGAGTTATCCGAGTCCGGGTAACCTCGCCACTTCACGAGCAGCTGGCGTTTGCCATGGAGACGCCGCTCCTGGACGACTCGTTCCACGTGGTAGTGGATCTGCCCATTACGGTCAAGGAGAGCCGGCGGAGGTCCCGCACGACGATGGCTACGAGCGTGAGGCAACGCAGCCGCATGTTGGGGCCCTGAGTCAGGTGGTGGCCCTGCAGCAAGAGGAGATTCGTCTTCTCTGGGAGCGCGTGTACGCCCTTGACATTGCGCTTGGCGTCTGCCTTGGTGGTGAGACTGCCTCGCGCTGGCCAGCCTGGTGCCGTGAAGCGGCTCCGTGCGGATGTTGGCGCGGGAGACTCATGCGCTCCATGGCCGGGTGGACCGTCGAGTCTACGTGGCGTTCTTCGACTCACTGCTAGGCGAGATGGCTGGCCTTCGGACCGAGCTCCGTGGCTCCAAGTCGTATCCGGAACAGCCGTATCATTATCATGTCCCATATGGCCATGGCATCGCAAGCCCTGCGTACGCCGCTCCGACGTACGCCTCGTCCTTGTCGTCTTACGAAGCGCGCATATCAGGCGCCGTACCGCGACCCGACGCCGCGCTTTGAGGAGGTGCGGTCATCTCCGCCAGGGTACCCGCCGCTTCCTGCGGGGTACCCTGTTCGGCCCCGCCTGCTTGTAGTGATCTGCTGCAGGCCCGTCGGCGTGGCCTGCCGGGTCTTCGAGACCTGTGTTACTTGATCCGCTTCCCTTGTCGCCTATGCTGACTTGTACGCCTTCGTCGCGACGAGTAGCTTCGTTGTATTGCTATCTGGCTGTCCGGGTGTGGTCTATGCGCCCGTGAGTCTACGCGCGCGGCCGAGAATCCTGCCTTGATTCCCTCCTCGGACTTCTGGCTTGGTCGGTGGTTACACTCGGCACTACGTGGTATTTTCGGGAATCAACAATGCCACCAAAATAGTGATTTTTGCATTATTTGTGAGTCGACTTTGATCACCAATAAGTTATTGGCAATAACTAATCGACAAAGCGCGTTGAAATGCTCGAACGAAACAACAATAAACCCTTACATTAGTCCGTCATGCGCGTATAAAGAGAAGAGCAGTGTAGAGCTCATGTAGAGTTCAAAATTGCAGTTTGTTCTGTGATTGACAGTGAATACCAAACTCCGACGCATCTACAGCACCTTAAAAAAAAGACTGAAATTCCTAACTACAATGGATACTAGTACCGCATTCCCTATGTCATCGCATACTATATGTCATCGCATACAGCTCTATTCAGCCAATCAGAGACCTTCATTTTAGCTTCGGGAAGACTTGTGTGCACCAAGGCATTTATATCACAGACCATCTTTATACTTGAAAATTGCATAGACTAGAGTTTTTATGCCAGAGTATTGGACAAACTTAGCTAGCCGGGACTCGTTTTGAACCTGGAATCAGGGTGTATGCGATGACATAAGGAATGCGGTACTACCTTAACAAGAACCTCGGAAGTCTCTTGGGTGCGTTCACCAGTATATCGCCTCACAAATGTGCTCATTGTAGTATCCTCGCTTACCTTCACCTTCACTTTGACTTTTCTTTGGTACCCATATGTCGCTCTATATCACCAGGTGACACAATGTGGAACAGACCACAATTCGGAACAAAACATTTCCTATTGATGGATACGCTATCTGGGTGCGTCTGCTGACTTCAAATATTGTCTGAATGGCATGCTGTTGCGCTGGGGTGGAAGAGGAAGGAAGGGAGATGTCTCTCCCTTTTACAGCGAGCAAAACAAACAAGTATTTATCGAGTTGAGTGCTCATTTCCGACCGTGCTCAAGCTCCATAGTAACTAAGGCAAGTTAAGCCAAAACAGCCGGCCGACTACGAGCGCAATTGTATGGCGGAATCGACCCTGCGCGCGACTCCGCCGTTCTCCTTCAGTATTGCGAGTTGGCACAATGTTGAAGGCCTCGACCATAACACAGGACATGATAACCTAACGAGCGGATCCCGACGCTCGTCTTGCGGCAGGAAGACGCTCTTATCCTGTTTGCCTTGGCAGCAGCTATTCTGAACTTAGTATCGTAGTCGGATGGGAGAAAACCTTAATCGTGAACAACGTTTTCTTAGAAATGAACTGACAACCTTATCAAGCAAACGAAGGGATAAGTGCCATCTGGCAGACCCAGATGTACTTAGGTAGGCCCAGAGGAACGGTGGATGTAATGCTTTTCACAGCTGCTTATATTCACCGTGTTACCACAACTCGGTAAGGCGGCCGAGTTACCATAACTCGGTAAGGCAGCCGAGTTACCATAACTCGGTGAGGCGGCCAAGATACAACTCGGCCAGGCTTTCGTAGCTCGAAGCTGATCATGCAGAGTAGTCGTTGGTATTGCTCGACCTGCCAAGGATATCTACTGCTGTAGAAGTGGTCTGAGGACGCTACGTTTTAGCG